>AP025040.1:9873663-9973652 GCA_036186865.1 Eustoma russellianum | reverse complement strand
ACTTGGTCATTGACTATTGTAAAATTTGTGATTGTCTCATTTACCCATGTGTAAAATTTTTATCAGCGTAAGTTATTGTTTTATTAATGACTCAAATAGCACTATTACACTCATACTGCACGTGTTCTGATTCGAAACATGCGATCTTTTTTGGAACAATTTCCTAACTCGAATATCAAGTAATCGCAAGCCTAAAACACGCTTTCTTCGCACAGTGGTTTCATATTCACATTTAAAATGCAAGTGCAGTACAATCTGGTGTGAATTTCTCGGAGGATTGCGGTGGTTGGGTAGTTTTTATCATCTTCTCCGGCGTGGCTTTAACATGTGAGTGTGAACGACGTTACATTAATAACTAAATCATTTTTTTTCTGTTACGCATTACAATCTTGCTTATGTAGTCTTCTTTATGGGGGAATTTTGATTGATGGTACCTCTTGATTCTCGATGAAACCTTCATTTCTCAAATTATTGTCGATTTGTAATCTCTAGTCATACATTTTTAGAATAAATCTTTAATTGTTTAAGTTGTACAAGTATATTGTTGCAATATTTATATTCCGCTTTTATTGTTACAAAAATAAGGATGTTCAACCAACGTGAATTACGTTGTTATCCTTACATTATTACCCTTACAAAAGATTTCGTAATTTAACTCCTTACCCTTTATGTTTTACCGGTGTTTTACATTACATGTACATACACTCATTATGTGTATTTTAATATCAAAAGCCCCTTGTTTGTATTTCTTGATTTCCCTCACTAATACAATAGCATATCATATCTATATTTTTATTTCATTTATGCAGGTGCATATACAGCCGGGAGCCTCACTGGAAGCAGACTCTCTATCCTTAGAGACAGAGGTATTGTTTGTCTACCATTTACCCTCCTCAGACCCTAGCGATAGCTTTTGCTGTCGGATAGCTTTTGCTGTCGTTGGGATATACTGGGTACGGATGATGACGGCACTTTATGCCTATCCTGTATTAAGGTATATAACACGAGTCATTTCATTCATTTTCTTTTTCTTTTTTTATGCTTTAAGATATTATTGTTTGTATTTATTAAGGTATTTGATAAGTTTGCTTTATAAAATAAATATAATGACTCTATATAAGTATACTTTCTTATTAGTTGGAAAATTTTTAAATCCTATTTGAGTAACAGCTACAATATCCCTTATAGAAGAGTTCAGCAGTCGGATGATCATTAAAAGAATTTAACGGTTAAACAAAAACAATAGACCTACATGAAACCTAAGCGTCATGTAAGTTTTTCTGTGGAGCGTGTAGGTTCTATTACTAGTTTCCCTGATATGGAAGAATTTTTTCTAAATATTCTTGTATCACCTCCCTTTGTACTTGTAGGGCATCCAAGCATTGTTGCTGCTCTGCTTCTAAATATTGATTGGAAATAATGGTGTACTAATTAAGGGCTCAAATACATCAAGAGGTTCTTTGTTTTAGAGTAAGAAAGTAACATGGAAAAGAGTAATATAATGTTGGCTCCTTTAAAGCTGTTTCTCTTGAGTATTCACTATGAAGCAGTGAACATTATAGGCTGGTAATTATATATTCATGCTTTGTAGTTGCCAAACTGAGAGTTGTAGACTAATTATTAGTAAGTCAAATACCTTGGAAATGTCTTTTGTTGGCTGGTTTGTTACTCTACATCCTTCCATCATACAAGCTGTATAGTTTCAAATAGTAGTTTCCTAGTTTTGCATGCAGGAATTTCAGAATGTTGGTACATAAAAGAGTTATCAGAAAAAGGTATGGTTTCTTACAAGGCATAATTATATTGTAACTTAATTCTTGGTTCATAGTTCAAGATAGATCTGGTAGAGCTTGACAAACGGTCACGGTGCAAGATTTGTGTCCATCCAAGTGAGGACTCCCTACATGTCAATCGGCGCACAGTGTATGGTGTTATTTACTGCAACCATGTATTCGAACACCCTTTATAAGTATGTTAAGCTGCAAGGATTGGATTTCGGTCAATGTGGGTGATTCGGGATTATTTGACGCCACAGGTCTTGAATGGAGATATGTTTTACGTACGACACTACATAAGATTTGGTACTGGAGGAACCGGATTGTCCATGACCATCATCCGGCTGTGTGCCAAATCTGCAAAGAGATTATTGGTGATACAAAGAAACTTGTTATATCTTGTTCTTTTTTAGATATTCATAAATAGTGGCAGTGATAATGAGTAGACAGTATAGTTGTACGCTATACATGATGTATGATCTTGTTATATGAATAAAAGTGATCTATTTTCCTGGGAAAAAAAAATATCATCATACTTGGTCAAATATATTGTCAGTTGAACACCATTTTCAAAATGTTTTACATATTTTTCATCAGAATTTGGTCTTTATGATGAATACTTTGAAATCTAATCTTAATTAATGACCAACTATATATTGACTGATGTAATAATATTTTCCACGTTGAATCAGCTAATAAGTTTGTAAAACTAATTTATAAGCATTTTTGTTAAAATAACATCAAAAGTGTTTATAAACCTGGAAAAAAAAAAGCAAAAAGCTAGATATGAATAACTTATTGTATTTAGCTTCAAACAAGTAGGAACAAATCATATTACGTTACTATCCTTTCAATTAACCAAGATTTGTGAATTTTTACCTTTATAATCAATTTATATTTTTTTAGCATATAGACATTTGTTTTTGTTTTATTAAATACATAAGTGTTTATTAACACTGTTATCTAAACAAGTAACTATCTTTTGTAAAAGAAAAACAAAATTGGTTTATAATTAAATATAAAAAAAATTACTTGTAAGCAATTTCTGCTCAACTCTGTAATCGGTCTTCTGCGATATCATAACCTCTTCCCTTCCCTCTAAAACGACAGTTATTTTACACAATTCTTTCCAGTTCCCGGCGGGAAGCTTGATCGGCGCTGCTCAATTTTCCGATAGCATCAAGAACCAGCGTAAAAGATGGTTTTAGTAACGGTGGTGCGAGATTATGTAAATAAAATGCTGCAAGATATTTCCGGCATGAAAGTCCTCATCCTTGATTCCAATACGGTACGCTCTCTTCCTCCATTCTTTCTCCATCACTTCTCTTTTCATTGATCGAATTGAAAATTCGCCGGTAGTTTTGCTTGATTAATTATGCCGATCTGTTTGTCGAAGTGTTAAGTTTGACTTCATGTAAAGAAAATTAATAAGAGATCAGTTTAAAAGTTCTAATTTGCTTGATTGAATGAAATTTGATGGCAATTGAAAGAATTAAGGTGTTTTATCTTCATTGCTGAATGAATTGCAGGTTAGTATTGTGAGCGTTGCGTATTCTCAGTCCGAGCTACTTCAGAAAGAAGTCTTTTTGGTGGAATTAATAGACTCAATTTCCATGTCTAAAGAACCAATGACTCATCTGAAAGCAATTTATTTCCTTCGGCCTACCACAGAAAATATTCAGCATATGAGGCGACAACTGGCTAAGCCTCGATTTGGAGAGTATCACCTGTGTATGTTATTTTCTGATTTTTGTGTGTATAGAAATACCCTATATAAGAGCTTTATTGAGGCTGTTATTCTGGAAGCTGTGATGCATCACTTACCAATAAAAAAGAAAGAAACTTTTGATGCACCATGTGCCCCCTCTATAGCAGATTCTGTGTCTATGGATATTTACCTTGGGATAGGGTGAAGCATTTTAAGTTTCTGGTTGTAATAAACAGCATTTTATTTACTCGAATGCCATGCTGATTGCAGTTTTTTCCAGTATGTTGAAAGACACGCAGCTTCATATCTTGGCTGATTCAGATGAATATGAGGTTGTCCAACAAGTTCAGGTATCCAAAATAAATCTTGATGGACTGGTGCAGAGATCTTTGTTCTTGGCCTTCTGACCCGGCAATTTGTATTTGAATTAGCTAGTTATAAAGTAACAGTTGAAGTTTCCATCTGCCAGCAGCTGTTTACATAATTTGTGAACATCGGTATTTTGGGAGATTTTTCTTCCACCTTTGTTTTTATTTTAATTTTCAATAACTGTATCGATTTGTGATAACATAATTCTTTTCAGGAATTTTATGCTGACTTCATTGCAAGTGACCCTTACCACTTCAGTTTGAATCTGGCATCAAACTATGTTTACATGCTTCCAGCAGTAGTTGATCCATCAAGTTTGCAGCACTTCTGTGATCGAATTGTTGATGGAATAGCAGCTGTCTTTTTGTCCTTAAAACGTAGGCCTGTCATTCGATATTCTCATAAATCAGACATTGCCAAGAGAGTAGCCCAAGAAGCAGCGGTTAGAAATGCGACTACTCATACATGAGTAATTCATGTTGAATCACTTTTATATTGCAGAATTCATGATCGATAATTTGGAAGTTAGAAGTGAAGACCACCACACCGACCCACGCACCACACTCCAACCCCCAGTTTTCATCTTTATCATTTAGATTGATGAACGGCTTGATGACTAACATTTAAGCATCTTTTCCTTATCTTGCTAATTCTTTTTTTTTTTAATTTGTGTCACTATCTTGAAAATAGAGGGCTTCTTAATGTTGTGGAGAAAGCTAATTTTCATTTGTGTTCGACATGTTAGAAGCTGATGTACCAGGATGAAAGTGGTCTTTTCGATTTCAGACGTGGTGAAGTTTCTCCCTTGTTGCTAGTGGTTGACAGGAGGGATGATCCTGTTACCCCACTGCTTAATCAATGGACATATCAGGTTATCAATTACCTTATGTTTTGACCTTCCTTAACTGGTCTTCTAAGCCACCATTTTGAACTGTTTCCTTTTTTATATAAATTATATCATAACTTGCTTCTTAATTGTTGTCTCTTGCTGCCTGATGTTTTAGGCTATGGTCCATGAGTTGATAGGAATTCAGGACAACAAAGTAGACCTTAGAAACATTGGCAAAGTTCCATCTGATCAACAGGTTTTTGATTTTTCTTTAAGCACTGTTGCTCTGTTCCCAGTAATCTCTCTAATGTTTACTTGTTGCATGGTCTTAGGAGGTTGTGCTCTCTTCAGAGCAAGATTCCTTTTTCAAAGCTAATATGTATGAGAATTTTGGTGATATTGGGATGAATATAAAAAAGATGGTGGATGATTTTCAACAAATTGCACAAAGCAATCAGAATATCCAGACAATAGGTTTGTCTGTGACAAACCTCTGAGCTTTATTAAGGAAAATTTTGTATTTTTTTTTGACCCTTTTATTCTTCCATGCATGTTGAATGTAGTTCTGAAGCTTCCTGCAACTTGTTATATCTTTTGAGCTTTCCCATGCTCCAAATGTTTGCAGAGGACATGGCTAAATTCGTTGGCAATTACCCGCAATACAGGAAAATGCATGGTAATGTGTCAAAGCATGTCACCCTCGTTACTGAACTGAGCAAGATAGTTGAAGGAAGAAGGCTCATGCTAGTTTCACAAACAGAACAAGAATTAGCGTGCAATGGTGGGCAGGGGGCAGCTTTTGAGGTAATTTGGCTACTGGTCTAGTCTAGCTGTTCTTCTGTAACAATAAGTGCACCTGGGAGCACGAAATATACAATGTTTTGGATTCTTTTGCAAGAGAACCCATCTGCTTCGTTTATTTTCCACTAGTATGGTGGGCTGGTCTGTAAAGTCTATTCTGGTATTGCATATGGCGTACGCAAATAGGAACGCCTTTTTATTAGAAGCTACAATGGCAGATAGGTATTTATGATTTAGTCAGTAGAGTTCATCTATAATTTGTTCCTGAAACTTTTCGATGAGGAGAGTCCTTATCTTCATGGTTGAGAGATTGACCGAGTTTTCCCAGATAGCTCCCTACCGCTGAACTCTGACTCAGAGAAGCCTAGATCTTGCTGGGACTTCTAGTGGATTTCCTTGAATGAAGATTGTACACCATGTGTTGACTATTGGACATTTCTGTTGCATACATGTCAACAAGAACTGCATTCTTCTATTTCTATTTCATACTATTATGCCATACACTGCAAAAGGATTATTTTGTCAAATACCAGTCCTGTATATTGTATATGGATACCTGTAATTTTAGGGATAGCGCCTAACATTGTGTAATCATCTTCCTGTTTATACACATGAGAAACTCTGTTTCTGCATTTTTAATGCGTGTTCATGATCTTCCAGTCTTAGAAGCTATTTCATTGCCAAAGACGTTTATTTTTATAGATTTTGGCTGACCTGAATTAATTCATTGCAGGCTGTCACAAATCTTCTGAATGATGATAGTATCTCTGACATTGACCGTTTACGTCTAGTGATGTTGTATGCTTTGCGATATGAGAAAGAAAGTCCTGTCCAACTTATGCAGCTATTTAACAAGTTGGCATCTCGGTCTCCAGAGTATAAACCTGGGGTGAGTAAACAAGTCTGTTGACGTCATTTGTTCCTTATTCTCCTGTTTGTATTTTATACACTTACCTTCCCCGCTGTTGGACTGTTGATTTCTCATGGGGATTGGATGTGGATTGAACAGACTTTTTCTAAGCAGAGGTGAAAATAAGCAGTATCTCTCTGAATAAGCAAGCAGTGAAAGCCCCTCTCCCCTCCTCACTTTTCTTGCTTTAGAATTGCATCAGCTAGATGTAATGATGGAAATAGGCGTCTTTGATGTCTTGAGTGTGAACGCGCGTCACAAAGTAGATGTGTTTCTTGGGTGGATGGAACATTGACATTCTATCCTGTACTTTACTTCCCTTGGTGATGCTTTAAGTAGTGTTAGTCTCTCTTTGACTAAAGCAATTTGTGCATCCTGACCTTTCTAGGCTTGTGGTAATGTTCATAGCCTCTAGTGTTTCATATCAAGGTCAAACATGTTTTGCCCCAAATAAATGTAAATGCTCTGGACTTTTTCTTTGCTAGAGTTTGTTGGATATGATTTTTTAAAGTGATGTGCAAGTTTAATCCTTTTGACCTGCATAGCTAAATGATTTTCTTTGATTGGCAGTTGGTGCAATTCTTATTAAAGCAAGCTGGAGTTGATAAGCGCACAGGGGATCTTTATGGAAATCGGGATTTCCTCAATATTGCTCGCAACATGGCTCGCGGGCTTAAGGTTTATTAGAAATTCCCATTCTCAAACCCCCTATCCCTCCCCTCCTTTGCTCCTCCACCCACCAGTCCTTGAAGCATTTGTCGTTGGAGAATTTAGATGTTAATAATGTCTTCTCCAGGATGTGGAGAATGTTTACACCCAGCATCAGCCTCTTTTATTTCAAACCATGGAGAGTATTGTCAAAGGACGATTGAGAGACGTAGACTACCCTTTTGTCGGAAACCACTTTCAGGCTGGCAGGTTGGTTATTCCAACAATATATTGTTTATATTTCTGCTGGATATCTTCTTATGCTCATAGTCTCCATCACAATTCAGTAAGACAAATACATGTGTTAGCGACTGCTTACTATGAAAAAATGTAAAGTCCATTAAAAGATTTAGAAGATTCAAGCCTTGTAGTTTTACTCCTTATCTCATTTGTTTAGGTATGGACGCATGAATGTGAATAACCTGCACGGAATTTTTTTTGACCAAGACTATTAAGTCAAATTTTATCCTTGGCGAAGTGTCTTCTTTTGAATTGGTCAAATGATTATTAAGCATCCTGGTAATTGGTTATTGAGTAATAAGCTAAAGACAAATGGATGGGCGATATCCTTGGGCCACCATTTATAATTTGAGCTCCATCAAATTGACAACCCTCTCCTAGTTGTCATGTTTGATTTACAATTGACCAATTGTTAAAACCTTGACTATTTGGTCATTGATCACCATAGAATTGTCCCACGACAAATTGTTACAAGTAAAGGCGTAGCTGAATGCTTTTGCTCGATTATTTTCTTAGAGGTGCAAGAGCAAAGAAGCTGCAAAACCAGGAAGCCTTCTCCTCACAGAACAACACCGAACACCACCTCATGGGCAACACCCAACACCACCCCACCCACCCACTCACCTACCCGGCCTCCCAGCCTTTCCAAACTGCCAAAAAGAGGAGAAACTATGTTACAACTAAAATTGTGGAACCTTGCTGTCAAGAACTTAGGCTATAGATTTTTTGTGTTTAACCAAGTAATCAAGAATTACATCTGACCAGCTGGTGAGGATTTAATGTTACAAATTTGATCACCTAGGTGTGGCTAAAGTTGCTTTAATTTATTGGAGTGTTTATTCTTTGAACTTCCAAGTACTCGATGTTCTTTTCTCCTGAATGGGGATCTCCGGGGCAGGTTACGTCTTTGAAGGTCTATTTCAGTGAAGAAATGTCTTTTTGTTGAATTCTTGGACAGAAGATTCTTTCCGATCACTTTTGGAGTAAGTAGCTACTAGAAGCAATTTGCTTAGGAGATTAAATAAGCAATAGGTGGTTGCAGCTGTTCAAGTTTATGATGCACAAATTCAGCTTCTCCCTGATAGTCTAAGATTTTGAATGAGATAATTTATCATGGTAGCTAGTCGAAGTAATTTACTTAGGAGATTAGATAAGCAATAGGTGGTTGCAGTTGTGGTTGAAGTTTATGATGCACAAATTAAACTTCTCCCTAATAATATGAGATTTTGAATGAGATATTAATTTTATCATGGTATTATAGTAGGAAGTACTAGGTTTGAATCATTGTACTGCACTACCATTTATTGAGAAGTGCTGCTGCTGAAATTGACGTGCACGTGTTGGGTTAGAATTAGTGGTAGTTCCTCATGGGAGGAATGGTGCCGAAGTGCTTAACCGTATACATTACATTTCCTTCTAACGTTAGTAATTTATCAATTACTATATCCACAAAGTAATATATATTGCATGTCCTCTGTTATTGTCATCAGGTTATTGATATACCTCACTTTGTGGAAACGTACTTCTAGCTCATGTTTCTCCAATTAAGTAATCAATAATCAATATTTTAATCTTGAGGCTCATACATTGCTTTACCCATCCAACACTCTGCCCCACCCCCTCCCAACCTCCCCCAACCTCCCAAAGAAAAGAAGAAAGGAAAAGGAAAAAAAAATGTGGTGCTAAGATCATTTGTCAACTCTCTTGTTCAGGCCACAAGAAGTAGTTATTTTCATAGTTGGAGGGACGACATTTGAGGAGTCACGGTCAGTCTTTCTGCAAAATGCTACTAATTCTGGTGTTCGTTTCATACTTGGTGGTTCTGCGGTTCTGAACTCCGAAAGGTTAGTTTTTCCTTGCAGCTTCTAGTAAATTTTCTACCTGGGGGAGAGAGATGATCACAGATGTCGCCATACGTTTACAAAACAATATTTACTTTGTTTCCATATTTCAACAAAGGGAGACCTGTTTTGTGCTGTTATCTATTCAATATTAATCAGGGAAAAGCATGGTAGATATCGTAAGCACTACACGTAAAATCGATCTTAATTAGTGATATCCCGGCTTCCTTAGGCAACGCGTAAGCGTTAGTTGCAACCACATATGCCTTCTCTCTTTAAAGACTTCTGCGTTAATATATTTAAGCAAACACTATGGCAATCCATCTATTCCTGCTAGGAAGTATTTTAATTTGGGTTGTCGCGTTCACCTACCAGGCGTTTAGTGCATGACTACAAATTTCATCACGTGCCTTTGCAGGTTTCTGAAGGACCTTCAAGAGGCTCGGAGGATTGCTCGGGCTAGCAGCAATATGATATGAACTAGAACCTCGAATCGAGGAAGTCTGGTAAGTTTGAGGTGATGTACCCCCAGGGGAAGATAGCCTAAGTCAGATTTTACAGGAACATACCTTAGCTCTCAACTGGGCTCTCTTGGTTCGGAGTTCCGCGTAGGTGAGCATGATTCACTCCAAACTGATCGTAGTCATTTTTACAGTAGAAAGGGTCTTGAGGGACCTTTGGAGATGAAAATGAGGGGAAACATTATGCCCAAACCCTGAAAGGAAAACACAACTGAGATTTTGTAGCATTGTAATGGGAGTAGCAGCTTTCTGTACTGAATATTTTGTAACTAAAGTAAGCTCATACTTGTAGGCCTGTTAGTATCCAGTGTTCAACTGCATGTTATCCAATGGTTGTAAAATTATTATTAGAGTAAGCTTTGTACTATACTCGGTATAAATAATTTACATGTATTTTTGACCCGAAATGATATCCATATTGTACTGCATGGATGACACTTATCAACGCTGAAAGCGCATACGATAATAGTCATTTTTGGACTGTTAGATCATGCACATGATGTAACTGCCAGAACTGATTGGAAGGGATCCTTTTATTTGTAAATGCAAATGCAGCTGGTCTTATAATTTGGTTTGTACTCGATATTGTAATATGTCATACACAATCCTAGTAACACTGATATAACGGGACTAATATTCGCTTAAGGAATAAGGCCATCGGCTGACATGTACGGAAGAAAGTGAAGACTTGACATGTTGCCATTATTTTATGGAGTTGGTAATGTATAAAAAGGGCTCGGATCTGTTGACATGTGTGCGCATGTCAGTAGCTTGACCGCAAGTAGAACGCTGTCACATGGCAGTTCTAGCTTGACCGTCAGTAGAATGTCAATAGGTTGATGTCAATGACAGTTCACCATCAGTAGAACGTCAATAGGGCGTGGTCACATAGACAGTTTACCATCAGAGCGTTGTCACATGACAGCGGCTAAACTACCATGTGACAGCGTCTCTGGCGGTCATGTTAACCCACGCCCATAAGTCATCAGATCCGACCTCGTATAAAAATCTGTACTGACGGCTTCCTTGAACGATGACAACTTACAACATTGGAACATTGACACACGTTGCACGTTTACATAATACGGTCTTCATGGAGTTTTCATCAGTTAGCTTTAGAAAAATAAGATATAGAAAAGGGCAAAAATAAAGAATTTAAAAAATTTATGTGGAGTATACCAGCACTTGCTTATTTTGAAATGGTTAGCGTGTTAGTTAGGTGGGATTTTCATTCGTTCCTAGTGACCTGCAACTGTGTTGTATTCTCTCTAAAATTAGTGAGCCTATGTATAGAACAATAGCTCAGACAAGTATGCAAGAGAGGAGACAACAGAATACCATAAAAACTAAAAATCTCAAGACCCACGCAAAGACTTAAGAGGCAGGTTGTAAGATCCCAGACATGATCATTTGTCGTTCGCGGGGCATAGCCCACTGGAAAATTACCAGGATGCTATAATTTCAATTATGTACGTGGTCGATCGGATGAAATCCACTCATCCGCTCCCCCCTTACTGCATAGACCACCGGTCGCTACGTGTACTCTATCCACGCTCACTCTTTTGTTGGCCACTTTTCATCTAACATGACCACCCCTGCTACCACGTATCGCCGGATCTTTTTCTCATCTATTTATTGATGACGAAAAAATCCAAACCCGTCATCCATATTGTAAGGTTTGAATCTTACCACAGGTTTGGATTTGGATCTCTTTTAAGTAAGGCAAGCTCTAAATGGCAACATTTATAGATTTACATCCTCCACAAATCCCTGGCAGGGTAGTGAAGACCCTTGGGTCAGGATCCAACCTTTTCCAGATTGATCGTTTGTCAAATGTGTCCAAGACTTTCATTACAACTGGGAATCTTACATTTGAGAAAGTGTATCAGGCTGCAATACTTAATAGTTGAGGGTCACTACAATATTCTACGCTATCTCCACTTAAGATTGTCATCTAACTATTTATGGTCTGCCTACCACATCTTATTTCGTATCCCCGCCCCCGCCCCTCCCCCCCCCCCCTACACATTTGGGGTGAGCTTTAAGGAACTAGAAGCTGATATTTATGGGTATGAGGGATATGGAGTTGAAGCGACTTTAAAGAGCCAGCACAAACAAAATGGTTTCTCACAGGTGGAAGACAAAAACAACCGCACCCAGATACTGATACTTGCAGCAAATGATATCAATGCAACTTCCATGATGTTATTGCGACCCATCTATTGTAAGTGCTAAAGATATGAATGCAACTCATAGAACCATCATATTTAGTCACAATATGCAGTGCAATTTCCCCGTGTCACTCTGTCACTCTTTGATAATGTCTCGGTTATTGTCCTTAGACACATTTTGTGCAAATCATCTGTACAACGTATGTTAAAATAGAGGCGTTTAGACCCCTAGGTAAGACAATATAAGCAAAAACAATCTGTCATATGCAGTGTCCTTGGACTACTAGAAAACTACAGTCACATCATACCCAGAATGTTTAATATGTGCTCTAAAGTTACTCAAGCTAGGCTTACAGAAATTATCACAAAAAACAAGAAAGACTAGTAGGAGAGCAAAACTGCAAATGTGATATAATAGTTCACCGCGGAGGCATCGCCTATCAAGTAAGACAATGGATCCCCTATAATCATGACAGACAAAAAATGATTTACTAATTGAGGACAATTTAACCTTTTCAGGACATTAAGTTAGAGAATCAATGAGAGAGCAAAAATTACAAGGCCAAAACTTTTTTACATCTACATCTAAAACAGGGTTGGGAACACAATTTATAAAGGCTATGGAACATAATCTAAAAAAAGTACCTTCGACTAAGAAGTATGACATCTCAAATTGTGGCACAATCTTGAAGATAAGGGTGAGCTTGATTTACATAGAGTTCCCACAGGGGCCTATACTTACTTATACCTATCTTTAGCCATGGCTTCATGTTTCCGCTGAAGTGAATTACAGCTGCACCCTTAATCAGTCGATTGTCAATATTCAGGTCATAACCCAATCCTAACACATGCCATCTTCTATCAAGTGGCTCCATCAAACCGTAAAAAGCCAAAAGTCCAGGAGGAAGTGTTCCAAGCTTCCATAACGTCCTATCGGAATTTTGCTCTTGCCAGTAATGATATCTAGCAGTTACATTTGCTTTTCTCCAAGCAACCAAATCGACTACATTCATTCCGAATGCCCAACCGCAGGCCTGGGGATCAAACTTGGAGCTTATAAGTGGGTTAGAGAAATTCAGATATTTGTAGTACCGGTGGAATGCTTCCAAACAAGTTTCCACTGCTCCAATCACATTCCCATGCAGATCTAGTGAAAAAAGTGGGATCAAATCCTTCTGAACAACGACATCATCGTCAAGGAAGATTACCTTCTCCAATTGTGGATATATTTCAGGTATGTAAAAGCGGAGGTGATTCAACAAAGATATATATTTTGGGTTCTTAAACTTTGGATCACCAATAATATCTTCATATCCTTCAAAGTAGTATTTCCTCGAACCTAATTCCAGCATCTGCTTCATTACAGGAGAGTAAGACGCATTTAGCCAAGTGAAATCTTCAATCTTTTTCAATTCTATGGTAGACCCTTTAAAGTCGTTTGTCAGGAACCAAGCTTGCATCACCCCAAAGTTAAGTTCATTTGTTACAACATGAAACACCAACTGCCTTGGGTGAGCGGCATTAGAAACAGTAGAGTTTACAACAACAGAGACGGCAAGTACATTGTCGGAAAATAAACAGAAGTGGTGCAGACTGTTGTCAACCAACCTGTGAGATTTTCTTCCTTCAACTGCAAGCTCCTGCATTCTGTTCTCCTTAATCCAATCAGAAGATAGTTTGATGTAAAGGCAATGCAGGTTCTTCGGCAATGATTCAGCCACCAACTGGCCAAATATTGTACCTTGAATAGATGCTGCATTCGCACGCTCTTCAACAGCCTGAATATGGGACTTCATGGTCATCAATGTTGTGGCAATATCATAATGGCTATCTTGTGCTTTAAAAATAAGTGATGATAAGCTTTTAATCAACGGTTCTGCTTCGTCCGCAGAGATAGGCTCCTCCTTAGTTGCTGCTTTTGAAAGCAAAAATTGGCAGCTCCTAATCCTTGAACTAAGCTCCCAAGCAAGATGAAGGTTATTGCACTCCTTTGCAATAACGACATAAGCTTTTGCAAGAGTCATTTGCTCGGCTAATTGCCTAGCATAAGATCGAGGACTCACTATTTCATCTGTGATGTTGAAATGTCCATGGGCAGCCAGTTCATGTCCGGACTCCCTTCCCTGGCAATAGTGCAAATGTTACAGAATGATAAGGCAGGATGCACATTGTTTCTTCTTCTTTTTGTAAGAGAGGGAGACAGATATGCATATATATATGTATGTATGTATGTATGGATGTATGGATGTATGTATGTATGTATGTATAAATGTATGTATATGTATATGTATGCATGTATGTATGTATGTGTGTGTGTGTCTGTGTGGGATAAAGAGAGAGAGAGAGAGAGAGAGAGAGAACAAGATGGAAGGAATATGTCATAAACTGATATCATTATAAAACCAAAAGTGAAAAAGGAGTTTTGCATTCTGCAAGAAACTGTTCTGTAACGAGTCAGCATCAGAACAAGCATAAGTGAACTATTTGATGATTGCATAAAACTGGTTTAAAATTAGAACACAACTAAAAAAAATCCTGTGACGCGATTAAAGAAAGCTGTACTGACACAAGATATTAACTCAAAGATCTTAACAACATGACAAGGCATCACGCAAGAGGTCAGTTTGGAGTAAACTACAGGAAGGTTATGTCAGATTGTGGAAAAAAGTCAAAAACATATTAAGTATCGCATAGTGTGCTCATGATGCTAATACATCAGCATAGAAACAGTTCCAGCCATGACTACCAACTTCGATGTCAAGACAGCCAATACTTTCTCACCAAATCAAAACTCTCTTTCGTCTCTCTTACACTTACACATAAATGACTGAAGACAACAATCAATTTCAGAGGTATGTTATCATGTTATCACTCCTTTTCATTTTTTCATATTCCTTCTTCACCAAAGAAAAGAGAGAAAAAGAAAGGAAGTACTTTGTGTTTTTTGTTCCTTTACTATGACATGGAAACCCTTCCATTTACATGATTCTATCAACAAAGGTCTACTACGAAAGGCAAGACATTACCATCAACACAATTTTTTCCACTCAAGAGATAAAGAGTTAGATTTATAGGGTAAGTAATACCTCAAGAACAGTTTTTTCATAGCATGATCAGGCAAATGTCTTTTCTCTGTCACTTACAAGTTTGACAGCCTATTATTTATGAAACCAAAAAAATGCAAGAGAGCATATCAAAACCAACAAAATGGAGCAGCTTCAACTAAAATACACGTGAAATTCCTCTGCTTTTCACCTACTCTAAATTCACATAATAACCTTGTTTTTTTCACCTTTACAGTCAATTAAATGTCCATATGTAGCTATATCCTATCATTCTGAGATCTAGATGTAGCTGTCTTACGCAATTTTCCAGGCCAAAAGACAGAAGGATCAACTTATGACATCAAGACATCACATAATGAGCATGTGCCAGCTTCAGCTTAGCCTCAATCTGATCATAAAGCAATGCAACAAAAGTTACCTGTGCAAGATAGTCTAATCTGGTGTGTAGAATCTGACCCGTAACATAAGAACTTATGGTCTCAAAATAAATTAGCACCTCTGCAGCTAAATATCATTCTTAGTGGGGCATCTTACAACCACCACTGTCATTACAGTCTACCTATCATTTTGTTTGTCCCATAAATGGAAAAAAGAATAGTCTGGTTTACACTTAAATGTTACAAATTCTGCTTAGTCTCACAAACAAAATAAGAAAGGGAGTCTTGACCTAACAGTAAGACTTGTTTTCCAGTGGCCTATACTCAAAAGGTTCATGTCTTGCCTAAATATACATCCATGAAGTGTGCAAACATTATACGTAAACTCTTTGGCCCTTCCAAGGTCTTAGACATAATAAGGGCCTTAGTGCGCGGAGTTCCTTTTTCCTCTCCTATACAACATTCCATTGGTCTGCAAATTCAAGTATGATGAGTGAAATACAAAGAAGGAGCTCTAGCATTCAAGAACAAAGACCAAAGGCAAAAGCATCCAGATCAGTCAAAAATTGACCAATTAAATACCTCACTTAAAATCTTGACGCAGCTTATCATTTTCGACAAGCAGTCCATGTGAGAACATGCATTCCGCCATGGTAAACACACATCACAAATATCCTCAAGGTTTTTTTTTCTTTTTTTCCCCCTTTTTTTGACTAAACCAGACAAACTACGCAGCAAAAGCAGCACAGCACAATTCATCTTCCAAAACGAAAATTCTTACTCCCATTGATTAACTTGTAGCTTATCCTTATTCACGGAATTCAGGATCAAGTTGTGAAGTACCTTATCCATCAGTTTTGACACCAAAAGATTAAGAGGCCTTGCCCATAAACGACAGAATTATTAGATTGCAGGAAAAATGTTAACAACAGGGAACAATCATTTTATATGAGATTCTCATGATGGAAGAAAAGTAGAATGCAAAGTTTACTCAATGAACAACTCAACCATTTGAACTGGCAGTAATAATGCAAGGAACATAATCGAAAATGATAAGTAAAGAATTGATAGAGCTATTTCCTGACCTTCATGGCCTCTTCCATCTGATCATGATGGTGGTAATTATGGTGAGAAACAAACAATACACAAGCTGCGAATATAAATGCCCCAAGCAACACCCAGATCCACCAAGATATCCTTCTTCGAACCGGGCGCCGAAAATCGGCTGCCCGCCGCCGCATCTTTTGACGCTACCCTCCGCTTTTTCACCACTAATTACAAAACCTAAGCTATAAATCAAGCAACGAACACAACAAAAGCAGACAACTTTAAGTTTTTGTTAACACCAATGAAGCATTCAAGAAACACTCATCCCTCAATTCCATCTCAGAACATAAAAGATTTCCGATTTCCGAGAAACCCACCTCTCAAATTCGATCAAATAAGACGAAAAACATGAAAGAAGTGCAATACTAACAGTAGTCTCAAACGAGCACTGTATTTCTGCAGTTGCACCTGAAAAGACAGCTTCTTGGCAGAATGGGAGATGGTAGAAGTGGAAAGAGAAGGATTCAGGAAACAATCTGAGGTGAAAATGGAGGAAGTTTTTTTCACTTATAAAGAGGGCTTAATCCTAAACAGGATTTAAAGACTGGTTCTTAATGTGAGAGCTCAATTCAGACACACGACATTCGCAACGCCGAATTGACAAATCTGATAAAGAACAGAAGCCAAGCACATGAATGTTTAAAAAGATTTAGTCAAACCAATAAGATGTGATCATAGAATTAAATATTGTAATTAGCCATCAATTATAATATGCTTAGCATTAATATATATAATCGCATTATTATATTTAGTATAGAATAAATTTTATAGATAAATAGCTATGTAATACGAGAAAAATATGAATGAAAAATTGATCTTTTCTTCCACCCAATTTGTTCTTAATCTATTCTATCAAACATAGTATCAAGGCCAACTTTTTGACGGGATGAGATCTTCTCACTTCCAAATCTTTCATCCTCTTTCCACCGCTAGCCACTTGGCATCAAGAGGTTGGTGAGACTAGATGAGAGGGTGGGGGGAAGAGATGTATGAAAGGAGGTGGAGGACACGTGGCGGACAGTGGAAAGGAGGTGAGATATTTGTTGGTGAGGAGATGTCATCCACTTTTTGACATGTGAGACTCAGAATCAAATATCATCATCTTCCATAACCATTTCTCGATCCTTCAAGCAAGACAAGACCAAATCACTCAGAATTCAAACTTAGCCACACACAAAAACTCAAACACAGAAAAAAGAAAAAAATCAAAGTTTGCAGAACCCGACAGCCTTCAAACTACCAAATCAACAACGTACCGATCAACACTGTTGGGACTCAAAAAAAAGGCTCACCGTTGCCCCATTACCTTACTTCCTGGCGAGACAACCAAGATCGATAAACTGAACCTTAAATCAGCCCAATAATCTAAAGCCCTTCACAACAAAACCAAAAAAATTCAAAGAAGCAATGAGGTTCCAAAACCAAAACCAATGATACTGAGTTGGCTATGCAACTAGTCTAACTTGTTAAGAAATACCTTCAACACACACCAATCTCAAACCCTAAGAACTTGGTTATACAACTAGTCAATTTGTTAAGAAATAGCCTCAACACACAACCAAACTTAAACTCTCAGAACTTGTCATTTGGATTCAAACTTGGTAGTGACAACTACTCATCATAGTCAACCGAAAACAGACCCATTCAGGCAAACCGTCACCTTGGATTCCTGACAAGGAGGACAATACCAAAGAAGACAAAGAGCTTTCGGGGGAATGACGAGAAGAAAGGAGGAAGTCACGACGGATGAAGGTAAAAGGGTTGGGGTCTTTTGCAACCCTTAACCCTTGTTTTTTAAAGAAATTATAGTTACCCCCTGAAACTTCTCGAAAATGGAATTACACCCCCAAAACTTTGTGAAATTAGAAATACACCCCTTAAACTTTATGAATTTCCATATTCCACTCCAGGAGATTCAGGAGATTCAGAAATTGCAAAAATGATCCTAGATCTTAAAAACTTGCCAAAAGTTCACCATGCCAGTTCCACCTACCATGTGCATCCTAAAAAACTATGAGTAGATCTTTTACTTTGGCGCCACCGATACTATGACCTATGACGAAATTGCAAAAATGATCCCAGATCTTAAAAACTTGCCAAAAGTTCACTATGCCAATTTCACCTACCACGTGTATCCCAAAAAACCATGAGTAGATCTTCGATTGTGGCACTACCGATACTATGACCTACGACCCTACAAACTTTACCCAGCTCTCTATACCCATCAAATCTCACATAGAGACCGTTAGCGGAGAGCTGAGACCAGTCCAAGGAGGAGGTTTCATTGCTATATCACCCTAGTTGAAGTTACAAAACTGCCGATATGTCCCTAAGTTATTATCACTTAGTCAAGACATGAAGGATCTCAACTGCGTGGCACTCATGTATCATCATTTTTGCTTTTTATAGGACATTCATACAAAGAAGATAATTGGGCGTGGTATTGAGCGAGGAGGCATATACTATGTTGGTGAGGTAGATCAACAAGGTTAGTCTATGCATGCTCACAGGACGATCGATTGACAACTGTGGTTATGTCACGATCGTCTAGGTCTGTTAGGAAATCCGACCAGATCACTGGAAAACGCACAGCGGAAAAACAAAACTTGATCTCCGATTTTCTACCAAGGATCCATGTTGTTCGTTTAATCGATGAAAGAAACGTAAAAAATACCTCCAAAGATTCGAAATCCGCAAGTGGAAGAGGTGCGAAATCACGAACACCCTCTGTCGGTATCCACACGAATGCTTCCGCCCGGAGTGCTAGCTATTGAACGGCGCGGCTGAGAGAACTCGCTTTTCTCCAAAAACGGCTCTAGGGTTTTTCTGTTATTTTCGTGTGTTTTCCCTATACGAGATACACAATATATATATATATACACATATATTGACGTCAAAATCCGAGTCCTAATCGGATTAGTCAATGCCAATCAAAAATCCATATCAGATATGGATTCTATCAGGATATTCAAAATCCATATCAGATATGGATTCTGTCATTATTATCCGATAACATACATATATATACACACATATAACCATAAAACGAAAATAATAATAATAATAATAATAATAATAATTAATATCCAATATTAATATTATTAATATTAAAAACGATGATAATAATAATAATAATAATAATAATAATAATAATAATAATAATTAATATCTAATATTAATATTATTAATATTATTAATCTCAGCCATATGCATTCTTGTGTGTGACCCGATAGGCCCATATTAATTGGCAGTTGATTAAATCTCTATTAAACCAACAAGTCATAATTGGCCTCTAGCAAGGCATTATGATTACCCAATTAATACGAGTAAAGTCCAACTAGCCTAATAACAGTACATGCATTAATCCCTTTGTCACACGATATCTAGTTTGAACATAAGTCATGGTCAGCGTCATACTTATATTGTTCAAACATATGATTACTCAATTTCTAAGTAGACTGATACAACAAGTGATACTGATCACACTATCAATTCATTTGAGCACGGTCATGCATTTCACAGTCTCACTAATCGAGGGGCCCAAAGATATCTCTCTCAAAAGAGAGGGACAAATTCTATCTTGATTGTTCAATATCCTCTATATAATTTCTATCACATTCAATCATGACCTTTATTATTATTCAGTTACGGATAACGTTTGATCATGTCAAAATATAATAGTCCTTATGTTGGAAACTATGACAATCTCAAGTCAAAGGATTAAAACATGACTATCACGAGATTTACTTATGACGTTAATCCATGTAGTAATCTCATGATGGGTCTATCCAATACACTGTTCTCTAACAAGTATCTATGAAATTGATTTGTATCACCATACACATAATCATCTCATGATTATCAAATCAATACTCATACTGATTATAAATTATTTTATCTCTATAACAATAATAAATCAGGAAAATATATCAAAATTGTGTAACATACTAACCAACAATAATGATAATAAAACCTCTTTTATTAATAATAAATGTATAACATAAATATCCAAATCATGGCCTAGGGCACATACACTAACAAGGTCACCCATCTTTTAGCTTTCTTAAACTTTTATTTTCCAATCTGTTTACTAATAAAACTCAGTCTGTGTCTTGTGAAATATGTATATGGTCAAAAAAATCACCAAAATACCTTTCAGTCGAATAATACACGTGTTGATAGTGTTTTTTCATTGGCGCATTATGATGTGTGGGTGCTAGCACCGTTGTCTAATAATAGTCATTTTAATTACTTTTTGTTGTCTGTACACAATTTCTCTTTAATGACCTGGGTATACTTCTTGAAAAATAATTCTGAAGCACCCACAAAGTTTTTCCATTTCTACAAAATGGTTCAAACTCAATATAATGCTAAAATCCAGATCCTTCGCTCTGACAACGGCAGGGTGTATGTTATCATTCTATGCACGCCTTCTTTCAGAAACACAGAATTATTCATCAAACCTGATGTCCAAATACTCCATAACAAAATGGCATGGCTGAACAAAAAAGCCACATCCTCCTTGAAATGCCAGAACTATGCTGCTCGGATCCCATGTTCCAAACCACTTTTGGTCTGAAGCAGTGGCCATCAAAGCTTATCTTTTAAATCGACTGCCCACAAAAATTCTTCATCATAAAACTCCATTACAAACCCTAGCTACTCAGGCCACCATTCCATCTATTCTTACCCTTTCATCTCAAATTTTTGGCTGCTTTGTGTTTATACATATCCCAAAAATTAAACAGTCTAAACTTGATTTTTGTGTCAGGAAGTTTGTGTTTGTTGGTTATGCTATACAACAAAAAGAGTATCGATGTTATAACTCAGTCACTCGACAGATCTATGTCACTAGATTGTGTCTTCCTTAAGTTTGATTATTTCTTTGATAACCAACCTCGAGCTTAGGAACAACGTACATATGAGCCACTATATTGGTTATATAACCTCATGTGTCCAGAGACTGTCCTAACAAAACGAGTAGATGGCACCACCGAACAAGCCTAGTCCAATGAAGGAAGGGCTGACAAACCACTACTCGTGAATAAGTCTTCTTCAATGGATATCTGATAAGAGATAAGTGATTATGACGAAGAACTTCCTGTCTTACATAATACTGAGAGTACTGACTTTTTGAGGAGTGACAGGTACAAATCCTTCCTTCAAGAAAAAAACCGAGGTGTCCCACCAGAGCGGTACTCAGCTGAGCGGGTGTCCAATCATCCAGATATTCAGTTATTATGGACATGGAGAGAATTGCAAAATGTGTGAAAGTGTTGTTTGCTTCTCTGTGCTTGGAGTTTATCCCTCAAACATTCGAGGAAGCTAGTGGAAGAAAGGAGTGGCGGGAGGCTATCAATGTAGAAATGAAGGACTTAAAAAAATGAGATATGGATGAAGTGTGTATTACCAAAAGAAAATAAAATAGTGAGATGTCGATGGATCATCACTGTTAAGTATATGGTAGACAGAACTATTGAGCGATATAAGGTCAGGCTGGTCGTTAAGGGGTATAAATAGACATGCAATTGGCTACTCTGAGATGTTCTTGTTGGTCCCTTAGATTGATGCCAAAAATACTTTCTTACATAGAGAATTAAAAGAGGGGGTGTATATGAAAGCTCCTCTAGGTTTCTCAGGTGAGTTTCAGACCAAGAAGGTCTGTAGACTTAAGAAAGCTTTGTAGGGGTTAAAACAATCTCGTCATGCATAGTTTGGAAGGTTCGCAATAGTTATGAAACAAAATAGGTACGGACAGAGCAATGCGGACCATGCCTTATTCTTCAAAAGAGAAAATTTAATCACGTATATCATTATATATGTGGATGACATGATTATCACAGTGAGTGATAAGGATGAAATTGCACTACTCCAAAAAAGTTTGTTGAATGCGTTCGAGATGAAGGACTTAGTTGGGTTAAAGTACTTCCTTGAAATTGAAATCTTTCGGTCGAATAAATAGATATTCATATCCCAGCGGAAATATATTCTTGATTTATTGACTGAAGTGGGATGATAGACTGTAAGACGAGTGATACTGTGATTATTATAAATCACAAGTTGCAAATGACGAAAGGGTGCCAGTGACAAATCGGGAACAATAATAGAAGCTGGTGAAAAAGTTGATTTGTCTTTCACACGCAAGATCTGACATTGCTTACGCAATTAGAGTATTGAGTCAGCTCATGCACTAGCTTCAGGAACAACATATGGAAGCTACCACGAGGATAGTAAGATACATAAAAGGGACACCAGGACGGGAAATACTGTTCACAAAACATGGACATCTGGATGTAGTGGTGTACGCTGATGTAGATTGGACAGGTAATCCAAACGATAGACGATCCGCTTCAGGGTACTTGGCCCTAGTTAGTGGAAAGGGTTACATAAAGAAGCAAAAAACAAAAGGTTGTGGCATTGTTAAGCGGATAAGCAGTGTTTAGGGGTATTGTAAAAGGAGTCATGGAGATATTGTGACTGAAAAAGTCGATGCATTAGTTTGGTTTTCCACCAACTCCCGACTCAGTGATGTGCGACAATAAGACAGCGATTAGTATTTTCGAATATCTAGTTAAGTATGATCAAACCAAATATATTGAAGTAGATCGATTTTTTATTTAAAAAAACTCAAAGAGGGTGTCGTAGAGCTTCTGTCGTAAGGTCTGAAGATCAACCGGTGATACTCGTACGGAGACAGTCCCTGGATGAATATTCGACTCACCGCTATACAAGTTAGTATTGATGATCTCAATACTCAGCTTGAGGGGGAGTGCTAGAAGATTCAGTCAAATCAATCAATGACAATTATAAAATCAATCATTGTAATTAGCAATCAATTAGAATATTTTAGCATTAATGTACATAATCATATTACCATATTTATAATAGACTAAGTCCTATGGATAAAGAGTTATATGATATGAGAAAAATGTGAGTAAAAGAGTTGATACTTGATCCTTTCTTCTATTAAATTTGTTCTTAATCTATTTTATCAAACATGAATCACATTTCCTTCTCTTCTACTGAGCTTAGTCTTCATTAATCATGGCGATCAATAGTTGATGCAGCCGGCTGCCCCCGCTCCTTTTCTTATTGGCTATTTATGTTCCCTTATTTGTTCTGAATATTTTATACAATCAAGGTACTTACTAAATATCATATGTCTAGTATGTTAATAAATTAATATGAATAATATTTACCGTAATAAATTTACTAATGTGATGTCTAAAATTCATTCAGAACTCAGGTCTGTCGTCCTTTTCTTCTTTCTTTAACAAGGTCTGTGGACTTTTAACATCTCAAATTTGCTTAGAAATCCAACGTAACGATTATAGCATCCTAGATTCAACAACTTGGTAAGGTGGCGTTACCATATGCTTGGTACTTTGTTCTACTAAATGAAATATAGTGCTACATTTTGAATTTCTTCATTCTCAGTTTTCTTTTTCTTTTTAATAAATACTTATGTATTTTTTATGTAGAACATGTATCACGATGAATCAATATATAAACCAATGGCACAATCAATATAGCGTAATGATTAACAAGAATAAGGAAGCTATTTCGCACACTGGGTACTTCTATAAGGATTACTTTACCAGTGGAGGTTGGTTGAGGAGACATATAAATGTGATGCTGAGAAAACCTTTGAGATATTTTAATTAGATCGATTTAGATGTGAGAAAGAAAAAGAAATACGCAGGGTGTTAACGAGCCGGCCCGAGCCAGATATTATGTTTTTGAATTCAGATCCTTTTAGCTTAACAAACTATTCGACGCGACTCATTTGTTGTAACGAGCTTCAAAATTTGTTCAAATTCGATTCAAAAACGCTATAACTCTTTAAATGAACCGAACGTTTCGTAAGCAATTCGGCTCGTTTAAATAAACAAACCTAATTAGATGTTTGAACTTGGCTTGCTTAATTAAAAATAACTAATAAACTCGAATTAAATACGAATTGAACTCGAACTATTTACAAACATATCGAAATCATCGTTAGTTCTTTGTGCGGGCTCGTATTTTCCCTAGCTAAAGTTCTTTTTGGGAGAATTTGAATCATAATTGGTGTCTTTCATCAGAATTGACGGCACTGATTAAGAGGTGGCCAAAAGTCTAACTTGCTCATAAGTGACCAATCAAATACAAAGTTGCTATAACAATAATACAACATCCCTAATAATTGTCATTTTCCAAATAAAAAGTAATTAAGTTCAAAAGTTTGTAGCCAAAGATCCCATTTCCTTAGAAGAAGTCCGACCTTATTTACTTGGTTACTTACAACAAGTTGATAAAATTAAAAGGATGGTAAAGTCTTCCATATGTAATCATACATTCTTGAATTTTGGCTCCTCTCTTCAACTTCTTTCGTTAGAGCATCAATCCAGGCACAAATCCATTGACATTTTGGGCTCTACCAGCTGAATTCATGTGGTAATTGTCCTCGGCACCTCCTTGATTGTATCTATTTTAAATTCAAAAAATATCATGTAACAAATGAGGTTGTCGAGGCCAAATAATTTTAAAAAACATATATAGAAGAGTAGTAAAGAAGAAGAAAAAAATACCCCATTCGCATTGAAGAATTAATCCCCAAGGGTTGAAAGAACCCTTGTGTGTGTGCAGGAAAATTGTTATAGCCAGCAGATTGTTGTCCCTCCTCCCATGATAATCTAATAGGAACTTGAGCTGCACTCTCCTCCAACTGCAAGAAATGCAAAATTTTGAGGTCAAAGTTACAACATCAACATTACCATGTTGCTTTGTAGGCTCCTTGCCTATAACGGGATATAAAGGATCCGATATACGCAATCATATCATGTGTTAGAAACACATGGATGTCATTTTCCGATTTGAGGTGAAAGTTAGCTATCCAAAATTCATTAACCCTTTGAACTAAATTTCAAATCGCAAAATGTTCATATACGAATTATTTTTTGTAGCTATTTTCGTTCTCCTGACTATTATGGGTAGAGGAAGATAATTAAAGAAATAGTTTATGGGAAGTGTATATAATTTTAGTTTACTTTATGAGGTGTTTTTGCATATGCCACTTAATTTACAGATTCAAGTAAAAGAACAAACAAGTTGCATGGAGAATCAAGAGTAGAAGTATACGAAATTGGCATGTTATATCAGTCAAGTACATCAATTACTAGGTATGAAAGGGTTAATGCCGGATCTTCAATCAAATGATTGATTCATCCATTCAAAGCAATTTCATTTAGCTCTATCTACATATCTTAATGTTGTTTCAGTAGATTAAATTAAGATTATCTACGTATATTTCATTTGATTCAATATCTTTTCCACTCGCTTATTTTTCATCTAGCTCACTCTACTTTGATTGAATAGGATAAAATAGATTTTCCTAATTCTCATCTACCTCAATCTACAAAGATTGAATAATAATAGAAAAGTAACTAAGAGTAGATAATGGATCTAGAATATCTAATAGTTAATCATTATTGACTATTTTAAGGATGAATAGGCAAACTATTTCCACATGTGCATCAACAACCAACTCTTCAAATATTTTCCAACGTTGTCGTATCAAATAAAAAAAATAAAAAAATACTCTATTTCTTAGTGAAAGTTAAGACCTTATACTATATATACCTTTCTCCTTAAGGCATTGTTTTCTTCAGCCAGCATATCTTCCTGCAACCAAAGATTGCAAAAGAAAGTTAAGACCTTATTCAGGTATTTACATTATTTTTCCTCGTAGTAAAATGCATGCATACCTTTTTTTGAAGTTCTGCAAGTTGGTCCAGCATATATTGTGTCTACCAAGCAGTGCAGGTGAAGAGGGTTAGCCAGAAATTTCTGAAGGCTAATGTGAATATGGGGTTTGAGGAAAAACATGAAGTTCCCGAAAAAGAAAAATCACTTAACAGATTTTTCATAAAGTAAATCTAAATAGTTGTATGGTAAATATGTTTTATTAAATGAAATAGTAAAAACATTTAAATAAAACTAGCAGTGATACTTAGCTGGTTCCTGTCTTGCTTTTTGATAGGCCTCGCAGTATGGTTCCGAACCCAATGCAGTACTAATGGTTCGGGGCCTAAAGAATTTAAATTGGCCTAATGGGAAAGTCACTCTACCTTCCAATGAGTAATCACGTCTCTCCGAGTAGTTGAAAACATCATTGTAAAAAAGAAGAGGAGTAGAAACAGAACTAAACTGACTTGGAAAGATCAAATTAGACACGACCTACTAGATTTACACCTCTCTGAAAACATAGTCTAAGACAGGAGTTCATGGAGGAAGAGGATTAAGGGTGAAGAGGTTTAGACAGGATATAGGAACACCTTAGAGTATACTTAGGGGCTTAGATACTCTCTACACTTTAGGTTGACTTTGCAATTTTCTGTTTTTGTCTTGGTCTTTCATTATGTGTGCACATACATGGTTATGTATTTTAATAGTTTTCTATTTGTGTTCAATAAATTCCTTGACTAGGACATTAGCACACCATATGTCTATTATTATGTCATATATGCAGGTAAATATAGAGCTGAGTTCTCATTGGAATCAAACTCTCTATCCCTTGAGATGGAGGTATCGTTTGCTTGCCTCTCACATTCCTCAGACTCTAACGATAGCTATTGTTGTTGTTAGTATATACTGAGTATGATTATTGTGGTTGTTGTATTCTACCTTCCAATGAGAATCAGAGTTTGAACATTTTGGGTGATTCAAACATTCACCGGAATGGTTAAGTAGATAATCAAAGATTTGACAAGCAACAGAAAGATAAGTCCTTTTGGACTCGGTTCCAACAAGCTATATGTTCTTACTTACACGGGTCTCCTCTCTATATAAGTCAGACTTATCTCATAATACACAAATACTGACATAAACATAGTAAAACCTAGTCCCGGTAGTCTCTGATGATTTGTGCCCTGCAGATTCAATCTTTGGTTTAGTGTAGTTAGGCTAGACCCATAACTGTCTAATTGGTTTAAGTACTCAAGAGTGATATTCTTACATTTTCCAGTCTTCTAACCAAGTAATTTAGCACTCCAAATAAGCCAGGTCTGAAGAGTCGAAGTTCATCACTAAGTGTAATAAATTATACTGATTGTACCTTGGTTGATCTAACATGTTTCAAAGATGACTCCAGCTGATGCTCCAGCTGCTCCAGCTCCTTGCTACTCAAATTCACCAAATCCTCTCCAAGAAGGTTCCTATTTCCATAATCATAAATCAAATAAACAACAACAACTACATCACCTATTGCCTTAGAGGCTCCGGCCTATGGCAAGGTACGGGAGGGTCGGATATACGCAACCATACCCATGTGTTAGAAACACATAGAGGTTGTTTCCCGATGACCCATAATAATGGGTCAAGCTATGTCGATCAATTGCTACTTCACAATATAAGGGGTGCAACCAAATAAACATAGATGATAATTATAAGGGTAGAATATAACATGGTCAAACTCATATTCATGCGCACCTGTGATAACGTTGAAGGACCTCGACTCTTGCTTTTAGTTTCACATACTCATGGTAGCTATCCTGCATTAAAGTTCATATCAGGTATTCAGGCGAACATTTGTGGAGCACTCATTATACAAAATTACTTCGATAATTAAATATACATGTCACACTTTTATCTGTAAGTTTATTGTGTTCAATTGTAATCCATTTGTTCCACAAAATGTTGTCATTGATGGTTAAACACACATTTTAAAAGTTATCATTTGAGACCAAATTGTCAAAGTATATATCACACTGTCATGTCAAAGTAACCATTTTATAACACTATAGATGACCAAATTCTAAAAAAAAGTTTTGAAAATATACTTTGACAATGTGGTTTTAAATGATTTTTTAAACTATGCCTTTGACTATAATAAATGAGGGCGGACTATGGATCAACTGATAAGATTGCTGCTTTATGATCTTGAGGTCACGTGTTCGAGTCACGGAAACAGCTACTTACACAAAGTATAGGGTAAGGCTGTGTACATTAGATATCTGGCCTCTCTTTAGACCATGTACAAACGCAAAAACCTAATGTCACCAACTGTTACACACTTTTATCTGTAAGTTTATTGTGTTCAATTGTAATCCATTTGTTCCACAAAATGTTGTCATTGATGGTTAAACACACATTTTAAAAGTTATCATTTGAGACCAAATTGTCAAAGTATATATCACACTGTCATGTCAAAGTAACCATTTTATAACACTATAGATGACTAAATTCTAAAAAAAAGTTTTGAAAATATACTTTGACAATGTGGTTTTAAATGATTTTTTAAACTATGCCTTGACTATAATAAATGAGGGCGGACTATGGATCAACTGATAAGGTTGCTACTTTATGATCTTGAGGTCACGTGTTCGAGTCACGAAAACAGCTATTTACACAAAGCGTAGGGTAAGGCTGTGCACATCAGATATCTGGCCTCTCTCTAGACCATGTACAAACGCAAAAGCCTAATGCACCGGGAATAACTTTTGACTATGATAAATATTTTTTGTGAGGGAAGAAGGGGTAGAAAAGAAAAATGTTGCATGTATTGTTTATCGAGAAAGCCAGTACCTGTGGCTGGTCAGATGGCTGACTACCATCCAGAAGACCATAAGTATACCTTTGGTATCTTTCAATGGTTTCATTGATGCTGAAACGGAGAGGGAAAATGTTTTAGAATACAAAATACAAGAAAATACAACTCATAGTATCACATTAGACGGTTGTCAAATTAAATCCGTTATGGCTAAAAGGCACGATAGGTATTTACCAAGAAAACATGTTAGAAAAAATCGTAAATTGAAAACAAAATAAATTGAAACAGTCATTAAAAAAAAAACAGATTTACATGGTTCGATCAGATTCAACAATGTCTCCGGAAAAGATGTCTTTGATTGAAAAAAAAAAGAAACTAAAAAGAGTTACAATGTCATAAGTGATATCTTAACTGACTATACAACATTTAGGGCTTAAATTACAAGTAAGTTGTGCATGTGACCTCCGCTAACCCCAGAAATCCCATAACAAAAAGTCCCTTTTGAGTGGCGTGCTTTCACAGTATCAGGATTGGATCTTTAATCCTAGTCGTCTAATAAATTTTATGCCAATTAACACATGTAATTTGGAGAGTGGTGAAAGCATACTAGGTCGGTGCCATAATTCAAGCATTCCTAAAGGTTGAACTCCAACCATTAAAGGTCTCTGCCATCTCCAGTCTCATAAAGTGTGTAAAAGTATAAATCAGGTTCTCAATACCCATTAGTAGAACTTTGTCATAGTACAGGGATAGCACAATGAGCACATTGGTATCGAAGGAACAACCGATGTTCTGACTGACATCATATCATTCCACGGGCCAATAGTTCTCTCACACTATGCAGCTAGCCTGGAAGGGGTTCAAACATTCTTGACTTCGGCAAAATTCTAACCTCTGACTTCGGCGAAATCCCCTACCTAAAACCATTGTGATATGTCCTGGTGAACATTCAAGCATTTCTAGCTGTGCTGGTTTGTGAAAATTGTAGAGAATCAACGCTACCCTTTGATCTCAAAATGGTAGTGAAGAAACACTTACAAAATGATGAAATCAATAGAGTTACATTATTTTGAATCTTTTGGTTTCCGTGCAAAGATCCTGCTGAAAAGATAATACAACAACATTACTCTATTATCTTAGAGGCTTCCGTCTATATTGAGGTATGAGGAGGTCGGATGTACACAATCATACACATATATTAGAAACTCATGTAGGTTATTTCCCGATGACCAATAATGAAAATTGTGTCAAGCTGTGTCAATCAACTGCTGCTTCACAATATAAGAAGCACATCCAATTCAGTGAGCCATTTTATTTTATTCCATCATATTCCAAAGTCAAGGAAAAATATATCATTAACTCTATTGAAAATAGAATCATGCTAAAAATAATAATAAAATGTATAAAACAGCAATCAGTCGTCTTTTGATGAGCAGAAAGTGTTCACCATACTCGACCAAACTAGAATATGATTATGATTTTCTTATATATCATATCAATCTCGTTAGTTAGTTTCCATGCTTGAACTAATTAATAGCTCTAAAACTAAAGGTAGCAGTACTATCTATACGTGTCTCATATGTGTCTATGTCTGTCTATCCATACATACATGCACACATATGTGTATATGTATATATTAGGTGAAAAATGATTTCTAGATCCGTTTTACATATAGTAAATATAGAGTTGATATAACATTAATACATTAGCTTTGTACTTCTAACACAAGCATACTTGATTACTAGGGTGTTTGATTTGTAGCGAAATTTATTTATCGTATATATATGTTTCACTTTTGCCGCATTTTTTTGCAGCTATTGAAGGATTTGTGAGACTTAAGCAGCTTTTATTTTCTCTCTTTGCTGTTTCCTTCCTACTGGCCAGCTAATGTATAGATACATAGCAGCCTTCCAGAAGTAAGATTAGATGTTTCTGAAAATCAAATCCCAACAGTAAACATTAATCACTGGTACTTTTCTTTTCAATTTCAGCTCCACACTTGATCAGATGGTTTGCTTAGTTCCAAGAAAAGGAAAAAGTGATATCTGTTGAAAGCTTAATGCTGATAAAACATAAAACAATGTCGCTGTTTCCTATCCTAACGTTGTACTAGGATCGTACGTAGTACAAGCAAATACAATACTGAGCTCATTATTCTTGTCCCCTAAGACCAAACAGCACTTCCAAGAAAATTATTCGTAAAGAAAAATAATCATAATAATAAGAAGAAGAACTCTAAAGCAGAAGATCTAGAATCAGATATAACAAAAATTTCTTGCACCTTGCTGTGTTCAATACTATTACTTATCGCCGTACTTCTAAATATAAATCAAGATGATAATTAAAATTGCTGCAAAAGATTTGTATTACCATGAAGCTAGGAAATGGAGGACCTAGTTTTGGTTCTAAGGAAGCATAAATATTGCAGACCACCTCCCTAAAACAAAGTACTTTAAGAATCTGATGTCACAGACAAGCTTTAAGAAGCAGAAGAAATTAGTTAGGGTAACCCTTTACAAAATCCTATCCAGTCAGTGAAGAACCAATAAAAAAGTACCCAAAAAACAAGATCAAGCAAAACCTTATTAGCATAAAGTGATCAAGAATTGGACACACATGGGTCATCGGCGAGAGACTCTAAGTCAATGAAGTAATGTTGTTGGTGTTGTATGGGCATAAAAGTGTAAAAGTAATCTAGATCGACTGGAGGATTATCTTAAAAAGAGTATAGAGCTAAAAGGAGATAATATATACCTAGAGCCGCTGCAGAATTCATAAAGCTTGCCACGGTTAGAGAAGATGATGAGAGCAACCTCAGCATCACAAAGAACAGACAACTCATAAGCTTTCTTGAGAAGACCATTTCTTCTCTTAGCAAAAGTAACTTGCCTGTTTATTTTGTTCTCAATTCTCTTCAGCTCCACTCTTCCTCTACCCATCTTTCTCTCTCACCTACCACCTACTAATTCTTTCTTTTCCAATATTGGTTAAGAGTTAAGCTACTTTCAGATGTGCCCAGATGACAAAAAATGAGTTGTGAGAGAGAAAGGAAACTGATTGAATTGATAAAAGAAAGAGAGAGAAGATGAAAAGAGATAGGAAAATGGAAACCCTGGATACCCTATCTTTGGTCGCTCTTCTACCTCCTATTTTTACTTAATTTTCCACCTTTAGAACTTAGTTTTTGCTATTATCTACGGTTCGCAACGCAGCACCTGAAACCTGAAACTTTTTTCACTTTGCATCACCTAAACGAATCTTCTCCATTTTCTTTTGCCATATATACATATACATATACATGTACGTATCTACACACATGCATATATATAAGGTGTTAACGAACCGAGCCGAACCAAATACTAGGTTTTCGAATTCGGATTCGTTTAGCTAAATGAACTGTTTGGCTCGGTTCGTTTAGCTAAACGAGCTTTGAAATTGGTTCGAGTTCGCCTCGATAACACTATAACTATTTAAACAAGCCGAATAGTTCGCAAACAGTTTGGCTTGTTTAACTAAACGAACCCAAATAGGTGTTCGAATTCGACTCGTTTAAATAAAATTAACAAACGAACTTGAACCAAATACGAATCGAACTTGAATAGTTCGCGAATTGTTCTGTTTGCTTAATGCCCCTACATACATATATATGTATATATGTATATGTGTGTGTATTTGTTGTGTGTATGTATATATTATATATTATCCATATGTTGGATGGTCTTTGAGAGTAATATGTATATCTTTCTTATTTACAAAGGGTATGATATATTATTTATTTGTGGGACGAAATGACCATTTAAACTAAATAGTGCCAATTTCCGAATGAGCGACGAATAACAAGTTTTGAAGACAGAACAAACGTTACATAAATACACGTTGGAAATAAAAAAAATACAAATACTATTTGCATGTATACATACACATCTATATGTATATACAAATGTATCTATGTCACATGTCCAATACAATCATTTTACCAACAGCTTATACTTGCATTGACTATCCATACATATAGTACCCTTTTATCTTCCAAATGTTCCTCCATTTTAATTGTTATATACTAATGAAATTAAATGCCGGAGGAAAGAGGCGTACACTCGGTGAAAAGCCCGTTAATTCCCTCTCTCTATTATTTTCCTTGTACGATACACGAGAATATATATCTGATTCAACAATCCGACATATATATATTATATATATATATATAGAAAATAGTAAGAGGTGAGGATTAGTTCAAGTGACTTATTGGAAAAATCTATCAAGAAGAAAATCATATCAAAATATTTAAAAATTTCAATGGTGTAGGGTAAATAAAATTTAGTGAAACACATATCGCAGCCTATTTTGTACTGACCAATAAATACTGTCTTGTGACATGAAACACACACATGCCAAGCTTAGCAAGGAAAAGAAAAAGAAAAAAAAAGAGAGAAACATATGCCACGAGTGTCATGCATAACGCGATCACATTTTGAAACGGCACATAATTTTCCTTTTAAATTTTTTATTTACATGTCTGAAGCATCTTGTATATATTACGACTAATTTCATACACTCGCGACTAATCCACATCTCAAATTCACTTTTTTTTTTTAAAAAAAAAAAAGTCGAACTCAATATCTCAAGTTCATAACCCAGGACATTTACCTCCAAACAACCCATCGGATAATCACAGTGATTTGAGATGTGACACTTGTAGTGCTAATACTACACTATTACGAAGTGGAGTCTTTTCCAAGGGCACGCACCCAGAAACACTTGAAGTAAAATGTTATTCTTTGGTCTTAAGAGTCTCTACTGCTACAATCACAAAGAAAATTGTAGAGGATGCAAATCAGGAGCCTAGTGACCTTCTATGTTGAGTGAAGACTTACGTAGTGAGACACACAAGGTGCTCCCGCAAACCAGATCGCACCAAGCAACCCTTCATTTATATGAAGAATTTGACAAAGTAGTAATGTAGTATATCAACCTTAAACCACATCAGACGGTTACGTTTTAGTGATATTAGAAACAGATATGACTATGTGAATTAATCAAAATGTAAGGATACATACATTAAAAAGACACGAATGTTACATTTATATGACTTGAGTGTCACTAACAAAGACCGCAAGCAATTAAATTACGATGCCAACCCTTCTCCATGAATAATACTTTAGTCCTAAACCGAAAATACGGTTTAGATTTACTTCATACCAAGTTATAAACGCGTTTGATTTGTGATTATAACCATCATTTTGTGGTTATAGTTATTTTTTATTTAAATTATGTTTAGTTTTGTTTGATTTAAATCAACTGAAAAATATTAACATAATAAATTATCAATTTTTAATATATAAATATTCAATACGCTAATCTTTTTAATCTTTTTAGCACGGTCTTCAATATGATGTAATCGGTTTTTTTTACAAATAGTCTGTATTTTGTACAAAAATCATTTCTCTTATAGAGTAAAAAAATATGTTAAGGATGTAAATGTAAATGTAAAAATTTATCCACTGAAAAAGGTTCAATCTCCAACTGCAAGAGCTTCATTAACTCATATGCAGAAATATGTAGTGATGTAAATGGAGAGATACATCTCACTTAACCATCCGTAAAGTTTGTATTACTTAGCAAATTCACGAAAAAATCAAATTCAAATCACTGTCAAAATTTGAGTACACTAGATCGCCTACCTAACTACACTCAATTTTTCTGTTCGACCATGTCTATGTATGCTACCGACTTCTTAAAGACCGTTAGGTTGTAAGTATGTTTTGATGATTTATATAACTAAAATGTGTAAAATATTTCAAACAAATTACAAAAGTCAAAGTTTTCATCATGCAGTCGCCGAACCTTTAATGGCTTTGACCAAACGTTTGGCGAGCTTCAATATACATTCACCGAACTCAAAAATAAGTTGACGAATCGTTCGATCAGATTACCTAAAGTTTTTGTCTAACCCACCAAATGCTTAAGGAACGCTTGTTTCTGCGCTCGTTGACTCGAGTTAACGAACTCAGAATTTCTGTCTTCTAACGTTCGGTTATACAAATTCAAAATTCAAATTTAGTTAAATATTCAAGTTTGACCAAACTGTAGACCAAACTCAAAAGTAAGAGTTAGTTGATCAAAGTCATCAGACATTCGGTGACAAAGTGTCAAAGTTTGGTAACAAAACAGAAAGTTTCAGAAAAGTGATCGAACTCAAAAGTGAGTTCGGTGAATTTCACGGAACATTTGGTGACAAAGTTCGATGATTAAAAAGCGAGTAAAATGCACCTAGCACCCAAACGTTTGCCACAGAATCCACTTAGCATTTAAACGTTCCGAAATCTCACTTGGCATCCAAACGTGGGCAAAATTGATTCAATTAACACCAAATTACCGGCTGCGACCTTTGACTTTTTAAATTTAACCGTTGACTCACTTATTTGACATTGAAATACCAATTTTACCCCTGATTTTAATTGATTTTACCGCTGCAATACGTCCTTCTCTCTCTCCTCTCATTCCCCCCCCCCTCTCCCCTGCGAATTTTCTCCTCTTCTCTGCAATTATTCCCACTCTCTCCCCTCTCATTTCCTCTCTTCTAATAACCACCACAAGAACCGCTGCAATACTGGTCGTTGCGGCCATAGCCACGGTCACCACCTCCATAACCACCCTCTCCACCTTCACGACGACCACCTCCATAACCACAAGAACTATCGTATCCACCTTCGCGTCTGCCACCACAATAATCACCTCCACCTTCGCGTCTGTCACCACCGCTAGAAGAAATTTTCATGGACAGTTGACCTTTTTCGTGTTTCATGGTGCCGTGGGAATGTCTTGAAATTGTTCAGGCTTTGTTGCATGTAACTTCTAATCTGATCGTGTAACGTCATTTTACTGCAATTGACCTGTTATGCTGGCTACAAACTGCTGCCGGATATTAAGATTGGGAAGTACAATGAAAATACTGTAGCTCCAGGGTCCTGTAATCCTGCGGCATCACATAATTCAGTATGATAAGCTCTCTTTTCTGTAGTTAGTCGGTTTTATTGGAGCTGATGCTTTTTGTTTTTGTTGTAAAAGAAATCTTTGGACAGAGGCATTAGAGTGGAGGTTGATGACAGGGATGCACTATGAGGAAGGAGATTGGAATCTCACCAGCAGCTTTTGTTTAATGCAATCTTTCTGCAATTGTTCGGGATGGGGAACTAAAGCTGTGTCCGGTAAGTTGAGCAACTACATGGCGTGAAAGGATTTTAAGGAAATAATTTGATTAGCTAACAGAATTATTAGCCTTGTCCTTTACCTGATTTTTGTCCTTTTAGATGAGACTAAGTTATTTACTGTGTGGTTTTTCGTTAATTATAGTTCCGGATTGAAGAAAAAACTATATCTTCTCTTCTTCTTTATTGAGCATCAACGGTAAAATTGTTACCTTCTCTCTTGGAAAAAGAAAAAGAAAGATGAAGTTGCCTATTTGTTGATGATCAAGCTGTCCTATCAGAAGTGCTGATTAGTGATCGAGTGGCAATTACTCCGGAACAACCATGTCTAAAATTTTATAAATCGAACCATCCTCCAACATTGTTTTAGTTTCAGTATAGTGGTATCATGATGAACGAGGTCAGTTGACGCAGTTTAGCATTAGACATCTAAGCATTACAGCCGTAGTGGCTATCGGGGGTATGACGTTGAATTATGGAGGGGATTATGTGAATTGAGGACTAATTTATGGAGGGGATTATGTGAATTGAGGGTTAATTTATGGAAGAAAATGACCATGGAACTGTAGCAGTATAAGGGAGGGAGGTGGATGACGTTGATTTTGAGGGAAAACTTTATTTGGCGCTAAAATTTGATGAAACCGGCTGCAGCAGGTCAGCAGCCGGTTTCTGGTGTTAATTGAATCAATTTTGCCCACGTTTGGATGCCAAGTGAGGTTTCGGAACGTTTAAATGCTAAGTGGATTCTGTGACAAACGTTTGGGTGCTAGGTGCATTTTACTCATTAAAAAGCTAGTGGTTGTAACACGTTTTTCAAACTACGCAAGGGTGTATCTATCTCCTCTCTACTCCAAATCGATTCTTCATTATTGGCAACGTCTCCAATGCTATTTTGAGTGGTTTTCAATATCTTACAAGTATTTAAGTGGCAAATCTTTACCTACAATGGAGAAAACATTTCTTTAAGACTATTTAGATTATTGAAGAGAAAAGAATGAAGAAAAAAAGAGGGACAATGGTGTAAAAACGAAATTAAAGACTCCTATATATAAAAGAAGTTTTGAAGATGCAATTACACATTTTCATTCTCTTCAACCTTCATCCCCCGTAGTTGTAAAAAGCTATTAGATGTGCAGAAGTGCTTAAAGCATATTAATATCTTATTGCTTCTTTTCATTTGTGTATTACGAGAGTAGAAATCTAATACAAGAGAAACTAAACATTTGATCTTTTGTTTGTGATTTAGACTTACTCGAGTGTGCAATTTCACTTTTTTTTTTCTAAAACCTATTTGGTGAAAGTTCTTTGTAGAAATTTGTTGAACTTGTGAATAAGCAAGAAGAGTGTCTTGGTTGTAGTTGTTGTAGTAATTGATGTTGCATAAGTTGCTTGCGTAATAGTTGTTGTCTCTCTAGTTGTTATTGCACTAATATATTGGTAGTGCAAGTTTTGTTGCTTTTATTCTTTGTTGAAGGTAATAAGAAAAATTGTTGAAAAAAATTAGAATTACTCTCTCTATCTATTGTTTCTATCTTTTTTTATCTTATTTTGAAGAGCATTTGAGTGCGTTAGATTGAAAAAATTAAAAAAAAAATAACCGAACACTATTAATTCGTTTTAGAGTTCTTGCCACTGACCTCGCAAAGAGCCGGTGGTCTCACTGGAAGCAAACTCTCTATCCCTTGAGATGGAGATATTGTTTATTTGCCTCTCACCCTTCCCAGACACTAACAATAGTTTTTGTTGTCGTTTGAGATATACTGGGTATGATTGTTGTTGTCGTCGTCGTCACTGACCTAGCAAACACTTCAAAAAAAAATAACAATAATAAATGGGTTTTATGTAGAAAAGCAAGGGAGGGAGATATCTAATGGACATGAATGTGTAACAACTTGGAAGTGACATTCAGTTACAACGTGTCGAATTTATAAGCCATGAAGGAGGTCTCTTCTGCAGGGTTCCTTCTATTGTCTGGTGGGAAACAGGCATCACCCGTACTGTGCGTAATATTTTCGGAAGAATTTCTGACATTTCAGAAAATTTAGTCAGGTAATAATCAGCTGTATTTTCCTCTTGCATTTTCTTCTCTTTATTAATGATTTTGGATTTTAGTGAAGGATGTGTGCTCTGGACCGTAGGGTTCTATCTTTCAGGTATTTAGGTGCATTCTCTTTACCTGAGATCTGACTTCATAATATATGCCGTGCAATTATAGAGGTTTTTTTGGAATCTACTCCCTCCACTTTTTTCATCCTTTTTGTGACCGTGTGACAAGTGGCAGTAAAGAGGCTCTCACCACCCCTCTTGTTGTCATGTGTCGCGCAGTCACGCGTCACTGCACTTACTTTACGGTGAGGGTATCGTATCCCCTTTTTCAGTCTATTGTAACTCATTCTTTACTTTTTCTTTTAAATTTTGTTTTTTGGAATCATGATGCGTTATTGCACTTTCCGCTACTTTAGTTGAATTCCAAACTCCAAGAAGTTTTAGTATCATCTTTGTAACGTTTTTTTTTAAAAAAATGTAACTAAAAAAATGTCTCATAGTTCTTACAATAATTTGTTTTTTTTTATAAAAAAAAAACGAGTCTATAAAAAGTTTGAACTTAAACATGTTTCGGTCGACAAAATTGACATCAAGATTCAATCCTCATTATGTTGTTTACCTACCTTGGCATGTATCAGGGCACCTTAGTACCGCTGCATTATGCCTATGCGGACCGTAGCATTTGATTTAGATTTGCGTCCAATTGTTTCATGTATTTAAGAATAATATAAATTCATTGGGTCAACGAAGTTGGGAATTCTTATTGTTCCGATTAGAATTTGTCTCGTTTATTTTATTCACTGAAACACGTTACGTGATTTACTTTTTATCGGTATCAAAATCTATGTACAAATACACAAGCGTTGCCTAAATCAAATCTTAGAACTTACCCATTCCCAAAAATTAGTGTGCACTTTTACCCTATAATTTCACTGTTTGATACGTAACCGTCTCTGTGTTAATGTTTAATTATAGATGAGTTAAGTGAGAGATTGATAAGAGATGCATCGCTTGATTTAAAAAAGTCCATACCCGCTGATGTATTATTCCCCTTTCAGTAAGCTACAAAACTGGGTTTGGATCCTCTCACTCAAATTCTCTTATCCCACTTTTCACTGCATGACATGTAACAACAGGGGTGGTGAAGCTAGGTGAAGGTCACCCGCATCTAACCTCACCACATTTCCTGCTGTCACGTGTCGTGCGATGGAGAGTGAGGTGAGGGGATTCCGTCTCCACAAAACGGCGTTCCCAGGCAATGAAAATAGACTGCGATTCTGGACTAAATGTGAAACATCTGTCTCATGGCCTCTTCACAAAATGAGATTACCAATAATACCGAAGTTCTTCAATAAATATAAACTTCATTTGTCAGCACAAATGTGTATATATCGTTAATTTTTGTCAGTATTTCATATGGTTGTATATATTGATTTCTGAATATGGCAAATTTTGGATTTCCTTATTGCAAAGATCCAGGAAAGAAAAATCGGCTTAAAAAGTGTGCAACTATTTCCCAAAAGTAGTACAAGACTTATGCAAGCACATGAAATCAAACATGTCGAATGCGTTCAAGCGTGTGACACAAAATGGGTAAGATTTCTTGCGCCTTGTTCTGGTGGAAAAATAGTTAAGCTTCTCTCTTTAGATAAAGAAAAAAATATTACGCAGCATATGTATATGTATCCTTATGCGATAATTGTAATGTTACAAAGTTAAGATACGTAATATTTTTTACGATCCTCATGTTAGTGAATTTTTATTTTTTATTTTTTGACAAATATGTAGGTTATATTCAGAACCTAACGTTATACTATACGGTTGAACTCCATCGATTGAGCGATGAAAGACTGTTTGAAATTTATGACATTCAAGTCCTCGAATTGTATCCCATTTCTTTTTTCCTTTTTTTTTGGGTTGATAGTATTTGAATTTATAATTGTGAAGATGTGTTGAAAATTTGTACCTCTGAATAAGCACTCTTAGGACAAGCTTTCAACAGCTAACTTCAACATTTAGCGACTAAATCGAACGTCTGGCTTATTAAGTCAGAGCAATATGTTATTTTAATATGAAGGATATATATAAAAAAAAAGTTTTACGCATATATATATATATATATATATATATATATATATTAAAAAAAATTGTAGTAGGGAATCGAACTCGAGGCACGAGAATGGGATAAATGCTAATGGATGCTTCAAGAGAAATGTTTTCAAGATTCCCATCTAGATTAAAGCAAAACTGAATGGATGATATGGAAGAAAATCATGCACAAGGCTAGAAAGTATGCAATTAGAAATCTGATTCTTTTGCCCAGATTCAAAGAACCATTTAGTAGCCTTTAAGCAAGAGAGGAGCTAAAACTTCCAAGGATAACACACTACATCGGCCACGGGATGAGATCACAGCAGGCAAAAAAGGAGGTAAAAAATGAGACATCCTATCATAACCCGTTATGTGTTAAAATTAGTAAGGGATTGGAAAAAAAATTAGTAAATAGTTTTTTTAACACGTGGCGGGTTATGATAGGAGACCTCATTTTTTGACCTTCTTTTTTGCCTGATGCGCAACACATTTGAAATCATTAAAAAGTTGAAATCAATCCCATTCGTGACCATCTTCCTTTTTTTTTCTTTTTTTTTGGACATGCCATTCTCCCATTAGTCGAGTATATCTTATTGACTAATGATTAACCGCTAATTAGACTATGTTAAAAAATCGGAGATAATCTGATTCATCTCAAAACGAAAGGCTCGAGTTTCTACAAAAACCCTAGAAAAAGCCCCATCGTTTTTCCGGTGGCCGAACACCGGATGGAGTCTGAACCGCCCAATCCAAGTCCAGAAGAAGCGGACCTTTTGCGGCGGAGCACAAAGAAGGTGAAGCGCCCAGCTGATGGGGAGCCTGGGTCTCCGGTTCATGACGCAGTTATGGATAACGTTGGCTGGGCTGGTCTTTTCCGGCAGCACGAAGAAATTCCAGAGATCTACACCGGGAACGATGAAGATGATGATACTTTGAATGAGATGTTGGAAAGCTATGATGAATTTAGGCTTTCCCCTGATGATGAAGTTGACACCGGAATGCTATCCATGGAGATATCGATTGAGGAGTGCAAAGCGCTTTGGAAACCATGGCGAAGAGCGCTCATCATAAAAGTTCTTGGGAAACAGGTTTCATTCCGAATTTTGGAGAAGCGATTGTATGATTTGTGGGGGATGGGAAATAAGCTTGACATTGTGGATTTACCGGAGGGATACTATGTTGTCCGGTTTTTTTCTCGCATCCAGTACCTACATGCCCTTGAGAATGGACCATGGATGGTCCAAGGCCACTATATTACGGTGATGAAGTGGAGGCCTTTTTTTCGGCTAAGAACAATACTGTGAATACTACATTGGCTTGGGTTCGTGTCCCCGATTTTCCTCTTGAATTGTTCAGAGAACATCTCTTGTTTGGGGTTGGCGGGATGTTTGGTAAGGCGGTTAAGGCGGACCTCACCACCATGAACGTTAACCGGGGACGTTACGCTCGCATCTGCGTCGAAATCGACCTTCGTAAGCCTCTACCCTCTCGCTTTAAATTGAATGGTAAATTGTTTCCTGTTGAGTACGAAGGGTTGGATCATATTTGTTTCAATTGTGGTATGTACGGTCATACAAATGCCGAATGTGGGCAAGTTGGGTTGGAACACAGGCCGAATCAGGGTGTTCCGGCTAAGCAAAATGGTAGTGATCCTGCTGCCCCATTCGGGCCATGGATGATTGCTTCAAACAGCAGAAGGCGTAGGACCATTCTGGTGAAAGATACCAGGGGCATGGAAGAGGTGCAACCGAATGTTGATAAGGGAAGGACGAGGGTGAATAGTGGTAGATTTGACGCTTTGAGCGAAGTGGGGGACGATTTGAATGAGGATGATATTGATGTTGAATTACAAAACGATCTTCAGAGGCTTGAGGATAATGGTCCGCCTGTGATGTTTCAGGCTACGACACGGCTAGCGGGAAATCGGGTGGACAGCCGCAAGAAGAAAGGCATTGCAGTGAAGGAACCAAATAGGGTTCGTGTACAGACCAAAAATACCAAGCCTAATGATAAACATACCTTAGGCGACCATTTTTCCGAGGACCATTTGGGATGATTAACTGCGAGAGTATCTACTAGGGGTCGCGGATCTTATTCGCGAGGTCGTAGTGGAGTTTCCGGAGTCCGGCCTCTTAGGGATATAACCAATGGAGGGCGGGATTCATATTCTCAAGAGAGGATGACTAGTCATCCTAGGGATGAATGGCCTCAACTAACTAGCTTAAGGAGGAATGATAACACCACAGGAATTGGGGAAATGCTTAAACATCACCCACCAGATATTGGGACACGGCTTCATGGGACAGTGGCCCCTGATGATTCGATGGTACGCGAGGAGGAGATTAGTACTGATGATATTGATTCGACTATGGTGGCCCATGAGCCAGTCCATGCGGCACCAGCCGCCCCAAACAACTTGGAATAGATTTTTAAATGAAGCTCATATCATGGAACTGCCGGGGGGCAGCGTCTTTGCAATTTAAGAATGCTTTTTCTGACATGGTTCGCGAACATCGCCCGAATGTTGTTTTTGTTTGTGAGACTCGGACGCAGAGCCGTGATGCGGGATGGCTCTTGCGAAATTTCAGGTTCTCAAGTTTTGTGGCGGTTGAAGCCAGAGGGTTCGCGGGTGGATTATGGTGCCTCTGGGACGATGACCGCATAAACATAAAAGTTGTTGGATACACTGCTCAGTTGATTAATATCAGAGTCAAAACTGAAGGTAGAACATTGATACTATCGACTGTCTATGCATCTCCGGTGGCTTCCATTCGTGATACCTTTTGCGACTATGTGGAACGGATGAGCAGAGTGATCCACATTCCATGGGTGTTGATTGGAGATTTTAACCAAGTGATTTTGCAGAATGACAAGCTTGGTGGACGCCCGGTCCAGGGGGGCCGGTGGAAAGAATGAGACGCATGTTTAGCAACTGTGGGCTACCGGAATTGCCTTTCTCCGGGCCGCGTTACACATGGACCAACAACCATCTTGGCAGACTTAAGATACAGCAGCGACTTGATCAGAGTTGGGCCACTGATCAGTGGCATGATTTGTTTCCAAATGCGGGAGTCTTGCATTTACCCCGCGTGCACTCGGATCATCATCCGATGCTTTTATCATTAGAGATACCCATGCATGCCTCTCCTGCAAAGATTGACGGGTTTCGTTTTAAGGAAGTTTGGATGTCTCACGCCAGTTTTGAGGATTTTGTGGATAAGGCGTGGGTTGATGCCCCTGGGGGCATTGGGGATACAGTGAGGAATTTTGTTAAGCAGGTCAAAGTTTGGAAGGTGGATGTGTTTGGCAGCCTTACTCAAAAGAAGAAGAGGTGTTTGGCGAGAATTCGGGGTATTCAGGAGGCGCTGTCTGATCGTCCGTCTCGTTTTTTATCTAATCTGGAAGGGGATTTAGTGCAGGAATATCACTCTTTGTCGATGTTGGAGGCTCAGCATTGGCGGTCGAAAGCGAGACTTGATTGGCTTGCTGATGGGGAAAGGAACACACATCTCTTCCATAAGATCATGGCGAGTCAGAGAAGGCAGAGGAAGGTCTTTGCTTTGAGATGTAATTCTGAAAATTTTATTACGGAGTCATCGGCACTGAAGGAGGGGGTCCGTAATTATTTTGTGACTTTGTTCTCGGAGACCCAGTCTATAAACCAACCATGTCCCGAGTTGAGTTTTCCTTCTCTATCACACTCGGAGCGGAATCTTCTGAATCGTCCTGTGTCGGAGAAGGAAATCGAGAGGGCTTTGTTTCAAATGGGGCCGAACAAAGCGCCCGGTCCGGACGGCCTGCCTCCGTCGTTTTTCCAAAAGAATTGGCATGTTGTCAGGGGGTCCATTTGTAGATTTGTTCTACAAGCTTTCCGGGAGAAGCGATTTCCATCTTCTTTGAATGATACCTTGGTGACATTAATTCCGAAAATTGATAAGCCGGAATGTATCAGCCAGTTTCGCCCTATCGCCCTCACCAATGTGATTGTGAAAATCATTTCAAAAGTGATTGCAAATAGGCTGAAGATCCTTATTCCAAAGCTGGTCTCCTCCGAACAGTGTGCCTTCACTTCTGGTAGGACTACTTCGGAGAATATTATAATTGTCCAAGAACTTCTCCACTCTATGAGAAATAAAGCGGGTAAGAAAGGTGCTATGGTGGTGAAAATTGACCTTGAGAAGGCTTATGACAAAGTTGATTGGAAGTTTCTGCGCAATGTATTGGGAGCGGCGGGTTTTAGCAGGGATATGGTGGAGCTTATCATGTTTACTGTGGAGTCGGCCACCCTCTCAATCATTTGGAACGGTGAGCGACTTGATAGTTTTAAACCGACGCATGGTATCCGTCAAGGGGACCCTTTGGCCCCTTACATGTTTCTTTTATGCATTGATGTTTTGAGCAGAAACATCCAAAAAGCAGTTTACAACAAGGATTGGATACCGGTGAGAGCGTCTAGGACGGGTCCTGGTGTTTCCCATGTATTCTTTGCGGATGATCTCATGCTTTTTGGCGAGGCTTCAGAAAAACAGGCGGAGGTAATGGAAGGTATTCTCTCTTACTTTTGTACTTTCTCAGGCCAGAGATTGAGCTTTAGAAAGTCCCAGTTTTTTGTCTCTAAGAATACATCGTCGATGGTTGTGGGTCTTTTGAAGAAAAAGCTCCGCATGAGTGAGACAGACAATTTGGGCCGATACCTGGGCATGACAATGCTGCATAGCCGGGTCACTACCCGGACGTATAACTTCCTGGTGGAGAAGGTACGTGCAAAACTGTCACCATGGAAGGCACGTCTCCTTTCTCAAGCGTCTCGCTCACTACTCATCAAGTCGGTCCTTTCTGCCTTGCCTGTGTATGTAATGCAGACCTCGAAAATTCCGGTGGGGACATTGGAGGTACTGGAGAAACTGATGCGAAGTTTTTTTTGGAATGAATGGGATGGAAGTAGGAGGTTCCATTATATGTCATGGGACAGGATTTGCCAACCTAAAGATCGGGGAGGTCTTGGCTTTCGTAAGTTAAAACAGATGAACTCCTCAGTCTTGATGAAGCTGATATGGTCATTGTTGACTGACAGAAACCAGCTGTGGGCACGATTGTTATGGGAAAAATATGGGTCGCCCTTGGATAACTCGGTGAGGCAGAATATCTCTTTTGTGTGGAGGAGCATTCGTAGTTGTGTCCCGGATTTTATAAGGGGCATTGCGAACACGTCGTCCGATAGGGGCATTCCACAGATGAAGTGGGTGGCTGATGGATCTGGGAAGTTTACGGTGACGAGTGCCTATAATATGTTGACGGATGAGGTGATTGATCTGGAGCGGCAGGCTTGGCATCGCATATGGCGCCTTCGAGGTCCTGAACGTTTGAATTTATTCTTATGGAGACTCCGGCATAATGCTCTCCCGACGGCAACCTTCTTGAGGAAGCGTCATTTGGCTGATTCCTTGGATTGTTTTAGTTGTGGTCATCATATTATTGGAGAACTTCATGAACTAAGAGATTGCCAATGGGTGAGAAGGGTATGGAGCTTGCTTCTCAATCGCAGATGGGGAAATGATTTTTTTGGGGAGTGATAATATGGTTGGATGGGTTGACTTTAATTTGACGCACAATTGTGGCCGACCGGGACTGAATATGCGATGGAATTATTTATTTAGAGAGGTCGCCTACTCAACATGGTTGGACCATAATGAAATTTTGCATGGGCGGAAGAAGGATCGAACTCCACCTAGGATTTTTGAGAGGGAAATACTGAAAAAAGTTAGTCTTTCTCTTATTGCGAATAGCGTTGTGACTGTAAATAGTGGGTAGTTTTTTGGGTTGGTTGTAGGGTGTTTTTGATGTAAAGTTCTGATATTTTGATTAATGAATTTTCGATCCGTTACTGGAAAAAAAAATGATTAACCGCTAACATCCCACTACGAGTGTTAACCGAAACGAACAGTTTACAAACTATTCGAGTTCGGTTCATATTTGATTCGAATTCGATTGTTAATTTTACTTAAACAAGTCAAATTTGAACATCCATTTGAGCCGAGAGTGTCACTGGAATCAAACTCTCTATCTCTTGGGATATAGTATTGTTTGCCTACCATTTAACCTCCCCAGACCCTAGCGATAGCTTTTGCTGTCGTTGGGATATACTGGGTACGGATGATGATGATTATTATTATCAAGTCGAACTCGAACCAATTTTAAATCTCGTTAAAGTAAACAAACCGAACCAAATTGTTCGTTTAGCTAAACGAATCCGAATTTGAAAACTTAGTATTCGGCTTGGCTCGGTTCGGTTTGGTTCGCTAACGCCGCTACCTAACCGTTATTAATTTATCATAACAAAATTTGCCCAGAAGAAGTTGTTTGTAGGTTATCGGGAGAGGTCTCTCATCATAGCATTTTTTTTTTATAAGAACCAGAGTTCGGATTTCGAGTATCTATGAAAACAAAAAAATCCGTTGTTTGCGGCCCGAGCAGCCGAAGATTTTATGAAGTCGTAGTAGAAGAAGAATTCGAGCTCATAGTTTTGTTCAGTTGTTATAGGTATCTTCTGGAAACAAAATTATAATGGAATAGGGTTTCAATGACCTAAATTACTATAAACCTCGTGTGATTCGTCATATTGTTTTTCTTTTAAGTTTTGCTGCAGAAGTGTGATTGAGACTTGTGTACAGTAGGATTCTAAGTTATAATATTTACAAAGTAGGGCAGCTCAGCCTTAGTATTGCGCTTCGCCTCGTCACCTCTACTCAAAACCTTTTCACTTCAACACCTTTGTTGCCTTCATCTCGTCTTGGTTCCGTGCTTTTCTTCACCTTAGTTTCTCTTCAGTTCATCACGGTTATACTTCATCTATTTTACCTCAGCTCTTCTTCAGTTCAGCTCTCCTCGGCTGACTGACTTTTAGTTTTATTTCAGCACGGTCATTACTTAGATCAGGTCGGCGTACTTTGGCTAAGTTCGGCACACCTCTGCTGGACTTGTTTCCACACAACTTACACTCAAATTGACTTCACAACTGATTATATAAATTAACTAAATCTGCAGGTCTCCGAATTGTCTTTGAAATGTTCATGTGTAGTTTATGAGTAGTTTGTAATATTATATATAGGACTACGGTCCATTTTTTTCAATGATTCGACAGCACTAGGTTGTAATGGCATATGATTGGTTGGATTTCCTTTTGTTATACAGACAGGCTGGAAACAAAATCAGTGGAAGATGGGTGTGGGGACTAATATTTTTGAAGCAACATCAAGTGATAGCGATGATACTATTTCTGAAAAAACATATGCAAAATACAGTCACCATAAGTTAAAAAGCAAACATCATTTGTAAAACATTTAGTCAAAATCATCCATTTATTTATTCCCCTTTCCCTTTACTTCCCTTTAGAAATGTTCATCCCGTAGTAAATAATTCCGAGAGTTTGGATGTAGAGGTCAATAGTTCGATTCCAGATACGTGTACAGTATGAGTGTTCTTCTGCTGTTAGGCCGAAGATTTGGTTTGTAGGGGAACACCTTGTGTGATTCATTGCTAAAGATCTCACCTAATATAGGAGGTCATTGGGCTCATAATTTGCATCCTTCACATCTGCTCTTTGAGGCTGGGACGGTGAATGCCCCAGAGAGATTTCAACTTTTATTCTAAGAAAACGAAATTGTGGTTTTGGGGAAATAAAACTTTTTGGCTCAGTTTCTCAAGAGAACAATTTCAGTCTCATTATTATTGGCATAAGAGAAAAGGCCAATTGTATGGTTCCGGTGGCTCTTGATTACCCAGTTCCATGAAGTTGTGTAGAGGATCATATAAAAAACTCAACGGTATTTTATATGAGATGGTTAATATAGAGGTGTTTACTGCAAACTATGACAGCATCCCTATCTCAAGGACGAAACTTCTTGTCTAGACAGCAATGTAACATCTACTCTACGCTGTCTCCGGATTCAAACATGCACCATTTTGGAAGAGTAATCCGCTATCTGAATATCAACTAAGGTACGACCTCGGAACAATTATTGGCATTCTTCTAACTTGGAACAGAGGTTGTTGCCCTATCAGATGATATCGATAGATTATATATAGCAGGAAAACACATGGGGAATCGGGCCCATGTACCAAAATAGAAGCGTGAAAACTCTAAAGCTAGGATGACATGGAGAACGATAGATGTTGGCATCTTAGTGAAAATCCATAGCCTTCAAGTCAATTAGCACAGTCTCTGGTCCCTTAAAAACGACCCGGTTCACATTTGATGACTTAACATTGGTTGCTTCTTCATGGTCAATTATAAGTAGTCATGTCAGTTTTTTTATAAAAAAAAATTAAAATGACAACGTGACGTCTTCTAATTGAGGTTATAGAAGCAGTCAACAAGTGTTGGTTCAATAGATCGGAACATCAAGACGCAAAGAAGAATCACTCTATTAAAATTTGAAACCGATAATAAATAGTAATTCCGTGGACTTTCTAGAGTGACAAAAGAGTGTCTTTACATGTGTGAGTTTGACAAATATTGTATAAATTTGGTTAAACTTGTAAAAATCATATAAATGTAGAGCGTGTAAATTTAATTACTTATTGTCTATGTTTTCCTAATTAAAGAATTAGTCAACTCCAAATCTGCTCCTTTCTTTTTTTAGCGAATTAAGACAGTACCTCACTGTCTTAATATTTTTTTTATTAAGAATCATCACGTATATAGAGAAAGACAGTTTTATAAAGGAATGAGGATATGATTAGCCTTACCCTTAAATATGCATACTTGAAAGTTATAATCTACAAGAACAACGATAGTCATTACATCTAAACGATAACAAAAACTGTCGGTAAAATTTGAAGACGATGAGATACAAACAAACAATAACTTCATATGATGGACTCGTTTTCTCTTTTTCTTAAGCCCAGGTGTTGTATGTTTCATGGGTTCCACCTCAGTACGCTTACTTCCGATTATTGTACTACCAAAAACAAAACAGAAAGAGAGAGGGGGAGGGGGGAGGGGGGGGGGGGGGCTCAGGTATATATCATGTTACTTGTATGACTTGACATCTTAAAACAGTGAAACAACTAGGTAATGTTTCAATACCATGCAAAGTTGTATTAATATAGATTACCAATCATTAAACATGCACATTAGATATAACGTTAATAGTCATTTGATTAATTTATAATATAATAATATCAGCACGTAATTTGATGTTTCTGTTGTTCTACTTTATTAATTATCACAAAACCAAAATGACTTGGTTGCGCTTCTTATATTGTGAAGTAGCAGTTGATCGATATAACTTGACGCAATTTTCATTATGGGTCATCGCAAAACAACGTTTCTAACACATGGATATGATTACGTACATCTGACCCCTCATATTCCATCATGAACTGAAGGCTCTAAGTCAATAATCGTAATGTTGTTGGTGTTGTAGTTGTATCCACATGTGTCTTGATGAGACCAGAATTGCTCGCCAGGTGGATCAGAGATGACCCGAGTTGTATGTCGTTAATCTTCCGTCTAAATCCGCCACTGGAACCTGAGAAGGAGGAGAAACGTTAGAGGTCCCAGGGCGCTGCCTCAGGAAAACCCTCCGACGCTTAAGTCAGTTATGGGTGTTTAGAGTAGGCAATTTATGCTGGAATAAGGTTTAGACGAAACCTTAATCAGATCTTTCTGAGTATTTGGTTGTTTAATATATTGGCCGAGCAGATGTGCATTTATGCCGAACTGCAGGAGTTAACCTCTTAAACATTATTCTGCTGTTGACTGTTGTTGACTAACAGATAATTATTTTTTGTTTATCATGTCTCTAAGGCGTCGCTTGAAAATATGTGGAGGTAAACGTACTCGGTCTTGATCATAACCAATATCATGAACATGCCATCAATTGTCAGAAATATTTAAGCATGTTTCTCAGTTTAGACAAAGTTCAGTGTTGTGGCTCGTTTGCTCACCATAAATGCCATGATACTGTCTGATGTATTTTCATTATCTTTTTCTATTTTCGTTATATATGTTTCGTTGACATACTCAACCTGACATAAAAATAAGAGTTATCTATATTATATGTCTATATGTTTGATTTTTATTTTTTTTACACTCGCGCATAGTAGAGAAATATAGGATTCAAATTCTAATTCTCACTAAGAGGTATGATGTCATTTTTCTACTAACCAAATTTCAATTCTTCCATATGTATCATGTGTTAATACTTGTGACACTTGGTAATTATTTGTCTTATATTTACAATTTTAGTCTCTATGATGTCAACTTCGTTACAAAAATGACTAGTTTAACCAAGAACATTCTGACAACTGCCGCCAAACGCATTGATCATTCGTATTTACACTTTATTTTCACATAAATAAAACTTATAAATAGAAGACGTGTAAATATTTAATGTAACCTGCGTTCGACATATGTATTGAAAATTTGAATAACTCTGAAAAAATAAAACCTATTATGTGTAAATAAGAAGAACCTCTACTTACATAAGACCTTACGAACGCAAGAAGTACTGCTACTTATTTGTGCCAAAGACAAATGATCGATAATCCATATGGTGCCAAATCCTCTTGCCTTCTACACTGGTTTTGGCTGGAAAGCGTAATTACCGCAACAACAGCATCACCACCATAACACATATGTAGTATATACCAACGACAACAAAAACTATCGTAACAACGGCACAACAATATTCAAATGTAATTCTATTAGGTTACTGTTACTTAATCGATAGATCTACTACATTAGTTCACTGCATCAACGCCACATTGTGGATCATTTTGTAATATGAAAGTAAAGGACAAAAGGGTGCCCTATTCCAATGTTTTTTTTGCCCTTTTCGCAATTAATTTACTAATGGTGAATAATTTATATTATAATATTCCAATACCATTGAAATAGCGGTACTAGGTATGTAAGGGAACAAAAATCGTCTGTCTTGGAAAACCCTTTAGCTTGACATGGAAAAAAAAGGTCCATGCATGAAATCTATATAGCAATTGGGCCATACTAGATACAATCAAAATTTCGGATCCTTTTTTGTTTTTGAACAATTAAAACAAGAATCGAACAAAGGAGTAGAACTTATTCTGTCCCCTTCTTTGGAGAATCCTATGATACTTTCTGTAAATGTTGATCCTGTCTGAAGAACTTGAGATAATAGAACTTTCGACGACAGCTTTGATTTGATAAATCAAGGAAATTACAATGGAACATTAGATTCATGCAGCTCTGGTTATATACACTCGTCGATCTTTTGGGCAATTTCACGCGTTGCCTCAAAATGTTACTCCATCAAATGAAAATGGAAACGATTTTGTCCCCAGGCTACTCGGTTGGCAGTTGTGGAGTTGTTCCAAAAGGTACAGGCTTAAGCTTCGATTCCAGAGACATACATAGGGTGGATGTTGTTTCGCTGCTGTTTGGGCCAAAGCCCAATTCGCAGTGGACATCTTGTGTGGTTCTTTGCATATGACCTTCTCCAACCTAGGAGACCGCTGAGTTCCTGATTTACATTATCTAAGATGCTTCTTAGGGCTTGGTGGTGGGATCCTCAGAGCCAAGTATGGCCTTTTGCTCCAAAATAGAAACGATTTTAGTTTGAGATTTGGAGAGAAGTAACGAATGACTTTGTGCACCAACAAGAGAGAGAGAAAAACTTAGATTTGGAATAAGTATTCGACTCCCATATCCTACGAAAAGCCAATAAACAAAGCGATATTTGATGTATTCAGTGCCATAATAATTCAGGTAAAGTCAATAATACAACAAAGGCATAGAAATTGATAATGTAGTGCAAGTATATTAAACGATAGGCTAATTAAACCTGGAAAAAATAAATACTCCTGGCTAAGCTAAATGCTTGGGCCAAAATCAAGCGAAAAATTACAGAGCTTATAACTTCTAGTTGTCTACTTTCCAGGGCCATCGGCCACAGCAGGGGCAGAGGGGCTTGATGGATTGAGCTCATCCCACGCCTCAATCCATGTCACCATAGCATCAGCAAGCTTGATGAAGTAATTATCCACCTTGCCCAGTTTTGCCTTGACTTGCTTGGCAAGCTCGAGGTAGCATTTCTGCACGGTGGTGCAGTCATTTGACAGCGTAGCAGATTGGAAGAATGGGATCAGCTCTTCTTGCCAGTAGATCCCTTTGTATTCCTTCTTCAAGTTCACAAATGGGTTGCTTGCTTTGCTGTGCCAGATGTATGGCAGCCCTGTTTTCACTCCCAATCCTAGATGGTCACAAATAACCTGTGAAGAACAAGACCAAAAATTTAAACACACACTCAAGCCTTCAGGCAATTGATTTAAGAAAGCTAGTACAAGAACTTAAGACACGAAAGGCCCTGCTCTTGCATCACCAAGCTGAAGGCACTAGCCAAATCATCAAGAAGACAACAAGAAACAATAGCATATCATCAATGTAACAGGATTTACCTTGGTACACCAACCAGCCCACATGTCGTCGTAGCGTCCAATAGGCTGGCCATCACCCATGAGTCCAAAGTACATTGCAGGGCCAATCAAGTCGCGGTTAAAACAAAGATTCATACCACACATGGGGAAAAGAGTTCCCTTTGGTATAGTCATAACAGCATCCACATATCTAAGGAAGATGAAGAAGGGACTTATAAGAACTTTCAAAAAAAAAAAAACATTGAAACATGAGAAGAAAATTGACTAAGCAATGTTGGTAGGTTGAGTGATAAACCTAGTGTTCCTCTCCCGAGGCTTGACAAGCTGAGTTGGAGCATCATAATCAGGGATGTTGAGCCAAAGGCCATGAGACACTGCAGTTGGTACACCTTCACGCAGACTGAAAGGGTATCCCCGGACGAAATCTGCACCCTCACGGTAGGGATCGTATAGCGTATTGAAGAAAAATGGAGTTGAAGGGCTCAAAATGTTCTTGATATGCTGCTGAAGAGCATTGATTTCTTGGCCAGATGGATCCTTGGCAACCTGAACAAACAAGAAGTTTATAGAACTACAAAAAATTTAAAAAATAAATAATAATAAACAATATCCACCACTCTGCAAAAGAAAGAAAGACGAGAGAAATTTTCAAAAGCTATCCAAAAGAAAAGAGTACATTCATGATTCAACTAAAACCAATATCCACCACTCTGCACTAAGTTTCACAAAGAACCATACCATACTACAACGAATTATGAGTTTACTTCTCAGAAAGTGACAAAAAGGAAGACTTGTGTCTGTTGCAACAATTATTGTGAAAAACTTTATGAAAACTCCTCTCCAGACAAATTTGAGCTTTTAGTCAATTATTGTACGGTCACTTTCATATTGTAGAACACCAAAAACCATCATAAATATAGCAACCACCACATATCTCCATCATGAGACCACGTTCCAGTCAAAATGGAGTTTTTCAAATGAATATAATGACAAGTTACAAGCACCTTTATGCACAAAAACGGCACTTATAAAGTGTGCTTTTGATGGATGGTTGATGAAAAGATCACAAAAAATATATAGCTCGAGTGTCATTTTTGAATGGCTCTCTTTAACATTAGTTCTTTAAGCCAAAACAAAAACAAAAACACAAAAAAGATCTTCAAATCCAAATCAAAAGTATGAAAAAAAATTAACTCCGTAATTACCGAACAATTACGCCTGGAAGACACATCTAACTACATGGACCAAAAACCAAATTTTATGCACAATTTTGAGCAAATCTGTAAAAGACATTGGACAAATCCACATCAATCAAGCCATCCACAATGTCATCCCAACCAGATCCCATGAAGCATGAAGAAGGAGAATTAAGACAGAAGAACTAAAACTAAAATCAAGTCTAAATGAGATCATCACCATGAAAACGACCACAACCAGATGAGTAAACATAAAACAGGATCATCACCACGAGAAGAAATCGGAAGAAGGTCTAACTCACATTCTCAGCACTATTGCAAAATCAGAAAAAGCACAATCAAATTACTACCAAATGAAAGTGAAACTATAGTTGACAGAGCAAAGTAACAAATTCACAAACACATGAGCGGACAAAAAAGAACACAAAAGAAAAGAAAAAAGAATCAGTGATCGAAACATGAATCACCAATTAAACATGAAACTGAATGGAATTCTGACATTGAAACAGCAGATCGAGATAAATTCACACAGCTAACTTCTGTAAAGATCGTAACTTTATCAACAAAAATCCGACCCTTAAACCAGAAACAAAAAACTGAAGAAAATAAAAAGAAAAAGAAAAAAAAGGCTTACAAAGCAATCATCGTCAATGGTGAAGATGTATTTCTTCTTGGAAACCATATAACCAAAGCAACGGCAAGCAGAGTCCTTGAAAGAAATGCAGGAAGCTTTTGGGCCCAGAATCCTATTAATATCATTCCTATTATAAAGTTCATAATCAAATCCCTCTGGGACCTTGATTGTTCTTAATGGATCACCATCTTGTACGATGATGAGATGATAAGGCTGGAAAAAGGGCCTCCACATCTCCAAGAAATCCAGGTTTCTGATGGTGGGAATAACAATATCCAGCTCATCTTTCAGCAATGGAGTTGCAGAAACAGAGGAAGAACCCGATAAAGCCATTCCTGAAACCCTTTTCTTTGTTTTTGTTGAAAAAGGTTTCCTTTTTTAGAAGGAGAGTAAGATTCGAGATCTGAGGAAAATTGGAGGGGAGTGCGGAATGAAGGGGTTGAGCGACAATACAGACCTGTCTGGTACGAGGGCTTTATGTTTGAAACTCTTGGAACGGAAAGAGAACGTGAGGAGGCACGTGATAAATGAATCACACGGTTCATGTCGATCAAGTTAGATTCGAATTTTATTTTATTTTTTTTTTTTGATTAGTTTGACTATAAAACTCAATTCGACTTAACTCAAATATTAAGTGAGCCAATCTTGAACATGTTGATGTTCAAGTTATTAGTTCATAAGCATACTCAAACTTATAACATATATGAAAATTATGCATGATTTGGTATTATATTAGTACGTTTGTTTGATACATATAATAAATTAAACATGTTAATTAGCAATTATTTTAATGGTAATAAGATTTCATGTAAAAAACTAATAATGGTTCAACAATATCAACTAAAAATATATGTTTTTACGTTATACATGCAATTTTTAAAATAAAAAAACTATATTCATTTTTTGCTCGAAGAGGTTCGATACTGCTTGAGTTTGACTCGAATTTGAAGATGTTTGAGTTCGAGTTTGAAAATGAATAATATTTAAAGATCGTATCCGAATTTCAGTTCGAAAAAACTTAAAATATTGAATTCGGTAATTTAATATTTGATTTGACTCGGATCGCTTATATCCTTATGTGACGGACGAGTAAGTCAATGCAGTAATATTATTTTAGGTAGAATTTTCATATTGGTCCTTTAATTTGACTATTATGTTTCTCTTGGGTCATATATTTCATTAAATGATTGTAAGCCCACATCCCATTAGGGGTGAACAAAATTTATGAAAACCGGACCAAAGAACCGAACCGGGCTGGTCCAAACCGTTTAAAACCGAACCATGGTTTTACAGCCGGTTTACTTATTAAGTAAAAACCGGACTGTCTGTTACGGTCCGGTTTCGGTTTTGAAATTATAAAACCGTAAAACCGGACCGGACCGGTTTAGTATAATAAATATTAAATATTATATATTATATATTAATATATCAGAAAAAAATAGAAAAAGCTATTTTAAAAAAAAACTAAAAAAATAGAAATAGCCTTAGAACATTCTAGGTTCGTTCCTCTGTTTCTCACTCAATTTCAATTTTCAATTCTCACCCCTTCGAGTCTTCGACAGTCGACACCACCAATAGCACTAACCCTAATTCCCATTTCCCCCCTTGCGTTTTCATCGTCACCGCCGCAGTCCGCTTCCAGCCAGCCACCGGCCCACCGCAGTCCGCAGCCAACCACCCTCCATCTCCACAGTCAGGTTAGTTCTATCCTCTCTCTATCTCTGAGAAATTCTCCCATTTCCCCCCCCCCCCCATTTCGTTTTCATCAGTCGTCACTTGCAGGCCACAGCCGCATCCCGCACGCAGGTTGCAGCCTATGCTACTGGAGCTTGGAAAAGAGAACCCTCAACTTTTAAGACTTATTCAGGAGCATCATCAAGAGTTTATTCAAGTATTCAACTGATAAGTGAACCCGTGGAGGGCCTAGAAGGTTAACTGCTGCTTTGCTCTTTAGTTAATATAGGTTGCCTGAATAGCTTCCTTGAGGCATTTTTTTTCCATGGACACATGAAGTTGGTTCTATGTATTTTTGTATATCAGTCTGGGCAAGATAGTAATTGCATATTCTTTTCTTCAATGTTGATGTCAATAATATACCAGTGAACAAGCTGCTTTGTTATTCCATCCTATCTCTATAAACCTCGAATCAAAGTTGTTTGTTTTTGCTAAACTCAATTTTTTTTTAGGATTTGAAACCACTGAAGGAGATTTTCAGTGTGTTAAAATATGCTGCAATTGCTTTATGGCCATGCATTTCTTTTATGCTAGATGTAGAAGTTTAGTATCCATCAAATTTTTTAAGATTAGCGTTTAAATATATATTCGCTAGCAGGGACGATCTTGATTGTAACATTTGTTACTTTCTCTTGAATGCGCGTGCAATAGTTGATCTTGTAACATGCCCATGCTTGTGCAGTAATTGGTTTTTGCTTCTCTTGCATGAATTGGTGTTCTTTTTGAATCCTTAATGTTGTGCCAGTGGGTGGCTAGTTTAAGGAGATTGTGAAATCAATATGCTGTAAACAATCTTAGGTTAACCCCTTTTCCAACTTATGCAGGAGTTATTACAAGTGCACGAGTGCAGGATGTCCAGTCCGGAAACATGTGGAGAGAGCTTCTCACGACCCCAAGGCAGTTATAACCACATATGAGGGCAAGCACAATCATGATGTACCCACAGGTAGGACAAGTAGCCATGAATTGGCGGGTCCTACAACAATGAGCGCCATTTCACGGTTCAAGGCAGGAAGTTTCTGATTGTATGTTGGAAGTCCTCTTAAGTCTCCATGGTTGGTTTGGTGTTTTGAAGTGTTCGAATGCCTCTATCCTTTCTGCGCTTTTACCCTGGCTCCTATATTGCTTGATGTCATCATTTTCCCATGGGATGCAATTTCCAGTTTCGGGGTGCAATTTTCAGTTTCGGGGTGCAATTCCAGTCGACATATTTGAAACCGAAAAAAACCGAAACCAAACCAAACCGGACAGGTCAAACAGTTTTTTGACCGGTTTGGGTCCGGTTCCGGTTTTTAATTTTCAAAACCGTAAAAAACGGTTTAGTTGGTAACACACGCAAAAACCGGCCGGACCGGACCATGTACACCCCTACATCCCATGATAAGTAGAGCTGACAATTTCTGATACCTACGAATCCGACCACAAACTTAAACATATTTGTTTGGGCTTTGTTTGAAATTCTGTGATTTATATCAAAATCAGCTCAAATACGTTTGACGTGTCAGACCAAAGAAAAACTCATTAATTCTAACATGAAAGCGGCCTATCAAACCCAATTGAATCGTCAACTTTGACACAAATCCGATTCAAAACCGAAATGGTCTTTCGGGTTAATTTTTCGACAGTCATGTTGAGACGAGCTGTTTATCACTAAGATATATGTCAATTGTACCATCGTGAAATGTCGTCTCGGGCCTTTGGATCTTCAACATAGAAACTACACCCAACCTCCGTCACTATTCTGTGCCTTATATAACACATTCTGTAATATGCATTCTAGCAGGCAAGTATGTATCTCATATCATACCTTCTTTTCTATAATTAGAAAATTATAGAAAAGATGTAACCGCAATAGATATTGAATAGCATTTTCTTGCCTTGCATATTTAGAGTTTTCTTTAGGTAGGTTTAGTTAGGAGACCACATTTTGTAAAAAAAAACTTCAATCTCTACCGTCGTTAGCTCTAATTCAAGTGTCATTAACCGCTTGTTTTTAACTACTCACACATATAATTATGTACAAGGTTTGAAATTATGGATATCAATATATTGAGATTGAGATAAAAAGGCCAAAAGGAGCCAAACATAAAAGACTAAGATTGTAACTTGGGTCAGACAGGTATGTGGGATTAGGGAGGAAGACTCGCTACACACGCTTCGGGACTGCACTTGGGTCAGACGTGTATAGAAATTGTTTGTTCGGCGCGAGGAGTTACAGAACTTTGGCAGTTTTACAAACCCTCTCAAATGGATTGCCGCAAATTTGGAGGCATCATGGGCATTCCGGCAGCACTCTGCCAAATGACGCTATATTTTTCGGGAAGTTGTGTCGACCATTTGGTACTGGAGTAATCAAATGATACATGGTTGTATATCCCAGTTCCCCTCTCCTCATAGCATTCGAGATGACATTGTTTTTCGTGTCAATAAGTTATTAGTAGCACATAAATTGAATGTACACTTATGTACATCTTTTGAAGGCCGTCCTAAGCTTAACTATTAGGATTTTGTTTGTAACTAATCAGGCTTGCAATTAGCCAATCGCATTACTGGAATTGTTTGAGATTATTTAAATTGTCAATGTGTTTAGCTTACCTACAAAAGAGATTGGGATCTGCAGACCCAATCTTTGCTGACTTATCGCTGACCGTCAATCACAGAATATCATATTGGTATCTCAAGTAAAAAACTCTTTTTTTAAAATTGAGAGAACGAAGTAAAAAACTCTTTTTTTAAAATTGAGATAACGACATGACACTATCGGATTAGTGGTCAATTGCCGGTGAAGTAGTCAAACTTTTCAAATTGTTCTAATACCAGGGGTTTGGTTCGTGCTCAAATATACTAGTATCTAAGAAGACAAAAGCGCAGGGAAAAGGCATTGGAATCAGCGGTCGATCAAAGAATTTCGACACAGTGCGAACAAATATTACATGACCGTTCAGTACTTGATTTATATCTTCTTAGCTATTTCGTCGGGTCGAGATGTAAGGGGTCCTTGAGATTGGAGATTCAACCTTTGCTATGAAGAAATACTACACCTTTTAGTACATTGTACGAGTCTACTATCCGTGCGTTGATTTTTTTAAAAAATTCAAATTATCTTTTTAACCATCGTTTAATCATTTTCTACTCTTTTAGTTTTAGACGTTTAATAATAGCCTGTGCAAAGATGTATTAAGGTCACAAATTTTACAATGGTCAATGACCACGTATGATAAGTTGTCATTGACTAATGAAATATGTAAAAAATTTATGGGCCCCTTTTTTTGGCCAATCAACCTCTTGCTTGCATGTAAATACAACTTATTTGTCATCATTTTATTGGACCAATAGTTGATCAATGACCACAATAAAATTTGTGGTATTAAGGTTCATGGTTTCTCTTCTTGTCTTTAAAGAAACAAAATATTTGATTAGCTCGTCAATTTAAATCTTTAATTTCATTTCCTAATTTTGACCCCAAACTTATGATTTTATTAAGCATACTTATCCATAAATAAGTTTGAACCCTTTAATCGAAATTTACAGCATTTGCATGCATGATTTGAATTTCTATTCCACGATCCAATGAAAATGATCAATATACGTGTTCATTATAGCTATTAATATTCATTCTTAATAGTTAATTTGACCAAACACAGTATTTAAAAACATTTATGTCATAACATTCTCATCTATTTGAATTCTTAATCACTATAGTCATGATACCATCACTAGTGCTTGTGGATTTAATTATTTAACTGAAACGAGGACTAGTACTGTACTCAATAACTAAACATTAATACATCTTAATGTCTTGATGCTTACCGAAAATAAAGTCTTAACACGTTATGCATCCAATTCAATGGGCAAGCATTTTTTTCGCCTAAGGAGCAAATTAAATCATCTTACATAAATAACATGTTGTGCAATAAGTATTACAAGGAATAGTGATAAATGATTCAAAAATACGATAGTGTCTTTGAAGGATGGTGAATATTTTTTATTTACACATCTTAATTCTAAGACCATAGTATTTTTGTTAAGGAAAAAATCACCATTTTTTGTCTGATGAGTGGTTAGAGTTTGGAAATGTAACCTTTACCTAAAAGGTATAGATTTATCTTTCCAAGATATTAGGACATTGTAATGCTAGTATTATTATAGACATTGTGTCCTAGTAATATATTTGCTCCATTTATAATGGTGTAATTCTAAACTTAGAACCGCTAAACACCTGAACCAACTCATGCGGTGACAAAATATTTAAAGTTAATGTAACGCTTGAAACGACTCATGTGGTGTCAAAATATTTAAAGTTAGTGTTAGATCCAAGGTATTTAACATTTGAAACAACTGTTAAAATTGCTTTGTAACTTAAGGTGACGGATTCAAGCCGCGGAAACAGCCTTTTACACAAAACAAACTACGTACATCAGATCGCGAAGCGATCCGGCCCCTACCTGAACCCCGCGGGAGGATAGTATACTGGAAACGCGCTTATTGACATATGGAAAAACGACTCCATATCGTGTTATTATGCATGCTTGTGCGTGATGTAGATAGAATTCAACTTGACTGATGGTTTCCATTTCCAATGGAATCAGAGATATATTCTTCTTTGGCCCCCAGGGGCATAGTCCAGTAGTAAGTGGCAAAGGTAATTGGGGCTAGAACCCCGACGTCCCGAGTTCGAGTCCGTATGGAGACAATCCTTGTTGAAATATTACAAGGGTTGCCTCTGGGCTAGCTGAGTTTCGAGTGTCCTCTCCCTTTGCAGGGCTGCCGGTGGAGCACATCCCTCGATTTACATCTCACCTGGCTAAGAGGCCTCTGGTATAGGTGGGGGGAGAACCCACTCCCTGATCAAAGAGATATATTCTTCTTTGACTTTGAAATCTGATGGAATAAAACAAAATGATTAATCAAATTGGATGCGATATTTATATTGTGAAGTAGCAGCTGGTCGACACAGCTTGACGCAATTTTAATTATGTGTCATCGAGAAACAATCTTTGTGTGTTTCTAACGTATGTGCATTTTTACGTACATCCGAATTTCTCATACTCTACTTTAGTCAGGAGATCTAAGGCAATAGGGTAATGTTGTTGTCGTGAGTGATGTAAAGAAAATTCAACCCTGCAAACGCGGTTTTTGCATAACTAGGTATTTTCGCCGAGGGATACTCCCAAAGCATAGAAGACAAAAGGTTTTAGAATGGAAATTATTTTTAATTTATAAAAAAAGGTATGCATATAAGGTTTGTTCTGTTATGGTGAATACAAGAAGATATTTTTGCTGGTTCTCTATGGAAGACTTGATTTTTTTTTTTTCTTGGTTTTTTTTGGTTGACTACGTTACTTTGATTTGTTTTACACCTTAAGAGTTTGTCTCTACTTATTAAAATGAATGATATTTTGTGATCTAATAACCAATAAGCTACAAAATAAAACGGACGCATTAGCACACAAACTTTGGATAGCTACAACTTTCATTTTACAATAGAAAATTAACAAAGATAGTAATAACACTTGTGCATCGTTGGCAAAATCTACTCATGTTGGATTCATCTATTTTCTTTAATCCATTGTTATCTCCATAGATTTATTTCTTTCTTGTTTAGGATATCTGCAACTTTCATTTTAGAATAAAAATTTAACAAAGATAGTGATAACACTTATGCATATTTGGCAAAATCTACATGTTGGATTCATCTATTTTCTTTAATTCATTGGTGCATAACCCGCTTAGCCAATCTGCTTTAGTTGTTAAATACTTTTTCTTTCCTAAAAATATCACTTTCTAAGAATAGTAATTATTAGTAGTCAAAATTGTTACACTATCTATTCAGTTAACATTAACATGATTTTACCTCAAATAAACATTAACATGATTTTACCTCAAATAAACAACTAAAGGTAAAATAGGAATAGTAGCAACAAAGTTTGATTTTTTTTAGTTATGTTTATGTCAAACTAAAATAATATTTTTGAGATAGAGAAAGTATAATAATATAACAACAAACATTAGTACATCCCTTAATATTAAAGAATAAGTCTGCAGAAATAAATAAAGGAAACTAGCCGAGGTACCATACCGAGCTGAGGTGCTTAGATGAAAAGAAATACAGAGCCGAGGTACCATACCGATGTAAGGATCAAAGAGGAGTACAGACAATGTCAATCGTGATTGTATAAATACACCAAGTTTGAGGGGGAATATTGAAGAATAAGTCTGCAGAAATAAACAAAAGAAACTAGCAGATGTGTCATACCGAGCTGAGAGACCTAGAAGAAAAGAAGGACTGGTGTTATAATGAGGTGAAGATCAAAGAGAAGTACAGAAAGATCAAAGGAGTGTCGAGCTGAGATGTTAAGCTGAAGTGAGACAGAAGTAAAAGAAGTGTCAAACCGAGGTGACAAGCCGAGATGAGGTCAGAAGTAGAAGTACTTGAGCTGAGATGAAGTACCGAGCTAAAACATGCAGTGCCGAGGTAACAGGATGCAGTGCCAAGGAAAAACGATGTATTACCGAGGTAATGAAATAAAGCACTGAGGTGAAAAGTGTTAGAATCAAGATGCAGTACCAAGCAGTGCCGAGGTGAACTAAAATGAGGACGGTCGAGGTGATAAAGTGGCAAAGCTGAGGTGCACACATCAATGATGAGTTTCCGAGCTGATGAGACGAGGTGAAGACAAATGAACTAAGTAGATGTGCTAAGTTGTACTGAGCACAACAGAACATAACAAAGAAAGACAGCAACAACAAGAGACTGCACTGCCGAGCTAAAACATTATGAAAATACAAGATTCTCAGAGACAACACTAAAGAGACGAACAGAGCAAATGCACAATCCAGAAAATAAAAGCAAAGCAGAGCTCGTGTATTTATAAGAATATACTGTACATCCACTAGCTCAGTGGATTAATCAAATGTAAATAGAATATAACCGTTGGTTGCTTGAAGTTTCTTACCTCTTACAAGACTATAAAAGTGCAAACACTTATGTAGGTTAAGCAGAAGTCCTCTGGGAACAAGTATTGTTTTAAGAAAAGTCTGAATAAAACTTTTTACAATTCAGCCTCCAATTTATGCTTTTCTATTTACAATTTATCCTTCCATATTTTACAATGTGTGCTCCCTAAATGCTTTAAAATCTGTTGCTTTCACTTTGAACTCTGCAACTATGAAAATCTATTGCTTCCGCTTCTGAACTAAATATGTAACACACAAGTATACATTTAGATCCCGTCCAAGAAAGCACGTAAGGCCTTATTATGCTTCAATTTCTATTTTCATGAAAAGAAATCAACCATCTTCAATGAGATTACAGCGAATGGAAACCTCAGATTAGGCTGCAAATTTTGGGAGCCTAGTCAAACATTTTCTTGAGTCAAATTAGTCGTGAAAAGAGACATTTGAACTTGTTTTGAGATTGATCGAGCATAAAATAAAATACTGAAACATTTGAGATCGTTGTTTGAGCTTGATTCGAACAAATTGAAGAATACTTAAGTTTGGCTCAATAATGTTTGAATAATTTCTTTTTGAACGAAAAGTTTGTAACTGTTATACTGCGCAATCTTTTATGTTCCTTTCTTATTAGAAAGTATTTATCTGAGAATCTAACCACGAAAAAAGTACTGTTTTGAGCATGAAGTGCTTTTGAGAGACATATATTGGTTAATTCTTCATTTTCCAGGCTGCCAGTGCAGTTGCTTCAGCTACCATGACACTCTTGAATGCTGATGCTACTCCAAATAAGCTTCTTGAGCTGGTGGCTAAGGTTTGTATTCTTCAGTAGACAGAAGACCCTGGTTTTCGTTTTTTGACATTCATGACAAAGTCGTTCTATTGTGGATGAGAAATTGCCAAATTTTAGCAGTTCTATGTGAAGTTTGCAGGGTCTTGCAGTGGAGAAGGATGAGATGTTGAGAGGTGTTAGATAGAAGAATTCAAGAATTCATTCAAGTTAAAAAAATATTTACTGGGTTGTTCTCTTTTTATAGGGGTTGTTTTTCTGCCTAACGATATTATTTTTTTAAGTGGTTACGGTTTATCTATAGTGTTTTCTAACATTTACAATGGTAACGGCTAGGTACCAGTTCAACTCGGTCGTATGTACAATATAGTTCCTAAGATATTTACATAACTAAGTATTGCAGCTCTGTTTTTGCTCTGCTGCTTGACTGATGTCTCGCCTTGTCACCTCGGCTCAGCATCTTTATTACAACTCTACTTTCTTCACCTCAGTTATTCCTTCTATGCCTTGATTACCTCAGTCCGGCAATAGTCCTTTGTTACCTCAGCTATGTCACTCTTATCTTCACATTAGTTCAGCAGACTGACTTTAGTCATTTCTTTCCCCAACTCAACAATTATTTTATGCAGGTTGGTACACCTCGGCTGAGTTACTTAAACTGCACTGCTTGATTCAAATATACGAAGAGGATATGGTTCAATACCAGTTCCTCGTGCTGCTGTAGTTGATTTCAGGCAATGAGAACAGCAGCTCGTGTTTAACTAGTACAGTAAAAGTGAAAAGACGATTATACTTGTGGCTAATCTGCATGTTTGGTGAATGTAAAGATCTGTTGGAGAAAATGAGGTAAGTTGGAAAATTATGGGAAGTGGGTTTGTCAAAAATTGACAACCACCATACTTTGAGCTTAATTATGATTAGTGTTCGTTAATCAAAAACGAAAATTAATAATTTCTAAATTATCTACGTGACAAGTAGATGACTTTAGGCTTTTGAATCACTCGATTCCGATACCGGGTGAATGAGAAATTAATGCTCAAAGTTGGAGTAAAATTAGAAGGAAAATGAAAAAGTGGTGATGTGGCCTCATGAGGAGTGAACACATCACCCTTTAAGTGGAATACCACATTGGTCACTTGGGATGAAAGAGCCACCATATAAGTTACAAGTTGGAGCTTTCTAAAATGTGCCCTTGGGCATGAGAAGTTTTCTGACGGAGTCAGGACGCAGCTCAGGCAAGGTTCACCACACACGCGCGCGCCGCCGCCGCCCGCCCGTCCGTCCGTCCGGCTCGGCTCGGGCTCGTGGCTCGTGGCTCGCCCGCCCGCCCGGTTCTTATCTTTTTGGAGAAATTTTCTTTTATTTTTTTTAAGTGATCCAACGGTTGAAATTTTTGATCATAACCGTTGCAAGATCTAACGGTTGTGGATCGTTGTCTACGCGGATCATGATCCAACGGCTGAGATCGTATCTGTCAACGGTTTATGATCTAACGGTCTATGATCTACGGTTTATCAACGGTTACGATAAACCGCTACGGTTTTTGGATAAACCGCTACGGTTTATCATCCAACGTCCAAGATCGAAAACCGTCAGATCCGACGGTCCACGTTTAAAACCGTCGATCTAACGGATGTGGATGAAAACCGTTTGATCCGACGGCTGTGGTTTAATCTGGAGATTAACCGCCATTTCCTTCCCGCCTATAAAACGCCTCCTTCTCCAGCCTTTCTAAACACAGACTGCTCTCTGCGTTTTTCACTGTTGTTCTCTCCTGCTATTTTCGTTTTTTTGCATACTGTTGTTGCGTTGTTGTTCCAGTCCAGTTCGTCGAGAAATCAGAGCATTCCACAGGTTCGTCGAGTTCTTTACGGAGCTGTGCCGCTTCGTATGAACAGTTGCCCGTTGTATCCTGGGAGACGTTTGCTGTTTTCGGTTGGGCACTTTGTACCGGAGCAAATCGTCTTAAGGACAGAGTCCTTAGACTCGCCTCGGTTCTGCTTGCATTTTGTTAGTTTGCACAATCGCACACTGTACACTGCTTTTGATTACAGAGTCCGACATTCTTAAGACGAATTGTGTTTTTATATATACTGTAATTTGTTTCGGGTTGCGATCACAGTTTCTGTTAATACGAAACTAATCCGTTTCGTGTTTTGTTTCTGTATTGCGTTCCACAGAATCTGAAATGGAGAACGAAAGTTCGAACTCCTTCAATGGCGTGCACCTTGGTCCGTCCGAGGAAGTGAACACTGCTGTTCCAGTTGCACCCGCTGCCGTTCCAGCTCCTGTTCCGGTTGTTGGACAGGTTGAGAAACCAGAGAAGTTTGGAGGCAGTTACTTTAAACGTTGGCAGCAGAAGATGCTGTTCTTTTTGACAACTCTGGGGCTGGCCAAAATGCTGACCGAGGATCCTCCAGTGGTGATACCAGTCGAGGATCAAAACGTGAATATGCAGAATAGCTTGATGGCTGAAGCATGGAAATATAGTGATTATGTCTGTTTGAGTCACATTTTAAGTTGTCTTGATAATACTCTGTATGGACTGTATAGTACCTTTAAGACTGCAAAATCTTTATGGCAGGCTTTAGACAAAAAATACAGGACAGAGGATGCTGGTGCGAAGAAATTTATCATTGGTAAATTTCTTGATTTTAAGATGACTGATTCTAAAACTGTTGTTTCTCAGATTGAGGAACTTCAGATGTTAGTGGCTGAAATGGAAGAAGAGGGTATGTCCCTTAGTGAATCTTTCCTTGTTGCTGCTGTAATTGAGAAGCTACCTCTTTCGTGGAGGGAATTCAGGAGCTATCTCAAACATAAGCGAAAGGAGATGTCCTTGGAAGATCTGATTGTTCGGTTGCGTATCGAAGAAGACAATCGCAGATCTGAGAAGAAATTTGCTCAATTTTCTGGTCAGGCAAAGGCTCATGTCGCAGAGGCGACGAAGAAAAAGAAAGGCAAGTTGGGTGTGAACAACAAAGGCAAAGAGATCGCCAAAAAGTTCACAGGTAAGTGCTACAATTGTGGCATTCAGGGGCACCGGAGCAGTGACTGTCGCAAGCCAAAGAAAAGGCAAGAGAAAGCGAAGGCGAACCTGGTTGGCGCAATGGAAGATCTGGATCTTTGTGCTGTTGTGAGTGAATGCAACATTGTGGGAAATCCGCACGCATGGTGGCTTGACACTGGAGCTACGAGACATGTTTGTGCAAACAAGGCAATGTTCACAGAATACAAGCCCGTTGATGGTGCACAGCTTTACATGGGAAATGATGCTTCGTCAAAGATTGAAGGTGAAGGAAATGTTGTTTTGAAGTTGACTTCTGGAAAGTTTCTGACTCTGCAGAATGTTCTGCATGTTCCTGATATTAGGAAAAATTTGATTTCTGGCGCTTTGATGGTGATGCATGGGTTTAGACTTGTGTTAGAGTCTAACAAAGTTATCATTACTAAGAATGGGTTGTACTTGGGAAAGGGGTACTTGGTAGACAGAATGTTTAAGTTAAACGTTATGACCATTGTACCTAAGAAGGAAAAAGTTGTGCCCGTAGTGGCTAATGAAAATGCATCTACTTCTGCTTATATGATTGAGTCTTCTTGTTTATGGCATTTACGTTTGGGACACGTTAATTACAAATCAATTCAAAGAATGATAAATCTTGATTTGTTGCCTAAACTGAATATGACTAAGAAAAAATGTCAAGTTTGCGTTGAAGCGAAAATAACTAAGGCTCCTTTTCCTTCGATTGAAAGAAACACTGAAACGTTAGATTTAATTCATACAGATGTGTGTGATTTAAAGTTTGTGCAAACAAGAGGTGGTAAAAAGTACTTTGTAACTTTTATTGACGATTGCACTAGATACTGTTATGTTTATTTGCTAAGTAGCAAAGATGAGGCCGTTAATGCTTTTAAGGATTATAAGAATGAAGTTGAAAATCAACTTAGCAAACGAATTAAGATAATTCGTAGTGATAGAGGTGGCGAATATGATGCACCGTTTAATGAATTTTGTTCAGAACATGGCATTATTCATCAAACGACTGCGCCATACTCACCTCAATCCAATGGTATTGCTGAACGCAAGAATCGAACTCTTAAAGAGATGATGAATGCTATGTTGAAAAGTTCGGGTTTACCTCAGAACTTGTGGGGGGAAGCAATCCTCTCTGCCAATGTCATTCTAAATAGAATTCCATCTAAAAAGATGGATAAGACCCCTTATGAACTTTGGAAAGGTTATAAACCTAGTTTCAAATACTTAAAAGTGTGGGGGTGTCTGGCTAAGGTAGCGGTACCTAAACCAAGACAAGTCAGAATAGGGCCCAAAACAATTGATTGTATATTTATAGGATATGCAACAAACAGTAGTGCATATCGATTCTTGGTGCACAAGTCTGACATCCCTGACATACATAAAAATGTTGTCATGGAGTCAAGAAATGCAGTGTTTTTTGAAGACGTCTTTCCAAAGAAAGATAGAAATGATAAAGAAGCCAGTACGAGTAAGCGAACTCGGGATACAACGACTCAAGAAATTGACGAACCCCGTCAAAGCAAACGAGCCAAAATACCGACATCTTTTGGACCAGATTTTCTAACCTACATGGTAGAGAATGAGCCAAGGACCTTTTCAGAGGCGATGTCAACACCAGAAGCTTCATTCTGGAAAGAGGCAATCAACAGTGAGATAGAATCTATTCTTCAAAATCACACTTGGGAGCTGGTCAATCTTCCACCAGGAAGTAAACCACTCGGATGCAAGTGGATTTTCAAGAAGAAGTTAAAAGAAGATGGATCTATCGACAAATACAAAGCGCGTTTGGTAGCCAAAGGTTATCGGCAAAAAGAAGGGTTTGATTTCTTTGACACTTACTCACCAGTGACAAGGATTACATCAATCAGAGTGCTAGTCGCGATTGCATCAGTCTATAACTTAGAAATCCATCAGATGGATGTTAAAACGGCTTTTCTAAACGGTGATTTGGAGGAGGAGATATACATGGAACAACCAGAAGGGTTTGTTGTGCCAGGACAAGAGAAGAAAGTTTGTAAACTTGTTAAGTCTTTGTACGGACTTAAACAAGCACCAAAACAATGGCACTTGAAGTTTGATCAAGTAATGATGACAAACGGCTTCAGGATCAACGAGTGCGACAAGTGTGTTTACATCAAAAACACACTTAATGCCTATGTGATAGTATGTCTTTATGTAGATGACATGTTAATCATGGGCAGTACTCGTGACATCATCTTGAATACCAAGAAGATGTTAACACAGAATTTTGACATGAAAGACATGGGGGTTGCCAATGTTATCCTAGGAATCAAGATTTCTAGGGTAACTGAAGGATTGATCATGTCACAAAGTCATTATATTGAGTCCGTTCTCAAACGATTCAATATGTTTGATGCAAAACCAGTAAAAACCCCACTTGACTTAAGTATGCACTTAAGGAAGAACCGAGGTGAACCAGTAGCTCAATTGAAGTACTCACAAGTGATTGGAAGTCTAATGTACATAACGAACTGTACAAGACCAGACTTAGCTTGTTCAGTAAACAAATTGAGCAGGTTTACCAGTAATCCAAGTGAAGATCATTGGAAAGCTCTAAATAGAGTAATGAGGTACCTCAAGTACACAATGAATCTTGGATTACACTATACAAGATATCCAGCAGTATTGGAAGGATACTGTGACGCAAACTGGATATCAGATTGTAAAGATTCTAAATCCACCAGTGGATACTTATTTACTGTAGGTGGTGGTGCTGTGTCATGGAAGTCTACAAAGCAAACATGCATAGCTCGGTCAACTATGGAAGCTGAGTTTATAGCACTCGATAAAGCTGGGGAAGAAGCTGAATGGCTTCGAAATTTCCTAGAAGACATTCCATGCTGGCCTAAGCCAATCGCTCCTATAAGCATACACTGTGACAGTCAGTCAGCTATAGGACGAGCTCAAAGCAGCATCTATAATGGTAAGTCACGACACATACGTCGGAGACATAATACCATTAAGCAGTTGATCTCTAATGGCGTGATTTCCATTGATTACGTAAAATCAAAGGAGAATCTTGCGGATCCGCTTACAAAAGCTTTGCCTAGAGATCAAATGTCAAAGTTGACAAACGGAATGGGACTTAAGCCTACAAAGCATGAATCTTTGTAACGGTAACCCAACCTTGTTGACTGGAGATCCCAGAATCTAGGTTCAATGGGAAAACTAAGTTATAAGGATTCAGTTAGCACTTACTCATTCCGTTAAATAAAAGTGCTGTCTGCAGAGAAATGAGGGTAAGCTAATGCTTTTAATGATGTCCTATATCTTGATAAATCAAGTGGGGTATGGCAGAATACTCTTGATAGGAATCACCTATGTAAGTGTGAAGTGGGGCCGCTTCTATGAGAATTCTGAGAGGCAAGAATTCTCTAATACACTTTCTGAAACCAGGTTGTTCATGGCCAAAATGAACACAACCATGAGAACCAAAAAGGGGTGTCAAAGGAAATGTTGTGTGAGTATCATTGTCTAGGTTCACAATAAAGGCTGATAGTTCAAGACATCAGGTCACTAACCAGCTGAGTGGATCCGATGGTATATCACTAAGAAAGGTTCAAAGCCAGAAGCTACCTCTTCTGATGCAACATATCCTTGTCTGATTTCTCGATAGAGTCTGCATTAATTTTCATTCATGTGGGGGATTGTTGGAGAAAATGAGGTAAGTTGGAAAATTATGGGAAGTGGGTTTGTCAAAAATTGACAACCACCATACTTTGAGCTTAATTATGATTAGTGTTCGTTAATCAAAAACGAAAATTAATAATTTCTAAATTATCTACGTGACAAGTAGATGACTTTAGGCTTTTGAATCACTCGATTCCGATACCGGGTGAATGAGAAATTAATGCTCAAAGTTGGAGTAAAATTAGAAGGAAAATGAAAAAGTGGTGATGTGGCCTCATGAGGAGTGAACACATCACCCTTTAAGTGGAATACCACATTGGTCACTTGGGATGAAAGAGCCACCATATAAGTTACAAGTTGGAGCTTTCTAAAATGTGCCCTTGGGCATGAGAAGTTTTCTGACGGAGTCAGGACGCAGCTCAGGCAAGGTTCACCACACACGCGCGCGCCGCCGCCGCCCGCCCGTCCGTCCGTCCGGCTCGGCTCGGCTCGGCTCGGGCTCGTGGCTCGTGGCTCGTGGCTCGTGGCTCGCCCGCCCGCCCGGTTCTTATCTTTTTGGAGAAATTTTCTTTTATTTTTTTTTCCAGAAAAAATAAATTAAGTGATCCAACGGTTGAAATTTTTGATCATAACCGTTGCAAGATCTAACGGTTGTGGATCGTTGTCTACGCGGATCATGATCCAACGGCTGAGATCGTATCTGTCAACGGTTTATGATCTAACGGTCTATGATCTACGGTTTATCAACGGTTACGATAAACCGCTACGGTTTTTGGATAAACCGCTACGGTTTATCATCCAACGTCCAAGATCGAAAACCGTCAGATCCGACGGTCCACGTTTAAAACCGTCGATCTAACGGATGTGGATGAAAACCGTTTGATCCGACGGCTGTGGTTTAATCTGGAGATTAACCGCCATTTCCTTCCCGCCTATAAAACGCCTCCTTCTCCAGCCTTTCTAAACACAGACTGCTCTCTGCGTTTTTCACTGTTGTTCTCTCCTGCTATTTTCGTTTTTTTGCATACTGTTGTTGCGTTGTTGTTCCAGTCCAGTTCGTCGAGAAATCAGAGCATTCCACAGGTTCGTCGAGTTCTTTACGGAGCTGTGCCGCTTCGTATGAACAGTTGCCCGTTGTATCCTGGGAGACGTTTGCTGTTTTCGGTTGGGCACTTTGTACCGGAGCAAATCGTCTTAAGGACAGAGTCCTTAGACTCGCCTCGGTTCTGCTTGCATTTTGTTAGTTTGCACAATCGCACACTGTACACTGCTTTTGATTACAGAGTCCGACAAGATCTTCACATCATCCCTTCTTTTTTGTCATTAAAATTTTCTTTTCCCAATCATATGCATCAAAATATAATATCCTAAGGCATCTATTTGCTGATTTAGTTATTTTTATTCATTTATTCGGAAAAATCTTTCTTTGCTTCATTTGACTTTAGCGTTTATAACCAAAGTTGGTTAGGGAATAAATTTCTTTGGTTTTAAAAATAATTATTTCTTTCTGTATTTCAAGAAAAGAGATCATAAAATACAGATAACATTGAGATGGACGGCAAATAAGACCAATTTTATATTCATATTTCCTATCCTATAAATGAGTCATTTGGCAACTTTAGACAATTTCCCCATGTTTTTCATAATATTTATGTATAGATAACTTTATTGATGATTCTTTGAGTGACGTTCATTTCTTAATTTCGTGTAGTCAAGGCATCTTCTTTTATCTAATTAAACATATGTCTAAACTAGAAACCGCTTGACTTTTGCTCGAAATTATTCAAGCACAAAATAAATCATTAAACTTGGCTTCAAATAACTTCAAAAAAGCTCGAACTTGTTTCATGTATATTCAAATAATGCAAATACATTAAGTAAAATCGGATCTTCACCTGGGCTAGAGATGATCTAAATAATGAAAAGCATCGTCAAAGTCTTGCACAGACGTAGTTTGTTTCGAAAACTAACATTCCCAGAAATCTTCACACATTGAACAATGTTAGAGGTCCCGGAGCTATTGCTCCATAGCAAACACTCCGACACACAAATCAATTACGAGTTTTACCATATGTATGTTAGAATATTAGAGAAACTTGTCTCATTTTTGTATTGTGGTTATGTTTTTTTGCTCACTAGATTGAACATTCCCCCCTTGTGTTGGACCTTTTTGGCTCTTTTATAGTGTTTGGCTAATGCACGTGAATTAGCTACGAAAGAGTGTCAAGTGTCCTATTTGTCGGTGTTCTGCTTCTATTTGACGCTACGTGATGCCATGTTTCGCGTTGCGTGTCTAGGCTTCTCGCTTGCAAGTGTTCTCTTGGTCGAGCAGAGGAAATAAAGATGAATGATCCAAGTAACTGGCCGATCCTTTGACAGTGGCCAAGCGCTTGTTTGACTGAGGTGACCGCCGTGGTCGATACGACATCAGTGCCCGGATCAGCTAGCCTTTGGCAGAGGTATCTTGCACCTCACGGACCGCGTCGACCCGAATGTGTGGTTTACCCTAATTAACTAGCGCCAAGCTTCTGGACAAAGCTGGTGTCCACGGTTAATGGTCCGGACCGTAGACACACGTCTTTTACTTAAAGTGTTGTGTTTTGCCCTCATCAAAATTCAATATCAAACTACTTTGGTTGAATCAAATATACATTTAAAACTTAAATCCTACCTATCATATCTATACATTTAAAATCCTAATGCATAATTAACCATGTAGATAGAAATATCTGATATGGATATATAATACTTGATTTCGCTCTATAAATATTTGAGTCGGATGAAAAAAATTATTCGAATATAACTTGTTTGTGTTAATTAACTGTTTAAATTCGACTCGAGCTTGCTTAATTCCACTACTACCCCTAGTTTTCCTTCCTGCGACATTTTGATGTGCGGAATGGGTTGGACTGTGAAACTTCCCCAAACGCTCCGAAAATGCCTAAACCCGCCTCCTTCCTAAACCCTCTTCACCTCCGGAGGTTCCTAGTCGGTTCCTTTGCTTCATCAGCTGGTCCAAATGTCCAATTTCCCTTTCCATCTTTGCTCAATGAGAGCTCTTCATCATTAATCAACACCTCATTTCCCCTCCACTGCACTACCAGATCAGCCTTCAGCAGCAGCAGTCAGTTTAGGTTATTAAACTCCTCTCCCTTTAGGCGCTTCTCTTCCCAGTCCGATGGACCTGAAGTAGAAGAAGCAAAGAACCCAATTGATGAAGAAGCAGAGGTGGCAGAGGATTTGTCCACGGAAATTCTGAAAGACCCATCTGCAGAATCCCTTTCTTTATCTCAAAGGTTGGATCTTTCGTTTTCGCACGTCAATCTGACGCCATCCTTGGTGTTAAAGACGCTCAATAACTCCGCTGATGCCGGTCGGGAAGTTCTTGAGTTCCTTTTGTGGGCCAGGTCAAGGCCTAAGTTTATGGTTAGTGATGAATTCTACTCTTATTTTGTGGATTTTTTTGGGAGGAAAAAGGATTTTAAAGCTGCACACGATGTGCTTGTGAAAGGTGTTGGGAAAACTGGGCCTAAATGCTTTGAATGCATTGCTGATAGGCTTGTTAGAGCTGGGCGGCCGACACGGGCAGTAGCATTGTTTGATAATTTGAAAAAAGATTATGGCTTAGAGAGGAATTTTAGTTCTTTGAAATTCATTGTTTCGAGATTGTGTGAACATGGATATGCAAGTAATGCTGAGAAAATGGTGAAGAGTGTGGCTAATGAGTTCTTTCCAGATCAAGATATTTGTGATTCCCTTATTAGTGGATGGTGTATTGATGAAAAACTTGATGAAGCAAAGAGATTAGTAGGGGAGATACGTAGGGGAGGATTTGAGGTTAGTACATCCGCTTATAATTCAATTCTGGACTGTGTTTGTAAGTTATGTAGGAAGAAGGATCCATTTCTCCTGGAACCCGAGGCGGACAAAGTGTTGTTAGAAATGGAAGAAAAGGGCGTTCCACGAAATGTGGATACATTCAATGTGCTGATTAATAATTTTTGCAAGATTAGAAAGACAGAAATTGCGTTGAACTTGTTCTTTAGGATGGGAGAGTGGGGCTGCTATCCTAATGAGACAACTTATCTTCTGCTTATTAGGAGTTTATATCAAGCAGCAAGGGTTGGTGAGGGTGATGAAATGATTGACAGGATGAAGTCTGCAGGGTATGGTAATGCACTTGATAAAAAGGAATATTATGGGTTTTTGAAAATCCTCTGTGGCATCGAGAGGATTGATCATGCAATGAGTATTTTTGCAAAGATGAAAGAGGATGGCTGCAAACCAGGAAGCAAGACCTATGACTTGTTGATGGGGAAATTATGTGCTCATGGACGTGTAGATAAAGCGAATGCCCTTTATAAGGAAGCAGAGAGCAATGGCATCCTTGTTGAACCGAAAGCTTATAAGTTGGATCCTAGGTTTGTGAAGAAAAAACCAACTGCAGCAAAGAAGGAGAAGAAAAGGGAGACACTGCCTGAGAAAATGGCTAGGAAGAGAAAACGACTCAGACAAATCAACTTAAGTTATGTGAAGAAGCCAAAGAGAAGGATGCGTCAAGCCTTTGGATGATTCCGGAATTGTGTATCACGATTCTAGTTCTGAAGCTAGGAACTATGGGTTTCATTTTCCTTGTATTTGGTAAGTGTCGTACCACAGTGGATAGTTTTGCTTATCCTTTGCTATTTGGGTACAACAATAAGCAAAGTATCTGTTTGATTTCTGTTTCTGTTGGTTTATTTGAGTACTTTTTGTTTTAAAATTTGCTTATCTACTTATTACTTGCTTGTCTACGTATTCCTGATTCAGTTCAGTATTTGTCATAGTCTTATTTTTTGGGAATTTATTATATGGACGAGCCTTGGTTGCACCTAAACAATAACCATTCTGTGGCATTCTGTGCCACATGTTAGGGTCTCGTTGGTCCGCCTGTTGTGAACACTAATATGTGTATCTTCCTTGTTTACTGTTTAACATCACCGGTTTTGGCTTTGGTATAAGCAACGTGATGCATCCGGGATAGGTGTGGGGGCGGTTTTGACTCGAGGCAGAAGACCAATTGCATATTTTAGTGAGAAATTTCAAGGAGCTCAGCCAGATTGATGTTGAATGATCATCATGGTGCTGATGATTCCTCTAATCATTTAGTGTCCTCCTTTTTTCTTCATCACCAAGAGACAGTGGTCATTTTTTCCCCCGCCAGTTCCTCCATTTCCTCCCCTTGTCGCATCATAAATGAAAACGAAGCCGAATAAGACACCTATTGAGTGATTACATTATTTAGAATAACTCTGCATCTACACACAACAACAACAACAACCGTTTTCTATTGCCTTAGAGGCTCCCGCCACAAGGGGGTCAGATATACGCAACTTTACTCATGTGTTGGAAACACGTAAAGGTTATTTTCGAATGACCATAATGAAAATTGCGACAAGTATTGTGTCGATCGACTTTGCATATTTTGTTTTGGTCTTTTTCTTTCAATTATTTGTGCATCTGCACTTTTATGACTATTTTAATAGCGGAAGACTTTTGTATATGTTTAAGTTGACTTTGCACTTGTTTGTTTATGGTCTGTCGTTGTTTTATATTATATGTACATATACATGTTAGGAGTATTTTAATATCGGCAGTCTCCTCTTTGTATTTCCTGAATTAACTCACTAACACACTAGCACATCATATCCGTATTATTGTGTCATTTATGCAAGTACATATAGAGATGAGGGTCTCACTGGAAGCAAACTCTCTATCCCTTGGGATAGAGGTATTGTTTGCCTGCCATTTACCCTCCCCAAACCCTAGCGATAGCTTTTGCTGTCGTCGGGAAATACTGGGTTCGATTGATTGATTGATTGAATTGTGTCTATCGACTGTTACTTCACAAAAAAACACAGACAATTTAGTGTATCACTTTGCTTTATTCTATCATATTCCAAAGTAAAAGAAGCGTATGTCCTTGACTCTATTGAAAATAAATAAATATATATAAATTGTCTAGCATTTACCATTTATCTTGATATGGCAATGTGATTCATGTAAAATAGTCTACTTATATCTCCTCTCAAACATCTGTTTCTCATGCCACAACTGGATTATTTGAAATCCCAGTTGGTCTGTTCATTGTTGTTCACAGTTGACAGTTGTTCTTTTGTTCGTTCTGCTGTTGCTTCTTGTCCTCAAGATTTCTTTATATTATATCATACATGAAATGCAATTTTGTTTGCTATGGGTGACTTTGCATATTATCTGCTAGCCTATTCAGTATCAGCAGATAGATTTTTATTTCCTTGACGTCATTTTGATTGCACGAAGTCAGTCCTCTGATGTTGGAGTTTGAAACACCTCGAAGGTTTAAAACCGGAGATTCAGACTGTTTTTGTCATCCTTCAACTGCTCAGTGTTTGAAATCCTTGCAGATTTTGAGCTGGATTTTTTTAAATCTTTTTGATATCTTCCCGTGTGTTGAATCATGAATGGAATCTCTGGTTCATTTCATGTTCATATGAGTAAAGGGTGCCAATTTGGTTTGAAATCACTAGTTTCTGTAATAATCAAGTCACTTGTTTTTGCTGGAACATGGACACTTCCTTGAATGGGATTTGCATCGTTTTTTAGGAGAAATTAAGGGGTGTTTGACTGGGGGTTTCTCATTAAGGGTATGGGTTTGAAGGAATCGAAACCCAGAAAAGTTGTTTGTTTGGGGAAATAGGGGTATGTGTTTCAAATTGATATCTCGATTATTTGATAATGAATATCGTTTTTTGATATACTAGCTCCCTCTTGTGTAGATGGGGGTATGGCTTTCGAACCGGTCAGCGCCGTCGGTCTGCCACGGTTGGCCGGTCAAATTGTTCTGGCCAATTTTTCGGCCGCCCATCTTCGATACCCATTTCAATTCCGATACGTTCCAAACACTATCAATGTCAATCATTCCGATTCCGATTCTGATTCCGACTCTCAAACCTATATACTCCAAACTCATACCTCTTTATACACATTCCGATTCTGATTCCGACATCCAAGTACGAACCAAAAGCCAGGTTTCAACTTGGCAATAGTTATCAATGTAAAATGTAGAATCAAGATTGGTCATACTATATGATTCGAATTGGATCTAGTGGTAAAAGTCATTATCCTTCTTGGTATCAGCCATGGTTTGAATCATATCCCCTCTGTTCTGTGCGTGTGGTATAGTTTTTTTTTTTTTTTTCCTTTAAAAAAAATGGGTTATAGTATGATAAGATCTAACAATTGACTGGTGCAGGCACGATATAATCACGGCTGCAAATTCTGCATGGAACCCAAGGAGAGAAACATCACAAAATACTCTCAAATTCCCAGCCACATAAAGTACCATAAAAAGATTCTCTTCATTGGACAGCCCACTTACAGGAAATGAGAAATGTGTTTTTTATAAATGGGGATGACAAACGTATTTTATTTTTTGTAGAGTAATTTATGTGTCATTATCTTAGATAATAAACAAGAAAGAAGTATAGTGAAAATTTAAATTATCCTCAAATAATAAATGAATTTACCTATGTCATGATTATAGGGAATTCATTTGCGACTTGACAGTCCTTTTTTTCACCGTGGCCTTTGAAATTTTTCTCTCCTAGTAACAACGAGTAACGTTAGAATACATACGAAACATAGTGAGTACCTATTATCTTATAGTTTTTGCTTGTAGTTTTTCATTAACGTTACATGTGTGATATGACAGGTTGTTTATGCCTAGGATGTTTAAGCCTATGGTTCTAATGACCTCAATGATTACATGCCTTGTAGAGTTAACTTGTTGAAAATGTCTATAAACAATAACTGATACATTATCCTAGAGTGAGTTGGAGAACTTGCACAGAAAATTGTCATTAACTTCTATCACAATACAGAAACAGGCACAATATAAGATTCCCATTTGTAAAGACAGTCTTGATAAATTTGGCTATTGATCATTTCTGGAATGTTACTATAACCCTCCTCTTCCTCAAGTCTTTTGAGTCTATTGATATTTATAACCATCATTTACAAATGTCGAGACAAAATAATGACAAGAGATTTTTATACTATCATTAAACAAAATGTCTATAGAGAAAATAATTACTATAACCTATGCTGTTGAGTCGGATTATGTTTGAACAAATCCTATCACTTATAGAAGATACACTCATACACTGCAACCCAATTATTAGGATGTATAACAATGTAGGTTATGTAGCCAGAGTCGCTTTAAACCAACTTTTATTTTTCCTTTGCTTTTGCTTTTGGGTTGATGCTGTCTCCTTGGTTGCTCACTTGTCTAAGATATTCATTCTGGTTTTGATATAATGTTTAACAAAGCTGCAAGTCAACAGGAACAAAGTGAAAGTCCCATCTAACACGTGAATATTTTGACAGGCCACCTGCTACTCTTTCTCCACATGATGCTTCATTTCTAAATGACTGAACGTTGCGGGCCAGACAGCATTTTACATCTTTATTTAAGAGGTTTTTATTTCTCTAAATATCATATAAGTCATATATTTTGCTTCATGATCAAGAAAGACATAATCAAAGACAATTTGAAAGAATATGATCTCGGATATAGCACAGAAAACAGACGATCCATATAGCTCGAATGTATCGTTGTTGTATGATGCATACCTTTACAGTGAGTGCTATTGTTTGGCCAGTGGCTCAGAAGATATATGACGTAACGGATAGAGGGAAAATGTGTGTGCTAGTGTGTGTATATTTCTTTATTTTCTTTCTTCTTGGTGAGGTTGAGTAAGATCGTCTTTTAGTACATTTTTGTGGTGGGTTGGTGACTTTCGAAGGTGGTGGGGTGTGAGGATGGGGTGGGGGGAAGGGAGTGTTGGTCTTACGTAAGTGCCCCAATCAGTCTTACCACTTCAAATCCATGTAGGGTTGCTCTTACATGTCCTCAGGGCAAAAGATCAGTTGATACTCGATCTGAGATTTGCCCCAAGAGGTCAAGAATTCGAATCTAAAGACACGTACACTATGAGTGTTCTAGTGCTACTAGGCCGAATCTCTGGTTTGTGAGGAAACACTTTGTATGGATCACAGCATAAGTCCTCACTCAACCTAAGAGGCCGCTGGGTTCCTGATTTGCATCCTCCACAATGCGCCTTGGACATAGCTCAATTTGTACTCAGGTTGAGATTTGATCCAAGAGGTCAAGAGTTCGAATCCAAAGACACGCACAGTGTGGGTGTTTCAGTGTTTCTAGGTCGAAGGCCTTGTTTGCATAGAGACACCTTATATGGGTCACTGTGTAAGTTCTCACCCAACCAAAGAAGCCGTTGATCGAGAAATAACCTTTGTATATTTCTAACACATGAGTATGGTTGCGTATACCCCGTCCTCCATACCTCGTCATAGGCGGGAGCCTCTAAAGCAATAGGGTAATGTTGTTGTTGTAACTCCTATTGATTACTAACTAATAGATATGTCTAGTAGATAATTCATGATCACCGCATACTTTATTGTTTAATTTTATGTTACTTATTTTGTGAGGGAATCTTCATGAACCGAAGCCGTCCTAGTGACAAAACATCACTGAACAAAGACCCCTTGATGATGTTAATCAAAAGATATGCACCGGTGACCAGAGGCCCACAGCAGATCTCATAGCCCGCTAAACCCGTCCTACCTCTTTACTGGCACTAGACATTATGTTGGGTGCTTTATTTAGTGAAAGAGATGTTTGCTTCTGTTCATTGAGATGCTAGTGAGTCCTGTTTAGGTGTTTTACTACTTATATTCAGTGGTCCTCCTGCCAAAATCAGAGCAGTCATTTGAAATTTAAGCACTAGTGCAATTTCATGATCTTAGGCTAATGTACCACCATATAACACATAGCAATGCTGCACACCCACCAAATCATCATGGCTACCAATACCCAAACCTCCTTTCCCATTAGCCATCCTACCCATGAAGAAGGCACAAATGAAACCAACCAAAAGTACTTAGACTTGGTTTCTCTGTTGCCAAGGGAAAGAGGGTGGATAAGTGAGCACATTCACAAGTACCAAGGCTTTTGGTACTCCACCTCAGTTCTCAAAGGCCTCCTTATTCTCCAGCACCATTTTCAAGCTAAACCAACTAATATCTTGTTAGCCAGCTACCCAAAATCAGGTACAACATGGCTCAAGGCTCTTCTTTTTACCATAACCAACCGAACCCATATGGGCGGAGGTCATCTCTCAAATCCTCTGCTCAATGCTAATCCTCATGAGTTAGTACCTTACTTGGAAACATATGCTTGTATGAATCCCACAAATCCAACCCCTGCCTCTTCTCTCATGAATACACACATTCCTTATTCCTCATTACCAAAGACAATAATACAAAAAGGCTGTCGGATCATTTACGTGATTCGTGACCCAAAAGATGTGCTAGTTTCATGTTGGCACTTCTTGAACAAACTTAGGCCAAAAGGGCTGCCACCACTTTCTTTGAAAGATGCATTTGAGCAATTTTCTCAAGGGTCCTCGCCTTACGGGCCGTATTGGGATCATGTAGAAGGTTATATCAAAGCCAGCTTGGAGTCACCTGATAAAGTATTTCTATTAAGATATGAAGACTTGAAGAAAGACCCTATCCTTTATGCAAAAAGATTGGCTGAGTTCTTAGGCCATGGTTTTACTTTAGAGGAGGAAAAAGAAGGCATGGTTAACAAAGTTGTTGACTTTTGTAGCTTTGAGAATTTGAGCAGTTTGGAGGTGAATAAAAGTGGGAAACATTGTGGGGTGGCACTTTCTACCATTGAAAACAACATATTTTTCAGGCAAGGTAAGGTTGGTGATGCCAAAAACCATCTTAGCAAGGAAATGATGGATGTCTTGGATGGAATTAGTGAAGAGAGGTTCAAGAAGTTCAATGTTGACCCTTCAGTTTGTGTTCCCTTGGGGGAGACATCAGATTGTTCAATAGAAATAAATGGGGAAGTCTCCCATCATTAACAGTGTAGTAGTGTAGTACTAGTGGGCACTATGTTTTGTTCAGATGTGTGGAAATCAGAGAGATCAGATTTGATTTTAAAATAAATGGAAAAGTCTCCCACTGATATTATAGTAATATCAGTGGGAGTATTTATTCAACTCATATGCAAAAGTTGTGTTTCTGTCTCTCTCTGCCTCCGTTTCTCTTCTTGATGGCCAAAAGGAACATGCACTTTCGATAATATAATAATGAAAACTGACTCTATATGTGCATTTATATTGTGAAGTAGCATATGGGTCATCGGGAAACAACCTCTATGTGTTTCTAACACATGAGTATGGTTGCGCATATCCGACTTTCCATACCTCCATTTTTCTTCTTGATGTATTAACTAATACTAAAATAATGTCAAAATCTAAGTGTTGACTTAGAATGCTCGATAGCATACATATCATTCAGCGACGTTGGTGAGACCAATGAGATAGTGCGATCTGATCGTGGAAACCGGATCTGTATTAATTGAATGAAGGTTCTGCATCAGGTACTATATATATATATATATATATATATATATATATATATATATATATATATATATATATATAGACACACACAGACACACGTAATTGGTTGATATAATCATTTAAAAAGCAGCATTACATGGCGGAAAGAGATCATTACATAGTATATTCCCGTCTTAAACTCCTCTCTACAACTAATTTATTTTATGCATAGGTGTGTGGGTGTGGGGGTCCATCACACACCACACAGCTAGTGTGTACTATGTGTAGAGTATTTCAATTTGAGAGAGGGTTTAGGAAAAAACACACTATGATAAGATATGATAAATTCTTGATAATTAGATAACTGGTCAGGCTGTGAATTTAGACCATGATCATCACCTCTGTTTTGGGATTGACATTCAAAAGTCATTGATATTGTACAATATCGATATTATTTCAAATATAATACGAATGTATAGATCGGATCAGGAGAGCCATAAATCAAAATATGGGTCATCCTATCACGCGCTGCCACGTGTACAAAAATGAAAGAGGTTTAAAAATTTTTTGTTTTTAAAAAAGAGTTTTGTGGCAGCGCATGATTGGAGGTCTCATATTTTGCCTCACTTTCTGACTCTCCTGATCTGAACCCGTTCACGAATAGTCAGTACGCAAAGCTGCTTCTCCTATTTTACTGATGCAAAAACTCAGATTTGTAGTCTTCTTTCAAAGCTTTAGGCATAAGAACGTTTCGCTTAGTCCTCATCTCAAAGAGACCGTCTAGAACCTGAAAAGGGCCTTCTCTGATAAACATAACAAAGCAATTTCGCATGTTTGCTACGCGAAACAACGAACCAAGACAGCATAACAGAGAGCTAGGCTGTGTTATGGGACTGACCGTTGCTATCTTCGCGTGCGGGTGCGACAATTGGAAATTTCTAGACTTCCTCGGTTTGAGGTTTTAGTTCAAATTACATTGCTGTTCGCGTGAGTGATCCTTCTACAGGCCCATCAGAAACCTGAAATGGCACATGATGCCAGACATTTTTGTTGAAATTCATTAGCATTAGCTATAATGTTATTAGTGCAAAATGTATAAAGAGAGAACGGAACCATAGCGTAGACCTTGCCTAAAGAAGACTGGTATCAGCACTAACAGTCTTTGGCAACGGTATATCACCAATAAATTCTAGTTTTGCTACTAAATAACCTCGATGGCAAAATCAATGACCATCTCTTATAGAAGAGCAACCCCCCCCCCCAACCCCGAGGATAGAGAATATATATTAGAAACTGGTTGGCAAGACTAACCTTTCAGAGTTCAGAACTGCGGAACAACTAAGTACAAAACGAGCAGCAGAGTTACAGCCTTTTCCACACTGACCATGACTCCTCCAATGTTGTCCCACGAACTATGAAAATCACGATGTTCATGTGGTCTGCCCGAGGAGAAGCGCATTAGGTGAGTCTTTGGAACAAATTATTGACCATTTGAGAAGAAAATGATAGAAATATGTATCCATAAAAGCAAGCAAAACCAATAAGCTGATGCCAAGAACAAAGAGCACCTATTATGAATATATATACTTTTAGAACATAATAATTATCAAATTACTGAATGGGGAGAAACGTAATGTGTACATCCAAGTATATCAACCCGACTCCTTCCTTAAGAAACTACTGCGAATTCTAGCTCAACATGGGCACAGAAAATTCAATAGCAGTATTAGTTTCAACAAATAAATGGTTTTTTTATATGTTTCAGATAGCCTAAGGCATGTTGAGAAAAATTTTGGAAAATACCACGTGTCTTGTCTGGCGTCCTGCTTTTATATAGTCGCCACGTGTCCTGAGATACTTGTGCATGACAGCCACGTGTAAAGATGAACGGTTGAGTTGCTGGTGGCACAAGCCACTTGTGTGCCGAGCTGAACTGGAAGGTGGCTATGTCAGGTCTTTGCTTGGTTTGACTGGTGTGGATGAGACGAGATGCCTAATACTAGAACGGCTGGTGCTGAACTGACGTCGAGAGGGCGACACTCCGGTGAGGCTGACCCATGGCGAAAGCTCTTTGATGAGCTGATGTGGATTTGTCTTCATCAGTTCACAAAATGCTGTGGCAAACACTAGTACGTGTTTGGATATCCAGCATGCGCATGACCTTGGCAAGCATCTTGGGATGCCAATTATACATGGACGAGTTAGTCGCAAGTCTTATAAGTTCCTGGTGGATAAAGTCCGTGCAAGGGTGAATGCATAGAAAGTAAAAGTCCTCTTTCAAGCGGCCCGATGTATTCTTCTGCAACCAGTGTTGTCAGCCATGCCTGCCTATGCTATGCAAACCTTGCCCATCCCGGATGGCATACTTGCTGAAATTGAGCAGCATATGCGCAGGTTTTTCTGGGGCGAGTTGGACAACTCTCTCCGACTTCATTTTATGTCTTGGCAAGATATATACCAGCCAAAGAATCTAGGGGGACTTGGAATCAGACGATTGAGGAACATTAATTTGGCATTGCCAACAAAATTAGCAGGCCAGCTAGTGACTAAAAGAGATGTATTATGGGTTAAAGTTTTAACAGCAAAGTATGGGGATGTATTGTCCGAATGTGGTAAGCGAAATGCATCCTCCACATGGAGAGCTATCCGGAGTTGTGTAGATGTGTTACGTGCAGGCCTAGATCCGTCAAACTCCCAGCATGATTCTGAGATGGCAAGACCGGATGAATTGCGTTGTGGTGGAACTTTCTCTGGGGGGTTTACTGTTGGAAGTGCATATGACATGCAATATTCACCAACCATGCAACCCGCAGGATCAGAAACATTGGCGGATGATTTGGAAACTAAAAGCCCAAGCAGAGGGAATCACTTGATGTGGCAAATTCGCCATGATCTACTTATTACGGGTATGTTCCTTCTTGGAAGACATTTGAGGGACCAACTGTGTTGTGAATTTATGTAACGAGGGCTGTGAGGATACATTGCATGCTGATCTGCGTGATAGCAAATGGACAAGAAAGGTCTGGTCGCACTTGATTCACCGGCGATGTTTTGAAAGTTTTAAGGATGTTTTCCATCCCAATGACTGGGTTCAATGAATCTAAAGGAGTCCATGGACAAGCCGATTATATTGGAAGATTGGCGATGTGTTTTCGCGAGGTCGTAGTGGTATATGGTATTCTCACTCAGCCTATATTGTCGCATAATTGGCTGCTGGAACTCCTTAAGCCTTTCTCACTCGGAAACCCACTTCCTCTTTCGTCCAACTTTACTTACGTATGTGTCTGTTGATTCAATAGATTTTTCACTTGATCATTTCGCATCTAGCTCACTATACCTCGTATCTTTCTATTGATTCAGTAAATTTTTCACTTGCACCTTTCTCATCTAGCACACTCTAGTTTGATTAAAGTTGATGAAATATATTAACCTAAACCTAGTAGCTTTCTAAAATCTATATTTCCCCACCTTTTTATCGCGGACATAATCCGGCATGTTCATGGTCTGCTTGTTAGTGTGCCCACTGTGATGTAATTGGATGGTTAGGAATAAAATGATCCACAATTTCCCCGAAATGGCACCCTACGCATACTACCTCATATCTTTGAGTTGAGATGATCCCTCCTGAACTATCTTTCAAGTGTAAAACTCATCGTTTGAAGGAGGTCCCTATTAGATCAACTTCATTGTTTCAAAGGATGTTCTATAAAGGTTACGAAAATTTGTTTTAGGGGAAAAAAGAGCAAACAAACTATTGAAGGTTTTCTTTTTTTTTTCCTTCTCTTGTTTGTTTGATATCGTGACGTGCATGCTCGTGGATCCTGTCGCTCTTTCACAACTTAGTATGATCTAAGTTTCTAATTAACGGAACAATAGTGTAACTTATACAACTAATTACATAATGTTGGTGATACAAAACTCTTTTCTTTGCGATAGCGTAGATTGTTTCCAATGCCTACTTATTTTCCAATGCCATCTACCAATCACATGTTCATAATATGGTTGGGAGTATCGAGTCCCTTGTAGTTATCAGTAGTTTTATTATGATTCATCATTAAATTTCACTCTTATTAGTAGTTATTTTACGATCCCATATAAGATATAATTATTTTTTGATCCCAGCTTAGATATAAACGGAAAGAAATGTCAAATTCATACAACCACCGAGCATGAGAACAGCACATAAAGTTTATACGGTGATGAAAACAATGAAATCAACCCTTGAAACAAGAACTATAAGAGAATACAAACTTCTCTCGAAAAATTGCAAGGTTAATATACGAAATGCTCACAAATGAAAATGAAGTACAGAAAAAGCAGCTTAGAATTCCATCACGGACACTTAGAACAGAAATGGGAAAAGAAGACTATATTACAGTTCAAAATGTTTGAAGTCACTGAATCATGAAACATGGTTCACCAACTTAAAGGTTCATCCATCGTCATTCAAGAAGCACCGATCTTAGCTTTGACAAGGCACGAGTTTAATTGCCGCCGCCTCCAAACAGATAATCAAGTGATGATCCACCTCCTGGAGCTGCATGAACTTTGGTAGAGGGTCGGTCCTACAAAACCAGTTTTATCATTACTTGTAGATCAATAACTGCAGAGGAAACTTTGGTAGGAAGAACATAATTTCATATCGAAATGAAGAAAGCGTAGCATACATCACCACCCAACAAACCAAGTCACCCTGGTATGACAGTTTTATCCTCTCTTCACCCCCACCCCCCAAACCCCAAATCCAGAAGTTGAAGCAATTCTGGCCAGGTTTGAGAAATTTTTGTTTTACTTTCTTAAATGCAAATTGGATCAAAGACAAAAATATTTCTTGACCAGCTTGCAGGGAGCAGTCTATATGAAATCCCACAACAAGCACACATGCAAAGACTCTTCTTCAAGATTGCATACTTAAAGCAATGGTTCTTCACAGAAATGATCTGAAAAAACCAAAAAGCACGCACTGTTGTACATAAAGTCAACAGGAATAGCATGCTAATAATAAGGAAACTGAGCTTAGGCCCTCACCTGCCAGCACCAAGACCCATTCCCAGATTCAACTATGGGTGGCAAAATTAAAAAAGGATATCCCAAACTAACACTCGAGAAATATATTTGAAAGGACAGGGCCTAAGACTCACATATGTTTGTAACTATGGGTCACCTGGCAAAATATCCCATACCTAGCATCCAGACTCCACTAAAGCTGCCTAAGAAGTAAGAAAAGGGACAAATCAAGGATATGCACCGAAACCCTTTTCTATCTAGTAGTAATAAGAAGTATTTCTAAGTATATGAAAACAAGAGGAAATATCTGACAACCTTTACAGAAAGCAACGTTTATTAGAAAAGCCATTGCAGTTGTTCATTTTGGGGGAGAAGGGAAGAGCAGTTCATGTGAATGCGATCATAAACAAAAAGGGGAGATAAGCTAGCATAATAAATAGGCCACAGTAATCTTACAGTAAGGAAGTTGCCACTGTTCTGGCCTTCAGCACGCAAATAGTTTGCCTTGCTAGCTGGAATGCCAGCTGGAGCCTGCTTAGCAACATCTACAGGTGCAGGGGGGGCTGCAACAGCAGCAGGCTTTTGAGAGACACTGTTGCTTTCAGCTGATGCTGCAGCATTTACAGGAGCTTCTGGCTTGCTTGCAGCTGCTTTAGGCTGTTCGCCACTTCCAAACAGGTATCCAAGAGAACTTTGTCCTCCACCACTGCTAACTCCACGACCCATGATGTTCTTTATCTTGTATAGAAGATTCAAATTCTTCTTGCAATTCCCAAAGAAGAAAATATAAGCCTAGTTTTAGTTAATATATATTCAAGCAAGAAAAACTAGAACATCAAAGAATAAAGGGACAGGCACGATAAAATATGATATTTACCTCAGTTCTCATCAAATGAAACGTAAATAAGGGGAAATAAAAAGTCAGGGAATATGAAAAGCACCCACTGCAAACCCAGACCCAAGAACCCCAACCCGCAACCAACTTTAGTCTTAACTGATATGCTACCTTATCCCCCAATTAAGCTAATTGCTTCAATTGACCACTAAAAGAAGCAGTTATAACTGCTCCAGCTTCGATCTTTCAAAACCACAATACGTTCAAGAATACTAATTCGAGTCCTCCCTCAACTCAACTACTCCAGTATCAGCAGAGATTGTTCGTGTGGCAAAAGTTTCATCCCCAGTACCAGGTTCCTAATAGATTATCATGCATGGTTCAGTTACTTCCAAAATGTTGAGACGAATAGGAATATAGGGGTAGCAAACTTCCACCTCCAACACTCCCTGATTATATCTTAACTAAGAGCTACCTAATTGCACCGAACTAAGCTAATTGCTCCAATTGATAACTAAAAGAAGCATCGACACATATCCCACCTTCAGATCTTTCGGAAATACAATACATTCAAGAGGATTTGTTCCAATCTCCAAAAAAAAAAATTCGACTAAAAAGATGATCCCGTAAATCAACTACTCAAAAAGCAACAAATGCTGATCCTATCTCAAGGCTTCACCCTCAATCTAAGCCAATTGCTCCAACTGATGACTAAATGAAAAGACTCCCACCTCGAGATCTTTTGAGAAGACGTTACATTCAAGAACACTAGTTCCCTACCCCCCGAAAAATTTTCAACCAAAAAGATATTCTCGCAAATCAACAACTCCCAAAACAACAGATGCTAATCCTGTGTCAAATTTTACTACCATACTATGCTCCCAATAGATCATCACGCACGATTCAATTACTTCCCACCAAAAAAGAATATAGATTAAGCAAATTCCCCTTCAATCCTCAATATAATCCAAAAGTTAAAAAAATAAATCAAAAATTACAAGTCCAGATTCAAACTAACGTCATTTTCAATCACAATAACCATCAACATCAAAACACAGATCTGAAAGCTGAAAACGAAATCAAAACAAAAATAACATCCCCCTAAATTGATCGCTCAGAAACAGATGGGCACTAAAAATAATCGGATTGAATATTTTAAGCACAGGTGGCGACGCCTTTCTGCATAAGAAAAAAAACAGCTGGAATAAAATCGGATGCAAGAAACGGAAATGGAAACGGAGCTGACCTGCAAAGTAGTTCAGTAAACCTCTGGTGGAGCTGCCGGTGGCGATGGCGATGGCGATGGCGATGGCGAAGGCTGAGAACCACAGATCTAATAGAGATAGTATGAGTGTTTAACAGCTGAGGAAAGGGACTTCTATATATGGGGAAGTGGAGAGTGGGCACTGAGTGCAAAGTCGCTGTTGGCCAGACCTACTATTACTCGTGTGGTTTAATCTAAATTGGTTACGCTTAATAAATTGGCGTTTAATAAAGTAAAGTGTGTTCCTATTATGAATTAGCAGCTGATTGACATAGTTTGACGTATCATTGTGGGTCATCGGAAAACAACATTTATCTGTTTCTAACACATAGGTATGGTTACGTATATCCGACCCTTCATATCTCGTTTCAGGCAAGAGTCTTAAAACAATGAGGTAATATTGTTGTTGTATACTACATTAGTTCAGCTGATATTGAATCCCAAGTTCTGACTCTCTTAATAAACCATGTGTAAATTAGACCGCAGTCCTTAGTAAGGTTGGTAATATATTGTGTCTTTGAATTGGAAAAGTCCTTGTCATCTAAATTTTTTTGTTATCAAACATAAAATTTATTCCTTATTACAAAAAAATAATAATAATGTTACTTCGATTAACGAGCAAATCCATCGAAGTTTTTGATGTTTAAGTTTTGAGACTCATATAAAGACAAACCTCGCCTACGCCATATAGTGACTTTTTGATATATGTAGGGGTGTTAACGAACCGAGCGAAAGTCTTTCGAATGTTTAGCTAAACGAACTTTAAAATTGGTTCGAGTTTGGCTCGATAATCTTTTAACTGTTAAACGAGCCGAACAGTTTGCAAATAGTTCGGCTTGTTTTGGTAAACAAACCCAAACAGCTGTTCGAATTCGATTCGTTTACCGACAATTACCGAACGAACACGAACCGAACTCAAACAATTCGTGTTCGATTCGTTGAACATCCCTAGATACATGTCATATACATATCAAGACACGTACATTAATAATCAGAGAACATATTATAACACACAACACATGAGAGCTCTGCTTCTGTTTCATTTGCATCCCAATGTTCTCAATTGTCTATCCCTATGCAAAGAAATTTCGAATTCTCAATTGTCCATCCCTATGCGAAGAAATTTTGAGCTAACTGAGATAGAGTGCTCGCCCTTATGAAGGATAGAATCCTCTTATCTATTTTTCTTTCCTTCACGTGTCACTGCACAACATGTAGAAGTAAGGGAGGTGGTGAGGCTAGATTAGAGTCACCCGCATTTAGCCTTACCATCCCATCCTGCTGTCATGTGTCGCGTGGTCATGAGTGGGGTGAGAGGATTGAGGGGAGGAATCTCAACCCCATTATGATGGATGAGGATTACCCTTATGTTAGAGGTGTGACTACTAGGTATGTTTTTAGAAGCCAAAAGAAATGCCTTTATTGCTAAATATCCCTTTGAATAAGAATAAATTTATCTTTTGATCACTTTTTTTTTCTTATGCTTTATATGTATTATTTAGGCCTAAAATATAACTATGATTATGAAAGAAGGTATGGAAACAATAAAAACTGTGAGAAAATTTAATTTATATAATATTTAATAGCTGCCAGAATCAAAATAACATAAAACCTCATTTATATCTCGAGAGCTTGTAACTAGATCTGAGATAAAGGCTCCTTCAAATGGATATGGACAATGTCACGAACTTAGAGATAAAACCAGAATTTGTGGCTAACGAAAAGCATAAGATGGATCTTTTGAAAATAATGTGTCGTAAGTTTGTGTGTAAATTATGCAAAAATAATGTGTTGAAACAGTTGTTTAACTCATCCAGTCAATGAGCTATATGCTACATTCATCCCCCAAATGTCAAGGACACAAGGCATCAGCAACTATACAAGACTTCTTTGGACCATAATCTAAAAGCAATTGTATTTTACTTGTAGTTTTCTACAATGTAGTTTTATATCATCTTCTACACACTTTTAACTTAATAATCGAAAGGTTTCTAAAGAAACTAAAATAATATATCGTCTTTAGCCTATTAATACAAGGATCAGTTGTTAAAAAAAAAATAACATATCGTACATACATGTAGATTTAACATATTTATTGGTGGTTGCAGATTAACTAAAGCAACATATGTTATACATAAAAAGTCGACTAATGAGAAAGAACATACTTAATGTAAATATTCGAATCCATATCCATCACTAACAATGGATGCATGGATGAACATATAATTAGATGATTTTGTAAAGATCAATATTTCTTTATTCCCCCCCCCCCCCCCCCCTCTTACTTTTTAGACCATAGTGGGGTGGAGAGGAGGAAAAGGATAAAGGAGTTAGTGGGGGTGGAGAAGAGTAAAAAGATAAAAGGAGACAACTGATATTGTTGATGTTTTATGATTTTGAAACGATGAGTTTCAATTGTGAAAATGATCTATTACATAAAGTGTATGGTAATACTATATATATCAAATCGAAAAATGATTCGACTTTTTCTAAACAATGCACAAATGTAAAATCTTAACGTACCAACGACAACGTGCTTTAATGGAGTGGAGAATAGGAAAAGGATAAAGGAGACAACTTTCTTTTCCGTTTTTCCCCTTTTCCCCTTTTTCGAATTTGAGAGTCAAATATGTAATCTCCACAAGTTTTATCGTTCATGAGCTTCTTAAGTCTCTAGACCTTCTCTATTTTTATATATTTATTTCTTTTCGAGTTTCTTTCTGTTTATTGTGATTTGAAATTTTATTTAGAGACATTTAGGGCTTCTACAAAATTTAAACCAAAACATTATAAACGTTATTGGAGACTTTTAATTATTGAACCAATGCTAATAAGTTAATATTCACACACAACTATTTTCATCTGTTATTTCAATAAATATTTCACTGTTAAACTCTAAAGCTAGAAGGTTGATTACTATCTACTGGATGAAGCTTTTTGAAGATGATAGATCATGAGAATACGGCGTCCATACAAAATTAAAATCGATAAGGATTTTGCTCGAAATATATACTCGACATATGTTTCTTTCACTAACATTTTACCAAACTTGAGAACTTACTTCGTATACTAATAGGGATAAATCTAAACACATTGATATCGTAACGTTTTGTTACAATTTTAATGTACCCTCAAATAAAATTCTACCAACACAACGTAGATCAATTAATATTTGAAGAGTTTTGGTGTTAGTTTTTTTAAATATAGATCAATTATTATTCGAAGAGTTTTCACGTTAGTTTTTTTAATAGATTGGGTTTCATATTTAAAGGAGACTGATCAACAAGCCTATGCCTTTCACAAAAATCATTCAAATTCGGACGACGGAAGTGTTAGAAGTGGGAGCGAGGGTGGATAGGATCCCTCCGTAAAGGAGTGCGGTGACGCGTGACCGTACTACACGTGGCAGCAAAAAGGATGATGAGGTTAGATGCAGTTGACTTTGAGGGGATGAGAAAAATGGAGGTGAAGAGATATGAAGGAAAGGAAGGGTATGCCATTTTCCAATACTTGCACACCAACGTCCGCCGACAGTGAGTAACAGGAGGGGAGGAAATCTCCCCGCCCGAAAAGAGGTAAGTACAAAAAGAAGTTATTCATTGTCTCCCCGGTGTCAACTACTCCAGTCTCCCGCCGAAGTATGGTATGTGTTTATCTTCAGTGTCCCTAAGCGCTCAAGGTTACACCTATTCTTCCTTCTTTTGATATTCCAGTTTAATTCAAGAACTTTTTGTCCACCCCTCTATTTTGTCTTCTCCCGTTTCTTTTGTTTATCCTTTTCCGTAAACCCTACAGATTCGAGCTTGCGATGAAGCTTTTGAGGATGACAGTTCAGGAGAAGAGGGCAAAGAAGAAAAAGTTGAAATCAACAAGGATTTTGCTCGCCGTTTTGAATATAGCAAGAAGCGTGAGGAATTGCAGCGGTACGAGGAGCTGAAATAGAAAGTTGCTATTTTCTGAGTCGGATTTTGACGAGTCGGAAGAAGGGGAAGAGGAGAATGAAGAGGATTTTGGGAAGAAGAAGGATTTGAAGTTTTTTTTTTTTTTTGATGCCTTGCTTAAGATTAGAAATCAAGATCCTATTTTGAAGGACAAAGAAGTTAAATTGTTTGAATAGGAGTCGGAGACGGAAGATGATGAATTGGGTAGAGATGGTGGTGAAGGGAGGGAGAAAAGGAAGAAACTTTAATTGAAAGATGCCAATGCGAAGCAACTTATTGAAAGGGGGCCTGAATTTGAGGAGGGGGGAATGGTGATGATGATGGTGTGATTGATAACAAAGGTGAAGAATTATAGTGACGAGCAAGAAGAGTTGAATAAGGCGTTACTAAATTGGAGGACGAGGAGGAAGACGGAGGGGAGTTTTTGAGTGTGAAAAAAGTGAGGTGGATGGTAATGACTTTGGGGATGAGGACCAGGAAATGACAAGGAAGGTTGATAAGATTTTTGATGGTCATGAGAAGTCGGATGAGGATATGTTGTTCTTGATGGACTACTTCTAGAACAAGATGTGGGTTGGAGGAGGTAGTGAAAAAGGTGGGGAGCTGGATGAGGAGAGGATGGATTTGATGTTGTCGGAGGATAAAGAGGAAATTGAGAGGCAGGAAGAGTGCGAGCTGAACCAATACCTGACTTTCTTTTCTTTTTTCTGGGATCAAGTCTTGGATTGTCATTTTAGGTTTGAGGGGAATGCAGGGGTTCGAGTGATGGGTCATGCTAGAATTGTCGAGGGTTCAGTGAGGAGGAAGGAAAACAAGAGGAAGGAGCAGAGAGAGAGAGAGAGAGAGAGAGAGAGAGAGAGAGAGAGAGAGAGAGGAAGAAGACGAGAGGCACAAGTAGAGTTTGAATGAAAAGATTAAGCGTTTGAAGAGTTTGAAGAAGGAGATGCAGGAAAAGTCTCAGAAGATTAGGGAAGTTGCAGGGATTGGGGACGGTGGAGTTCGGCTTGGATGGCTTGGATGATGAATTTGATCTTGAGGAGTATGATGAGGAGATGAGAGAGGCATTTGACGAGGAATATTATCAGGCAGAGGATGTTGATCCTCAGTTTGGTAGTGATAGTGACGAAGATGAGGGTGAAATTGAGAAACCAGATTTTGATAGAGAAGATGAATTGCTTGGACTTCCAAAATGTTGGGACGAAGTTGATAAGGAGAAAGATGAGTTGCTTGATCTTTCAAATGATGGTGGTGAAGTGAGCAGGGCTGTAGGCAATTTTCTGGCAGGTAGGCAAAAGGTATTGAAACTAAAGGCACAGAGTGGTGGGAATGACGAGCAAAAAACTGGTGGAGGCTGAAGCAGCTCTGCCGAAGAAAGTGAATGAGGCTGTAAAGAATGTTAGTGTCTGCAGGAATATTATCAGTTGGACTGCGAAGATACATTTGGCGACTTGAAAACAAGATTCAAGTATAAGACTGTCAAGCCTAAAAATTTTGGATCGACTGCTAAAGAAATTTTGATGGCGGATAATAAGGAATTGAATCAAGTAGTTCCGCTGGAGAAGCTGATACAGGGATATGGAATGGAAGGTGCCACGTAACAAGGTAATCAAATTGAAGCAGCAGATTAGGGAAATGCCTAAAAGAGACTATCTGATGTGGTTGAAGCTGGGAAATATTTTAGAGGAAATGGTGAGAAAGGGAAAGCAGTTGAAAAACATGAAAAGGGAAAGGGACCTCAGCTTGAAGAAGAGAACGGTGATACAGGCAATCAATTGCGGCGAACTAAGAGAAGACATAGCAAAGCTGGATTCAAATTATCACGACAAAGGCTTTTTGCATAAGGGAAAGACCAATCAAAAACATAGAAAGAAGTCATGAGTCCTATGCTGAAATTTCCACAGCTTTTCCAGGAGGTATCGACCAAAATGACTTAACAATTTTTGTTGCTTCAAAAAATTACTACTCATGGTTAAGTGCCTGAATTCTTGTGCTTTGCTTACTGGAGATGATAACGTGGCTCCTGTTCAAATGTTATTTAGTTAGTACGTACATTTCTTTTAATAATTTAGTACAACTTAGCATTGATACTTTCTGTAAGTCAGCCTTTGAATTTTCTGTGAAATTAATACTCAAATACTCGTTTCCCAAAACGTTGTGCTCTCTTTTGCCTCTTCCGTTTTTCATTTTGTGAGTTAATACAGGATTCTATTTGAAGTCATGGCCAATTCCTTAAGCTTGTCGCCGCTTTTGTTTGTTCTTTTCTAATATTTGGATGTACAAGCATGTGATAAGGTAGGACAAGCTCAGTTTCTCATGTGAGTTAGAGTTGTTTAAGTTGATATATGTACTTGGAACTTTTTGAATATAGGAGTTGATGAACTTTATGGTATGGCTTAGAGCTGCCAAAATTTGTAGGTATATATTGCATTCCATAACTGAAACATTTGCTTCCTTCTGCGGTTCTTCAGTTATATTCAACCTGTTGGCTTATTGTTGCTTCTCCACTGGCCTACCTCTTTTCGTTGGAAGAGTTGGGAAGCCTACTTGGCATAAGTGCCCTTCACCATACTCCTATTCTGTTTTCTCTTCTACTCTTTCCATAAGGCATCAAGGTCAACACTTAACTTCAAAAAGTGGGCGTTGCATCCACTTATTCTATGTCATGTTAATCGGAAATTGGGTGGTGCAATAACTTACTAAAATATGAAATGCCTGCAGGACCTGGTTTTGGTGAGAACCTTTATTACGAGTCGAGAAAATTTAATTATCTTGAGCAATGACTCAATAATTCACATTGTGATACCTTTCCATGACCATCTTTTGCTTTTCTTAGAATCTGCACAGTTGTAGTTCTTTTCAGATTGCTGCTTTCTTTAGGGCATACATTCGGACAAGCAACTCACTGTTTGAAAATAATTTTACCCCCTTTTTTCTTTTTCTCGTCAGGCGTATTATCCTATTATGTTTTGGGGAGGCTGCTGATGTTATCAGTCTTATTCTGGTAGCAGTTCATGCTCTTTTTGTTGTCGAGGAATCTGTGAAAAGAGAATAAAAGAAAGGTCTTGAGAAATCCACCACTTGTATGAATTCTTGAAATATGTTTCTTCCTTTTCTTAAATTACTTTAGGCTTCAACACACAACTAGGCTATTCAGAGTTTTGCTCATTTCTGCGTATAGCAGCCTTTTTGCTTGAAAAAATATCAGAAGTATGAAGTCAGTATTACACTTCATCACCTGCCAAATAGTTTGCGGAGAGAGTAAAAGAAGAAAGCGCCGAGGCCTTGGAGCAGAATATTCTGGGTCATTATAGGACTTTACTGCTAGTGTGCTCAGTAAAGTGGCTTTATCTACTCTAAAAAAACTGAAATTACAAAGAAATCGCATATTTCAACGCCTGATGTTTTGGAGAAATAAAAAAAAAAAAAAAAAAAAACTATCGAGGCATATGAGCTGAGTAAGGGCGAGGCATTTGTGAGTTGAAGTACAAGCACAAAATCTAAGAGTTTTTGCATTCTGCTTTTTTGCTAAGCCTTGATTTCCTATTCTACATTTGTTGTCGAATTCTATGGTGCAACCTCTGTGTATGGCTGTGAGTTTTTTATCTGTTTTTCTTTGTAGAAAACAATCAGAATATAGTGCCCGTAAATATTGATCATTCATAAAGTTTGGTGGCTAATCCATTGCCATATCGATGTAATACGGCTTTACCGGTCTATTGAATTGGCTAGATTATGTGAAAGAAGACGGAGTATATGAAGTTTAATTTTAGCAACAAATGACCTTGGAACCTTGCATGAAACTGAAAGACCAAAAGAATTTTTTTTTTTTTTTTTTTGTGAATAGACCAAAAGATTCACATGAATGAAAGTTTTATATATTTAAGTTTCAAATTACAGAAAGATGGATAAATTGATAAGGATGTGAATTACGAAGTATAAGCGGTGTGGTTAAAAAGGAAAGGTGTGTCAGATCTTCTTTGTGATAGGAAAGTACCTTTAAAACTTAAAGAGAAATTTTGCATGACTGCAGTAAGCACCGCACTACTGTGTGGGTTTGAATGTTGGACAGTCAATTGTGAGAATGAACAAAAAATTTGAGTGGCAGAAATGAGAATGTTAACATGGATGTGTTGACATACAAGAAAGAATAAAATAAGAAATGAACATATGAGAAGAAAAGTTGGGTGGCTCCTATAGATGAGAAGATGAAGAGTGTTTTAGGTATTTAAGTTTCGTACTACAGAAAGATTGATAAATTGACAAGGATGTGAATTACAAAGTATAAGCGGTGTGGTTAAAACGGAAAGGTGTGTCAGATCTTCTTCGTGATAAGAAAGAACCTTTAAAACTTAAAGAGAAGTTTTACATGATGGCAGTAAGACTTACACTGTTATACGGGTTTGAATGTTAGACAGTCAATTGTGAGAATGAACAAAAAATGTGAGTGGCAGAAATGAGAATATTAACATGGATGTGTTGACATACAAGAAAGAATAAAATAAGAAATGAACATATGAGAAGAAAAGCTGGGTGACTACTATAGATAAGAAGATGAAGGAGTCAAGGTTAAAACGGTATGATCATGTTCAAAGGTGTCTTATAGATGCACCAGTTAGGCTATGCGAGACAACGAATGGGGTGCATGTGAAGCGTGGGAGAGAGGCCAAAGAAGACATGGAGAGAGATAATAAGGAATGATATGACTTATATGACAATTGTGGAGCATATTGTCAGTGATAGAACACAGTGGAAACAATTGATACATGCAGCCGATATCATGTACACAATATAAGATTTAAGTGAATATTTTAAGTATTTAGGTCTGCAACACGGTTGAGATGGTATGATAAATTTGAAAGATGTATATCCTAAAAGCGCATGTTATATATTATGTAATTAAGAGACACACAAAAAAGGTAGGACTTAGGTTACGACTCAAAAACAAAGCAAACAAAAAATAAGCAAAACAAAAATAAATAAATAAACTTCAAGAGAAATGCTTGATTTATATAACCGACGTCGCATATTAGAAAAAGGTTTGAGTGTCGTTGTTATAGTGTTCTACGCTTCTTATATGTTACTCTCCGGCAAGCTTTTTTTTGTAGCCAGTATCGTGATATTTGTTGCGTTGTTGTACCGAATTTTACTTGGTGCCATCCAATAAGTACTACTTTGATTGTCCCAGAAAAATAAACCTCCATAATGGCAAACACAGTTTCTGATTGGGGCGGCAGTGTCAAATCTGCTGCTTTCACCTCCTCTTTGCGGATTCCTCTGTCAACAGGGCGTTTGTAGGTTCTTCTGGCTTTGACGTGCACGAGCCACATGCTCCACCAGAATGGGTACAAGGTTGATTCTTAAAATGCCTGGGGATAGAAGAAATTTAATAAATAAACGGAAGGGCAAGTCTTAAGGCACAGAGGGTAAAAGGTAACTAAGTGGCATCTTTGCGAAAAATTGCTTGTACCATATGTAAAAGTGAAGCTAATGAGATACACCATTTATTCCTGTAGTGCTTTCCTCAAAGTAATGAAAGCAAAGAATCTAGTTATTAGGTATAATCACTTTATCCTTCAATTAGGTTAGCTAGCTGCTTCCCTGTGTGATGTTTCAAATCATTAAGTTCCTACTGTGAAATTTGCCAGCTCTTATTGTTAATGCAAAACGTTGTGCAACTTTTGTGGGGTTCATAGTTATGTATGAATGTTTTCCCAACGTCTTGCTTTAATATTTTGTCCTTGAGGGAATCAAACACTGTTGTACATTAGGACCCTGATCTTTAGCTGTTCTCTCTTTACATGCTACCCCAATTATACAATTAGCATAATTGGGCAGATATTTTGCTTTGCAGGGCTTGTGATGATGCTTTTGCTCTTTGTTCACGGTTATGTGCTAGAGGTTCTGGGTAAGAAAACATTCTTAGCCAAAGGAAGATGTTGCAGCTCATACAATTTTGTAGTCATGATGAGTAAGGATCGGTGCAGGTTCTCTGTGGTTGGTTACTGCAGGAAGAGATTGTGATTTTGGTTGTCTGGGATTTGAGTATTGTAGTACAATTCATGTCTCAACTCCCAAGACAAATTCATATCATATGAATTTGCTTATGAGAATTGTAATTTTATGTGAAGTTATAAAACGTTCGTAGTGGAAGAGTGTGTGCAAAGCTTAAAACGGAGAACGTTATTCTTTGCTTCTATGCCTGGGAAATAACTTACATGCCATGAGTATACAGAACATGGAGTTTATGTTCGTTATTATGTTTCTCTATTAGTTGATGAGTGACTATTATGATTACTTATTAACCATCATAAATTAACAGCATGTTTGTCATATTACCATTGGAATTTGGCTTCTGGACTTTATTTTAGCTTAGAGTTTTGGAATGATATTCCAACTCTCCTAAGATCCAATCTTGCAATTTGAATTCAATATCTATCGGATGGTAAGCCTTAATAGTTTACTAGTCAGGTTGATGATTTCTTATTATCTTTAGGGTAGCATGGATTAATCGATTTATCCTAATAAATAAAAATTCATTAATTTTTTCGTCACTTATCTTAAGACAGGCTTTGGATCGCGAAGACCCGAATCTTACCTGCTCCTTCTTCCTTGATAGAATAGCAAGGAACCCAGAGTCTGTGGGAGGCTTATTTCCCCATGTTCCTCAAACGGATCTCTTAGTTGTTGAGAAGGTTGCCCAAAAGCGGTATATAAGGCGTACCAGTCAATAAACCAGATATAAAGATGAAAGATGGCTACTTTCGCTTCACTACGTAT
>AP025040.1:9832210-9869109 GCA_036186865.1 Eustoma russellianum | reverse complement strand
TTTTTTTTTTTTTTTGGTTTCTGACGGTATTGGCATGATTTAATTAGTTAGTAGTAATTACTTGAAGCATCATTGATCTTTCTATTTTGATATAACTTCAAGAACTTGATGGATCTATGATAAGATCATCTATGTACAATTACATCGGAATCAAAATGGTAAACAAAGCCAACATTATTTCGATCAATACAATTATTTATGGCTACACAAACCCCACAACATAATGGTCCATAAAGTGGATGAACTGAATAGGATGATGCCAATAGTTTAGGGACCAAACTTGTCATTTTCCCTTTATGTTTGTTGTTCATGTTTCACTTTCATATCCCTCTCCACCCTCCCCACTATATCCCATAGGAGTGGGTGTGAAATTCTACCCAAACCACTAGGCTTGAAAGTACCATTGAACAATTAATTTGTCCCCTTAAGATATATCCCAGTGGTTTCAAGTAGGGAATTTCGAAAGAAACGTCAGGGATTCGAACCTTGTCGAAGACAAGAATGTTTGAGCCCTTCCAGGCTAGCTGCATAGTGTGGGAGCTCTATTGACTCATAGAATGACTTGATAGGCTGACAGGTCAGCCCGTCGGTTGTTCCTTCAGTACAAATGGGCTCCTTGTGATGTCCCTGTGCTATGACAAACTTCTATTAGTGGGTCATGAGTACCTGATTTACATCCCTACACATCCTGTGAGACCAGAGGTGGCATAGATCCTTACTGGTTGGGGTTAAACCATTGAACAATTAATTTCATATCCTTTCTTTTTCACAAAAATAATTGTAGGATAATGTCTTAAAGACTTTCTCTTTGGGACAGGTTTATCTCACAGCAAAACATCATGTGTCACTTTAGGTCACAGATTGATGTTTAGGAAAGTAGGGCATCATGTTCCAATCAAGCAAGAGATGATTGAGTTGTAATATGTCCCATGAAATATTTACAGGCAAAAACGTAATTTTGATATTTTCTGTCCTAAAAATATTATCACATTTTTACTTGATCATAATTCAAAAGGAATTATACTCAAGTCAAACAGTAACAATATTTTTGAGACGAAAGGAATACAACTTTTTAATCACGTTAGTTTTTTTCTTTCGTAATCTCGCTATTAATATTGTTTGACTAATTACTAAAATATAAAATAGTTGACTATTAATCACCATATAACTTATTATAGACATGAAGCACCATTAGACCTCCCCATATCTAAATTAGTAAAACCTAACCAGAAATTCGATTAAGAAAACTTAAAGGGTAAGTATTGAAAAAGCTAGCATCAAACCCTCACTATCAAACCCAAATTTGTAAAGCCCTAACATAAACTTGATCAGTAAATAAGGATAAAAACGTAAAAGCGACTGCGACATCTCCAGCCAACAACCTTTGACATTTGGCTACCAGAGACACTGTTTCTGACCTTTTAATATGTGAAGTAGGGTAAAAGGATACTATTTTAAAGCATATTCTGGCATGGGTTAAAATATGGTTGCCACTTCATCACCGTAAGATAGTGACCCAGTAATGTCCATGGCCCGTTCTCCAAAACATAGCAATAGTCATGTATCTCATAAAACTTCACTATGAAGTAGTTTTCCTCTAGATCGGTCAGTTCGAACCCTTTTTGAAACTTCCACAACTCATTTAGCCTTTCAGTCAGGACCTTAAAGCTAATATTTCTCCCTAGGAGCTTGATAATCAGCGTCCGCCTCCATGGTTGCCAAAGTGAGAGACACCTGCTACTGGATATCTCCACTGCTGGCCACTCCTCATCCAGGCTATCTTCCTCAAGTTTATCAACGTACATTTGGTCCATCAGCTCGGTCTCCCAATATTCATCCTCCTCCTGACCGCAATAGATAGGCCCTTTGAATGTTACTTCCTTCAGAGCGTCAGCAAAACTCCTTGTGCCCCATAGGTTCAGGGGGGATGGTCCTTGCCCATGGTCGAACCTGTCGACAAGGTTCCCGGTAGTATCACGTTTGTTCTTCTTAGTGCTCCGCCAGAGTAGATCCTGTTTATACTATTGATAGCTTTTGTTGTCGTTGTGATATATTGAATATTGTTGTTACAGTTAGTCTCGGACCAATTTGCACGTATCACGATTAATTCCACATACTTCTTAATTTATAGTTAGATAAACCTCTAGTGGCATTTTGTAAAAACTCGAATCAAGATCTCTGAGTTATTGCCGAATGTCTTTTATCGTCCGAGCAACTATCCTACTTGTAAGAATTATACAGTAGTCGTTTACATTACGCATTTTATGTAGGTTCCTCTTGGTACAGAGGTTTCTCTTTACATTTCTAATGGAGCCAGGACAAACTCTTCATTGAACTTGTTATATAATAGAGTAAAACAAAATGACTCATTAAATTGGTTGCGCTTATTATATTGTAAAGTCGCAGTTGAACAGCTTGACGCAATCATTATAGATCATCGGAAAACAACATATGTGTCATTCTAACACATAGGTATGGTTGCGTATATCCGACTCTCTCATACTCCGGCATAGGCAAGAGCCTATAAGACAGTAAAGTAATGTTGTTGTTGTTGTATTTTATGTAGATTCCTAACCACGCCTTATTAATCTAAGAGACTGCTGAATTTCTGATTTACAATCTTCCACGCAGTTCTATTAGGCTGGAACAGTGGAACTCTCGAAGTCAGAGATTTGCGGCCTTTTGCAAATAGAATAGATATGTAGTAGTCATTATGTTAGGCATTCATAGTAGCTGAGTCAATGTGTCTTACGGACCTTCTACATTATAAAATCAATATTTAACTTCAATAAGCAGAGATTTTTATATGAGATTGAATACCTTATTATGCGTAATCGAACTAAGCTTCAAATGATAAACTCTTCAGTCAGTCAGTAGACGTATCTTTGTAAGAACTTTTACTTTGTGATGCATTTATTAACACCAAATCCAAAGACATCTAGAAAGTTAAGTCCATCATATTTTGCATAGTCAAATCAATAGGAAAAGACGGTGAATTTTCATAACAAAAGAAAGTATGTGTAGCAAATCTAGATTCAAGAATATTATTCTCTCTTATGAAATATCCATGAAGCATATAATGTATAACCGTCGTCATAACAATTAGCAGAATAGGCACAGTGAATAACTTGAAGCTAAGACTATTAGAATTAATATAATATTTTGTTCACTTAATCAATCTACACAAAGTGGATTATTTCATTAGGAATCACCATAAAGATTGCTGTCTGATGGATACTTACTCATTATGATATGTTTTTATTTTAAATTCTTAATATGCTTATTCCATGGATATGATCATTGGCAATAACTTGTTAAGTTTTACACTAAATTGGATATATATATATATACACACACACACACTTAGTGATATAATAAGACAATATCATTGTAGTGTCATTACAAAAGACGTATATATACCTGATGACTCTTATTGATTGGGGAAAAAAAACTAGAAATACTAATATTTGATCTGAAAATATTTTAGAATTTGCAGAAATCATTTTATCGGAGATAATGACAATGTCACATGTTCATGCAGGCAACTTTAGACCCAGTCCCCTACACTAACTTCCCCACATTGAACTCTGCCAAAAGCGAGGGAGCCGACCCAACTACCTTCTCTTTATGTTCCCTTGCTTTTCAGTTACGGTCTTGGCCCATTCTTGATTTCCGTGTTTTGACGGATGAGATCAGATGAGGCCTCTTATGAGCCAAATAATAGGCTTCTAATCACGCGGCGTCACGTATATAAAAGGACATGTTGTTTACTTTTTTCCTTTTTTAAAAAATACTCTTTTGTACACGTAACATTGCGTGATTGGAGGCATCATATTTTGTTTCGGTCTCCTCAGATCTCATCCAGTGTTTTGACTCCTCTCTCTAATTTAATACTTTTGCCTACGCTCTTCGGCAGGGGAAAAGCGGTTGAGATTAGGTGAGACATAAAATGAGGTAAAATATGAGGTCTTTAATCACGCGTTGGCACGTATATAAAAAGTAAAGAGATTTAATTTTTTTTTTAAAAAAAATGAGTTGATTATACACGTATCAGCGTGTGATTGGATGTCTTATATTTTGTCTCATTTTATGTCTCTCGTGATCTAAACCAAGAGAAACGGCCAAATTCCCGGCATTGTGTCTCCAAATCCTATGAAGCTATTATGTAAATTAGGATGAATCTTTAGGTGGGAAGTTATAGATTCAGTCTTTCACAAAATGCCCTCGGGGCATATTCTATTGGTAAGTGACAAAGATGATTGGGGCTAGAACCCCGACGTCCCGAGTTCGAGTCCGTGTGGAGACAATCTTTGTTGAAATATTACAAGGGTTGCCTCTGGGCTGGCTGAGTCTCGAGTGTCCTCTCCCTTTGCAGGGCTGCCGGTGGAGCACATCCCTCGATTTACATCCCACCTGGCTAAGAGGCCTCTGGTACAGGTGGAGGGAGAACCCACTCCCTCATCAAAGTCTTTCACAAAGTGCTATCTTAAGCCTAAACATACACCATCTATACTGTAATTTTCTGGACTTGAACCTAGATGTTTGAAAGGTAATCTGACATCCGAATACCAACTGAGTTATGTATTGGGTGTTGTATACCCTCCTTTTCTTTATTAACACTGGTCTACTCATGTGACCCTCCTCACTTTTTATTTCTCTTTTTCTAAGAATCTTTAAACAATCATCACACACTTTCAATCTTCTGTTTTGGCCGTCTTCTTAGTTTTTGATTATGGTATAAATTATATTGCTCCTTTTAGTAGGATATAACCTCAAGCAGCTTCCGGATCTGTCAGGAGAAGCATTTGGCATCTCCTTTCTTGGTCATTTCAGGTTAGTGTACTGTTCTTGATCAAAATTTGTTAATGGGTTTGACTTTTTTCAGCTGTTTTGATGTGACTTTGGGGTATTGCTGTCTGACATTCTGTGTGTTTATCAAATGAGATTGCTTCCAGATGTAATGAAGAAATATTGATTTTTGTCTTCTGGGTGCTGTTCTTCTTGTTCATTCTGTGTTTCTTGAATCAAAATGCTATTTTTGGGCAGAAGTATGCACATTTAAAAGGAAAATCTTGTTTTGGAAGTTTCGTATTGCAAAGATGGAACCTTGATCTGGTGAGTTTTCGCATTAGCATGTTTCTTAATTGATAGTAGTTAGATCTCAATAAAATGGGGATTGAATGTGAGAATGAGAATGAGTGTAGTTACATGTGAATTAAGAGAAGTCAGAATGATTCAGTTGGCAGATAATGGTGGAAATTCACTTGTCAGCTTGAGGAAAGAAGAAGAGTACAGATGATGCTTTATTTATTTTGCAATTTTGCTTGTCAATTGATGCCTTTTTAGCATATTTTAACAATTGAACCCCCAAAGTTAAGCTAGTTCCCATTTAGACTGATTGCATCTGCTTATCTGCCAAATTCATTGGTTTGATGCCAAATTCTTGATGCGCATTGCTATTTTCATCTAATCATAGTGGGATGGCTGAATGTTTCCGGAAAAAGAAAATCAATGCACACTGCAAATAGTTGCTGAAATTTGAAAGAACTTGCGTTTTAATGGTATCATCTTCGCTGTCACAGCTTACTTCAAAGAATTCATAGCTGACAACATTGAGGAATACTTGGCTCATTTCGCGATATGATTATTGCTGCTGCAGGAAAATCATTTGAACTAGCATGTGCAAGATAGGCCAACACCTCATTCATATTCTTTCTCGTCGTCTCCGGACTGTAACAAGACTTCTCAACAAGATGCCTTGTCCTTTGACCAAATAGTATTCCTTGAAACTTCTTCAGCAGACCAAGAATGAGCAAACAATATAAATCTCCACAATTAGTTGGGCAAACTCATTATCTCCGAGAAATAGTCAAGGACTCAATGAACCGAGAAGCCCAGGGACTGCCTTCTAGAACTCAAGCCAGAGACAGGGCTGCTGATTCTTTGCCCAAGCAGAGGAATTCCCACAGGACTTTCAATTACAATGATGGAACACACGGGCTGGGCCTTTACGGGAAGGACTTGCCTGTTCATATCAACGAATCTCTTATAGTTCTACCGAAACTCCAAGAAGCACCTTCTTATGTCAATGAACCTAAAGGACTCTCTAGGCCAACTTTATACCAGTCAAAAGATGGTTCTTGCTTTTCAATTGTGAAAGAGGCTCGATTTTCTTGTGATGGAAAGGAGATACTTAATTCCTCCTCCAGACCAAGGGAAATTTTGAAGACCTATGTGACATATCAAGATCTGCCAAGGCTTTCTTTAGACAGTAGAGAAAGTTCAACGCAAAGCTTGAAGTCTGAACGACAACCTGATAAGTTTCTGAAACCAATGCAGAAAACTAGTGAGACTGCCAACGACCTTCGCAATCAGCATCGAAATTCAGGGACTCAGATAAGGTCACCAAGTGTAGTAGCAAAGCTAATGGGCTTGGAATCGCTGCCAAGTTCTGTTGCACACAGTGAGAGTAAAACAACTTCTAGTAGAAATACTGCTGTTCAGGATCCTAGTTGCAGATCGACACGAGCGTCTCTTCAATCGAAGATCTCATCAAAGGAGTCCAATTCACCGCGTTGGAAGAATTCTGGTTCAAGCTTGCAACCTGTTTCAAGACTTCCTTTAGAACCAGCACCATGGAAGCAAGTTGATGGGAATCAGAGATATATAAGAGCTGCTCCTAAAGATATGAAAGATCCAGTCAAGACCCTTAACACCTTTCCTTCTGTTTACAGTGAAATAGAAAAGAGATTAAAAGATCTTGAATTTTCACATTCTGGTAAGGATCTCAGAGCTCTTAAGCAAATACTTGAAGCCATGCACGAGAAAGGAGGTCCAAGATTTGCACCAGATCAAAAGGATCATGGCAGAGTGTATAATAATTCAGTGCCAAATGGTACTCTAAAGCACCAAAATGATGTAGTTTATTCTTCCATAAAGCAAGGGGGGAACTTTTCTAGTAATTATGAATCTCCAATTGTAATAATGAAACCTGCAAGACAAATAGTTCCACTAGGCGAGTTTGCCTATGCCCCAAAAGTCCAAGATGGTGCCTTCATTAATAGCAGGATCTCAGCTATTGCAAGAGATTCAAGAGGTCACAATCCTCCACGTGACAGCGGAGAAAATATTACCAATGATACGAAAAGCAGCAGCAGGGCGTCAAAATCAACCCGAACACTAACAAGGTCGCTGCAGTCTGTGAAGGGAAGAAATACGGCTTCATCAAAGAGTTCCGTATCTGCCATCCCAAGGACTTGTCAAAAGAAACCAGAACCAGAGAAACGTACCAAGACTCGTACACCTCCTACTGATTCAGGCAGATCAACAAGGCCTTTCAACAAGCATGGAACTGGCTCAAGCTCAACTAGCAGAAGATGTAGGCCAGCCTCTTCCGGTATCTTAAAAAGCGATGATGAAATGAGTGAGATCAGTAATGACTCAATGAATGTTAGCTTCCATGAGAATGACAATTCAGCTCAATCAGATGGAAGCATCTTATCAGAATCTAGGACGGATATAGAAGTCACCAGTTCAGATAGATCTCTTGAAATGATCAATTGCCGGAGTCCTTTCACAAAGACTTTTCATGGTTCTGTTTCTTGTGTGATAGAAAAGGTAATTTCTTTACTTGACTATTTATTTACAGAACCTTGTTCTTCGCTAACATATTTTCCGTGTTTCAGAAATTTACCCTCCATCAGAGTGAAGATGAATTATCATTAGAGCATCCTGCATTTGCTCCTGAATATCCCAGTCCGGTTTCTGTTCTTGACAACATTCTGGACATGGATGACTCACCTTCCCCTGTTAAATATGAGGCCAAGAGCATTAGAGGTACTTCACCCTAAACCTAAAATGTAGTATTTTCATTGCATAAAGAACCTGAATTAAATTCTCATAGAAACGTTTACTCTCCACTCATTTGGTCCATCACATATATGCTCATGGACATGGTGCATGGAATGTGGGATTGCATATAAATGTAGCAACTTTCTCAAAGGACATTATTCACTAACTCTTTGATGTTGGAGTTATGTTTGTCTTCTAAATCTTCCATTTTACAGGTGACGAAGTCCAGGAGTCTGGTGCTATTCCAGTTCCTGACCAATACAATGCATCTGTGAAATTATTCAGTGATGCAGAGGGGTCTGGTCCTACATCTGAAATTAACAGGAAGAAGTTAAAAAACATTGAAAACCTAGTCCAAAAGCTCCAAAGGGTGAACTCCACCCATGACGAGGCGCGTACAGATTACATTGCATCTCTCTGTGAGAACACAAACCCTGATCACAGATACATTTCCGAGATCTTATTAGCTTCAGGTTTTCTCCTCGGCGACATGGACTCAAGCCTCACAAACTTCCAGTTCCACTCTTCAGGTCACCCGATCAACCCTGGTCTATTCCTTGTCTTGGAGCAAACTAAAGCAAGCTCTTTCCTTCATGATGATTGTCCTCCTGGAAGGACTAAAAAACTTAGACTGAAACCAAAGATTCACAGAAAACTAATCTTTGATACCATAAATGAAGTTCTTGCAAGAAAGTTAGATTCTTTAGGACCCTTTTCACCTCCATGGATGAGGTCTCATAAGCTGGCAAGAAAGACATTGAACGCTCAAAAGCTTCTGAGAGAACTGTGTTTGGAGACAGACAAGCTTCAAGCGAAGAAATCAAACTGCAGCGCGGAGGATGATGATGATGATGATGATGATGGGTTAAGGGTTGTCTTACAGGAGGATCTTATGCATCCATATGAATGCTGGAACGATAACATCAACGAGGTATCGAGCATTGTGCTGGATGTGGAGAGATTAGTGTTCAAGGATTTAGTTGATGAAGTTCTAATTGGTGAAATACCTGGTTTGAAAAACAAGCAAGCTAGGCGTAGGCAACTCTTCACAAAGCAGTAGCTATGTTTTGTATAATTATCCACAGGGAAGATCCATCTCAATTGTAAAGATTTGTTCAAAATTTTGTGTAGAAGTAATCATTTTGATTATCAAAGTTTGTAAGGGTGGGTTTTTCTTTGTGCTATTTATAATTTTGAGCAACATAACAAATCAAGAGTTGAATATAGCATATGGAAGGTTGTTTCTGTTCTCTAAAACCTTCTGCTAATCATTGTTTGGTTATTGTTCATCCCTTTCTCTTTTTTCTCTCTGAACAAGAAAAGGTGGAGCATCTTTTCATAAACTCAATCATTTCGAACTTAATCTGATGGGAAGATGTGTAATTCTGTTAATCAAATGCATTAATGCATTAAATCTAAAAAACACTTTAATACATTTATTTAGATGTGAAATATACCATACTATTGCCAATATAATTTAGTCAAAAAGACCCATAAATATATGTATCGAAGGAAGTTTGCCAATATAATTTAGTCAAAAAGACCCATAAATATATGTATCGAAGGAAGTTCAGCCCAAGAAGTGTTTCATCTATAAATAATGTTGTTTGGGTCTCTTTTTTCTTTTTCTCTTGATCGTAACTTCATAGCAATCTGTCATTAACCCTGTGATGTATGATTAGCCTTCTGATGTGATTACTCATGAATTGCATACAGACAGAATGAAAGGGCTATAGATTTTATTCGCTAAAATTGTACGAAATTTTATTGGCTGGCTACATAAATTTTGCAGAACTTGTCTACATTTTACTCGATCTTCTAAATTTTACGGAGAGATGTCCCTTTAGAAACTAAAGTTTTCTTCGAAACAAAAGCCTTAAAGGGAATTGTTTTAGTTTACTTCCCAACACAACCCAACCCCACCCCCACCAACCCCCTTCCTTCCCCTCTGCTTATGCTAAATGAGACATATATTCCTATTTTATTCTTATCCGTGTAGGTGGTCTTTTGTGATAACTCGATTTCTTAAAATCCATTCAGTATTCTCTCTGCTTAAATGATCATTTAGCCTTTGCTCTTAATTTGCACTCCCAGATATTCTTTTTTTTTTTTTCAAAAAAAACTAAGTTCTTCTCCTCCATTTATCCAAACAGCATAAACACATGGCCCTTTTACCTTTAGTATACCAACCAAAAACAACCCATTTTTCGTTCTCCATTCATCAATCCAAATCCCCCACTTCTACCCCAAAAACACCCCAAATGGCCCTCCAAAATGGAACCACAAAACGATCAGCATCACTCACAATTGCAGCAATTTTCTGCAGTAATCAATTAACTGCAGCAGCAAATGCCTTTGATTTTAGACTTGTAGCTCCTGACCAGACACTTGAGGAAGCAGAAAGTGGGATTAGTGGACATGCAAAAGGGTTGTTAAAAGTGAAAGAATTGTTGGAGGAAGAATCTTGGAGGGCTGCCCAGAAAGAATTGAGGAAGAATTCAGCTTTACTTAAGCAAGATATCTATACAATTATTCAAAATAAACCTGGGATTCAGAGGTCTGAGCTGAGAAAGCTGTATTCTAATCTGTTCAATACTGTGACCAGATTGGATTATGCAGCTAGGGATGAAGATGTGCCACGTATTTGGGAGTGTTATCACAATATTGTTGTTGCACTTGAAAATATTTTGTCAAGAATAATATAGTTTGTCTTTTGTGTTTTAGTATTTATAATTATTAGTTATCTATTCAAACAAAATGACTCATTAAATTGGTTCCGCTTCTTATATTGTAAAGTAACAACTACTCAACATATCTTGACGCATTGAAAAACATCTTTGTGTTTTTAACACATAGTTATGGTTGCGTATATCCGACTATTCATATCCCGTTATAGACGAGAGTCTCTAAGGCTATAGAGTAATATTGTTGTTGTACTTATCTTACTCTAACTTCAGTATGATCTGAAGTTCAAGTTTGTGAATAGAATGACGGTACATTTAGCTAATTAAATGGTTGTATTAGGTTTTAAATCATTAGATAATGCAATTTTAAATAATCTAGAAGCACAAAAATTAACTTAACTATCCACCTGACTGAATGGGGGCCAAACAAAAACCATCTTAAAAAGAATCCATCTTTAATCTTTTCACGCTCAACTTGTACCAAACTAGCCGGAAATGATACTATTTCAAGTAGTTAAATGTTAACGCCATTTCTATACAGTTGTAGAGTTTAAAAAAAACGTTTCTGTGAAAATAAAGGTAAAAAAGAATTAAAATAAGATATTTTTCTACAGGTACTAGACTCCTGCGTTTGTGTAGGATCCGAGCATGAGCTAGATCGCTTCGTGATCTGATATATGCATCCTTACCCTACACTTTGTGCAAGATACTGTTTTCGCGGTTCAACGATTTGATATACGCAGACTTACCCTACACTTTGTGCACGAAACTGTTTTCGCAGTTTGACGATCTGATATACGCAGCCTTACCCTACACTTTGTGCAAGAGGTTGTTTTCGCAGCTCGAACGCATGACCTCAAGATCACAAAACAACAACATTACTAGTTTGCTCCAAAGTCGGCCGTTATAGTTGTAGAGTTAAAGACATCATTAATTTGATTTTTGGTATTCCCTTTCCATTCTGTAATCCTTTATTTTACACTATGATGTTTTCAAACTAAAACCGTAACCGTATGATGAAAAACTATCGGACCAACATACATTTGTTGTATTGTTTTTTAGTCCACTCGAATGTACCATATATAAATACTAATAGACTGTTTTACTCTCTAGTTGAAGTCCAGCATGTTTGGATTCAAGTTTTCATTTTTCTTTTTTTCTTCTTCCAGTTGCCAAAACTCGTATTGTGATACGTGATATTTGTTTGGGTAGTTGAGTTGAGATATGTTAGGCTAACTTGTTGAGATATTTTAGGCTAACTAGTTGAGATATTTTAGGCTAGCTAGTTTGTAGATAATAGACTCTTGTAGATAAAGATTTTCCTTGATTGTAGAGTGGTTGTAACTTGAGTAGTATATGTACACTACAACTCTGTATACTGATTATGTTGAATATACCAAAAATACTTTTCTTCATGGTATCAGAGCATATTTGATTTTTGGTTGTTGTCTTTATTCATCGCACGTTCTTGCGACATCCATCGACATTTTTTTTGGTCACTTCTCTCAATTCAACTTCAGCTGTTTGCTTTGTTTTTTTGTTTTGACCACTGTGATCGATTACATCCAGTCATGGCAGCACCATCACCTGTTGTTCCTACACAGTCTGAGGTCACCACCGATCCGTCAGTTGTTGTTCCTACCCAGTCTGTTGCCACCACTGATCCTAAGTCACCTTATTATTTGCATCCGTCTGATCATCCGGGTCTTCTCTTTGTCACTCAGCCATTGGGTGAAAATGGTGAGAATTATTTTATCTGGCGCAAAGCTTTTGTTAATGCTTTGCGTTCTAAAAACAAAGCAGGGTTTGTTGATGGCACTATCAAACGCCCAGACGCTGTGTCCGATCTTTATGCAGTTTGGCAGCAGTGCAACGCCCTGGTACTCGCATGGCTGTCCAATTCGTTAGCCAAAGAGTTGCAGGGTACTGCTGCTCATGCGGATTCTGCCAGTGAAGTGTGGCTTGATCTAGAAGAACGTTTCACCCAAGGTGTTGATGCTCGTGTGTCCGAGCTCCGGCGTGCCATTGCTTCCCTTCGGCAAGATCGCAGTGTCGTTTCTACTTATTATGGCCGGCTCAAGGTTTTGTGGGGCGAGTTGCAATCTTTTGATGAACTACCTCTATGCTCTTGTGGTTCGTGCACGTGTGGTCTATCCAAGGTGATGGAGAAGATTCGCGAGAAAGCAATGGTCTTTGATTTCTTGATGGGGCTTGATGAGATTTTTCACACGGTACGTTCTCATATTCTCAGTATTGATCCGTTGCCTTCTCTTGGGCGTGTGTATGCCATTGTTGCGCAGGAAGAGAAGCAACGTCTTGTTGCTCAGCATCTTCAGCCGCAATTCGAAGCGGCTGCTATGGCCACTTGGCGGCCTTCCTCTGATGGGCGTAATGGACGGCCACGTGGAAAAGGCGATCGTCCGCATTGTACTCATTGTGGCAAAATGGGTCATTTGCGTGAGACCTGTTTTGACCTCATTGGGTATCCCGCGGATTGGAGTCGCAATCGAAAATTTAAGGTTGGTGATGGCACCAGCAAGGTGAATCAGGTGGCGGCACCAAAGGCTGCGGTACCGCACGCAGGGGCGTCGGTGGAGGGCGCTGTTCCTGCATCGTTTGTGGGTCTTACTCTTGCTCAGCAGCGTCAGTTGACTCAGTTTGTCGAGCATTTGAATGGAAGTAATTCTGGTCAGTCTATTCCGGAGGCAGTTGCACCTCATTCGGGTACTGTTTCTTTTTCGTCCTCGTCTTGGCTTTTTGATAGTGGAGCCAATGCCCATATTGTTAATGATCTGTCATTCTTTACTACTATTATTACTGACAAGGTGGCAGCTACAGTTCAAATCCCTGATGGCACACGTGTGGCTGTGCGTGCCATAGGGACGGTCAAGCTTTCCGACTCCTTAGTTCTGCATGATGTTTTGGGAGTCCCTGAATTTGCTTTCAATTTAATCTCTGTTAGTCGGTTGGTGAAAGATATGCAGTGTGTGCTAAGCTTTGGCCCGGGTTTTTGTGTTGTGCAGGAAATGCCATCGAGGAAGCTGATTGGAGTGGGTAGGCAGCACGATGGTCTCTACCAGCTTCAACAGTTTTCGGCCCCTGTCTTTTCGGCCTCTCCCATTTTCGCTGCAATCAAGTGTGATGACACCATTTGGCATCATAATGCCCCGCTAAGGTGTAGCCGAGGCTGAACAGTCATGCTTGGGCGATGTATTGCTGAACTGCAGTACTTTGAGTGATGAACTACTGGAGTTGGAATCGTTGACTGTTGTTGACTAACATACGATTTAATTATGGTTTATTAGTAATGTTGGTGTACTATATGTTTCATTATTGATAAGCTTTTAGTTTTTAAGTGTGAATGCAGGCATGTAATGTCTCTATATTCATTATAACACTAAATGTCAACTTTTACGTTTGATTTTCGATGTCCATAAAATAGTTCACACGGTTGTATAAAGTTTACTATGTGGATAAAATCGATCCATTTTCTAAAAATAGTCAATTCAAATTAATCTTTTAATATTTATGTACATACTTGCGAAATATTAGGGTTTAGTATTCAAGTTTGTTCAGCAAATATGATGGAGAATGTTGCATGCAGCATTCTACCTCTCGAGGGAATAAAGTATCCCACCAGTCCCGCTTAAACCTCCGAAGATTTAAATAAATGTATAAATTATTTGCGGAACATATAAACACTCATTTAATTAAATCACCTAACCTTTTTATTAAGGAAAGAATCACCAAACCTACATTACATACAAAGAACTTAAACAATAATTATCGAATCTACGTAATGAATCCATAAAACCTACACGACAATTAGCGACATACAGCTGAAATTATTCAGACCTACATTGTAGCTTCTCCTCGAATAGTATAATTTCAAAAACTTATACAATAATTACCAAACATGATAATTACTCAAGATTGATGAGTCCAAAGTACCTACATGATAATATCCAACGACGGAAATTGTTCAAAACGACATTATAGCCCTCCCGCCGAATAGTATCATTTCCCAAGCAAAATTACCTTTAATAGAAAAGAAATATACATATACATATATATATATATATATACACACGCGCGCACACAAAACAAAATTCTCTTATATCCAAATCCCATGAATCAGAAGGGAGTCTTGGCCATGGTAATCAACCGAGTGGGGTTTTCAACATCACCACCCCCACCATGCTTCACAAATTCTCCGGCAGAGAAGAACAATCCATGGCAGACACACATGATCATCAGTTCCTCGTCCGCCGCGAACTTGTAGAGAAATCCTTGTGTGATCCTCCCTCCAACAATACCTCCGGTTGTGTTCACCATCGGCATTCTTGTCACCACATCCATTTCACCATTTGGTACATAATTTTTAGCTCTTGTTGACCGGCTCGAGCTCTCCATCTTCATGGGAGGATTGGATCTTGCATTCCCATTGGGAGGTGAATTTCTTGGATCAGATTTTTCTTGAAGTTCATTGTCGGAGGATTCAAATGGAGCTTTACAACGTTGAATATTGGCGTCAATCGCATCATCTTTTGCTTGATTTATCCGTCGAGATCCTGTGAGATTTGATAGTTTAGTGTTTGATAAAATGACACGTACAAATGAATCAATGAATGTTGACTCCAATATTTTCTTTGTTTACTCTAAGTCTATTGCTTTTCTTGGATGTAAAAGGTTATAATGATCCGAAATCTTTTACCGTTCTAGTTCTAAAGATATTTGTAGAAAATATAAATAAAGTTATTTAACGGTTTCTTAGACTTGGTGTTCACAATATGTACGAATCCAAATTCACTCTGATATAAAAAATTGACGGTAAAGTCTAACCATCCTGACTGTCAAGATTCAAACTGGTTTTGATCACCTGAATACTAGTAGAGCTACGTTCTAAGACGAATCTATGGCTATCCTTGTAATTATATGTAGAACAAGTAATTATAATAATTTCGCCCATAAGAACATTCTCCAATGGCATCCTTTCTGATCATTGTTGTTGTAGTTTTTCCCCCTTTCCTAATTCAGAAAACTAAACTTCAGAAAAGACGGTAGGTTTTCAAAAGAAAAGAGAGGGTAGGTAAAGACTCTTTCTTCCATTCAATTTTAGAACCGCTATGACGTAAAAGGTTCAAAACCTGAGTAAACCATTCCATTTAGTAAATGAAATAGAACAAAATCCCTACATTTTGAACATGTGACACCCACATTCCCAATCTATTTCCATTACAGTTAGTTTTCTTGAACACAAATAATTGGCCTAAAAAGGTTGACCCCTAAAATCTAACAAGCAAGGTCTTACCGTCTTGTTGTAGAGTTCTTTTTAATGTCAATCGAGGATGGTTGTCCTAATTTTTTTAGTCCGAAATCATGTCAGCTCCTGACCAATTGATTTTGTAGCACTGACATCGAAAGGAGAGAAAAACATCCTTTTATTTGTACCTTGATGAATTGAATTAAAATTGATGGCACGAGAACGTCGGAAGGTAGCCTCAGATTTAATCATCTGCAAAGCTCGTTGAAGTGATGCATTTTCAGAAGCCGATTGTGCAGCCCAAACAATTCTTTCATGTCCATCTGGCATCTCCAAATACTCTGTTTTTTTCTCTTCACCATCCATCAGTGCTGATTAACTACAGAGAAGCTGTTGTTTTGAGTTTTAAGTACTGGGATTATCTTATAAAGTTTAAAAGTGAGAGTATTTGATAAAAGGTGATGAAGATGATGATATAACGTCGATGCAGGAGGTTGAGGAGTGGAGATGTCAAGGGACAAGTGTTATTGATGGGAAGAGGGCAGGTGGAAGTGTCATTGCAGATTTGTATGACAAGCGTCGTCAGTAATGGCGGAAGGCTGCTGCTGGTTTTGATTATTCTTCTTCCAAGGATTTATGTAATCTCAATGTCGGCTCGACCCCTGTGAACTTCAGTTGTATTGTAGGAGAGAGATTTTTTTGTCTCCTTGGTTTGATCATTCTGGACATGGTTTCGTCGTTATCGTCATGATTTCGTGATATATGTTTATAGTTTTTTGACTTTTGATTTAAATCCTGTTATTTAAAAAGTTTGGTAAAATAAATTATTAGTATAAATATATATAGAATATTCAATATATATTGGTTATATTCTCGTAACGTGCTGTATGAAATATTTAATATATACTTAAATTCTGATGTAACGTAAGCATTTTTACAAAAATTACGTGTCTTGTTTTATCCATTCAACACTTATTTTGTTTTGGTCATCAAGTAAAGACATAAGAAAGGCAATTCAAAGGCACATAAATCGTAGGTCAGTTGATTTGCATTTAAAAGTACAAGTCCGATTCCTGTCACCTACAATGTAGAGGGTAAAGATTCGGTGACGCTAATGAAGGAAACGTGTGTGACGCCACCAATGATGGACTGACACGTGTCAGCCATCTATTAATGACGTCATACGCGTCCTCCCTCCCAGCGTCACTGAATCCCGTTCGAAATGTAGAAGCTTGGGTGCAGTCTTTCGGGTTTGGATCTGACTTCTTGTGGGGTCTAGTGTACCACTGTACTTACGCAATAAACCGATAAATATTTTATTTACATCTTTTTACATGTGACTGACAGGATAGAGGTCCTCATGGTTGGATTCTCAACCTTTAACACCTAAGAAAGGCAATTCAATGGGCTAGTCGGACTCATCTAGGGCCAAGACTTGAAACTTGGGTAAATTTCGTCCAGATACATAATGTTGTGATAAATTTGCTTAGGTCCAAAAAATTGAAAGTTATTCACGCCGTAGTATAAGTTTTTTCCCAAAAATAATCTTTAATTTAGCGGACTTCATAGAATGGTCGTAAACTTTAATTTAGTGTAAACTTGGATCTAATTGTGTAGTCACATAGTTTTAAAAGAAAAAAAAAATTTGATCCGCATTCCACAAGTGTGATGGTTATTTTGCGGATGAGATCTGAGGAGGCCCATTATAAGGCAAAATATGAGGCTTCCAATCACGCGACGCCACGTGTATAAAAGAGCCTTTTTTAAAAAAAGAAAAAAGTAATCAGCGGGACCTTTTGTACACGTGGCATCGCATGATTAGAGACCTCATATTTTGTCTCATAATAAGCCTCCTCATATCTCATCCGGTTATTTTGCCGACTTACTCGATGGGCAACAAATTCCGGCCATAAAATAGACCGGCCAGCAAAACTCTCTTGTAACTTTTCTATCCCGTTTTAAAAGGACAGGTATTTCTTGTTTATATATAATCTTACGTTCAATTAAATGATTTTGCTCTAAGATTAGTACTGCTTTATAAGTTTTTCCATAACGTTCTTGGCAGGAATCATCCCTATCATTTTTGTGGTGTTGTTTGTTGGATCCCTCTTCCAGATAGAAGAAATGATAAGCACAAAAAGCTTCTAAAACTTTTCGTCCATATAATTTCGTGCATCGAGGTTCAAATTCCTGAAGAAACTGCTCCTGCATACATAGTAATTTATGTTAATCGATCATGAAAGCCCTTTCTATTGTGCTCTATCCTTGCTTTTCAAGTAGTGGGTTTTTCTCTTTAGAAGGTTGATTTAGTATTGTAAGATGAAATCACATTTTCATGTTTTATGTCCTACATATTATTGCACATGAATCTTGACTTCTAGAGTGTTGTCCATCTTCAAGCCCTTAAGAGGGGAGACAGTATATAATACCCAGTCCCACATCAGAAAGTAAACGAAGAAAGTACGGGCCTTAGAGGGCGAAGAAAAGTTAGGGGCTCTATGTTTGCAGAGAGTCTGGGAGGGATCGGATCGTTTTGTGATCTGATACACGCACTTTTAACTGTAAGAGGTTGTTTCTGCGGTTCGAACACGTGAACTCAAGTTCACGTTAATCCAAACACACTCTATAGAAGGAAGAAAATTGAAAAGTTAAAATTTAATTCTGTGAACCGTGAGTTCTGAGGGGTTACAGAGTATGCTAAAAGGGAATTTCAATAACGCAATTCTATTTCTGAAGAAAAGTGAGTCCAGGAAGCTACTATGTTCTAATTTTGCCTGCATATGAGGGAATGTTATAAGAAGCTAGTATGCTCCAGTTTTTCCTGATTCAAGTATTTGTGAATAGATAGCAATAGAGGAGGGAGCGGATTTCATTGAAACCGACATCCAGGCCACCAAGGATGGAGTTCCTGTATGCTACCGTGATGACGCTTGATCAGAAGGAGTTTGCAGATCGAAAAGCAACCTATGAGGTCCAGGGCAAAGACTGGCTATTTTGTCGGTAGGAGCTTTCGTGTTCAAAATATTGTAGATAGACTTTCGACATCTTTTATCAAAAGTGAAGTAGTTAGAGTGAAGATGAAATCATTCCTAGTCAAAAAGTTGTTTTTATATATTAAGTCGAACGACATAATGTACTCCAATTAAGTTTACTTAAATTGTGTGAGAAATTAACAAGGATTTCAAGATTCTTGCAAATGGACAAGATGATGAAGAAGAGTTTTTTCAGATGATACACACATTACCTGTTTATTTTTGCAAGCATTCATGATTGTAAAAACTGGTATGCAGTTGATTTTACTCTGGAAGAACTGAAGACATTGCGTGTAAAGCAGCGGTTTTCTTTCAGGGATCAGCAATATAATAGTTAGTTCAATGATCTCTAATCTTTAATGATTCTGAAAATTTAATTCGAGTCTTCTGGATAAGCATTATGTTTGATTTCTGCTTTTCGCCGTAACATTAAGGTATTTATTGTACAGTACTTTCAACTTCTTGATTGGCATCTAGTCTGCTATCTTCGTCATTTTTTTGTGGTAAGGTATCTTTTGCTATCTGTCATCTGATCTGCAGGTGATTGATTCGTTAGCCTCTTTAACTATCTTTCTACATTTCAGAAAGTCGTGTCATCTGCAAATGCTTCATATGCAAATCAATCATCGAAAACATGATGCCTTACAATCAGTATCACTATGAATTCTGTTCAATACATAATATTTGTTCTGTCTGGACTGGAACAACACTTAACCCTTCTGTAACAATGACAGCAATTTTCTATCATTACGTTTTAGGAGTTCATATCGATTGCCTTGGATGCCCGTCGTTGGGGTCTATCGTGAGATAAAGAATCCAGTGTTTGTTAACAAACATGTGAGTTTCTTTATCCTCTGTATTATACTAGATGAAATTGCCTCAAGTTCTCCAAATGAGTCTATTCAAGGTCTTCATTTTAACAAGAGAAATGGGCTGATGGTAAGTTTGAAGACAAATTTGTGACGATCATCAAGAAGTATGGATATAAGGGATCATATTTGTCAAAGGAATGGTTGCAACAGCCTGTTTTCGTTCAATCCTTTGCTCCAACATCTGTTATTTACATATCACAGCTGACAGATCTGCCTAAAATCTTTTGGATTGACGATATAACAATTTGTGCTGACGATACCAATCATGTTTTTCCTTCTTGTTCTTCTCCCTTTATCCTTCCCATTTGTTACCTTTTGCTTTATCAAAGTTACACAAATGCTTTTCTGCTCCCTTTAGTGTTCTGTTAATGGCTTGATGCAAACTTATCTTGCCTTCTTTTCTGTACCTCTGCATGTTTTATTAAATGTGGCAGTCATATTGGGAGATCACTTCAGACAGTCAGTTCGACTACATCAAGGACTATGTGGTGAGAATTGGACCATGGAAGGATAATTTGGTACCTGTTACAGGAGATGGTCATCTTGAAACTGCTACTGATCTAGTTGCTGGAGCGCATGTACATAACCTACAAGTATTCTAGTAGTTGCTGACAAATATGTCAGAAAACTACATCAAATTTTTGTTGCATGCTATGGTATCATGTATATCAACTCTATCATTCTGCTGTTACTATCATGTTTCTTTGTCAATTAAGACCATTCTCATGTCACTATTTTTATAATGTATGATGGACAATTCAGGTGCATCCATAGACTTTTCGGAATGAGAACCAGTTCTTGTACCTCAACTTCAGCCAGGATCCATACAAGGAATACGATTACTGGATCAAAGGCATAGGGATTGATGGACTTTTCACAGACTTAACAGGCAGCTTCCATCAATACCAAGAATGGACATCTTCCGAACCGCATGGCAGGAAACTGAGGTAAAACCACATCACTTTATTGCAATGTTTTGCAAGTTCAGAAATTCCTTAGGTTGATCAAGTTTATTTGTTTCTTCTTTTTTCCTTTGACTCTTTTCAGCAGATGGTTGTGGTTGTCATTCTTCATAAGCAAATGCAAATTCTAATGTTTCATTTTGAACCAGTGAAATTCGGCTACTTTCAAGCTTATGTTATGTTGGGGATATCTAGTTCTTTGTTGCATTTTACCTTATCAACACAGCTTGACACAATTTCCATTATAGTTCATCGAAAAACGTGTTTCCTACACATGGGTATAATTACATACATCTGATTCTCCATACCCTACTATAAGCAGAAGCCTCAAAGACAATAGAATAATAATGTCGTTGCATTTTACCTTATCAAGGTTCTATAACAAATCAAGGAACGACAAGCTATAATTTGCAAAAATTACACATAAGAGACTCTATACCAAGAATTGATGTTTCATTTATGCTATGAATTTCTCATTGGAATTGGTTAAAGGATGTTATATACTTATATCATGACTCCGTTGCAATTAGCTTAGATTCCTATCAAGTTATTCAAACAGCTATAGTTCAAAATAAACATGTTACTCAAAAGCATGATCAAATTCTCCAAGACGTATTACCCACTGTTCGGAAGTTTTAGTACTATCACAGATTCACAGGCAAAGCGTTCAATTCTTTTTCTAAGTTATTTTCTTATATCCTAAAAGCCATAATCTTATATGTATCAAATTTTTATTAGACCTACACAATGGAATAAACTTAATATCTTAGTGTAACAAAAACACGAAGGCATAATTTCAGAATGTTAAAGAGCACATTAATATATTAAAGAATAGGCTACTCTTGGCTTCAACTATACATAAACGCTAGGCTACGAGACAGATTATGGAAGAGAAAAGGGGGGGGGGGGGGGGGGGGGGAAGCAAGCATTCTGTCTTGAACAAAAATATTTGGTGCCCAAAGCCTAAAGCATTGCAGCTGAACTGCATTTTACACAAAATATACCAGCAAACTAATGTAAAATTCTAACTTTTGATAATTCTTCAATCAGATATCTTGATTCAGCTGCATGGTCAACAGGAGTGACAGTTCTGACAGTTATCCTCTGCCTTTTTTCATGATTATATTCATGTGTTGCAACACTAACTCTAAATAGATGAGGAGCCCAAGTAGCCTCCTTCAATTTCATTTGGTAAGAAGTTTCTCCTTCCTGCAATTGAGAACTTCAAAATACAATCAGAAAAGTTCTTCTCATGTAAGATCAGGAAAGGAAAAGTATAAATTGCAAAGGGCATTGGTAAAACTTGAGATGAAATGAGATATCCAGTTTTATGGGTGACTTGACCTGAGATTTTAGCTTGTCAAGGTCATCTGCTGAGCATCCAAGAATTCTTTCACCTTCATCGTTGAAGATGGAAAACCAGGCTTCACCACTCGGATCAGAAACTTTGAGCGCCATAATGTATCTGAAATAGGCACAAAAGTATACTAGCTAAGCCTTGGCATTCCACCTTAGGAAATAACTGTTGAAGAGTGAGTATTTGAAAACATCGTACCTCAAACTGCATTCAACCTCATTCTTCTGACATCCTTCACACCAATACCCCGAGCCAATAGCTTCTGTCACTTTCTTGTTACATGTCATGCATGCTCGGTACCACATTGTCTGATCAGGTTTGATATAACTCACATATGCTTTAATACTGAAAAAGACAGGCTGAACAAACCAAGTATCGTGCAGCTTAGAACATATAACAGAACAACATACTAAGATAAAGAAAAAGGAGACGGGAAAGAAACTCCTAATAAAAGGATCAGCTTGTAGTACCTTTTCTTCACCCAGAGATGGGTTACTAGTAATGTGAGAGAGGAAGACTCTGTCAGAATACATAGATCTCGCCCCTCCTTTTGTAGCAGAACTCAAACCAGAGCCAACAGAGGCCAATGAAGTATCTTTACCCTCAGTGTCAAACCTATCAAGAGAATCACAAGGTATAGGGAAGGTGCTTGATGACAAATAGGAACCTACCAAGTGCAACAGAGAAAATTATTTACCAGCGTCTCAAGTTCTTAGCTTCAGTTATCTCTGGATTAACTGCTATACTACTTCTACTTATTGTTGATAAGGATACACCTGAAACAACAAAAGGGTTATTCATGTGACTTCAGAAATTCATTTCAAGTTCTCTATCTTAGTTGATCAAATATCAGTTACCTTGAAAATCCCCAACTTTAAGGGATTTGATTGCAACTACAGGAGATTTATCAACCATGTCTAGCAATGCTTGTCCGACATTGGTGGCTAGATCATTCCACAGTGAGACAACAACCGTCTTCTTCCTGGGATTTGAAAATCTATTATGTAACATTGACACAAGACCAAAGTCAGAAGTTAAGCAAGGATCACAGAAAATACTTACGTATTATCAGCAATGGTTATGTCACGTTTTGGAATACTCTCGTTGTCAATTTTGCGTCTAATACTCAAAGTAGGAGATACATTTTGAACAACACCAATAACATCTACAAGACAAAGGCATGAGATCAGGATACAGCTTCAACATGAAAAACATGCTAATAGATTTTAAAAAGTGGGGGAAGAAAGGGAAGAAAACAAATCTTACCAACAAGCTCCCTCTTGTTTACATATGGACCCAGTTCATCTATTGGAACAAAATCATATTTTAATTCAGGAACAAAGGCTGCTTCATTGCTGACCTCCTCCACTTCAGAATTCTCATTCAAGGTCATTTCATAGTCATTTTTCAGAGTATTGAACTGCTTATTAGCAACTTTAAGGATACCCTTGGAAATGTAGTAAACCTTCCCCAATTCAAACTTATCATAGAACTTCCTAGCAGCTTCATTGAACATAGTTGCTTGAATTTGTGTGCCCTGCAAATTATCAAGTAAGCTGTGATCTTAGCCACAACCATAAAACAAAATTGAAGAAGATCATCAAGGTAACTATGATATACTCACATCTTCATCTGTTAGTTCCACATTGAATACACATCCTTCTCCTCTGACGTTCTTGTAAGTGCGCATAGTCCCTTTGGAGGTGACACGAACCTTTATTGTCCAATTTCCTTGATAAGGATTCAAGGACACGAGTGGATGAACCCTACGTGTCATAGCCATTCTTGCAGCAGGTGCCATACTGATACCAACCAACAACCACAAAGAAATCATTCATCAGAAAAAGAAAAAGGGGAAAAACAGAATTTACATGCTTTGTTCAGCAAGACTAAACTTTTCAAACACCGATCTTCATATGTTGAACTTAAGTCCAAACACTAATAAAGTGCTTATGTTACTTACCAATTATCTAAGGCATGACAATAACCAACATAACATCACAGAAACTTGCAGTAAAACTTACTTTCCACGTTGCTCATGGACAATTTGAGCAGCTGACTTAGACACAATTTCTTGCTTTGGCATCACAAAAGTCCGAGGCCCTTCACTTTTCACAGCCTCTTTAACTTGCCCTTCTTCTTTCTGTTTCAATACAATCCCACTATCGTCATTTGTTACCTCGACCTTATATTCAGCTTCAAGCGCTGGAGACACAGGCTTACATTTTGTCACGATCAAGTACCTTCAATATTCAGCATCATATATTAGCTCAAACTCATTATAGCAGAAATGATCATATATAGAAAATCTGTTTATTTCCACTCACTTTTCATTTTTTGTTGGGATGTCATTCAAGGTATAGTCGAGAACTTGAATTAGGGCTAGATTTTGAATTGTTCCCGATACAACTTCAGATGATAAACTGGATGGAAGAATTGCCTTAATCTTCATTTTCCCGTCTCTAGCTGAGAACCTGCAGGCACATAAAATATTATTAAGTCCGACTATTATGAACTATTACAGGACTTCTCGGCTCGCTTTACAGAAATTACATACCAAAACCTCTACAACTATAAACGTCGCATCAACTTTCGATCACAAAGGTTGGATTTTAAAAAGTAAAAAAATATATTAATCAGCTGTCAGGCAAGCTCCGAAGGTGACCTTGGTTAAAATCAAAATTTTATCTTTTGAAAGAATCATCTATTTTAAACCTAAAAGTGAACGAATCTCAACCCCGAAATATCAAAGAATCCATGCTACTGAAAGGAAATACGAAATGAAATTCTCAAACAACAAGAGCCAATTGGATTTGGGATAGTAGTGATAGCTAATCAATAAGAAAAAGTCATCACTTTTCTAATTCAATTCGCTGATCTCTAGTTGTACAAACTGATACCTTATGGGGAAAAAACGAAAAAGACAGTACATCTAGATGGACAACATCATAGTAATAATAATACAGAAAAATGAGAAAATGAAGGGAAATTCTCTCACATGTATCTGCTGCCTGTAGGCTTAAGATCTACAACTTGAACAACGATTTCTGGAAGATCAGAGCAAGAATCCGGTGACGGGTTGGCTAAAATGGTAGAAATCCCATCTGGGGTCACCTTTCCCTCCATTTTCGAAATCTAATCGAACTTACAAATGAAAGTGAAAAAATAGAAAGAACTAAGATTTCAAGCTTCCAGCTCCCAGCTTGTCTCTTTCAAAACGGGCCGGCAAATTAGTTCTCAAAATCTTTCTTTGGAGTGAATTGTTGAGCTTGCTCTAAAGAATGATAGAAAGAGGGGAAATAAAAGAAAGTTTAGAAAGGGCGCTCTTCTATTTGAATGTTTGGCGCCAAAGTGTTTTCGGGGGTTTCAAGGCAAGAGGTGTTCTTGTTGGCGGGGTTTTTTGGTTACCAATTTTTTTAACGGCACCAAGTTTGGTTATTCACCTCCCGGAAACAATGGCGCCAAAAGCTTCGAACCTGATTTTTTTAGATCGAGAACAATTTTGAAAGTGAAAAACTCCGTTGAAAACATGATTCCTGAGTTTTGATTATAGCAGTGTTTCGATTCATTTGATTTAAAAAAAATATATAACTCAACGAATCTGATTGAATGTTTTATTAATATAGATAATAGAAAATATTTAATATATTATTCAATTATTCAAGACCACCAAAGATATAGATCGAAATAGGCAGTGTCTAGAAACCGGAAAGTTTATAAAGTGATAAGATTGACATATTTTAGTCAAAAAAACAAGACATCAAGTGTAAATGACAAACATATTTTCACAACTTTTTCAACGGCGGGAGGACCGGTTGCGAAGAAAAAAAAAGAATCACTATCCAAAAATGATAACATAATAACAACGACGGTCAAAACATCATACAAGGAGATATGATGAGCACTTAGGAAGATAGGAAGAGCTAAGGCAAAAGACCTATATAACATACCTATTGAGGCGTAGAAGTATTTGGGATATGAAGGGGGTCATGTCTAATTACGTTGTTCAACTTTATTTTCATAATAAAAAAATGTTTGATGAGTGAAGAAAGAGTGTCGTGGTCCCTCTATATAAGAACAAAAGAGACACAAGATGTTATGGGAATTACAGGGGGTTGAGTTGCTAAGCCATGTTATAAAGTTATAAAAAAGATTAATCGATACTAGAATTATGGGAGAAATTCATGTTACAGTAAACGAATTTGGTTTCATGACAGAATTGCCAACTATTGAAGCAATATACATCCTAAGAAGATTGATGGAGAAATATAGGAAGAAAAAGCGCGATCTACATATGTTTTTCATCGATCTTGAAAAAAGCTTATGATAGTGTGCCACATAGACTGGATTTGGGATGGTCTGAATGAAACAGGGGTTCCTATAAAATAATAGACATAATTAAAGGGGTTCAAATCTCCTCACCCCCACTCCCTCACCGCACGTGTCACCGCGTGACACATGGCAACAGGGGAGGGTGGTGAGGCTAGATGAGGGTTACCCTCATCCAGCCTCACCACTCCCACCTGCTGCCACGTGTCGTGCTGTGGACCGCGCGGTGAGGAGATCCCAACCCTAATTAAAGACATGTATGTTATAACAAAAACAATTGTTTATACACCTGTGGGGAACACGAACTTCTTCCTGATGGAGGTAAGCCACCATCAAGGGACCGCTTTGAGCCCATTTCTTTTCGCAGTCGTCATAAACGAGTTATCAAAACTGATATAGGAGGGAGTTTTGTTGTGTTTGCTTTTTGATGACGATATTGTATTAGTCGCATAGAATACACATACCCTGAGTATGAGATTAGAGAAGTGAAGAGGTGCTTAAGAGAAAAAAGACATAAGGATTATTCGTCTAAGACCGAGTATATGCATTGCGACTTCAGCAGCGCAGCCAATTGTGAGAATAACTAAACATGGATTTAAGGCTTTTTTTTACTCTCACCTTGCGTGATTACGATGAACATAGTTAAACACATAAATAACTAGTATTTATCAATTTTTGGTTGTTAACATATCCGAATCTAATTTTTTTACACCAACTTTGTATGGAAGGGTGTTAATTTAACATGGATCAATTCCTCTGTGCCGCCCATTTGGTGGACGAAGCTCTAAAGATCACAATATATGTAATGATTTTGCTGAGGACCACAACATTTGAACTACTAATATAGAGATGGGTTGCAACCATATATCATTTGCTAAACAACAATAAGTACTAGCTATCAATAGTCAAGTGAAGACCGAATTATTACTTGGATATAATAAGTCTCACCGCATAAACGTAATAATTTCCATAATTAAACCTTAGATACAACGTTCGTCTGTATCAGACGAGTTACGTATATGAAAAGTGAAAAGTCCTTTAATATTTATGTCAATTACGCGTATATTGTATGTCAAAGGACACATACTCTTCATTTCAAAGACTTTTATGTGTGATGCATACCCAACATAGACAAGGCATTTTGTCTCTCATTAAAAAAAAATGGCATAAAAGAAAAATTATGTATTTGAGTATCTGACGTTAAACGGTTAACTATTTTTGTTAAAAAGTTGACAATCGTGTAAAATATAATGTCGTGAACCATATGTTATGAGTGTTACAATAAAATAACTAATATCTTCATTATGAGCCATCGGAAAACATATGTATGTTTCTAACATATGGGTAAGGCTATTCAACGAACCGAACAGTTCGCAGCTGTTCGAGTTCGTTTCGTGTTCGTTCGGTAACTGTCTCTAAACGAGCCGAATTTAAACATCTGTTTGGATTCATTTACTAAAATGAGCTGAACTATTCGCAAACTGTTTGTCTCGTTTAAACAGTTATAGTGTTATCGAGTAAAACTCGAACCAATTTTAATGTTCGTTTAGCTAAACAAACCGAGCCGAACAGTTCATTTAGCTAAACGAATCTGAATTCGAAACCCTAGTATTCGGTTTGGCTTGTTTCGTTAACACCCCTATATATGAGTATGTTTGCGTACATCCAGCCTTTCATACTTCGCTATAGACGGGAGCCTCTAAGACAATGAACTAATCTAATAAAACCCCATTAAGAAAGAGAGAGGGAAGAAGGGATAATCTTTTATGTGGAGGAACTCGATCCTTAACCTCAAGAGAGCAAATTTATGGTAAATCACAACTTTCTATCAAAAATTTTGACGAGGAACACAAATGTTAAGGTGCTCCAAAACATCGCATGTCAGGATAAGAGAAAGAATTTAATTGGATGAATTACATGGAGGGGGAGTAGAGGAGCTGGAGTTTGATGTTCTTGAACCACTGGAGGAATAATATGCTTGTTCAATATCTTCGAGCTTTAAATTATGCCCCTTTTTTTTTTATATATAACTACAACTGTATCGCATTAATCTTTAACAATTTGCTTGCTTTTATGATGTTGGTGTTCTTTAAGTCATAGATTTGTCATTGAAGTTTATCGACGATTGTTGAGCTTTTCTGATTTTTCATGATTTATTTGATCATTTTTACTGAATTTTTTAAGCGACGCATAGCTGATCTTTTAGATTCCTGCATTTTTGGCATTCGAAACTTCAAAAGCTTGTATCATTATCGACTACTAAAACAGAATACATGTAGCTACGAAAGCAGACAAGGAGATGCTTTGGATGAAATTTTTTTCACAAGAATTGAGTTTCAAATAACAACATACATAGTATAATGCAATAATACTAAAGAGGAACAATTCCAATTCAAAAAGGTCCACACAGACAATAACCTTGCTGATACAATGATAAAAGTCATTACAAAAGAGAAGCTTAATTGGTGTGTCAAGCAAGATATGATGTACTCTCAATGATAGTCAGAGTATGCCCTTTAGTTTGGAAAGGGAGATTTGATGTGTATAGAGAGTGGAAAAAGGAAGTCAATACGCTCTTTCATTCTTTGAACTTCTTTGGGAGTGGGATACCAACTTTGACAAATGTAAAGTACCCACATTATAATAGTAAATCACATTCCCCCCCTCATCTTTATTTGTCTATAAATAGGCATGTTTTGGTAGAAGGAACACTAAAACAACAAGCAATTCAAGAGTTTATTGAGAGAAAGACATGTGAAAGAAAATTTAGAGGAGAGAGAATTTTGAGGTTATACCAGTCTGATATATGAAAATATTGAGCGTTTCGATTCTTTCATATTTCTCAAGTTTAATTCTAAGCTTGAGTTGTCTCTTGTATTTTCATTATTTCGAATAGTGGAAGTTGTTATAGTTGCTTGTTGGTTTTTCTTTTCACAAAGAGAGGGGTTTCCATGTAAATCTCTATGGTTTCATTTTACTCCGTGTACATAATTTTTGTCTAAGGAAGCCAGGTTTTAAGCATGATCGTGTATGACCCATCCGGGTAAACCTAGGATTTTTACGTGGAATAATATACTGTATATGAGGTCATTGTGATATTTTTGGGTTTCGACCGAATCGGTTTACTTCACTGCTGCTATTTATCTCGCTTTGTGTTATTGGCATACTCGACGATTCTAATGAATAGTAAACTACCATTCACAATTTTATTCTATTTAGAATTGGATAGTTATTTCCAACATTCACCATCGCCGGAATATGAAGGAGGCAATTGGGATAGGATATTATGATGAAGAAGATGAGTTTTGTATTTTTATTATTTTAAATATAGTGTTATTTGCTTAACAAAAAGTACGTGGTTATTTTTGTCTAAAAACATTAATTTATATTGAATATATTTGCCCAGATGCAAATGTGATGTTAAAATCAGACAAAATTTGTCAAATAATCGATTTACACCTAAAGTTAAAGATGTTTTGGGTTAATTTAAAATATTGAATACGTTCAACATTTCCACGGGATGGCGTAGAGTAATATGTTTGTAAATATCTTCTCGAAAATGTCATTTTCATTTTGTTTAGAATTACATTTCTTTTATGGTTTTTCTTTCTCTAATGATTTTATCATCCAACGGTTAATAATTGCGGCACATCTAATCTGACGTTGATCACGGCCTCAAATCCGTACTATAAATATTTGAACATGAGATCATCTTCCATCTCCTAGCTTCGCTTGCTACTAAACCCTTCTCTAGGGTTCTATCAGCTCCAGACTACAGGTACCTCCTTTCTCTTGATCCTTAGAAATAAGCAAATTATTCGATTAGCGGTTCACCATATCAGTATGACGCAGTTCAGTTGTGATATATCCTTGCTCTTTTTTCGTTCATTTGGCCATTTCGAGAGCAATTTGTCTGTACTTTTTGGAAAATGTTACTAAAAGTTTATCGGTTTTGTTGATGAGTTTTTGCTTTTGTGGTTATTAGTTCAGTTAAGAATGTTTCATTTCTTTGGATGTTTTGCGGCCGATTTTCAGGTGAAAGTGTATTTACTTTCTGAAAGTCGGCGTTAAATATCTTCCTCTCTCTCTCTCTCCCTCTCTTTTTCGTTTTCTGATGAAGAATATGTTACTATTTAATATACTTTTCCTGTTCTGTAAATTTGATCTGGATAGGGAATCAATGAGTGAAGGGGGTTTGTTTGTTTACGTTGAATATATTATCTCATTTTCCTACCTCACTCTCCTTTTATAGTCTGTTTGATTTCTTAATGTACACATTTATCAAAATATTTTCTCTGTTTTTGACAAAAAGACGCATGATTTTACGGGTACTAGTCCTATTCAGCTGATAACAGTATGTTCAACCTACTTATAATTGGTTACTGGAGTGCATCAATTCATGTGATGGCATGGGACATGTATTCCGAAATCCCTGGTGGCTAAGTGCATAACATCATTCTTTTTCTTGGATTACAGAATGGCTTTATTCAGCAAAGCACGAGGCATACTCAAGCAGACATTGGGTAACCATATCAATAAGGAAATTGCATCCACACCGTCCATTTATCAAGTGATAAGATGCATGTCTTCAAAACTTTTTGTTGGTGGTATGTTCTAGCTTCTATGAACGGAGTCTCCTCACCACTTCCTTCTTTTTCTGCTTCCCTATATAAGTTTTTTAACAGTTTGATATTTTGTATGGTAGGCCTGTCATTTAGCACTGATGAGACTTCTCTCAGAGAAGTTTGTAGCAAATATGGAGACGTTCTTGAAGGTATGACAATCAGCATCTTGCTATTGTATTATTTAGTCTACACCTTAGGTCTCATTTGTGGAGTTACTGTGTATTGCAAAATTTTCATTAATTATATCGACTTTTGGTGTATGTTTAAGGGCGTATGTGAATCTGATTATATGTCTCTCTTGCTATTGCCTCTTCTTTTCTACTCTTAGAATTTTAGTTTTTTATCTTTTTAATTATTCATTTTAACTCTCCAATGCTTGTGTTTCTATGAATTATCTTTAATTGGTTGACTACATCTTCTGAATGAAAAATACATATTTGGTTGTGGGCCTTGGCAATTTTTACTTTTATATGTTTTCTTTTTGACATCTTGAGATCAAATCTGCATTTTCCTTGGCTACAATTCGCACCTTAGTGCAGTCTTGTTATAGCAGTTTGGCAAATATATTCAATGTTCTCAAAATGAAAACGTGAATGTTATTTTGCATTTACTATTTCGTATTCAGTGATCTCATGACAACGATACATCAAAAATTCTGGGTATGTTAAGGTTTACTTATAAGCCATTTGTCCTTCAGTGTTATTGGTATCGATCCTTCAGTCATTTCTGGTCGTGACAAATGAAATCTTTTTGCAGTTAGAATCATTCTTGATCGTGAAACATCTAGATCAAGGGGCTTTGGATTTGTCACTTTTGACTCTTCTGAGGCTGCCGCAAGCGCCATCCAAGCACTGGATCAACAGGTGCTTTCTGCTTTCAGTCCTTTCTTTAGCCTGTCCCTCTGGTAGCCTTGTTTGTATCCCAATTCTTTCTTTGAGGTTGTGGTGTTGAGTATTCTGTTTGTCATGTCTGTATCTCATAAAAAATGACTTTTGGTTTTTGGGGAAACTTCTCAGGAGCTTCATGGACGCAGACTAAGGGTGAATTACGCTAATGATAGGACACGAGGTTATACTGGTGGCGGTGGCTATGGTGGCGGCAGTGGCTATGGCGGAGGCGGCTATGGTGGAGGCGGCTATGGTGGTGGTAACTACGGTGGCGGCGGCTACGGTGGTGGTGGTAGCTATGGAGGTGGAGGTAACGAGGGCTATGGTACCACTGGTGGAGATGGTGGTGGTAACTATGGGAGTGGAAACTTTGGAGGTGGCGGTGCTTATGGAGGTGGAAATACTGAAGGGTATGGTACAACTGGTGGCGATGGTAACCTCGGGACTGGAAACTATGGAGGTGGAAGTACTGCTGGATACACTGCGCCTGTCGGTGATAACTATACAAACAGTGGCGGCAGCTACAATAGTGCTGGGAGTTATACTGGTACTGGTGGTGGTTATGGTGGAAGTGGCGGATCTGGTTTTGACATTGGAGGCCAATTCCCAAGTGGAAATGACTATGGTAAAGTGGATCAAAATTTTGGTGTTGCTAGTGGCGGTGGTGGGAGTGACAGCTTCACGGCTGATGTAAGCGGGGGCAACAACACGGCTTTTGCTGACAATGCATTTGATCAAAAGCAAGGATTCAGCACTGGTGGTGGGGATCAATTTGGTGAAGGTGGAAGCAACAACATTGACGATGACCAGGACGACAATGATCCTCAGGATTATGCAGACAGGAGAGCCTAAAGCCAAAGCTTTTATTCATGCTTTATGTGCTTGGAACTTATTTTTCTGCTAATGTTCCCTGTTAATTAGGATATATTCCTACCATCTTAAATCTTGTGCCTTCTCTTTCTGTTTGGGAACTTTTATTTCCGAGTCCTGAGTTTGTCACCGTAAACGCGACGTGTTCTTTATGGAAACAGGGCATTGGTTAAAGAAAGCTTGTCTTAGTTTGTTTAACATTGTCTTTCTATTTTGTTCCCTGAGAATTTCTGCAACTGAGCTCCATGTGGAATCTCTCTTAACAATTGTAACTTAGAGACGAGACTCAGTCTGCAAATAGTACTTTGCAGGGAAAGCGGGAGTAGAAACGATGCGAGAAGATTCTGTCTTATGGAAAGTCTCCCTAAAAGAGGTAAACACCTCATGCCTTTTCATTCTATCATCATGAACTTGTAAAGGGTAGTCCTTCCTCCCAAATACAAAAGGAGAAACAGGTCATTGTTTTGCAGCCACAGTAGCTTCCCTTTGCCATTAATGGGGACTATCGATCCATACTATTTTCTTTGACATACAATCCTGTACTTCATTCTTCTGCCATCTCACCATTCAGTGAGAGAAGAATTGACTGGGTTCAAATTATTAGAGCTATAAAAATGGCATTCCACTAGAGAAACCAAGGCGCTACACAGTGGTCCCTGAAGCAAGATATCAGAAATCAAGTGTAACATCTGCTTCTAGTCTCTTGATTTTAGTCGCGAAAATAAACGGGAATCATCTTTAGTCTTAATTTAGGATGATCAACCTTGTTAAAACACGAACATACACGTCAACATATATCTATCAACCTGTATGATGTGAGAAGTGTAAAAATAAGCTCATCTTTTTTGGATGGCTTCGTGCGTGTCAAAAAGACTTCAGGAAAGAGAGAACCCGTGTCTAACGTTTGTATCTGTTCACCACATGATAGATGCTAGCTGGAAATGCGATAAAGCCAGGGAGCTACGGACATGACTTGGATGGCCAGAGGCAGCAAGTTTGGATCCTGAACAAAGCAAATTTGGGTGTTCATCCATTTATTTTGAATTTTGAAGGGCAGAGGAATGTCCAGTTCATCCATTTATTTGGGTGAGCAAATTAACAATGCAGCGAACAAAGCAACACAGGCAAGTTGTTTGTTCACGGAGTCAGGAGAACCTATAACAGGACCAAGTATAGCATCTCCAAGGGCGCACCACCGGAGATTACTTAAACTAACACAGTAGCTTATAGGTATTAACCAGCAATCCTAGGCATCGTCGAACTCTTGGAGCATTTGGCGCCATGTGTCATATTTCAATCAGTTTTGTAGTTCAATATGATATGGGCCAGAGAATGGTTAGGAAGATATCTGCAACTTGCAAGAAGTTAATAGTTGAAGTAGAAGCATTGGAGGTCTTGAACAACTATTAGAAGGGAAGTTTCAGTTGATCCTACGGCATGACATCTCTAATTTGAGATTGCCAGCTTTCCAAAGAAACCACAAAATCCAACTGCAGCACACAAAACCATGGACACATGAAAGAGATTCCAACGCGGCCTTCCCCTTTTAGACACAGGTCAAGGACGGAGATGACTACAAAGATGGAGATGACTAACAAGGATAAATATGGTATATAATTGTTTGAACACGATAAAGCGAAAGGGCCCAGAAAAAAAATTGTTCCTTTCTTGTCAGACACATGACTAGCCAAACAAGTGTCAGCTGTAGCTACTTGTTCATGTTCTCACATGCATTTGAGCAAACAGTCCTTGGTACTTTCAGAGTGCAAGATAACTGGGATTTTAGATGACTGGTAAGAATTCAATTTACCCAACTTAGATTCCAGTCCTGTGGGTTCAGCCGCTTGCTATTTACAGTCAAGCGACTCGTCAAATCTCAACACCTACAAGAAAAGGTATGAACATGTCCACAGACAACAAAAAGAAAGAAACTTTCTGCTAGTAATCAGAGAACTTCCATAAATTATTTTCTTTTCTATTGCTTAAATCTACTAGTCAATCAATACATTGCTACAAAATTGCTATAACCATCCTTTGTTAAGATTCATCATCAATTGGTGTAAACAACAATTTTTGGGCGTTTAGAACTGCAGGGGAACCTTTCCTGGTTTTCTCTACAATATGTTGTATCAATAGCTGTTCCATCTCCTCCCCACCATCCTCGCTTTCATCTCCACTTGTAACAAAATCTCGCGACAAGACGCCATTCTCTCTTCTCTTCTCAAGAGGGAGGAAGAATAATGGCTTCTCATCTGCAAAAGAATTTCTCTGAATAGAGTTATGCAGTCTCGCATCATAGATCCACGTATACTGATCCAACTTCTTTGAGGATTCTTCCACGTAGGAGGCCTTATACCGATAAGTTCTCTCTTGATCTCCAATGTCCTCCCTCTTTGATATATTGCCATAAACTTCCCTACATGCATCATGTGTGTCCCCTTCTAGGTTCATAGAGATGGACTGGTCTCTGTGATTGTGTTGCTCCACCGCATCCAACACAGGGCTTGATTGGATGGACGAACAACCCGAGTTGCTGTTTGAGAACTCTCTCCAATAATTCGTATGTTCGAACTCCATATATCGATCCTTCCTTTGTCTCTTCTCAAGTGCGGTCTCAAGCTCCCTCACTCGGTGTTCTAGTCTTGATTGAATAACTTCATGCAATCTCAAGCTCAATTCCCATGGGGAAACTGCGTAGTTAGCTGGATGATTAGGGGAGCTACCACTTCCATCCAGGTCTGCATAATATTGGGGATTCCCTCCCTGATTGGATATTCTTAACTCACCCTGGAACAAATCAGGAACATAACCTTCGTCAAACTGCCAAGGATTGAAATTCAAAGTCAGAAATTTTGTCAGAGTGAGCAAATATACAAAAGCTGCCACATTCCAATCACATGGTTTCCTGTTTGACTCGACTCGATTCTAGGTGACAAAAGATATATATATATATGCTTTGGTTGCTGGCAGATTCCACTTCCTTAAAAGTTTGCAAAAACCTTGGGAATATGGGAACTGCATCTCTTTTGCAGTATACATTTCAACGTTTAGCAAAAGCAGAGCACTATGAACACCATGATAAAATGAGACAAAGTGGTTCCATCTCCTCATTTCATGAGCAAATGGAATTAAATCGCTAGATAACCAAGACACCATAACTAGGAGGGTTGGCTTGTTGAATTTTATGTTGTAATATTAGATTACATCAAATAAAATGCGCAGCCCAAGGCATGGAAGGAATCCACCTAAGAGGGATCTGGGGGAGGGTTGGCCATATATGTCTATTGTAATTGATTTTATTCATATATTTTCACAAGAGAAATGATTAATCTATATAGCTAACCTACATAGTGCGAAAAAGGCTTAAGCATTGTTGTTGTAGTATGTCTACAAGAGGAAAGACAGCTTAGTTGCACTATCCTGTATAGACGTTGCTAGTTTTGCGTTTTGATATTGACTAAGTTTCTACTGACTACATATATGTAAAATGTAAGGAAGCTTTGTTCTTTTGTATTTTGGGCAAGTCTTGACACTATCTAGTTCGCCAACACTAGTTCATGGTGTTTACACAATGTAAATTTCCTTACTGGGGTAAATTAACTTACAAAAAAAATGGTATTCACAGCTTGAAATAGTGCTTTGATCTGATTTTTTTCCTCTTTTTTTTCTTTGGAGGATACTTAAGCAAATATTTAGCACAAGCATTAGTCTGTCTAATGTCCTAAACATTGTTCTAGATGAAAGATGAAAAGTATATAACTGTCCTAAGGAAGAACAGAGGGGGCAACTTGGTCAATAACTATAATATCCAAGATTTGAGAGTAATCGTCTTTAAAGTAAGAAAAGAGGGGGCAAAATGGGTCGATAACTAAATAATATTTCTTTCGTCCCAAAATACAAGTCCACTTTGACTTTTCAATACAAGTGGACTTATATTTTGGGACGAATGTAGTAACTAAACATCCAAGTCATCCATCACCATGATCTTGTTACAGAAAACTAACACTAAATTCATATATTTTTCTGCAAAAACTTTTATTTCTCACGCAGCAAGGAGTAGACAACTTAAATTCACCTGTATAATCATAGAAACGAATAAACTATGGTAATAATATAATCATAAATGTACCTTTTGGTTGATATATGAAATTTTGGTTTACAAAAAAA
>AP025040.1:9699411-9832200 GCA_036186865.1 Eustoma russellianum | reverse complement strand
AAATTTTGGTTTAAAAAAAAAAAAAAAACTCGAATAATTTATGGTGAACATATGCCTGCAAACTAGCAAGCCTGAAAACAACTTTAAAGGTCGTTTGAAAGTAAAAGTTGATCAAAATATTCCTGTCATCCTTTGCCTTCTTATTGGTTCCACTTGGGACAAACTGCATAATAATATGCGTCATCTCAAGAACCAACTAGTTAGACGATCGCTTCTGCAAGCAATCACCAATCATAGAGTAATACAGGTTTTAAGATGCAAGGAAAGCAGTGGTAATCTTCCCAGCTTTAGCACTTGTATCTACCATAGACAAATGATTACTTGCTAGACATGTACATAGCAGCCAGGAAGGATAGATGTAGGAAATAGAACATGATCATAATTTGTCGCAAAGAAATATAAAGCAAATTTATCAAGGAATATGCTCACCTCAACCATATCCGCTGGCTTTCCCCCCAGTCCACATGTACTCATGTTAAATTCTAATCTTTCCAGTTCAGCTTCAAGCTCTGCTTCAATTTTACTGAAAGATTCCTCTTTCTTCCCTTCAAACTGTTCTTCACGGTAGTTATCTTGCTTCACTTCAAGGGAAAATGCATCATTGTCTGTATCTTGTGATTGCTCAAAAGTAAACTCTTCCACTGTAAATGACTCTTTCATCTCTAGTTCCTCCTGTAAATCTTGAACCAAGTTCTCACTCTGTCTTAACAGCCCATTAAGTTTGCCCAGTTCTTGTGTATTTACCCATACAGAAGATATAATGCCGAAGGACACTCCAAGAAAAAATATAAGTGCTTCATCAGAGGATCCTGATTCCAAAATAAATAATCATTTCAAACATGAAAAGGAATCACGTAGTATCTAAATAACATATCTCATAAACCTAACAATAAAATTTTCAAGCCATACATTTCTCAACCAACTTTCTGAAATTTTATTCATTCAAAAAGTTTTCTCATAAAAATTGCAGGTCTACTCTCTTTCAAGTGCATATTTCATGGTTAAACTCAGAGGCAGAGTTGCAGAGATCCAAATAACTAGCAACAGCATAAGGAACATACTGGAACAAACCTGGCAGGTGATGACCTTTCACACTTGCTCTTCTAGTTGAATACCTCAATTTTCTACCCTGCACTGTCCTGGTTTTAGACTTCGATTTTCTTCGGAACTCCTTGGATCCATTACTAGGAAGTGGAGGAACTCCTGATGTACTTGTCTTCTCTTCAGCACAGGAGTCCATGCAGAAATTAGTTCCCCTAACTTCATTTATCAAACCAACAGGATCAGACATATTTATGCCAATTGCACTGTTTTCACCTGTAACAAGAAGTGAACTGATACTTGGTGTATGAGGTGAATGAGTAGAGTTAATACTGTACTCATTCACTTCAGCTTGCTCTTTGTATAACTGAGCCATGACACAACTTTCCAAAGAACTGAGAGGTTTCAATGGTTGTCCGTTTGTTCGCCTACACATAAGACTTCTTTTCCTTCTTGTAAACCCACTGGACACTATAGTTTCCCTTGTAGGACGTAGGAGTGATAACACACCCCCTTTCACCCCATCAATACCAACTCCTTCACCATTCCCTTGGAAGTCATCATTGTTCAAACCATTCAAGAAAGTGGCATTAGGCTGAACAAACCAATTTCCAAATCTTTCACTATTGTCATGGTAAGTCTTATCAGTAGAAGCCATTTCTGCCAACGACGTCCCTGTCAATGCTAGTTCTCTTTCTGAATAGCACTCTTCACCTAGATTTTCCACGCCAACTGTATCATCAGGAGGCCAGGTCTGGTCTCGGACTATTCTTTTTCTCTGCGACGACAGATTCTTTTTCTCTGCGACGACAGATTGGCGACAAGTCTAGAACATTTACACAAAGAATCTGATAAACTCTGCCTCCCCTTTCTAAGATTCTTACACCGCTGGGCTACATATACGGCACCAGCAGCTGCAGCAACAACCTAATGTCCATCTTTCAATGCCTTCCCACGAAAAATCACCTAGTTCCATATAACAAAATATCTTCCTTTGCTTCTTTCAGCATTCAACTCCAAAGTCGCCAAACGCAAATAATGAGAACAAATATTATTGCCACAGAAAACTTAAACACAAATATGACTTCCACAAACAACCTTCAACTGCAGTGCTGTTCAAGAAAGTCAAAGTCCCATTCTAATCAATAAGCAGTCAATTAACAAAGAACACTGACTGACAAGAAAACTAAACCAATAACTCTGAATTCAGCTTATATCAGAACCAAAGGTGAGAAGTTCTCAACTTTTAAAAATTATTTGCAGGGAAAAAACCACCACCACACATAACCTATCCCCAATACTCAATCCCAATAAACAGAACAACACCCTTAAACACCAATCCGAACTTAAAATTCATCAATCAAACAAATCAACTTTATAGAAAAACCCGCCGAATAAATCGATGAACCACCACTAAAAAACCCATTCACAGGATGCCATTTCAAGAACCTATTTCAAATCGATACCTGGACAAACTGCAAGATAGCCCATTTCATTTCTTCCAACAACTTTCAACCAAAACCCACCAGAAAAACAGGGGTGATGGGAAGTTAGCTGAAAAGGACAATGGAGTTTAAGAAAAGAAATGGTTTTCAGACAGGAAGAAATGATATTGAATTGAAAAGATAGAATTTTTATGAAGAGAAATGGCATGTGCAGGCAAAGTCTCTGGGCTCCAGAGGTTCTGAAAATGGCAGACACTTGAAAGTCCGTTTGTTGCTGATATGGTTTCCTTTTATGAGATAATTTTTCTTACTGCACATAAGATTCTGCGATTGTCTGCCTGTCCGAAATGCGTGAAATATGGGGACTTGTTATCTGAAATTAAAAAACTTTCCGGACCAAAATGATATTCCCTGTAAACAACGGGGACTTACCTGAAACTTTTTTTGCGACAATTGCGAAAACCTCTCACGAACTTTGATCCCGATCTTTTGACGGTTTTATTTTAAGTTATACTAAGACTTACTTGGTTTAAATAATCTTACTTAATCAAATGGATATACTAAATTATCAAAATAGATACTATAGATTTTCAAATTAATATTCTCTCAACCGTCATAACACTTTTTTTTATATAAAAGATAAGCATTTTTTGCGAATAATAAATGACGACATTCATTCCTTCAATATCTAACTTTTTTTTGGGGGGATAGTAGAAAGATAAATGATGAAAATGTCGCTAAAACTATAAAAAACCATAATATTTTGAAAGCTATTCGCAGTATTCTTTGATGAAGCTGATAGCAATATGTCATCAGCCTCTCCTAAAGCTTTACCAATATCCTTCGCATACCTCTTGTGAAGGGTTCCCACCTTCTTTTCCCCCCTCTTTCTTATCTTGTGAACGGCGTTTTATTTAGTAATTTTGAAAATTTTAACACGTAACTTTTCAATCATACGGCAAATAATGATAGGTATTTAAGACAGTAAAGTTATCTACAAAATTAAAGTATAAAACTTCATTAGATATCGACGATAAGACTAGACACCAAGGATAAGACAAGACGACTACAATTGATGGGACTAATGTGACGTTTGGTTCGCACTTGTGTATCGACATCAGAATTGAAATGAGTATGACAGAGTATGAGTTTGAAGTATATAGGTTTGGGCGTAAAAAGTCATAGTTCTTTGGTATTGAAGCAGGAATGGATATGATTGACATTGATTGTGTTTGGAAAGTATCGGAATTGAAATGAGTATTGAATGTGAGCGGCCGGAAAATTTGACCGGTCGGAATAGTGACCAACCGGCGGCCGACGGTGGCCGGTGTTGACCGATTCAAAACTGATACCTCCATTTTCCTAAACAAACAACGTTTATGAGTTTGAATTCCTCCAAACACCATACCCTTAATAAAAAAAAAAAACCCAACCAAACACCCCTAAAAGTGTGATTTAAACATCTAGAGCTTTTAGCATCGACCGGAAGGGATAATTTTGATTTAAGTGATAAAGAGATATGGGTGCTTGAGTTGTCTGCGTTGGAAGATTTTTGTACGTTTGTTGGAGTTGGGAGGAGAATTTAGAGGAAAGTGTTGGATGATGAGTGAATTTCAAATTGCCAAAATGTACTTTTTCCTTTTCTTTTACAAATACACTTAATGTAAATTAAGTTACTTTAAAAAATACAAGTAAATTAGTATAACTTATACCATATTAAAAATAGACTTATATTTTTTCAAAAAAATTATATCTTAAAACAGAAGGAAAAAGATTTAGCATGTTGATTCATTCTGTTTTCTTAAGCTTACATATCTTTCAGTTGATTCAGTATCCACTTGTTCCTTTCTCATCTAGCTCACTGATTGAAATTGTTTTTGCTTGTTCCTTTCTCATCTAGCTCACTCTACTTCGATTTATGTTTATTCCTTTCCCATCTACCTCACTGATTGAAGTTGGTTTCATTTGCTCCTTTCTCATCTAGCTTACTCTACTTCGATTTATGTTGATTTTCTTACGCCGTTCTGACTCTCTTAAATCTACGTATCTTAATGTTTATTCAGAAGTTGATTCAGTTTCCTTTCTCATCTAGTTTACCCTACTTCAATTGAAGTTGATTCAGTCTCATTTCTCATCTATCTTACTCTACTTATGTTGATGTTTTAGTGACCTAAATACACATCTGCGCTCACTCTGTTTCCATTCACGAGTTCTTCTAAATTATAGCCCTCTTTTCAATCACGGATTGTGAGGACGGAACTTAAGACAATTTGTAAATTTACTGCTTTGTTATCTTGAATTTACATATTCGAACCATGAAAATAAACTCATACAAAATGTAAAGTACAACTATATACATCAAACCGCGAATCAATCCGATCCCTCCTCGGATCTTGCACAAACTTTTACTCCACCTACAAGTTTTACTTGGCGCTTAATTACAAATTACAATTGACAGCCAGCTACAACCTAAGAGCTCAAGACTGGTCTCGGTGGAAGAGTACGAACAATATAATAAAATTTCCGGCGAATGAAGTTCCTTGAAGGTTTTCAACTAAGAGAGTTTCTTGAAGGTTTTCATGTGAGACTCGCCTAAAGTTAAAAATTACAATTATATTGTCGTCTTCTCTAGTCGCTTATCATAGAAAATCAAAAAATGATACATTATATACCATATATCGCCGGAAACAATTCAGTTTCTTCTTACAGATTTCATTCTACAATTTCACAATAATTAGCCAAAAGTATAGACTAAAAACCCCTGACGACAACACATGAAGACCATACAACCTCAAAAGAAGAGGTGAAACTGTTCAAACCTCCCTATTACTCTTCATCCATCTCGTCATCATCAATTTCTTCAATCTTCATTCTCTTAACAGCTTGTGCAGCATCACTTTTAGCATCAATCCTCACCCCATTTGGGATCTGAATCAGAATATCAGACCTCTGCCCAGTAGTAGCATTAACAAGTCCCCCATCTTTTTCCACCTTGTATTTCAACTCCTTCCCATTTGGTGCTGCATCAATGAACACAGTCGAATTCTCGTCTATTTCCTCCTTGAGAAGCATCTTTGACAACTCAGTCACCACTTTCCTCTCCAGCCATCTTCTTATCGGCCTTGCACCATACACCTACAAAATTATACATTGCAACTACATGTCAGCTTGCGTGATGCTACGCGAAACGAATAGTTTATTGTGATTGATTAGACAACAATGTACTTACTGGATCATAACTCTGAGCTAATATTACGTCCAAGGCTGGCTCAGTGACTCCAAGCGCAATGCCCCTCTCTGCCAAACGGCTTGCAACGTCTTTCAGCTGAAGCCTGCAAATCTTCCTCAACTGATCATGCTTGAGAGGGTCAAAGACCGCGATTTCATCAAGCCGATTCAGCAACTCAGGCTTGAAATGCTTCCTCACCTAAATAAAGAACCAAGTAATGTTGGTGTAAGTTACACAAAGTAACAAGATAACTAAAAATAAGTGGTTAAAGGAGTACCCTTCTCTCACCTCCTGCATCACCATTTCACGAGCCTGCTCCATAGTGACCTTGCCTGTTAATCCTGATAAGAGATACTCGGATCCCAGATTTGATGTCAAAATGATCACTGCATTGGTGAAGTCAACGGTACGGCCTTGGCCATCAGTTAGCCTTCCATCATCCAATACTTGTAACAACACGTTAAAAACTGCAGGATGCGCCTTTTCCACTTCATCAAACAAGACCACACTATAGGGGCGCCTCCTCACAGCTTCCGTAAGTTGTCCACCTTCTTCATGCCCCACATACCTGGATGTTCACAAACCACGTGACATTTAATCAACATCCCATCTGAGCATATAGTCTAAAGATATAAAAGATAATTTCTTACTCGGAAAGCATCTAAGATTCTGATATTCCTTATTGTGTCCTCACTAAATCTACAGAATGCTCTTCTAAATTATGAGCAATATTACATATATAAGTAATGGCCTCAATTCGGAAGGCAAATCACACCCTGACCAGATTAAGTGATCTATAATTAACAACATACTAATTAGAAGACAGGGCTTACCCTGGTGGAGCACCAATAAGGCGAGCTACAGAGTGTTGCTCCATGTATTCGGACATATCAACACGAATCAGCAGCTTGTCATCATCAAATAATTGTTCAGCAAGAGCCTTTGCAAGCTCAGTTTTCCCTACACCAGTCGGACCAAGGAAAAGGAAAGAACCAGTAGGCTGCTGCGCCCTTCCTAGCCCGGCTCTGGACCTTAACACAGCCTCTGCTACAGCTCTTACAGCATGATCTTGGCCTACAACCCTCTGGTGCAGCCTTTCTGCAAGCCCTACGAGCCTTTCTTTCTCATTTTGGCCTAGCCGCGTGACAGGTATCCCTGTCCAACGGCTTACCACCTCTGCAATTTGGTCTTGCCCAACAGTTTCTGCCAGCATACCATCAGAGTCAGTTTCTGCCTCGAGTTTAGCTATGGCAGACTCCACATCCTGAATTGCCCCATATCTCAAGTCTGCTGCTCTTGCCAAATCATATCTCCTCTCAGCTTCTTGTAATGCATACAAGAGCTCATCTCTTTTCTGCTTTAGTCGCCGGAGTTCATCAATCCTCTCTTTTTCTTTCCCATATTTCATCATCAGTGGCTGCAATTTATCTCTTAATTCATCAAGATCCTTCTTCACCTGTAAGACATTTAAAATCAAAGTGGTAAGATTTTCAACTCGACTCAGGAAAACCAAATGCAAAAAGTCTTAACAAGTTAGATCACAAAGAACATACAACATAGTGCTTACCTCTACAAGTCTAGCTTTGCTAGCCTTGTCCTTTTCTTTCTCCAGAGCATGCAATTCAATCTCTAACTGCATCCTCTTCCTCTCAAGCCTATCAATCTCTTCAGGTTGACTATCAAGTTGTACTCTTACATTAGCACATGCCTCATCCACCAAGTCAATTGCCTTGTCAGGAAGGTGTCGACCTAAACATCCAAGAAAAACATTAGTATCAAAAACCAATTCTTGAGACTAAATTCTTAGAAACTCCGGACTTAAATTTTCGACGGAGAACCGCATCTTACCTGTAATGTACCTAGCAGACAGTTGAGCAGCAACAACAAGAGCTCGATCCTGAATCCTCACACCATGATGTCCTTCATACTTCTCCTTCAAACCGCGGAGAATGCTAATTGTGTCTGCAACACTAGGTTCAGCAACATAAACTTGTTGAAATCTCCTTTCAAAGGCAGCATCTTTCTCAACATATTTTCTGTACTCTTCTAAAGTGGTGGCACCAATGCATCTCAATTGGCCTCTCGCAAGCATTGGTTTGAAAAGATTAGCAGCATCCATGGATCCTTCTGTTCGACCAGCTCCAAGTACAAGATGGATTTCATCGATGAAAAGTATCACCTTCCCATCAGATTCTTCGACTTCTTTCAGCACAGCTTTCAATCTCTCCTCAAATTCTCCTCTGTACTTTGCACCAGCTACTAATGCTCCCATATCCAACTGTATAAGCCTCACATCAGCAAGATTGCTCGGCACATCTCCTCTGACAATTCGTTGCGCTAATCCTTCCACTACAGCAGTTTTACCAACACCAGGCTCTCCAATAAGTACAGGATTGTTCTTGGTCCTTCTTGAGAGAATTCTTACAACCCTCCGAATTTCATCGTCTCTTCCTATCACAGGATCAAGCTTGCCAGCCAATTCAACAAGATCACGACCATAAGTTTTGAGGGCTTGAAATGCAGAATCTCCAGAAGCACTCTCCACTTTTCTGTCTTCCTTTCCCCTGAGCTTCTCAATTACTGTTTTGACCTGATTGACGCCAACCCCTGCTTCTTTCAGTAAATCCTTGATTTGAGCATCTTCCAGAAGGCCTAAAATCAAATGATCAACAGCCAAATGGGTATCACCGCGAGACTTCTGGAAGGATTGAGCGCGTCGAATGACCTTAATCAATGACGTGCTAGCTGGGATTTCATCAGGGGGAGGTGTTTGGGAAGGCAACTTTTTCATAGCTTGATTAATCACCCTTTCAACAGAACTCGCAGCATCCTCATTTCCTCCTGCATTTGCAATCGCTTGGCGGAAAATCCCAGCTTGATCAGAGATCAAGGATGCAGCTATGTGAAGGGGAGTAAATTGGGCATGTCCAGCATTCATAGCCAGCTCATGTGCCCCAGCCAAGGCCTCATTTGTCTTGTGGGTGAATTTGTCAGGATTCATGGTTCCTACAAACCCATTAATAGCATCAAAACATCAGCAAAAGCCCTAAAGATTTGAAAGCTAAGCTCAGAGGCATTACGTACTATCAAACTTCAAGATAAGCATCAGAAATCTTCTACGACCTAAGATCAGTGACATCATGTCAAATAATTCTTGAGATACAAGAGCAGAATTAGCACTCCATTATCATAAATCAGACCCTTCTAAAGAGCCTAAAACCAACAGAGGACATGAATAGTTATTCTAATTCTTTTCTGGTTTAACCCATCATACACGAAAAAATTGACAGTCCTTAGTCATACATCCAACATGTTGCAAATAGAACTCAACGAAACCAATAAAAAAAATAAAAAAATATCCCCAAACAACCATAGTGAATGAATGGGCCAAAGAACATAATCACAATCCTATGAAACTACTAATGCACCTAATTAACATAAAAAAATAATAAATACATGATTATCACCCTTCCAAACGTCACTATCATGATCAACTCGGAAGAAACAGAGACAATGTAGTGATGAACATCAAGTAATAAATCAGAAATAAACAACAAACCTAAAAAAACAAAATGAGTTCTTATCACACACCTCAAACAGCAAAGAGCGGGTTACAAAACGGTAGTAAATACCAGGACTGAAAACAAAACTGGAATTCTTCGATATTTGAAGCAAAAACTTTTTCGGGAATTGTTCTCTTGAACGAACGATTAAAGAAAAACGCTTTTTGCGCGAGACAAGACGCAAAAACTGAAAGCAACGAATCAGCTCGATTTCCAACAAGTTGAGGGAAATGGGGAGAGTGCAGGTGGCTTTTGTTATGGGAGGAGAGGCGTCTGGAATGCTCGGAGGTGAAACTAGAACTTACTAGACTATTTCCTGAATGCTTTATATAGTTTCCTAAATTAGATTCAGTTAAGGGTGGATTTGTAATTTGCTAATCTTGACTTGGGGAAATTCAGAATTTTATCATTGTGTTTTTCTTTGACTATCTTATGATTATGTTGTTAATATACTTATCCGTCTTATGATTATGTTGTTAATAAATTATCTTATTTAATATATTCATTGTCTCATAACATAAATTGTTGTTATTTTTAATTTTGTTCTCTTTAAATAAGTTGTTTAAAATATAAGAATAAATAGATAAAATAATGCTTTTCTTAATACAACCATTTAAAACAAATAGATTTATTTTTCAAGACATATTAAAATAAAAAATAAAATTATATGTTAAGACAAAAATAATATTTTTTCCTTTTTCATTTTAATTTGTTTCAAGACACCTTATGGCTGACAGGACGCGCTTCAGATCTGAGAAGATTAAAGACGAGGCAAAATATAAGTCCTCCAATCAAGTGTCGTCACGTGTATAAAAGTTTTTTAAAGAAGGGGATGATGCACTTGTTTTAATAAAAAAAATGCTTTTTGTACACGTTAGCGACACGTGATTTGATGTCTCATATTTTATCTCAACCCAACACGAGTCAGCTAGATGCATCTCACATGTTACCTAACTTCACTTTCTTTCTTGGAGATTAAAAATCACGATCCAAAGCTAAAGATTGTTTCTAACAAAAGAAATAACATGGGGATAACATGACATGATTTGTAAAACTCAAGATTACTATATTTTTATTTCACATTATCTGTGTTGGTAAATTATTGAATCAAAATTAGTGTAAAGGCCAAAATGATTATTATATCCAGTTGAATCGCTTAAATCATAATCATGATAATCTCTTCAGCAAATCCATATTATGGCATTAGTATTTTCAAAATTAGACACGAGACGCCTATTTTTATAAATATCGTATCAGTTATTATACTTTTTATTCCATTATATGTAGATATTAATAGTCTCCAAATACATAGCTGGTATTCGGATGGCAGATTACATTCTAAATATATATGCTAATTTTTACAATTAATGAACATTAGAATTTCAAATACTAAGATCTATGAGAATCTAATGCTGAAATTAAAAAATTTGTTATGATAAAATACACCTATTTGTTGATCGATTCTCTCTTTTCCCATTTGAAGTTTGTTTCTTCCAAAATCAGCCATACATTTAATCTCCGCCCAAACGAGGTCATGGTCATCTTTAATAGGTAGGATCACCTCAGCCTTTTTCTCTTACATTTTTTCTCATCGTCCGTCACGTGATAACAGAGAGGGTAAAGCTAGATGATGAGTGGACAACAAAAGAAGTGTATAAGGGAGGGTGGAGGACACATGGGAGGCCCCACCCCATCTTTTATAGTCAGTGACATGAAAGGCCATACAGAGGTAAAAGATGGATGATACTCTCAAATCTCAATGTTTCACTTCAGCACTACCCTTCCTCCAAGTGAAGCAGAGTTATCTAAGAATTTACATGTAGACATCTCACAAAGATGTAATTTTCAGTATAAACTAACAAACAAGAGATACATGTATCGTGGATGGTGGGGAAATCGAATCTTCGTCAAGACCAGATATGATCCAAAAAGAAGATAACGCTGTCAATGACTTGTAAAGTCGCAGTTTGTAGTCAAGAATAATGTTTCCAGAAATCTGCACAAATTGAACAAGATTAGAGGACGTTCAAATCAATTACGAGTTTTATCATGTTTGTATGCTTAGCATTGTTTTTCTTGCAAATTCCTAGTTCAAATTCAACAATTTCTCAGTCAGATTTCAGTCCATCATTCAATGACAAATCCGACTTCGTCAAGTTCTATACATCCTTTGCCAAATACACCATATAGTTTACCTGCAAAATTCAATTCAAAACTGAGAGTCAACACATCAGGTGGATGAAAAAGAAACAGTTACCCAGCAAATAGCAAAGCAAAACAATACGAAAATAACAAATTTCTGGCTTAAACAACATGCACATAATACTGAAGGGCAACAGCACTCAGCAAGAACAAATAAACATTCTGCAAAAAGTTTTACCTTTTTAAGGCACAGGAAGAACTAAAGACTGACCATCTTGGTTTCATCTTAGAGCTGAGTGGACCAGAAATAATGGTGAATGAATAATCTTAAATACAGTGAAAAGCGTCTGTTTGACTCGCTACTGTGCGCCTCATAGCACTCCCAGGTGCTCCTTAAACAACTTAACCTTCACAGGCCAAATAATGGAAGCATATGCAATAGAAAATTTGTTTCACCGCCTATAATGCACCCAGGAAAAGCTCCTAATTTTTATTTCATACATAAGAAATTTTATATATAAAAGGAACCACTGTACAAGAATACGAGAAACAGGCACATAATTTCCTGAAGCTCTGAACCAACAACCCAAAGGACTGTACAGCCTCCAACTCTACTCACAACAACAACACTCCAGCCTTTTCTAAGTCAGGTTGGCTATATTGATCTACTTACAGTATACCCGACTACAATATCCCACTTTGTTTTGTTTTCTGAACCCCTCTTCAAGAAGCTACATATATCTAATATTATCTAGTACTTCCACAGCCTTAGTATCCGAATCTTGCTCTCCTTTCTGCAGAATTTTCTATTCTTTACTGTCACAAACCATAGAGTCCAGATGCCAATGCCAGCTTATTCACCTCCTGAAATTTGGTTTTCCATTGGCTAAGCAGAAGCCACAAAAGAACCTGCTGCCAGGTAAGTAGGTTTTGCATTGAAGAAATCTTAAATTCGGATTCTTCTAGAATATGATATCTTTGCCTCTGATTACATAGAAGACATTCTCCTTTTTCCTGTATGAGGCACAATTGTTCCAACGTATCTCGAGTAGATCATCTCTCCAGAGGACCAACAACAGGATCACTGCATAACAAGTGTTCTTTGTCCAAACCATCTTAAGCCCAATCCACCTTATAATTAACCCTATGTTGAATACTTTTAGCACTTCTGACTTGAACTTTCCAGATCTTTTCCGGAATCCAGATCCGAATATCTTCCATGTGTTCTTCCACATTAAAATTGCCATTTTCTCTTCAATCTTTTTGTCAGGCCAATTTAGCATAAGCCATTTGCTATCACATGCTTACCATATTCAAAGCCAGAAAACTACAGATCCAACCAAATAAAAACTATTTTCTGAACTTAAAGGTTTCGGTCATACCACAGGGTGTCCGTTATTAACGAAAAATGGGTTCAATCTAGCAATTGATCACAATTTGAAACACAAATTCCAATGCATTTAAAGTATAAGACACAGGAATCAGCCAAACTTAGTCAACCACTCAGATGGATGGAGCAAAAAGTCAGCTGGATTTCCACCCTAATGAGGACAAAAGCAGCAAAATATTATGACAAAAACATCACAATTTTCAAGCACTCAGGGAGCATTGAATTTCACAAAGGATTCATTTAATAACTGCTGCAGGACGCGATTTTAAAATTGGACTCTAAAATCATCACAACTTTCATCATTCACATTGATATTTTAGTTCAGCAGTAGCTACATTAAGAGCCCAATTGTCAACCACATGGCATCTTCTCTACGGGCATTTCGATCATAGATTGAAAAGAAAATCTCACTTACTTTGACCAGCCAATATAAATTACTCATCATCACTATCGTAAACAATAGCCATTCGACGATGTGCTGGTGCTTTCTTCCGAGGAGAGTCCTCGTCAGATTCAATCTCATTCCGCTTGAGGCTGGATGAAGGTTCCTTGCGTTTCTTCTTTGGAACCTGACATTTTAGGTAAATAATCGTTACTCAGCTTAGTTAACAACAAAGCCTCACAAATCACAATAGCAGATCTATCAGAAAGCAACTACTTCAGTTCAAATTTCAAGTTAGGGGTATGCTTCTGAAGACCAGAGCTGAGTCATCACAGCACTATGTATAGCCAGAAAACACGCAAGCAGAACATCAACGCATATCTATTGTATGGTTGATGTCAGTTTTTACTTTGGAAAATTCTTTAGGCAAATAAATGTTACTCAGATAAGTTAACAACAAAAGTTCTGCAGTAATCATGGTAGCAGAACTAAAGAGTACATTATTAGCAAAAATGCAGAATCAAATGAAACAAACATGGAAAGCACCACATAAGCAGCACCCCAAATAAGAAAAAAATCTACCAATTCAGGTAAGCTGCTAAGTATAGCATAAGAAATTTCCCTCCTCCAAGATGATGAGGGGTAGCATCACTTCAAAAGATAACGAGGCACAAGTTAAAGATATCTATTTCATAAATACATAAATAAAAAGAGAAAAGGCGAGGGGGGGGGGGGTACGGGGGAACCAAAATATACACCAAGTGCATTAAAATACACACACATATGTGTGTGTGTGCACACCAGTGCTTGCACATTGCATCATGATAAAAATTATAGGCAATTGATAACTACACATCCCTGAATGATAACAAAGCATACTTTTGAGACTTTCCATGTACTAGAATGGACAAATATATATTAATAATACGCCCATATCCCTTCTCCGTTGAGCATTCATGGGTAAAGTTGTCCATTCTAGTACATAAAAGGCAAGGGTGCGTGGGTAGCAATAAAAGGAGGTGTGTGTGCGTGCGTGTGTGTCAACTCTCCTTTCTAGTAGTTATACACCGATTTTCAAATTTGAAGCATTTTAACTGTAAAAAGTCACATATTTACTTGTTCGTTTGATCACCAGAAGAAGCCTCACTAACATATAATTGAATATCGAAAAGTACAAGGTGGCTTGACATCTAACCTTTTGCTGCTCTCTTACCGTAAATTGATCCAAAATACACAACTAATAACTCTAAAGCATCATGGAAACCATGGAAAAAAAATGTCTTGCCTTGGCCCAAGAGAGAGTCTACTTTAATGTAACCCATTTTTAACCCTATAAGGTAAGGAGTCAATGAAAAACGAAAAACGAAAAACTAAGGCACTCAATATACATCAGCTATATTAACTAGACTAGGCTACGGGCTTCAGATACGGACGCATATTCAGGTGTCAGACACTATACTTTATAAACAAACTAGGCAATTTCTGTGTGTTTTTAACACATGGGTATGGTTGCATACATTCGATTTCCCCCCCCCCCCCTCCGCGCGCGCAACGCGCGTACCTCGCCATAGGCAAAAGCCTCTAAGGCAATAGGGTACTGTTGTTGTTGTATTTAAAATGTCAAACACGAATAACAACATTTAATGATGATCACATTTTTTCTCTCAAAATAAATAACAAAGATTTCCCTAATTTATATTGAGAAATTAAAAAGCAATCACGGCTCGTCTCCTTGATATCGTCGAGGACACTTACGGACCTTCATTTTAATGTTTTGCTTCAGCGCAATTATTTTTTTGTAAGTTAAAAATTTTATTAAAAAGCCAAATTAAGCATCTTTACATAGTAGTTGCCAAGCAGAACAACAGCAAGAATAAATTGCTTAAAATACAAAGACACAAAGGCACAACGTGTTTACATAGCATATTCTAACCAAACAAGAGACATCCCCTCTCCCATAAGGTGAAATAGGGTGGAGGGAACATATCTTGCTTCAATCATCTCCTCCCGATAAGGTAATGTTGGAGTGATTGTAGCATCACCATAATGACGGCACATCAGCCATTGACCGAAATAAAGATGGCAATTATACCGAAATGAATATGGCAATCATGTGGAGTAAATTGTAGTTAATTTGGAGTGTAAATGAGGAATGCTTGATTATAGGAAGGTGTAAATAGCAAATTTCAGTTTTGTATCCTTAGCATTTATAGCATTAATGTATATGAGTTATAGCCTTAATAGTGTATCTTTGACTAGTGAGAGAATTAGGCAACATAAGTGTATAAAGTGTATTTGTAACTCTTGAGAAAAAGTAAGAAGGAATATTCATCTTTTCCCTCTCAATATTGTCGGCCGAATATACCAATTGTTTCATGGTATCAGAGCCTAACCAATAAACAACATCAACCTCTCATCCAAGACCGAGATGAGTTCTCAAACATATGGCCGTAGCCTTGCTACAATCACGGAGGACGGTCCATCCAGCAGTACCGGTCAGGTTACTCTAAACCAAACACAACTTGAGCAACTATTGTCACTTCTCAAGCCTCAAACAGATGCGCCATCTCAGCCGAACACTAAGCCATATCAAGGTACTGTTAATCTTGTGGAAACCTCCTCTTGGATTCTAGACACAGGAGCCACTGATCATATGACAGGTAACCCATCGTTGTTTATGACATATGTACCGAATTCTGAGCTCTTAAAGGTTAAAATGGCGGATGGAGCGTTTGCCTTTGTATTGGGGCAAGGATCAGTGCAAGTGTCTCCCTCACTTGTCCTTAAATCAGTTTTTTATGTTCCAAAGTTGACGTGTAATTTAATTTCCATTAGCAAACTCACAAAGGACATGAGTTGTATTGCTAAGTTTTCTGCCCAACTTTGTATTTTGCAGGAGCAGGGATCGGGGAGGATGATTGGCATTGCTAGAAAAAGGAGTGGTCTTTATCAACTTGAAGACAACATTCACCCAACCACAAAAGCTCTTGTACTTCATACTTCTATTCCCAACTGTGATTCTAGACAAACTGATGTACTCTTGCTTCATCAAAGATTAGGACATCCTAGTCTCAACTATCTCAAGCAATTATTTCCGGTGAATAATAAACAGTTGTCTACTTTAAATTGTGATGCTTGTGTCTTTGCTAAACAAGTTCGACATGAGTACCCTCAAAAACCCCATGTTGCGTCAACCCCATTCCAACTTGTGCATAGTGATCTTTGGGGTCCCTCTCGGGTCAAAAATGTTTCAGGGGCCAAATGGTTTATTACTTTTATTGACGATCATACTAGAGTATGCTGGGTTTATCTCCTTAAAGAAAAGACTGACGTAGCCAATGTCGTACAAAATTTCCATTCTATGATAAAAACCCAATTTCAAACCCAAATCAAAGTTCTTCGCACGGATAATGGGACTGAATACTTCAACAAAGTCCTAAACACCTACCTAGCCTCTGAAGGCATCATTTACCAAAGTTCGTGTCCAGATACACCACAGCAAAATGGTGTAGCTGAACGTAAAAATCGTCATCTACTAGAAGTTGCCCGGGCCCTAATGTTCACTATGCACGTTCCAACCTATCTTTGGGGGGAAGCAGTTCTTACCGCATGTCACCTCATTAATCGTCTTCCATCAAAACCACTCAATTATCAAACCCCTATTTCCGTCCTGACTCACACCTATCCACTATTCAAAGGAGGGTCTACTCTCCCACTCAAAGTGTTTGGCTGCGTAGTCTTTGCTCACTATCGTCATCCAACCGCATCTAAGTTGGATCCGCGTTCCCATAAGTGTGTTTTCATTGGATATTCATCCACACAACGTGGTTATAAATGTTATTCTCCTACTCTTCGTCGCATTTTTGTTACCATGGATACACATTTCCGAGAAAATGAACCTTACTTCCCCTCATCTTCCAATGCCATAACGGACCCGTTTTTATCCGACTTTATCACCAACATTTCGGCTGAGACAGAAACCGAACCACTGCCTACTCCCAACTTGCCCGGCAGTGGTTCAGGGGGAGACATTCCTCAACCGCCGAACCATGATGACACTCAGCCGAACCACATGACCACCCAACCGACCCAACCGAACCCCCAGCCGAACCATAACACCCTACCGAACCCGGACCACATGCTAACCCAGCCGTCTCCATTCTTACCAAGTCAACCATCACAAATACCGAACCCGGACCACATGCTAACCCAGCCGTCTCCATTCTTACCAAGTCAACCATCACAAATACCGAACATAATTGTATATTCACGAAAAAACAGGCCTAAAGGTGATGGAGACATGGACGTTCCTCTAGAATGCCAATCTCCAAAACCGATGTCTGTCTCTTGTGGTGGAGAGGATGGTTTGGAGGCTTCATCTGACTTGGATCTTCCTATTGCCCTACGAAAAGGAAAAAGGGTATGTACACAACACTCTATTTCTAGTTATGTTTCTACTGATAAGTTATCGGCCAAGTTTGCAGCATTCTCTGCAAAGATATCTGATGTTCAGATTCCTAAGAACATTGATGAGGCTCTCGTGGACAAGGACTGGAGAGAGGCAGTTAAGGAGGAGTTGGATGCATTGGAGAAAAACAATACTTGGAAGTTGGTAACGTTGCCTGAAGGAAAGAAACCGGTTGGTTGCAAATGGGTGTTCTCAATAAAGTTCAACTCAGATGGGAGTATTAGCAGATATAAAGCACGGCTAGTTGCAAAAGGTTTCACCCAGGTATCTGGTATTGACTATAATGAAACCTTTGCACCAGTGGCCAAGTTAAATTCGGTAAGAATCCTACTCTCTTTAGCTGCATGCATGGATTGGCCACTACAACAACTTGATGTTAAAAATGCTTTCTTAAATGGTGACCTCCATGAGGAAGTATACATGGACTTACCACCTGGATACTCCAGGGGGAAGAACTTGGTTTGTAGGTTGCAGAAGTCGTTGTATGGACTGAAACAGTCTCCACGCGAATGGTTTGGAAAATTCACTCAGGCGGTAAAAACTCAGGGGTTTAAACAGTCACAGGCTGATCATACGTTATTTTATAAACATACTTTGAGAGGAACTCGTGCTATTCTGATAGTTTATGTTGATGATATCATTCTCACAGGAGATGCTCAGGATGAAATTGATTCATTAAAGGGGTATCTCAGCAGTAAGTTTGAGATGAAAGACTTGGGACCACTAAGGTACTTCCTAGGAATGGAAGTGGCTCGAAACTCATCAGGTATCTTTATCTCCCAACGGAAATATGTACTGGATTTATTGCAGGAAACGGGGATGTTGGGATGTCGACCTGCGACAACACCTACTGAGCCAAACGTGAAACTTAACGTTAATGGAGGAAAGGAAGTGGACTGTGGACGGTACCAACGCCTAGTTGGTAAGCTTATCTATTTGTCACATACTCGCCCTGACATTGCTTTTGCAGTAAGTATGGTGAGCCAATTCATGCATGCACCAAAGATGGAACATCATGAGGCCGTGCTTCGGATTCTAAGGTACTTGAAGAGGACCCCAGGTAAGGGCCTATTTTTCGGAAAAAATGAAGATAGATGCCTCAAAGTTTACACAGATGCAGATTGGGCTGGTTCTCTAGTCGATAGGAGATCGACCTCGGGGTACTGTACTTATGTCTGGGGTAATCTAGTCACGTGGCGTAGCAAGAAGCAAACAGTGGTGGCACGAAGTAGCGCTGAGGCTGAATTCCGCGCGCTAGCACACGGAATATGTGAAGGTCTATGGTTAAAGAGGTTATTGGAAGAGTTACATGTTGAGATGTTGAGTCCGATTCACCTATATTGCGACAACAAGGCCGCTGTAAGCATTGCTCATAATCCAGTTCATCATGACCGTACTAAACATGTTGAGGTGGACTGCCACTTTATTCGTGAAAAGATTGATGATAAGAGTTTCACAATGATCTATGTTCCTACTAAACAGCAAGTGGCGGACGTGTTGACCAAGGGCCTACATGGTCCGACATTCGAAGAGTTAGTAAGCAAGCTGGGCATGAGAAATATCTATGTTCCAGCTTGAGGGGGAGTGTTGGAGTGATTGTAGCATCACCATAATGACGGCACATCAGCCATTGACCGAAATAAAGATGGCAATTATACCGAAATGAATATGGCAATCATGTGGAGTAAATTGTAGTTAATTTGGAGTGTAAATGAGGAATGCTTGATTATAGGAAGGTGTAAATAGCAAATTTCAGTTTTGTATCCTTAGCATTTATAGCATTAATGTATAGGAGTTATAGCCTTAATAGTGTATCTTTGACTAGTGAGAGAATTAGGCAACATAAGTGTATAAAGTGTATTTGTAACTCTTGAGAAAAAGTAAGAAGGAATATTCATCTTTTCCCTCTCAATATTGTCGGCCGAATATACCAATTGTTTCAGGTAATAAAAGCTCATTGCCTTCTTCTTCCTAAAGGACATCTCATCTTCTACGTTCATCTCTTCCAAAAGACCAAAAGTTCCAACTTCACTTCGATTTGATGAGAGTTCAGTGTTTCATTGACGAGCAACAATTTAGGTCTGTGAAAATTTTCTTAAACACCTTCCACCTTTATCTTCAAAAGATGTCAAAAGTAGCACTTGATACAGTCAACACATCTCGTCATTGGTCAAAGCGTCAGACACTTATCCCGTACCAGCATCCGTGTCGTGACGTATCGAAATGGTTGTGAGGGGGTATATGAAGAGTTCAGGTAACAGAGTATACCATATATTGATTTGACAAGCCCTATACTAAGGACATGAACAAAGAGAGAAACTACTTTCACCAGGGACAAGATAGTTAGAGTAGACTTTTACTCTAATTATAATTACATTAGAGTTACCAATAAATCTTATGTTGAAACTTTTGAAAGCGAAAAATATGAAACACATAGAACGAGCAAATATATAGACATGAAACACTTGCACTGTGAATCTTAGTGGCAATAAATAGATCCCTTTTTGACATCAAGCATTGTTGTCAGGCCACAGAATTTATTGTAAATAATCAAATATTTCCTTGCTTTCTCAATCTCGAACTCAAGCTGAGGACTTGTGAACTATTACCCAAATATAGTGCAGAATGGCTATGACATCTATTAATTGGATCTTGAAAATATTTCTTTTAAGATCTCATTTTTAGAATATACAACTAACAATTTCAAAAGAATCACATTATAGTGAACACAAAACCTTTTAAAAAGCATAGAAATCTGATTAGCTCCTACGACCTTCAGTCTTTTGATGCTAGTTCTTTCATGTTAATTTACCATCTCATCAACTTAAGCTTAAGTTGTTAGAGAGTAGTAGTTTAGCATTTATCCGCTTCTTGTTTATCGTTCGTAAGTATTTTTTTCCTCACTCACAGCTACAGTGGGTCCAATCAGAAGCTTTTCTTCTTCGTTTTCTTCTCTCAATCATCGGAAGCTTTTCTTATTTGTTTCCCTTTCTCTCAATTGTCAGTCGTCAAACTAGCAATCCATAGTATCAAATGTAATCATATTAGGAAATCGCATTCCAGATTAGGATCTCTTCCTCCTTATTGGTATTCTTTGCTCAAATGAACACACCTCCACACGTGTGGAATCAATCCACTTGCACGCTCCTACGTTTCCCTTTCACTTAATAGTCGAGGCGTTGGACTAGTAACTTGTAGCATCCGTAGGCATATTCGTGGCTAAAAGTTGCATTCTACAGTAGAATTTATTCTTTCTTATTGGTATTCTCAATCGCTCAACTGCACATGCCCCAGGCGTGGAATTGCCACACGTCGGTAAGTAACACAAACTAATAATAGTACTATACAAGAATAATAGATAATAAAGTAGAATATTTTCAGAAAATTGGGGGGCAGGATTTATTCTGTCTTAGAAAGTTGTACGGGTCAAAATGTTGGACAATCAACTATGAGCGTGAACAAAGAATGTGAGTGGTAGAAATGAAAATGTTAAGATAGATTTATGGACATAAAAAGAACGATAAAATAAGAAATAAACATACAAGGAGAAAGGTTGAGATGTCTCCTATAGATGAGAAGATGAGCGAGCCAAGGTTAAGATAATATGGACATTTGCAAATGCGTCTTACAGATTCACTTGTTCGCCAGTGTGAGACAATGAATGTGATGCATATTAAACGTGAGAGAGGGACCTAAGAAGACATAGAGAGATAAAATAAGAAAGATACGAGTTATATGACAACTGGAGAACATATGGACAGTGATAGAGCAACAATTGATTAATGTATATAATGTCATGTAGAAGGTATAAGATTTAAGTGAAAATTTTAAGTACTTAGACCTGAATCACGGTTGAGATGATATGATAGTTTTAAAAGTTGCGTATTCTAAAGACGTATATTATGCATTAGGTATTAGGAGACAGGGTACGACTTAGGTTAGAAGTCAAAAACAAAAACAAAAAATATACAAACAAAGCGCAAGAAAAATGATTGACACATATAACCGGCCGATATAATGGAGAAAAGGCTTGAGTGTTGTTGTGGTGCGTATTCTAAAGACATATATTATGCATTAGGCATTATAAGACAGGGTACGACTTAGGTTACAAGTCAAAAACAAAAACAAAAAATATACAAACAAAGCGCAAGGAAAATGATTGACACATATAACCGGCCGATATAATGGAGAAAAGGCTTGAGTGTTGTTGCGGTATTCTCAATCGCTCAACTGAACACGCCCCCTTATGTGTAGAATTGTCAATTGAGCACAACAGTACTGGCAGAAAATAACAGTTAAACTAGAGAACATCAACTAAAGACGCTGTATAGCAGATTCGCTCTACTGTTGCATTCTGCAAGCCTCCTTTTCTTTTCTTTTTCTTTTTTTTTTTGCTTTTCATTTTCTTCTTTTTCAAATAATTTGATAACAATGGAAAATACCAGGACTTCAGAGGAGGCATGAGTAACAAAGCACAAACTTTTCAAGAGCAAAATATTCCAAAGAATTGAGCTGCAACCTTAAGGTCAATGAATTCTTTTTTTTTTCTTTTTTGTGAGTGAGGTCAATGAATTCATTATACTGCTAAATAAATAAATAGATTGTCCCAAGAGAGAGCTAAAAGTTATGGTCGTAAAGCGCATAGAGGAATCATCTAGTTTTTATGAAAAGAGGACAAAAGTGTTTAGAAATGCTAGAACAATTGGCTCATCCTATGGGGTTCACAAAATTACTACACATCCTAATAGTTAGCCATTAGCCAATGTGGAGGAGATAATTACGAATGGAAGCATCACCTAGGGAGCCATGTCATTAAACGGTGGGTCCAAGTTATAACACCCTCCATTTCATTATGTTAATTTATGACATTTAGGATGTCTACTGGATGATCCTGGAACAAGATAAGACTTGCTTTTGAAGTATTAATATTAGTAGAAACAGATTGTTTTGGTGAGCCAAGAGAAGAATTTGAATGTCTTTCTGACGACCAAGAAAAAGAAGTAAATAGTGCAACATTTAAGAGATGCGAAAAATTACCATAATCTGGAAGATAAGATCCCTTCGACCCACCCTCCACCCCCACACCCAACAACATAAAATAGGCACCCTTTCAGAGGGAACATAAAGCAGCTGCACCTCTGGAAGTCAGAGATCAGCAAAAACTAAATTTGACAGAAATATAGGATTCGCTACTAAAATCAAGCTATGCAACTGAGTACCTTGGTATAGATACTTATCAGCCACCCCAAAGCAAAGAAGACCAAAACGAGCTGAGAGTTCCCACATATATGCACGAAACAGTATATACTTAAAGAAAAGAGTACTCGTTAAAGATGAGACAGTATATACTTAAAGAAAAGAGTACTCGTTGAAGATGAATAAATCATCACATTTAACGGCGTAAAAGCTATATAACACCTTTATCTGGGTGATTTTGGCACGAAACTACTATACCACCAATCTCTTACCAGTATGCATAAAACATAAAGGAGCCAAAAAGAATAATGAACAAAAAATAAGCCAGTCGGGCAGTAAAAAACTACAGTGAAAAAAGAGATACAAATAGTTTGCCTTCTCTTTCATCTGATTGTATAAAGTCCAAATAAGTACTCACGGGCGCAACGAGAATAACAGGTAACAAAAACATTTCAATTATATTTGAAGGAAAATCACTCAAGTTGGATGATTCATGGCCCAGTAGCTGACCAGTACTACTACAACAACAACATTACCCCATTGCCTTAGAGGTTCCCGCCTATGGCGAGGAATGGGGGGTCGAATGTACGCAACCATACCCATGAGTTAGAAACACAGAGAAATTTTTCCCAATGACCCATAATGATGCGTTAGAAACATCAAATCAGACATCATGTGTATATAGTAAAACATAGAGGAACCTCTTAAATAAATCATGCAACGACATAAGAGGACAATGGAACCTCCTATCGCCAAGGAAAATAATTATGTACTCTCACAGAAACTCTAAGCAGTGAAAGACATAGAGGAAACTTCTTAAATAAAACATGCAAAGACATATAAGAACAATGGAACCTCCTATAGCCAAGAAAAATAATTATGTACTCTCACATAATGTGTAAGCAGCGAAAGACAACAAAAATAGAGTTTCTGCTATCACTTCTCAAGACCCCTTCTGCTCCAAGCCATTATATAGCTCTTATATTCTGGAAAATGAAATTATGAACAGCTGCTTACCTCAGACTCCTCTTCTGAGACCTCATTGAGTTCTTCCTCCTCTTCATCAGGCTCTTCCTCTTCATAATCCTGCTCGATGTCTTCATCCCTTTCATGTGTTGGGACTACTTTATCTCCTTCCCCTTCAGTTTCGTACTCAGATTCTTCTTTCTCACTCTCAGAAAATTCTACTGAATGACGAGATGATTTCAAGGGCACTGATGATTTCCGACCAAAATCCTTGTGACCCTATGAATGATATTACACAAGATCTTAGATTTAGTATCAAACACCAAAGAAAACAAAAGGAGTAAGAAAACACGACGAGAGAATGTTTTCCAACCAGTATAAGTAACGTACCTTCTTTGCACTCATAATACGCTTTTCTGCTCGAGCTTCAATCTCCAGGTCTTCTTCGAAGCGCCGTCGAGCGGAGGATCGTCGAGAATCATAGTAATCTGCCTCATCTTCCTGGTTAATAGAAAATACATTTGCATGAATAAATCAAGATACAAATAATTTTCAAAGACATGCTGAATGAATAGATAAATAATAAAAATAGTTTTGTAAAAATTAAACAGCACACGAGAAATCATTAGCACTAAGCCACGACAAAATATCAAGCACCTCCATTATCTCTTTCAAAAGACATTAAATCGATAAACAAAATGAAGCAAACCAAATTAAAAAAAAAAGAAACGCTACTGCAACTTTTTAGCAGACCACGTCAGAAAGCGACTTGACAAAGAATAGGTGTCTAGAAAATCGTGTACAAAGTCTACTAAATTGAAACTGCAAAATTGTTAACATGATGTTGGATGATGACAGGTTGATAGATGTGGTGAGTAGGAGTATTAGCTCCTTTGCCACACCCTATCAGAAAAAAAATTAAATAAATAAATAAAATTTGCTGACCTCATCGAGAGCATCCTCTAAGAAACCAGGTGAAAGTTGACGCTCCTTGCGAACGGATGGCGTATATTTTCTATTTACCTTCTCCTTTTTGCGATTAAGAAGTTCATTTGCTCTTATAGTTTGAGATTCAGCCTGCACAACAGGTGGAAAAAGGTTTCAATAACAATTATACTAATCACACGCCAGAAGGAGATATGCTGCTAACACGTCACTGAGTCCAATATATCCTCAAAGACTTACCCTTTCCTTTTGTTCCTTTTCCTTTTCAGGGTCAATATCAGTGATGCAGTTCTTCACCCTGAAGACCTTTCTATGACGGGACTCCACCAAAGCTGTCAACAAACGATGAGAATTTGACGACAGAGAGGATGGCATAAACCGCATCTTTTTCAAAATTCGGCCCTGTGACTGTAGAATCCCCTGCAATTTCAGGCACAAGAGAAAACCAAACGGTCATGATAATTGTAGAAATATACAGTAAATACATAAATACATAGATAGTAAATACATAAATACATTACGCATTTTAATTGGACATATATGTAACTCACTATGTAAGAATACTAGTCAGCTCATGTGTATAGTGTTAGACTACATAGTTTATGAGTTCTTCCCAAGAAAGTAGCCATTGAGGCCACTTGCTCAACTAGCCGTTAGAGGCTTAAGACACAGAAGCCTATATACAGGCTCATTCTTTGTACTTCAAAGATTAAGTTCAATATACATTCATTTTCTTTACTTCTATGATAATGGTCATTGTTCTGTGCCAAAATCACAAGGATGACATGATCAACCAATTGGTTTTCTTAGAACAAGGCAAGAATCTGAGGCCATTATATATGCCCATCAACACAGAAGAGTTCATGAAAACAGGAATACTTTCAGAGGTGTGATAATTTTGGGTATTGCATGTTCTCTATAAGGATAAATTCCCAACTATCTGGTGAACCACTTATCTTTGCAAAATATTGGCAACTGCATCTTGCCTCTTTTTGTCTCCTTTTCCTTTTTCTGTTTCTTGGCGTTTGAAAAAGTAGCAGGAGTCTTGACATCAGATATGAATGACCGGGCATTCACTTGGTATTATTCATATTACCGTATTATACAGCTCAGAAGCAGTTTGATAAATTAAAGAAGAGGAAAAGAGATCTGATGTCATTAAATACTAATTCAGGCCACTCCAGCAGAGCTCTTATCTAATGGAGAATACAGAACTATTGGTCTTGGCCACCTCAAAGAGAGGACAGTTAATACTCCGAATGCAGTGGACTGTCAAAACTGCTGGTACTTAGAAAGCTGGACAAAGGTGGTCCAACAAGTTAGAGGCATGCCTCAAGCCTGACTGGCTGGATGGAAGTGGCAAATTACTACTGACAGCGTCCATGAGAGAACAAATCAATTATTCACCAACAGAACAAACAGAATAACATGGCATAATATACTGAGTTATTGCCTATCGACAACAAATACCATGGTAGCCTAACTGATCAGTTCCTAAAGAAAATCAGAGAAGTGCCCAGAGAGTAACAAAATTTCAAAATTTCCAAAGCAGGAGTGTGGAAAAATTGCTTCGGAATAAGTGAACGTACAGAGATGCGTGATGCCTATTAAAATTGCTGGAGAAAGGTTAAAAGGGTGAAAATAATTTGGGATAATTATCTTTTGCCCCCCTCATGTTTGGCATAATCGCCAAATCATCATCATCATCATCCAGACCCAGTATATCCCAACGACAGCAAAAGCTATCGTTAAGGTCTGGGGAGGGTAAGTGGTAGGCAGACAATACCCTATCCCAAGGGATAATCGCCAAATAATCACCAAATATCTTCCTTAATGTTTAAATATACACTTTTACCTCCCCTATTGTTTGGATTAAAAGGTAAAATGACATTTAAAAATCTAAAACTAAAAAAATTTAAGAAAAAGTCAATAATACCCCTCTTCCCTGACCCTCTCTCATGTCCCGTCCCACCAGCCGCCAGAGCCCCCTCCTCCACTACTTGAATCCTTAATTTGATAAGGAAGTACCATAGCAGGAAGTACGAGCAGGAAGGTCAGGCTAACAACAAAGATGTCAAGTGAATAAAATATGGAGAAGGCAAATGGTTATAGCAACGTTTCCACCAAAATCTCTGTAGCATCTCAAGAATCCCACCAGATAAAGAAAAAGCGATAAAACCCAATAATTTCAATTTCAATCTCAATCATGTCACTGTTGAAAGTCCCAATTTTTCGTCTTCTTCTATGTCTCTCCAATCTGAATCTCAAATCCCAACAAAATCTACATCCAATTCTTGGTTGAAACCTGTTTCAAGAGGGTCTCCAATAATCCATGCTGTGTTGAAGAATCTTTCTGTTCTAGAAAGGGCTCTAATTGGTGTGTTGAAGAATATTTCTGTTCTAGAAAGGGCTCTAATTGGTGCTGCTGCTGGGGAATTGCAGGTGCATTTACTTATGCTTGTTTACATCCTCTTGATACCATCAAAACTAAGCTTCAAACAAAAGCGGCGTCAGAAATGTACGATGGGAGAGTTGTTGCAATTGTTAAGACTTTCAATTGCAGGAGAATCATGGGTTTTTATAGTGGGTTTTCAGCCGTGGTTGTTAGGTCTACTTTTTCTTCTGCTTTGTATTTTGGTACCTGTGAATTTAGGAAATCAATTTTGTCCAAATTTCAGCAAACTTAGTTTTAACCAATGATGCTGCTTTTTTTTATGCTCGCGTTTGTGCAGAGTACCTAGTGATTTTGTAGGAATGCCACCACAGGTCACAATCTCATTTAGACCAATAAAGACACAAATTCGTTAGATAAAGCTAATGGAGATTTTAATAACGACATTGCGAACATAGTCACCAGAGGTATAAGAGAAGAAGGTTTTAATCTGGAAAAAAAGAGGTTTGTGAATTTTTTATACTTGCAATTGCTTGCTCTTCGCTGATGGGATGAAGAAGGCATGGCAAGGGAGATGAAGAAGATAAAGAAGGCAGGGCAGGGGAGATGAAGGAGAAGGGGGCGGCGGCTGGGTGATGAAAAAGATGAAGAAGACAGGGGCAAAATAGGCAATTCCTATTGTATATATTTGAATAACATTTTTTAATTAAATCAAGGGGGTAAGAGTGTATTTTCCAAACATCAGGGGGTAAAGGTGTATTTTTAAACATGAAGGAGGGTATTAGCGATTATGCCAAACATGAAGGGGGCAAAAGGTAATTATCCCAAATAATTTTGTTACTATGCCCCAGGTGGAAGACATATCCGGGGGTTTTACTATAGTTAGAAGCAGAGCAACGTCATGCATAACAGGAAGTGGATGTATTATATGTGATAACTCGTTCCAATGTCTGGTAAAACCTCACATAGCTTGTCTCATGATGTACAATGTCAATTAATCTCCAAAAAGGGGTACACGTTCTCTCAAAGCAGATCTAAAAGCTGACACATGGTGAGGCATCCCCCAATAGCTCTTGATTGATCATTATGAAAAAGGCTGCCTCTAACTCAGGCCAGCCGAAGAAGCCTTCATCTTCCATTATAGCTGACAGTGAATGGTCAAAGATCCACCAGGTCGATTGTTAAGAAATAATACAAACTCTTTTTTGGTCCATTCATGTAAATCTTATGGACGAAAACAACTATTCGACCAATGAAACTGAACAAAAGCTAATGACTGGAATATATTTTGGTCTTTCCTTCAGCTAGTAAACCATAAAGCATACTTACAGAGGAGAAAAGAAGTTTAAATACTAAGAAAGGAAATCATCAATGAGAATAAAATTTCTGAAAGCAAACAAGAACGTATCTAAGTGGACCAACTTATACTTAATAAGTTGCCAAAGGTGCACCACAGAAGAATATAATATCATAAAATGCATGAGCAACGGTTCGCGGGGAGATGATTATAACCGTGATTCGAATCATTCTCTGAGTTATTGTGATTAAAGAGAAAATCTGACTTAAATCGAGATCTGAAATTCTGAATCAAAAATTAAAAACAAAATAACCAACATCGATAGTATAAAATAATTACTACGAAACTCATTCTAATCTTTGTAATGCACTTTTTAAATAAGGTAATGGATTTTTACAATAGTGTCATTATTTTGCGCCTATGGTTTTTCTTTTTTCCAATGGTGGAAAAGTATCTGAAGAAGAAAAAATTGGCTTAAAACTTCTGAAAATGATGATCTGTTGGAGGGAAATCTGTTTTGATTTAACTTGCTGTTTCGATGTGATGATGAGTCAAATCAATATCAAAATCTTCCTCCTAAACAAAACCGAAGAGTTTTAGATTAAGAATCTAATCTTCACAAATGGATCCAGTGATTGACCAAGGCATCAAATTTCATACAAGTTCTTAACAACCAAATGTGTCTTTTCATTCACACCATATCCTATTAAAAGTTATACGTCAGATTTAGAGTTAAGAAATAAAGGTTGTTAGTTTGGTATATTGCCCTGATTCTTCAACCAGCCAAAAGCCAGATGATATTACCATTTGTCCAATTGCCTGTGCAAATTCTGACTCTAATGTTTTCACTGATCTACAATATCACCTGGTCGGTGAAGTTCGCAAACAAGAAATATCACCTTTCCATGCCTAAGAAAAAGGTGGACTTGATCATGATGTGCATCTTGCTCTGATACATCTAGAACTTCATTTCCAATTAGCAACTGCAAGCTGCCATCTGACCATCTCACAAAACGAGCATTGCTTTCAACCTGCGAAACAAGAGGCGTGCACTTCGAAATGAATTTTTGGTGTACTTAAGTGAAAATTTACCAAGTGGGAAGTCTATCGAGTCAAGTAATTATATCACTCAGATGGAAGCATGTATATTACATAGTAAAAGCATAAACTAAATATGCTGTGTAAGGCAGAAGAATAATTACAGGCATAGTCACCCTATACACGGCAAAGAGACATATCAGGTCCCCTTTGAAAAACTCAAAGTCCAAACAAAGACCTTGGATACAGGTTGATAATTTGATAGAACATCAACAGAGGCTGTGATCAAACTAGCCTATTATAACATACAAAGTTGATGTGTAACCTATAGAAATCTGAAATAATATTATTCATGAATTTAGTCAAAACTTTGAATGTACAAATGATCCCCTTTGTATAGGGGCTGATAATGGAGCTTCAAGTGGCTCAGACTGGCCGGAAGCCAACGGACACAATTCCAATGTCTATATTCTCCTAACAACGGCTATATTGGTTTAGTCACTAAACCAGTAACTTATACAAGCATATGCTAGCTACACAAGCGTGGATTCTCCATCTTTATGTGTGTATAATCTATGTATCCAGTGTATACGTATATATGTATATACAATGTATTCTACTAATATTTATGCATAACCCATTTTGATTGTATAAGTTCACAATAATATATATTATTGATACAATGAGTTTTTACATGGCTATCAACTAACAATCACCAAAACAACACGTGAGTACAAACTCTTCTATTTGTGAAATTAACAGAATGCACAAAAAAATGGTGATTGTGTTAATTATATGATTTAAGCTGCATATATTCTTCAATTTTCTATGAAATTTCAACCAATAAACCAATTTCCTGAATTAAACAAAGAAAATGACGCTCCAAATGTTAAAGATCAAAATTCTAGTCTCTTTCTAATTTAAAAATTCAATTATTTATATTATTTTTAGAGTTATATTTTTAATGAACAGAGAACTCAAAGGGTGTCTGATCTTTTTATTTATCAAATAACTCAATTCGTTATGGACTTGTCCCTGTGCAGAACCCCTAACCGATATTTGAAGAGGACAAAGGTAGTAGCAAATTACGAACATGAATAGAAGTAAAAGTACTGGAGATGAGAAAATGAACACTATGTCTTGACATACACAAAAAATTAAAGTATCAGAAAATAAGTTCAAAGAGCACATATTGATGCAAAAAATGAAAGAACTCCATTTGGAATGGTGTGGTCATTCGCATAGGCGACAATAAAAGTGCCTGTTAGACATCGGAAGGCCCAAGAGGAGACGGCAGGAGCAAGACCAAATAAGACATAAGAGATGCTATTAAAAGTGATGCGGCAACAAGAAAATAGGCAAGCTACGTTGTTTGATTGAGGGCAAGGATCCATAAGGCTTAAGAGTTGTTGTTGGATTGGGGACAGAAAGTAACATCTTATTGCTTCTAGAGGAGAAGTCTTCACATCTACTTGTGTAAACAGCCAATTTCCAGCAATGAACAATAAATACTCACAAACAATGAACAATAAATACTCACAAACAATGAACTCATAAATACTCACAGATGTAGTGCCATCTGGGTTTGTCACTTTCCTCCATCGCACAATGTTGTTCTCCAAACGAATACGTCTCTTGGACCCTGATTCATCAGTCTCAAAGTGATCCTCTTCGACGTATGTTTTTGGGTCAAAGGGCTTCGGATCGATGCCCATTATGTTGGATACTTTAATCATGTGCATCTGCAAGAAACCCATCAAAACAGGAAAAGAGAAAGTGTAAAACATTTTGGTTGACTAAATGCACCAGATATTAAGCTATGAAATTAGTTAGCTACTTCCATAAAATAAAATTAAAAAAAGGGTTTGTAGTTCGCACAACGCCAACTTCCAGTGTAAACTCCAGGTTTTAGACAAAAGAGTTTTTTTTTTTTTTTTGTAATTTAAATTTTATAAAAGCCCGAGGGCAAATAAACCAAATTTACAGAGAAGGTTGCCCATAATGGCAACAAGCAGCATTGTCAGTACCAAGGCAGCAGCTCAAAAGAAAAGGTGGCCTACAGAACCTAACAATATGTACTGCCAACCTTACAAAAAGGTTCCAAACGAACCAGCACAAGCTATCAAACCTAGCTGCATAACTAAAGACAATAATCATAATTACAAAATAGATGAAGACGTAGCCCGATGTTATGAAGCGAATATTGCACCACATGTCCTCCCATGAAATCAAACACAGAATTCCCCTCAGATCCATCCATGAAGTATCCCAAATACGCCATAAGTAGCCAGTAGGAGCCAAGTGCCAGTCGCAAAAATGAACATGGGAATAACTGAAATTCGCACCGGGCACCGAATAAACAGCCAATAAATGGTTCACCATTCCTGACGCTAAAAGCAAAATAATCAGAGTAGTGTTTCCAGTCCAAACTCCAGGAAACCCAGACAAACAGCAGAGAGTGGAGTTGCAAATCAACAGCATTTGGGGGCACGGATAATGATACGAAAAGAGCATCAGCCAAGACCAGCAGCATCGAGAAGACGCAACCCGGAGCAACCCAAAAGCCCCTGCACAAAAGGAACAAACAACAGCAGTACCACGAACTAGGCAGGCAAAAAGAGTAACAAGCATCAAAACAATGAAGGAAATGAAATGTCAGGTGTTATCTCCCAGCAAAGAAAATGGAAGACGGAAGACCAAGATTGATTGCAATGACCCAGTTATTGTGGGATTTCCTAACCTTCCTCCAAGAAGTGGCAGCAAACCTAATGTTGTTCATGACATCCACAGTAGTACTATCTTCATGCCTACAAGTTCTAGTGTGAAACCTTTGATTGCGTTCCCTCCAGAGGTGGTAAACCGTAATGGAGAAGCTGAGGAAAACCAAGTCCCTTTGGAACTTAGAGCTCCAGTTAGAGTTCAGTAACCAGTCCTGAATTCGATCCCAATTGAGCTCAATGGATCTACAATTCAATTTTTGGGTAATGGCGGTCCAGACCCTTCTAGAGTAGGGACAGAGAAAAAACAAGTGGCTATGGCTTTCCTGGTGACCCTGACATAGATGACAGAGGTCATTGTCCACAACACCCCACTGGGCAAGCTTTTGAAGAGTAGGTAGCCTCTCCCAAAATGCAATCCAAAGGATAAAAGCAAATCTAGGGAGAAGGCACCTACTCCAGACAATCTTAGACCATGGAACCTTGGGAAGAGGGCCAACAGTGTCCCAAAGGGCACTATGAATTGAAAATTTACTGGAAGGTGACCATCTCCAAACATCATCACCATTAGAAATAGGGATAGACCTACAGGAATTATAAAAGTCAATAACTTGGTTATCCCACCCACGACCAAAAGGTAAATTCCATTGAGTACCTTGCAAGACTTGAGAAACCTTAGCATTTAAAGGAATGTTGAGTTTACGTTTCAGGTCAGGAGAATTCTTAATCAAAATTCCCCAAGGGTGCCAAGGGTCAAACCAGAAGGAGGTAGAAGAACCACTCCCAATCTCACGTTTTATTAAAGGCTCGAATTGATCCCGGATCCAGAGCAAACGTTTCCAAACCCACGAGTCCTTAGGTTTAGGCTCTACTTCCCAAAGAGAAGCGCCCCTGAGGATAATTGTATGCACCCACTTCACCCAAAGAGATTCTTTCTCTTCACAGATGGACCAGATTTGTTTCATCAGGTATGCATTGTTCAGCCGGGAAAGGTTAGGAAGACCTAAACCCCCAGCGTCCTTGGGTTTACAAAGATCCAACCATTTGATTTTTGCTTTTTTTGGACTACCCCAAAGGAAAGACCGAAGAATGCTTTCGATATCCTTAACAATTTTCCGAGGGAGGAAAAATGGAGCAGTCCAATATCTAACCATTGCTAGAAGCACAGAATTTATAAGTTGCAACCGACCCCCGTAGGAAAGTTTAGAGACAGTCCAACTAGAAATCTTTGCCTTAAGTTTGTCCAAAAGGGGAAGGCAATCCATGTAGGAGAGTTTTTTGTTAATGAGTGGGAGACCAAGGTACTTAATAGGAAGGGATCCAAGAGGGATACCCAAGCAGTTAGAAATCCATTGCTTCCTAGAATTAGACGTCCCAGTCACAAAAATTTCACTTTTAGCTAGGTTTGGGGACAAACCCGATTGGGCTTTGAAGGTGTCAATAGAGTATTTAATTGCACGAATAGACTCTTTATCAGTGTTGGAAAGGATGAACAGATCATCAGCAAAGGCAATTGAACAGAGATTGAGGGAGCTACATCTAGGGTGATATTTAAACCGACCAAGCTGGGTTTGACTCTTGAGGGTCTGAGTGAAACCTTCCATGACAAGAATGAAGAGAGCAGGAGATAATGGGTCCCCCTGTCTCAAGCCACGACTGGACTTGAAATTACCAGAAAGAGAGCCATTAAGGTTAATGGAGAATGAGGGAGAGGAAATACACAGATGAATCCAAGTCCTCACATTTCCAGGGAAGTTCAAATGTGAGAGAATGGTCATGAGGTAATTCCAATTCACCGTGTCAAAAGCTTTCATGATGTCAACTTTAATGGCACAACCACTAGGCCCACCAGATTTTTGGTATGACCTAACCAAGTCATGCATTAAAAGAATGTTGTCCTGGATGTTCCTACCCTTAACAAAGGCAGACTGGTTTTCATCCACAAGCGAAGGAAGGCAAGGTTTGATCCTATTTGCAATGATCTTTGAGATGACTTTATAGCAAACATTGCTGCAAGAGATAGGACGAAAATCTCTCATTCTAACAGGGCTATCAGTCTTCGGAATGAGTGAAATTGCAGTGGTATTGATGGGATAATAGATGTAGTTGTGGGTGAAGAAATATTCAATAGCGTCCAAGAAGTCTTTGCTCACAATATCCCAGTTGGATTTAAAGAATTCAACAGTAAATCCATCCGGACCTGGAGCACTATCATTCTTCATTGAGAAGAGAGCATCTTTGATTTCTTTGTGGGTAACATGGCAGCTCATATCTGCAGCCTGGCTGACAGACAGAGACTTGCCAGGCCAATGATCCAGGGGTGGGATGGAAAGGTTAGGCTCAGAGAAGAGGTTAGCAAAGAAATCCACAGCAAGATCCTTAACCTCATCATAATGAAGCTAGTTTGATCTTGATTCTTAGAGGAGCACCTGCAAGTAATGCACTGCTCCTCAATATGCAGGACTTGACAATGAAACAGGTCTGGGTTAAGACCTATCCATATACGGGTGACAGAGTTAGGAAGGATATTATGAATAACCTCCCAATGCCTAAAAATACGAGAGGAAAAAGGCTGAAAATTCTGATTCCGAACCTTTGTCTCTAGTAAACCAATAATGTTGATACCTTTGTTCTTAATAAATGACTTAACTTCTTTTTGTTTCAAGGGGGAGTTAAGACCCCTTATGTTCCAACATGCAATATTAATCATTTTTTGACTTTTGCCCCCCTAGGTCTTCCTCGGCTCCTATTCCTATGTCTAGGAGGAGGAGAAATTGAGTTTTCAAACCTAACTTGGGAAGATTCACCGGCAACTTCTACAGGAGAGAGCATATCGGCTTTAACCTTTGTGATGACAGATTTCAGCTTTGAGGGTTTGGGTTGTGGGTTGGGTTGTGTGGAATTAACCGTAGCCTTAGAGTATGAACTCGAATCACCTTCACCCTCAGAACTTAAGGAGAGGTACCAGCTGGAATCATTCTGATCAAGATCCAACTTAGCGTTAATACTTCGAATATGTTCCGCTAGAGTCTTATTGTATTCAACCTCAAGATTATCACTTCCATCAACTTGAGAGTCCAATTCTTTTGGACAGCTACTGGTCCCCAGAGGCCTATTGGGTGGAGAAAGGATATCATCTTTGTCTTCGTTGCAAATTAAGTTTAAGGCTTCAAATTTGTTCTGAGAGGAGTGGATCTCAAGTCTGCTATGGTTGGAAGCAGGAGATAAGGAGGGTTGTCTAGCAGTCTGTGGGTCTTTTGAGCTCATGCGGATTTTGGATATGTGATGTTGTACCCTTTCGGGACTAGCCAAATTCCTGGGAATTCTACTACTAGGACCAGCAGTCCCTCCAACTCTAAACTCCTTAGCAGGGGTCACACCTTTTTGGGCTTTACCTTGAGAGGGAAAGGAAGTCACATTCTTTGGGAGGGAACCACCAGCACCACCATTGACATGGGTAGGGGGGTTTGCACAATTATGTCCAAATGTTCTACATTTGGGACATTGTGATGGCATCCATTCATAGATTACCTCTTGGGAACATTCCTTCCCATCTTCATCCTTAAAATAAATAACATTTGGGGGTTTCTCACCCGCATTGATTTCAATGCAGATCCTAGCGAAGGCGACACGATTTTGTGTGGTGGTAAGTTTATCCATAAACAGGGGTTTTCCAATTAAAGAACCCAGACCACTTAGGACCTTGGTATTGAAATAATGAAGCTTCAGGTCTGGGAATTTCACCCAGACCGGAACAGAGTTCAAACTAAGCCTTTGAATAGGTTTCTCAGGAGACCAAGGCCAAAGGAACAAAACTCTGTTGCCAAAAGGAAGGGGGGAAAGATCCAAGATGGATTGCTTCGAGTCATCCGACTGGAAGCGAAAGACGAACAGATCGTCTTCCTTTCTTTGGACTTCGAGTAATCCCTTCGAAGTCCAGTTTTCTTCAGTAAATTTTTTCATATTGAAGAAAGAGGTAGGGTTTCCCATTACCTGGCCAATAATCGCAGTGCTCCACTTCCTTTTCGACGAGATGACATCCTCCGGGTTGATAGCGAAGATTTTCTTCCCTTTTTCGTTCTGAATCTGGGTATGCATGAGTGTTGAAGCTTCATCGGGAGAAAAATCTGGCTTGAGCAGCGAAGCCCAAGCAGATTTAGCTCGAACAACCTGCTGCATGCTTGAAAACTGGTCAGAGTTAATTACACCTGCTATCCATAATTTGTCACCAAGTTTTAAATAGCATCCATTCTTTTATGAAACTCACTTACCAGTCATACTTATATGTGAAATTAACACCTGGCATCCGGCAACCGGGAATTGACCTGCTACATGCGGTTTTTATTAAAATTCCATTTATTTTTCACTTTTTTCCCCACTTGGCGCCCAAATTTTTCCAACCATGGTTAATTACACTTTCCCTCCATTAATTCTAACCAATTCCTCCATCCAAAAGCTTTATACTCTGCCACTAGATAGCGCCAAAGATGGAAACAAGGACAAAAGAACATTTTGTTTATTGTTTCTTGTATTTAAATAATTGTAGAATAAAGTTTTTGCAGCCATTGCCATCGCAACCTGCAAATGAAACCCTTTTGTGCATCTTGAAAATGCCAAGGGAAAACAACAAAATTCAAAATTGCAACTGAAAGGAATCTACTGCAAACAAGGGCCCATGATAATTTTCATGTCCTTGTAATTCCCAGTCATGTATCCAAATTTAGAGTTCAGGCAGTCATACAGTAGAAAGAAGATAGTTCAGGCAGAAAATAAAGGAGAAGATATAAGAAAATAAAAAAAAAATAGAATGGCTAGACCTAGATCGATAAATGGATCACATCCTGCAGCCCTAATGGAGTATGACAATGAACATATCAAAAACAGGTGCAAGAGCCTTGTCTAAAGAAACTTCAACAATTTCAGAAAGCGGACTTGGACACTTCAAGTAATAATAACAAAAAGGGCAACGAAAAATACACGCCCTTCTTTGAATTCATATTTCCGTTCATTCTTGATCATTGGTTACAAAAAAAGTTGTATATTTATCCACAAAAAAAAAGGTTGTGTATCATTGGCCTAACAAAAAACACAATCTTCTTTTCATAGAAGCACAGAATCCACAAGCTAAGTAGATAATAGCATTATACAAGAAAAACAATGCAATGCACTTCAACATGACTACATGGGTCAAATTCAAATATCCAAATCACAAATGAACCAAACCCACATCAAACATTTCCTTTAAACCACTGACACAGTTGCAACCTTACATCGCGAGAGGCCTTCAATTGTATCTCTAAATCAGCCTGCTTCTGGGATTGGATATTCTACACCGTTGATTGTTGACGTGCGCCAAGTGGGGGAAAAGTGAAATACAAGGAACAATAAACAAAATGTTCTTCTGTCCTTGTTTCCATCTTTGGCACTATCTGGTGGCAGAGGTATAAAGTTTTTGGATGGAGGAATTGGTTGGAATTAATGGAGGGAAAGTGGAATTAACCATGGTTGGGAAAATTTGGGCGCCAAGTGGGGAAAAAGTGAAAAATAAATGGAATTTTGATCAAAACCGCCTGTAGCAGGTCAATTCCCTGTTGTCGGATGTCAGGTGTTAATTTCACCTATAAGTATGGCTGGTAAGTGAGTTTCATAAAAGAATAGATGCTATTAAAACTTGGTGACAAAGTATGAATACCAGGTGCAATTAACTCTTAGACAAAATACCATGAATATCAACATGGATTAGACAATGCTTTCATCATTCACAGACCCATCTCTTGAAATATGAGAAGAATGAATGTATTTTCGTTAATATTTGAAGTACACAGAGAATGCCTTTAAATAGGCAGCTGTGAGCATAGCACATAACAACAACATTTACAAGTGGGGCAGCCTTCTAACGGCTATATCTTGAGAAATGAATAAAGAATTAGTCTCGTTAATAACTACTATTAAGATGAGGAATATATCCTCACAGTCGTCTATGGATACAATAAGAGAAGTAATAGAAGGGACCTATGGAAGGAATTAAGATATCAATACCAATTGTATGAAAATAACCTTGGCTCATTATGAGAGACTTCAATATTGTTCTAGACTGTCATGGGAAGGCATGTAGAAAGAGGATAGATAGAAGAAACATTGTTAAGGAGTTCACTCATTGGATTAAGGATATTGATATGGTTAGCATTCTATCTAGAGGGTTTGAATACACTTGGTCAAACAATAGGGATGGTGACCAAAGCGTATACACTAAGATTGACCATATGTTTTGTAATGACCATTGGAAAACCCAGAACTCACACTTCCAACTGGACTATGAAGCTCCCATATCCTCTAATCACTCACCTGGGATCCTAGCTACCCAGAAAAAACCACAAGTTCGGTCATAAGCCCTTTAAGTTTATGATGGGGTGGCTTAAACACCCAAAATTCCAGAGTATACTAAAGGACAATTGGGGAGGATATGAAAAGGAAAACTCATTGGCAAGATTAGCTACGAAGCTAAAAAGGCTGAAAGATCCACTTAGAAAACTGAACAAATAAAAGTATGGGAATATGACGATCACAGTTGATATTGTCAGAACCAAATTAGAGGAAGCCCAGACACAGTCTATCCTAGACTCCCTAAATTCCCAACTGCATGAAAAGGTGAAGAATGCTAGGAAACTTAAACTAATTTCTTAGCATTTGAGATTTTAAAGAAAAATCAAGAGTCAAATGGATGAAAGGGGTAATAGAAATATAATTTCTTTCACAGGGCAGTGAAAGTCCACAATGCTAGGAATAAGATTTTAAGACTTCAGAATCAGGAAGGCGTCATAATAGAGGACTATAAGCAAGTTAAACAGCTAACTCTTGATTTCTTTAAGAATTTGTTCGCTGAACCTCTCACACACACAATTCTTACCTAAGAATAAGACCTTTACTGATAAACAGAGTTGTTATTTAACTCTACCTGTAACCAGAGAAGAGATTAAGGATGTAATATTCTCCTAAAAGTCTGAGAGTGCCCCTAGGTCTGATGGTTTTCCTACAATTTTCTTTAAGGAAAATGGGTAGATGCCTAGAGAGGAACTCACTCATGCCACTGAATACTTCTCCCATAGGATTACATATATTACCTAACTAATGCCACTGTCATATCTTTGATACCTAAAACTGATAACCGAAATAACATTAGGCATTTATGTCTATCTCCTATTGCAATGTAACTTACAAGGTCATTTCCAAGATCCTAGTCATCCGGACCCAGTATATCCTAACGACAGCAAAAGCTATCGTTAGGGTTTGGGGAGGGTAAGTGGTAGGCAGACAATATCTCTATCCCAAGGTTAAAACCCTTGATTCTCCAGGTTAAAACCCTTGATTCTCCACCTTGTTGATGAAAATCAATGTCTTTGTCAAAGATAGAACAATCCAAAACATCCTTTTTATGCATTAGATTGTGAAAGACTACAAGAGGTCATGAGGGTCTAAGTGTCGTGCTATTAAGATAGACATAATGAAAGCTTTTGACACTATTACCTGCGCTTATCTAATGATGATCCTGAAGGATATAAACTTTCCTGAAAGATATCTAAACGCTTATCTAATGATGATCCTGAAGGATATAAACTTTCCTGAAAGATATCTAAACTGGATGAAGTTGTGTATCTCCACTTCCTCCATCTCCATCAATATGAATGGTTACCTGACGGGTATGTTTAATGCCTCCAGAGGCCTTAGAACAAAGGGACATTCTCTCTACTAGCCTTTTTATACTTGTGATGGAAAGATTCACACAACTCTTGAAACAGAAAACCTCTAGCCCCAACTTCTGCTTTCATCCTAGATGTGGACAAATAGGTCTCACCTCATTAGCATTTGCAAATGACCTCTTCATACTCTCCAAGGCTGATCCCCAACTCATCCAAGTGATTAAAGAGGCACTTAAGGAATTCCACGGACTGTCTAGGTTACAACTTAACAAAAGTGTGAAATTTACACTTGTGGTATCAATTCCCAGCAGAAGGAGGCTTTAAGTAGTATTTTGCGTATGCCACTAGGTTCTCTTCCTATCAAGTACCTGGGTGTTCCACTTGTCACTGGGAAACTTCCATACCATGTCTACAGCTCCCTTATGGATTGGCTCACTAGCAAAGTTCAAAATTGGACTACTAAATGCATGTCTTATGGAGATAAACTCTAACTGATAACTCAGTTTTAATGGCCATTTGTAGGTATTGGACTGCCTCCTACTTCATTTTTAGGAGAATGATCAGACAGGTGGAAAGTTATTGAAGTCATTCCTTTAAGGTACCTTAAGGAAAACAAAGTTAAATGGCCCACTATATGTCAAACAAAAGATAAGGGTGGCCTAGGCATCTATGACATGGGATCAGTAAAGGATGCTTACACGATGAAAAGTCTTTGGAATGTGTGTGAGCACACGGAGGAACTATGGTCAAATGCCGTGATCTTAGAGGGCAAGCCAATTTGGGAAGTCAAGCCAAAAATCTCAGATTCTTGGCAGAGGAAAAAAATCTCTATGTAAGAGAAGTTTACACACTACCATTAGGAGAAAAAAAAAGGAGAATGGGGAAAACATTTCCTTTTGGTATGAGCCGTGGCATCCTTGGGGTATACTTAGTACCAATCATCTACTAATCATCCTGAACTTAAGAGGAAATTGACAATTATTGATGATGTTAAGGTCTCAAAGGTTCTTATTGGCAGCACATATGGAAGAGCCTAGGACAATCAAGTGGTCTTGTTCAATCAAGCGGTCTTGTTCAATCAAGCATGCAATGCCATTCAGCTCAAACATGGGGAGGACACATGGATTTGGAAGCCAAACCCCTTATTTTCTGTCAAAAATGCTACATTGCTCTTCTAACTTTCTTGCATATAGTTGAATGGAGCAAAATTGTATCGTGTAATCACTTTCTTCCACGTTATGCAATCATTGTATGGCTTGCATGTTGGAAGAGAATGAATACACTAAATTACAAAAAAAAAAGAATGAATACACTAGACAAGCTCCTTGACTGGAGATTGATTCAGACTAATATTCATTTACTATGTGGCAGGCTTAATGAGGATCATGATCATCTCTTCTTCCACGGCCACTACTCAACTATGATGTGGAGTAAAATTATGAGCCAGATGAAATGCACAGGTTGGAGCGTTGACTGGCAACGTACTATCCACTGGCTTAACACAAACAACTCTTGCCGATCAAAGTTCCAGAAGGGCCATGCATTACTTTGGTTTCTCAGAAACTATCTACCATTTATGGTAAGAGAGTAATAGCATACTACACCATCAAACTGGCAAGGATCATGGCACCGTGACTAAAAAATTGAATCGTGTTCTCTGTAAAAATTTTGCTCGAACTTCTCTCTATTTTTTTAAAAAAAAAAATCAACCCCACCCATTAATCTCTCTCCTCTCCCAACCACATACATCACTTTCACCGGTAATAACGGATCAAACCTACCGATAATGTCTTTTTCTTTACTCTCTCTCCACCCATCTCACTTAAAACCTCCCCCTCCCCTATATTTCTTACCAAATCAACTACGTTCTTCTTCAGTTAAGGCTTGGATACTGTAGAAAATAGTATAGTTATTTTATTATTTGTATGTTGGCTGAAATAGCCGTTAGGGGGCTAGCCGTTAGTTTTCTGCTCTGTATATATATACCGTACTGAAGCTCTCAGCATACAGACTAATAGTCTACTGTAAAACGGCATTCTCTTTGAATACTAGGAAATTCATTCATGCTCAGTTTACTTCCATTGAATAAATGCTCATTTATTGCTTGAAAGGTTAAAGAGCCTTTATTACAAATTTCTATATGGTATCAGAGCATTGGTGTAGAAATCTATTGTATCTGTTTTTTGTGGTTCCCTGTAGTCCTCAAAGTGAGAATATTCAATACAGAAGAACCCAGTTCCTCTGATTCTGGCTCTGCAAAAGCATTGACCGAACAACTTGAACAAGTTGGAGCAAGAGGAAGAAGACAGCGAAAAAGTCTTGTTGAAGAGGACAGCGGAAAAAAAAAATTCTTTGTTTAATCTGTTTAATCCTTCCATCTAGAATCTTCATTCCCGTTTTCAATATTAAAAAAAAAAAAAAACCCAAGGAAGGAGACGTGTCCATCATCTGGTGTGTCAACGAGGTTATCCTGCATGCTTGACACGTAAACCGGGGAAAGACAAGTTGCAGCTGTTCGAACAGCTGTTTGATCTATTTCCTACTCCACGTGACGGAAGGAACAAAATTACGTAAGCGGGAAAAGCAAGAATATTAAATTTCCCCCCTCCCGCTTACCAAGACCAGCTCTTTACCTAAATTTTCATTCCGACACAAATTTCGATATCATTTAGTTTTGAAAAAGAGTAAAGAAAACTTCTTGCTCATTCTGCCTTCCATCGAAAGGCTCTGCAGATCTATTTTTTCTCTTTCTTCTACCTTCTTCTCCTCAAACCTCTTCTGCTCAGTTTTTTCGTTGCTTTTCGCTCTCTTCCATCTCCAGTTCTTTGCTTCACATTTCCTAAAAAAAAATGACTGAACAAAGTGAGGTTACTTCAAAGGTGGAGAAACAACTCTCTCCTACAATGTTGGATACTGCTCCTGTAAATATAGTAAAATTGAACGGGAACAACTATCTTGCATGGAGCAGGGCCATCGAGCTTTTCATTACTGGAAAAGGTAAAAAGGATTATTTGCTGGGAAAGATAACTATTCCTGCTGAGACCGATGCCAAGTTCCAGTCGTGGGAGGCTGAAAACTCTATGCTGATGTCATGGGTGCTGGGGTCTATGGTTCCAGAGATCAGTGAGACCTTTATGCTATATAATACGGTGGAGGAGATTTGGAAGGCAACAAAGGAAATGTACTCTAAAAAGGATAATATAGCGGAGTTGTATGAACTTAAGGCCCAACTGAAAGAAATAAAGCAAGGAGAACAGACTGTTACCAAGTACTACGTAAGCCTCTCCCATATTTGGCAGCAAATCGACTCGTTTGAAGTTTTCAAATGGAGCGGACCTGTTGATGAGCAAATATACAGGGGAATCAAAGAAACCGAAAGAATTTTCAGTTTCTTAGCTGGTTTAAACAAGGACTTTGACACTGTGAGGAGTAGGATCCTTGGTACACAACCTCTCCCAACTATGAATGCAACGTTCTCCCAGGTGAGACAAGAGGAAAGTAGAATGAAAGTGATGATGGGGACCGGATCTATTGTGTCTGCTGAATCATCAGCTTTGGTGGCTGAAAATAAGGCAGCTACTTCTGCTGATACAGTGATTTCCACTGGCATGGTGGCAAAGAAAAATGGAGGAAGTAAAAATTTTGTCAATACTGCCAAAAACCAGGACACCTATATGAGGAATGTTACAGACGTCCTGGCTCGAATATCAAACCTCCATTTCGACAGAACTCAAACCAATTCCGAGGCTCAAATTCAAATCCAACATGGAATCAATCTTGGAGGTCTGATTCCAATATGTCCAGGCTGATTCCCATAGCAACTGGAGAAACTCCAAGGGGAATATGGCTAATGTTGCTCAAAATGAAGTCGTAGATGTTACTCATGGAGAAGGAATACTAAATCAGAAACTGTCGCAGGACCAGATCAACACACTGATGAGGATACTGAATCAACACACAAATGATGAAAGTGTGTCACAGATTAGAGCCACTATGGCCAGTACTAAAATGAATGGTAAGGGGTGTTCCTGGATCATTGATTCAGGAGCAACCGATCATATGACTTCTCATAAACATTTGTTTGATGACTATGTTTTATTTCAGAGTCCTCACAGGGTAAGAATTGCTAACGGACATGGGCTAGATATTATTGGTAAAGGAACTATACGCATGTCTCAAACTTTTATATTACGTAATGTGCTGCATGTACCTAAGTTAGAATGTAATCTGATTTCTGTAGGAAAGGCTATGATTGATAATAGGTGTTTGACAGTGTTTTCTCCTACTAAATGTCTCTTCCTTCCTGTCAATTGCTTTCAGGAGAAAGCGTTGAAGGAGGAAGCTTTGGAGGGGATGACTGGGTGTGGTAGACTCCAAGATGGCCTTTTCATTTTGCAACATGAATCAAGATTTTTTGAAGACACTTCTAGATCATATTCTTGTATGAACACTAAAGCTGATGACAATCAGGGTGTTCCTAGAATAGAACTTCAGAATTCTGACTCTGCTAGAATTAGTCTTATTTTGACATGGCACTCTAGGTTGGGGCATCCCAACTTTATGTATCTCAAACGGTTGAAGCCTGAACTATTTAAAAATGTTACTCTTGATTCATTGCAGTGTGAAACCTGTTTATTGGCAAAGCAAACTAAGAGTCATTATTTGCCGAAAGTATATCAGTCTAGTAAACCTTTTAATCTTGTGCACTCAGATATATGGGGACCATCTAGGATTCCTCATATAAATGGAAATAAGTGGTTTGTGATATTTGTTGATGATCATACGAGACTAACCTGGGTGTATCTTATGAAAAATAAGTCAGATTTTTGCAGGATACTCAAAGTGTTTGTAGCCTTGATTCAAAACCAGTTTGGTGAGACTGTTAAGACTTTAAGGTCTGACAATGGTGCAGAATACTTGGACGCTGAGGTAAATTCTTTTTTATCTAGTTTAGGAGTGCATCATCAAACATCTAATGTCTACACTCCTCAGCAAAATGGAGTGGCTGAGAGGAAGCATAGACACATCATGGAAGTTGCTAGGGCAATCATGTTTTCCATGAATGTTCCTAAGCACCTGTGGGGGGATGTTGTTTTAACTGCTGCATACTTAATCAATCGTATGCCATCAAGAGTGCTGGGGTATAAAACACCACGGCAAGCTCTTCTGGAAATTTATCCTCTCACTCATATCATTTCTGAGATCCCTTTCAGAACATTTGGCTGTACTGTGTATGTTTACCTCCAGCCACATACTAGAAGCAAATTAGATTCTAGGGCTGTAAAGTGCATTTTTGTAGGCTATTCAAGTACACAAAAAGGGTACAAGTGCTATTGTCCTACTAATAGAAAAATGTATGTGTCTTTAGATGTAACATTTGATGAAATGCAACCATATTATCAAAAACCCCAATTGCAAAACTCTGCAGAAATAGAATATTGGAATATTATAGATAAGCACATTGTGAATAACCCGAATTCCAAGGAACCTGGAGATTTGCAGGTACCATTAGAAGTTACAGAGTCTACACAGGAACTCATGGTAAAGGATGGAGACCTCACACAAGACATAAATACAACTAACTTACTTCGAGAAGGTGATCAAGGGGAGAAACAACTCAGGGTATATACAAGGAGGCAGAAGACTGTGAATTCACCAGTCTCATCACCGCCCCAGGTAAGGCCGGTAAGTTCACTAACTCCTAATAGAACAGGTTCCTCACCTTCACAGAGTACACAGATTGATTCAAGAAGCTGTGACAATGACAATCTGCCCATTGCTCTTAGGAAAGGGATCAGACAATGTACAAAACTCCCAGCTCACACACGTAGTATATACAGTCTGCTAAATAATGTAGAGTGCTCTACCAAACATCCTATAGGTAATTATATGTCTTATGATAAGTTACAGCCTGTCTTTAGGACTTTTACAGTTAACTTAGATCACAACAAAGTTCCTGTCACTATCGATCAAGCACTCTCAGATCAGAACTGGAAAACAGCAGTAGAGGAAGAAATGAATGCATTAATTAAGAATAACACATGGGAATTAGTTCCTAGCTCTCACTCAAAACATCCAGTGGGATGTAAGTGGGTTTTTTCCATCAAATACAATTCTGATGGCACTGTAAGTAGGTATAAGGCAAGGTTAGTGGCAAAAGGATTTACACAAGAATATGGAATAGACTATATGGAGACTTTTGCCCCTGTGGCAAAACTGAATACTGTGCGCATAATCTTCTCTATTGCAGTAAACCTTGACTGGAAACTGTTTCAGATGGACATTAAAAATGCGTTTCTTAATGGAGAACTTAAGGAATCTGTGTTTATGGAAATCCCTCCTGGCTACAAAACTGAACATAATAAGTCCATGATTTGCAGACTCAAGAAATCTATTTATGGGTTAAAACAATCCCCTAGAGCTTGGTTTGCTAGATTCACTCGTGTCTTAATTAAGTATGGCTTCACGCAGGCTCACAGTGACCACACATTGTTCATTAATAGGGTTGATCATCTTATAACTATCTTGATCGTTTATGTGGATGACATTATTCTAACAGGAAATAACGAAACTGGTATAACTAGGATTAAAAAACAGTTAGCCAGTGAGTTTGAACTCAAAGACCTTGGTCAATTAAAATATTTTTTGGGAATGGAAGTAGCAAGGACGGCACAGGGTCTTTGTATTTCCCAAAGAAAGTATGTCACTGACCTGTTGCGGGAAACAAGCATGCTTGGCTGCAAGCCTGCCTTAACTCCATTAGAACCAGGAAAAAAGGGGACAAACGGTTTTGTAAGCACTCACTGTTCTGATCCTGATGTTGATAAGTTAAGCTATCAACGATTAGTGGGAAAACTAATTTACTTATCTCATACTCGTCCTGACATATGTTATGCGGTAAGCTTTGTAAGTCAGTATATGCACTCACCTAATGGCTATCATCTAAGTGTTGTTATGAGGATTCTCAGGTATCTCAAAGGAGCTCCTGGACAAGGCTTGTTCTTTAAAAAATCCGAAGATAGGACTATACAGGTATTTACCGATGCAGATTGGGGAGGCTCTAAAGAAGACATGCGGTCCACATCTGGTTACGCAACCTTCCTATGGGGGAATCTGGTCACATGGCGCAGCAAGAAGCAGTCAGTTGTTTCTAGGAGCAGTGCAGAAGCGGAATTGAGAGCCTTGGCCTTGGGCATTTGTGAGGGATTATGGATAAAGCGGGTATTATTGGATCTTTGCCTTCCTAAAGGCACCAGCATTCAGCTATACTGTGATAACATCTCGGCTATCAACATGGCAGAAAATCCCATGCATCATGACAAGTCTAAGCACGTGGAAATAGATCGACACTTCATTAAGGAGAAAATTGAGGATCAATCAATTACTATTCAGTATGTTCCATCATATGAACAAATTGCAGATATCCTGACAAAGTCTGTCTCTAGTCCAATCTTTCTTAAATTATCAAGCAAGCTTGGCTGTATTAATATCTACACCAAGCTTGAGAGGGAGTGTAGAAAATAGTATAGTTATTTTATTATTTGTATGTTGGCTGAAATAGCCGTTAGGGGGCTAGCCGTTAGTTTTCTGCTCTGTATATATATACCGTACTGAAGCTCTCAGCATACAGACTAATAGTCTACTGTAAAACGGCATTCTCTTTGAATACTAGGAAATTCATTCATGCTCAGTTTACTTCCATTGAATAAATGCTCATTTATTGCTTGAAAGGTTAAAGAGCCTTTATTACAAATTTCTATAGATACAACCCTTTATCACATTCGCTGACCATCTAGGCCTCTTTGGTCGCTGATAGAAGAGGTCGGAGTATTTCAAACCAATTGATTTTCTCCCAAAAATAACTCGATCTTTGTGCTTTGCCTATTTTTGCGACATGCATCCAGGGGTTTACGCTAAATCGACTTGGGCTTCCTTGCTCAAGCCTGATTTTAGGCCTGATTCTCCATCGACACTGGTCATGACGAAAATTGATGTTGAGAACGGTGTTAAATCCTTCACAATCAACCCTGCGGAGGTCAAGGAGGACAAAAAAAAATGAAAATCTCCCTTATCCCAAAAATAGACAGTCCAATTAAAATGAAAGACTTTCCAATCTCCTGTTGTGATGTTTGCTACAAAATTATCTCCAAGATTACAGTCAATAGACTCAAACCTATCCTTCCTCTCCTTGTTGATGATAACCAATCAGCATTTGTTCGAGGCAGGAGTATCCAGGATAACATTCTCCTAATGCATGATCTAGTTAAGGCATACCAGAAAATTGGAGGCCCTAGTGGTTGTGCTATTAAGATGGATATTATGAAAGCATTTGACACTGTCAAATGGGACTACCTCCTGACTATTCTTACCCAAATGAATATCCCTAAGAAGGTTAGGCAATGGATCTTCCTTTGTGTTTGTGTGTCTACTGTTTCCTTCTCAATTAACCTAAATGGCTCTCTAACTGACAACTTTAACGTCTCTCGAGGTTTGAGACAAGGCAATCCCCTTTTCCAGACCCTCTTTATCCTTGTCATGAAGGTTTCAACCAAATTCTCAAAACTAAAACCCAGCTTTTCCCATTTCGATACCATCCTAGATGTAACAGCCTCAAGCTCAGCTTCCTTGCCTTTGCAGATGATCTTTTCATCTTGTCTAGTGCAGACGATGCTTCCATTAAAACCATTAAAGATATCCTGGACACCTTTAAAGACCTATCTGGCCTGACCCCAACTTAACAAAGTGTGAAGTTCTTGTGACTTGGACCACAAATATAAAGAAGCACACTATTGCTGGTATCCCTGGCATGACATTAGGCTCCCTACCAATCAAATACTTTGGCCTACCACTCATAAACAGGACACTTGCCTACTCTGACTGTTCCCCTTCACTGGAAAAATTAAGAGCTAAAATCACTAGCTGGACAACCTCAAAACCATCCTATAGAGGCAAGCTACAACTAATAAACTCAATATTGTTGGTCATGGCTGGATATTGTGTTAGGAAATCGAACGAGATCACTGTAAAAACGCGCAGCGGAAAACAAAAATTGATCTCTGATTTCCTACCAAGGATCCATGTTGTTCGTTTAATTCGACAAAAAAACAAAAAGTACCTCCGTAGATTCGAAATCTGCAGATGGAAGAGGTGCGAAAATACGATCACCCTCTGTCGGTATCCACACGAACGCTTCTGCCCGGAGTGCTAGCTCTTCAAACGGCGCGGCAGAAGAATTCGGTTTTCACAAAACGATTCTTGCCCTTTCGTTTTCTACTGGTTGTGTGGTGTACGAGATATACCATGCTCCGTACATATATATAGATATCAAAATCCGATTCCTGATCGGATTTGTTAACGCTATCAAAATCCGTACCAGATACGGATTCTGTTAGGATTAGATAAAACCAATCAAAATCCATATCAAATATGGATTCTCTGTTATTATCCGATGATATAAATATATACACAAAAAACGAAATTAATAATAATAATAATTAATATCCAATATTAATATTATTAATATTAAAAACGATAATAATAATAATAATAATAATAATAATAATAATAATAATAATAATAATAATAATAATAATAATAATTAATATTCAATATTAATATTATTAATATTATTAATCTCAGCCATACGCATTCTTGTGTGTGACCCGATAGGCCCATATTAATTGGCAGTTGATTAAATCGCTATTAAACCAACAAGTCGTAATTGGCCTCTAGCAAGGCATTACGACTACCCAATTAATACGAGTAAAGTCCAACTAGCCTAATAATAGTACATGCATTAATCCCTTTGTCACACGATATCTAGTTTGAACATAAGTCATGGTCAGCGTCATACTTATATTGTTCAAACATATGATTACTCGATCTCTAAGTAGACTGATAAAACAAATGATATTGATCACACTATCAAATCATTTGAGCACGGCCATGCATTTCACAGTCTCACTAATCGAGGGGCCAAAGATATCACTCTCAAAAGAGAGGGACAAATTCTATCTTGACTGTTCAATATCCTCTACATAATTTCTATCACATTCAATCATGACCTTTATTATTATCCAGTTACGAATAACGTTTGATCATGTCAAAATAAAATAGTCCTTATGTTGGAAACTATGACAATCTCAAGTCAAAGGATTAAAACATGACTATCATGAGATTTACTTATGACGCTAATCCATGTAGTAATCTTATGATGGGTCTATCCAATACACTGTTCTCTAACAAGTATCTATGAGATTGATTCGTATCACCATACACATAATCATCTCATGATTATCAAATCAATACTCATACTGATTATAAATTATTTTATCTCTATAACAATAATGAATCAGGGACATATATCAAAATTGTGTAACATACTAACCAACAATGATGATAATAAAACCTCTTTTATTAATAATAAATGCATAACATAAATATCCAAATCATGGCCTAGGGCACATACACTAACAATCTCCCACTTGCACTAGGCCTACAAATATCTGAGACCCATAGATCTAGTATGTTGATCATGCTTGATCCGTGAGAGAGGCTTAGTCAATGGATCCGCTATGTTATCATTTGTGTCAACTTTGCATATCTTGACATCTCCTCTATCGATGATGTCTCGAATGAGATGGTAGCGTCTGAGTATATGTTTAGATCTCTGATGAGACCTAGGCTCTTTTGCTTGTGCTATGGCACCATTGTTGTCACAATAAATGTCCACAGGATTTGCAATGCTAGGTACTACTCCTAGCTCAGTGATGAACTTCTTCAACCAAACTGCTTCTTTAGCTGCATCTGATGCTGCTATATACTCAGCCTCTGTTGTAGAATCAGCCACAGTGCTTTGTTTTGAACTCTTTCAACTAACAGCTCCACCATTCAATGTGAATACAAAACCAGACTGCGATCTGAAATCATCTATGTCGGTTTGGAAACTAGCATCTGTCTAACCATTTACAACTAACTCGTCATCCAAACCTCCATAAACCAAGAATACATCTTTAGTCCTTCTGAGGTACTTAAGAATATTCTTGACCGCTGTCCAGTGACCTTCACCGGGGTCAGCTTGATATCTACTTGTTGTGCTCAATGGATATGAGACATCTGGTCTAGTACATAACATGGCATACATGATCGATCCTATAGCAGAAGCATAAGGAATTTTATTCATTCTATCTCGCTCATCAGATGTCTGAGGACATTGATTCTTGCTAAGATGAATGCCATGAGACATAGGCAGGAATCCTTTCTTGGACTCTTGCATATTGAACCTCTTCAACATTTTATCTATGTATGTACTCTGACTCAAGCCTATTATCCTTTTAGATATGTCTCTATAGATCTTGATACCAAGGATATAGGTAGCCTCGCCCAAGTCCTTCATTGAAAATGAATTCCCTAACCAAGCCTTAACGTTTTGCAAGGTAGGGATATCATTCCCAATAAGCAATATGTCATCCACATATAAGACCAGAAACACTACTGCATTCCCATTAACCATCTTGTAAACACAAGGTTCATCTTCATTCTTGATGAAACCAAAGTTCTTAACTGTTTCATCAAAACGAAGATTCCAGCTTCGAGATGCTTGCTTCAATCCATAGATGGACCTTTGAAGCTTGCAAACCTTCTTTGAATTCTCAGGATTTACAAAACCCTCAGGTTGTGTCATGTACACATCCTCGAGTAAATTTCCATTAAGGAAAGCAGTTTTGACATCCATTTGCCATATCTCATAATCATAGTATGCTGCTATGGCAAGGAGAATTCGAATAGACTTAAGCATAGCTACTGGTGAAAAGGTTTCATCATAGTCCATACCATGAATTTGTTTGAAACCTTTAGCCACAAGCCTTGCTTTGTAGGTTTGCACATTTCCATCCATGTCAGTTTTCTTCTTGAAAACCCATTTGCAACCAATAGTTTTAATACCCTCTGGAGGATCAATTAAAGACCAAACTTGGTTATCAAACATGGATTGCATCTCAAAATTCATGGCTCCAAGCCATTTATCTGAATCTGGACCAGACACAGCTTCCTGATAGGTAGTAGGTTCATCTTGATCTATGAGCATAACTTCACTATCATCAGTCACAAGAAATCCATATCTCTCTGGCTGACGATGTATCCTATCAGATCTGCGTTGGACTTGTGTTACATTTTCAGGCTCCACAACTGTTTGTGGTTCTGAAATCGTCTCTAAAGACGGTTCAACGATATCTTGTGGAACTTGAGTTTCCTCAAGTTGTACTATACTCCCACTAGTTCTCTTGGAGAGAAACTCCTTCTCCAAAAAGACTCCATTTCGAGCAACAAACACTTTGTTCTCTGAGGGAATATAGAAATAGTACCCTTTAGTTTCTTTAGGATACCCCACAAAAATACATTTGATAGATTTTGGAGCTAGCTTATCTGTCATTAATCTTTTCACATAAGCTTCACAACCCCAAATCTTAAGAAAAGACAAACTGGGTCTCATTACCAGTTCACATCTCATATGGTGTCTTTTTAACCGCTTTAGATGGTACACGGTTCAAAATGAATGCAGTTGTCTCCAAGGCATAACCCCAAAAGGATAAAGGAAGATCTACTTGACCCATCATAGATCGAACCATATCCAATAAAGTCCGATTTCTCCTTTCAGAAACACCATTCCATTGTGGAGTTCCTGGAGGAGTCAACTGTGAAACGATTCCACAATTTCTTAGATGTTCGTCAAATTCTTGACTCAAATATTCACCACATCGATCTGATCGAAGCGTTTTAATTGTCTTACCAAGTTGATTTTGTACTTCATTTTGAAAAGTTCTAAACATTTCAAAAGACTCATGCTTATGTTTCATTAGGTAGACATAGCCATACCTACTGAAATCATCAGTAAAAGTAATGAAATACTGAAATCCTCCCCTGGCACTAATGCTGATTGGGCCGCATACATCTGTATGTACCAAGCCTAATAAGTCATTAGCCCTTTCACTATGTCCAGTAAAAGGGGTCTTTGTCATCTTTCTAAGCAAACAAGACTCGCAATTTTCAAATGATTCAAAATCAAATGAATCTAATAATCCATCTTGATAGAGTTTAGATACGCGCTTCTTATTTATATGGCTAAGGCGACAATGCCATAAATATGCAGGGTTTAATTCGTTTGGCTTAGTTCTCTTTGAAGATATGTTATAAATATTACCGTCATTGGAATCATCAAGGTTAAGGACATAAATGCCATTATAACTACTTGCAATACAATAAAGCAAGTCATTTTTATCAAAAATAGAACACTTCTTATTTTTAATAAAAAATGAATAACCTTCATCATCCAAAACAGACACTGAAATAAGATTCCTACTCATAGTAGGAACATAAAAGCAATTGTTTAAAACTAACAAAAGCCCATTGGGCAAGACAAGCTCACAGGTCCCTACAGCTATAGCAGCAACTCTTGCTCTATTGCCAACACGTAGGTCCACCTCGTCCTTCTTCAGCATCCTACTCCTTTTGAGCCCCTGCATATTTGTACAAATATGGGATCCACATCCAGTATCTAATACCCAGGAAGAAGAAGTAGATAAATTAATTTCTATAACATAAATACTTGAAGATGTAGTCGTACTACCCTTCAGCTTCTTCAACTCCTCCAAATAAACATCACAATTTCTTTTCTAATGCCCAGGCTTGTTGCAATGGAAACAAGTTCCTTCCTTAGGAACCTTTGCCTTGGGACCAGGTTTCGGTTTAGCTTGACCCTTTGCCCCTTTTGCACCCTTTGCACTTTTAGCCTTACCCTTGCCTTTAGCTTTCTTTTTCATTAGCTTGGTATTGACACTCAATACATGGGTAGGCTTCTTGATATTCCCCTCAGCAGTTTTGAGCATACCATGTAGCTCAGGAATGGACTTTTCCATATTATTCATATTGTAGTTCATGACGAACTGAGAAAAACTGCTAGGCAAAGAGTGTAGGATCAAATCCGTGGCGAGTTCCAAACTCAGGGGATATCCAAGTCTTGCAAGGTGATCTATATAGCCTTTCATCTTTAAAACATGAGCGCTAACAGATTCACCTTCAGACATCTTACAGTCAAAAAGTGCAACGGCGGTGTCGAACCTATCCTGCCTAGCCTGTTGTTGGAAAGCTTGTTTGAGATGCACACTCATCTCATAAGCTTCTAAGTGTTTCAGGTCTTTCTGAAGTCCTGAACACATAGTTGCCAACATAAGACATCCTATGTCGTTTGAATCTTCCACATGCTTCTTATACTTGTTCTTAACAGCAACAGAAGCATCAGCAGGAGGGGGTTCAGGGACAGGGTCATCGAGCACGTAGGACTTTTTTTCTTGCTTGAGAACGATTCTCAAGTTTCGAAACCAATCAACAAAATTAGTCCCACATTCTTTTAATTTTTCCTTCTCAAGGATTGATCGCAGCGATAAGGTGGAATTGTTATTAGCAGCCATTTATGATCTACAAAATATGCAAAGTAACACTTTATTAATAATGAGGTTAAAATTTATAAAACTCTCACTAAAACATAACCCTCAAAAGAAATATTTTAGTGAGCTAAGATCCATATTTTACTTAATTCTAAACTCAGCTTTGGCATGACGCTTAAAATTAAGTTATTTAGGTAGGTAACATCTTTATCAATTACATCTCATGTAACTCTTAGAATTTATGGAATAATGACATCATATATCATTGTATGTTAGATTCCATCTAATGCCTTGAGCCCAAAACCGTTTTGATAGCCCAATTAAATCTAACCAATTTTAAACATATGAGTAGCACTATTACTCATCCTACGTAGCTAGTAATGTTTAAAGCACATTGCTTTGGCAATACCTACTTTAATACAATCCCAGTTTTAATAGGTGTTTAAGACATGGATGGCATCAAGACTTAAATTATTAATGAGGGTTCAACTTAGTTTATGTCTTGCATTGCATATCATTATATCGTAGCATCCTATATGCATATATAATATATCATCCACGCATCTCATACAAAATGATAAATATGTAAACGTGACATAGCATGGCCAAACTAAATATGATCTTCATGAGACCAAATGAAGATCATAAAGGAAACCCTATGTGAAAGACTTCCTATTACAACATTTGCAATGATACATATCTTCTTGTCTTGAGATCGTGTCTCCATCTCTATGGAATCCACTCGTCCTTGGTATGTGTCGCCATCACCACTTTTGTAGCTTGATTCTTCATTTATTACAATAATAAAGAAAAACCCTAACTAATTGTATAATAAAATACAATAAAAACTACAGCGGCACGCAGGCCATAATAACCCAAAACAGAAATATGACTAAGTCAATCACATAGGTCCTGAGGCCATGCTATGCACCATGCAAAGACATCAACAATTATAATATATTTTACATATTATAACAAATAAATATATATTGACATTCTTAATGTCACGGTAACGAACTATAGGGCGTACGCATACGGCGGTCCCGCTAGCCGATTAGCGGGCGGGGTTCCGAGGGGCAGCGCCCCTCGAAGCCAAACAAAAAACATCAATCAGATTAAAAATTTTCTTTTCGGATCCCTAACACAGACGCGTCAATCATATTAACGATCTTACTGTTTTGACTACGTGTAAGCCCTTATAGAAGCACCGATCGAACCGAGAGTTATCATTCAAAACCCAACACAGAATCATCAATCGAATTGACAATCTGTTGTTTGAAATCCGAAACAGAATCAATCTGCCATTCGAAATCCGAAAACTGAATCATCAATCGAATTGATAATCTGTCTGTTTTGAATGTGCATAACTCTTACAGAATCATTATCGGTTGTTCATATCGATATAAACATAATCGTTTTTGATCATCACATGAAAAACGAAAACTTTATATCACATATAACAATCTCGAATCGTAAGGTCTCATGAAAACGAATTGAAAACATCAATCCGCTCTCACCAGATGAGATTCAAATAGGGTTCTACACATAGCGTATGTTTACATCTAATATAAACAGAATCCGTTTTGATCATCACATGACAAACGAAAACCGCCGTATACAAATCATCTCATGAAAACGATTTGAAAAACACCATTCTTCTCTCATCATATGAAATCCGAGTTGGGGTTTTTGTACATATCATGCCATACGAAAATCAGTAAACATCTAATCACATAAGCATGATATAATCGATTTAAACGAAATCAACAAGTGGCTCTGATACCACTGTTAGGAAATCGAACGAGATCACTGCAAAAACGCACAGCGAAAAACAAAAATTGATCTCTGATTTCCTACCAAGGATCCATGTTGTTCGTTTAATTCGACAAAAAAACAAAAAGTACCTCTGTAGATTCGAAATCTGCAGATGGAAGAGGTGCGAAAATACGATCACCCTCTGTCGGTATCCACACGAACGCTTCTGCCCGGAGTGCTAGCTCTTCAAACGGCGCGGCTAAAGAATTTGGTTTTCACAAAACGATTCTTGCCCTTTCGTTTTCTACTGGTTGTGTGGTGTACGAGATACACCATGCTCCGTACATATATATAGATATCAAAATCCGATTCCTGATCGGATTTGTTAACGCTATCAAAATCCGTACCAGATACGGATTCTGTTAGGATTAGATAAAACCAATCAAAATCCATATCAAATATGGATTCTCTGTTATTATCCGATGATATAAATATATACACAAAAAACGAAATTAATAATAATAATAATTAATATCCAATATTAATATTATTAATATTAAAAACGATAATAATAATAATAATAATAATAATAATAATAATAATAATTAATATCCAATATTAATATTATTAATATTATTAATCTCAGCCATACGCATTCTTGTGTGTGACCCGATAGGCCCATATTAATTGGCAGTTGATTAAATCGCTATTAAACCAACAAGTCGTAATTGGCCTCTAGCAAGGCATTACGACTACCCAATTAATACGAGTAAAGTCCAACTAGCCTAATAATAGTACATGCATTAATCCCTTTGTCACACGATATCTAGTTTGAACATAAGTCATGGTCAGCGTCATACTTATATTGTTCAAACATATGATTACTCGATCTCTAAGTAGACTGATAAAACAAATGATATTGATCACACTATCAAATCATTTGAGCACGGCCATGCATTTCACAGTCTCACTAATCGAGGGGCCAAAGATATCACTCTCAAAAGAGAGGGACAAATTCTATCTTGACTGTTCAATATCCTCTACATAATTTCTATCACATTCAATCATGACCTTTATTATTATCCAGTTACGAATAACGTTTGATCATGTCAAAATAAAATAGTCCTTATGTTGGAAACTATGACAATCTCAAGTCAAAGGATTAAAACATGACTATCATGAGATTTACTTATGACGCTAATCCATGTAGTAATCTTATGATGGGTCTATCCAATACACTGTTCTCTAACAAGTATCTATGAGATTGATTCGTATCACCATACACATAATCATCTCATGATTATCAAATCAATACTCATACTGATTATAAATTATTTTATCTCTATAACAATAATGAATCAGGGACATATATCAAAATTGTGTAACATACTAACCAACAATGATGATAATAAAACCTCTTTTATTAATAATAAATGCATAACATAAATATCCAAATCATGGCCTAGGGCACATACACTAACATATTGGACAGCTGTATACTTCTTACCTAGAAAGGTTCTTAGGAAAATTGAAAGTATCCTAAGATCCTTTCTTTGGGGTAGTCCAAGAAAGGCAAAAATCAAATGGTTAGAGCTCTGTAAGTCAAAAGAGAAATGGGGCTTTGGGTTACCAAATCTTACACAGATAACCAATAGATACCTCATGAAGCAAGTGTGGTTTATCGGTGAAAATAAAAATTCCTTATGGGTTATATAGGTACACTCATTCATACTCAAAGACAAATCTCTATAGGAAGCAAAGCCTAAACAACAAGAATCCTGGTTATGGAAAATACTACTTTGGGTAAGAATCAATATGAGCAGTTTACTAAGCGCATTATTGGCAAATGAACTTCCACCTCTTTTTGGTTTGACCTCTGTCATTCATGGGGTATTTTGCTTGAAAACTTTCCTGAAATGAAGCCAAACTAAATATCACCCCAGGGGCCAAAGTGCCAGACGTGATACATGGAAGCCAATGAAGATTGTCGTTTGGCAAAGGTTGGGACAACCAAGCGATAAGCTTCTACAATGCCTGCAAAACTATCTCAATCACTCCCAATGAAGACTATTGGAAGTGGATCCATGCCCAACAATTTTCAATTCAAAGTGTCGTAGCTGCAAAAGTTCCCCTTCCCAACTAGTTCCCTGGGCCAAGATTGTTTGGAGTAGGCATCGTCTTCCTAGATATGCAATCATTCTTTGGATTGCATTTTGGAAAAGGTTGCCTTCTCTGCAAAAACTTGCCCAAAGGGGCACTGTGGACACAGACTTGTGCTTGTATTGTAAAAGACAACCTTTAGATCAGGAGCACCTGTTTTTCAATTGCCCCTTCTCTAAAGTGGTTTGGAAAGCGGTTCTGCTAAGGCTAAACTGTAAAACCATCATCCTTGCTTGGGATAACCAACAGGAATGGCTGCTAACAAGTCATTGGTGCTCAAAATTCCAAAAGGACTTGGTATTCTTTGGATTATTCGCAGTAGTCTACTATGTTTGGAGAGAAAGAAACCAAAGGTTCCACAACTCCCCCCAGATAAAGGAGTAGACAATTATTGGGGATATCTTACAGAATATTAGACTTGCAGCTACCTCATGGCAGAGAATCAGGAAAACACACATAAACTAGAAATTCGATGTAAATATTGGGTTACCAATGACTGCTTTCTCCTGCTAGTTTGACATATTTCCCCCACATAGGAGTGAAGCCACCCTCCTGAATTAATCTTCTAGCTCCACGAATGTTTGAAACTTACTATCTCTTCCTGTATATTATCTTAAACTTCAGAATACTGCTTGCTTGCTTTCTTGTTGTGCAGGTACAATCCCTTGGTGATTGAGACTTGTTGAGACTGGGGACTTGGAAGCCTCCAGTCAACAGTTTGATATTTAGTGGGATAAGCCAAAAGAGCTTTGTTTTACTCCCTTTGCTATGAGTTTCATCTATCACTACTATGGTTGGGATTGGTTATAGTTGGGCAAAGGTTCAGGAAACCCCTGTGCAGAATGTACTACCTTTTGTCTACTATATCAATCCAAACCTGGACGGACTGACTGTTATGTCCTTCAATAGCAACACGCGAGATAGCCATCATCCCATTTTGTTGTTCCAGATGGAACTTACATAGTCTTTTTGTAAGCCAACTATATATCCTTGCCCAGGCAACTAAACTCTAGTTGGCAATCTCATTTATATTTATGTACTAGCTCTACGACCCTAGAGTCGTGGTCACACAGGACCACTTTTTGTTAAAGGTTGGCACTATCTATAGCGATCATATTGTAAGTTACCTTTATCCCCACTTTGCTTCGACTATTCATTTAGTGGTTTGGTCGATAGTACATTTTTGTAAATCTGCTTACTTGGCTCATATATGAAATTTAATTTACAAAAGAAAAAATCTTCGCAAATAGTAGGGTACCAGGATAGAACATTGTCCATCGACATAATCCAGCCTAGGATTAAATTGCCAGAATTAGGCATAGGAAATCATCAATATGCCATAGACTCTCAAAGTCAACTCAGAAGAAAAAATTCTAAAAACAACAATATCTCTAGCATTTTCCAGCAATCACTGAGGTTCAACTAAATAACAAGTTGAAGTTCACCTTTTCTGGTGGACCTGGAGGAGGGCGCAATGGAATCTCCAGTTCCAAAGGAGGGCCAACAGGCTTTTCCTTTGTTTTAGACTCAGCTTGCTCTTCTTCAGATCCATAGTGACCTTCCTCATCAGCTAGCATATCCTCTGGTTTAAGTTCCTTGTCATAGCTTTCTTCCTCTTCCATAGGAGATCTCTGTTAGCAGCTACAACGTCAGCTAGAAATACAAAGAGACCGAACAAAGAGAAAAACAGACGAGGATTGTTATGAAAAATCTAACATGAATGTTTGACTCTTCTTCAATTTGATTTTCAACTCGATACTCCAGTTGCTCTTCATCATCAGAATCACCAAATACATTACGTAGCTCAGGAGCTGAGTTCAACAAATGTGTCTGATCTTCCTCTTGACTTGGAGACCTGAGATAAAAGCCCGAATCACAAAAGTCAATTGTTAAAACCATCTGACAGTAACTCACAGGGAGCCCTTGTACCCCCAACTAAAGCTATTGAATAGCAGAATTATGAAATTTAAACAAAAATTTACTTCTGAAACTTAGCTAGAGATGTTTTGTATGGGAGAAGGGAGAAAGTAGAAAGTAGAAAGGATGATGAGAAGGGAAGGAAGAATAGAAGGAAATGCCCTTTTCTATTTGTTAAGGAGGGATAAGATGGTGGAAATGTTGAAAATTAAATCGCAAACAAAAACTTAGCCAACCACCTCGCAGCTCTAGTCTGATTAACTTCATCATCTTCAATGTCAGCATAGTTGTTCTCCTCAGATCTTTCGGATCCACTGTGAACTGTGTCACGTCTCCTGCTGGTTACACCCTGTTGAAAATATTCCGCTTTTTCATTACTTGCTGACTCTTTTTCTTCACTTTCTTCTCTTTGATCAGCAACTTCAACTTCTTGAGAACTCTGCTCTCTTTCACCTTCACTTTCACCATGATCATGATCGACATCTTTCATTTCACCTTCACTCTCCATATCCGCCTCTCCCTGACCTTCTATTTCGCCCTCTCCTTCAGGCTCAGGGCCTCCATCTCCTTCATCCTGCACTAAATTGTTAACAATAAAATTAACAGTAATATGAAATTAGTAAAGTTTTCTTTTTCTTAGAAACAAAATATGCAAAAGCTACATTGAATGAATTTGCATAAATCTGGAAGCATAACTGTAACGTACACTGAAGTGGAAAACATGAGAAAATAAAGCCTAGAACTGTTAAAAGAAATGGGATGGGTTGGTCACTGAACATGGTATTAAAGCAGTGGTGGATCTCACTACTAGTATTACCACCCCATTTATCGGGGAAAAAGTTATGTGCACGATGGGCACACACATGATGATGATACCTAAAGGCTTAAGCTTCTGGGTGGGAAACTGAAACAAAATAACTTACTGCACTGATGATGAAAGACCTACAGCAACTTGGTAGAGCTCCAATTAAGCACGTCACATCATAGCTACGTAATATACAATCGAGCACAGCATAAAATGTGTTACTATAATATAACACACATATATACAAGAAACTTGTACCAAACAGGGCCAGAATAAGAAGAAAGAATACGAAAAACGCCACCTGAAACAAAAGAATGTTTAATCCTGTCCTTAAACAGTACATCTTCAGCCTCTCAATCTCAAACTTTCTTTTCATGCCAACAGATGAACTAGTACCAAAAACCAAATGTGCCCTATGAATTTAGAGATGTAGCCCCAAAGTACCTCAGGCGTAAATCCCTAAGCAACTTCTCAGTTCGAAAATTTCATCACTCAGTGACCGTTGCTAACTTCATTCACACGCATGCCAAAAAAGCTAACTTCAGATTTCCCACCATCACGACCCTAGGGTTTTGACCAAATGTGTTGGTAAAGATACACATCTTATCTCCAACCAGAGAATAAACAAAATAACGTAAAAATCCAGAAATAATTACAAACACCTACGTGGAGTTTTAACTTTTTCACTTGTCCTATGCCCTCTACCAAAAAGTCATCCATATGCACACAAGGTGTCATGTACATTCATTTACATCATTCCAAGGGTACAAGTGAAACAGCATAAAAACATCAAGTCTGAGGGTGGCTCTTAGAGAAAATGTGAAGAAAACGCTAAATGAAGTTTTAGTGTTTCCACTCCAAAATCTAAGGAATTTGAGCTAGAAGGTCAGAGACCAGCAAGTCAATGAAATTATCCCAAACATCAAACGTCTAATGGAATGCTATATCAGCATTGAACTTTGACATATCTGAAGAAAGAACCAAGCTTTTGATTGACAAACGGTAAAGACAAATAAACTACATGGAAATTTACAAATTTGGAATCCCCTTATTCACATGTAATGCATGCACAAGCACATACTTCAACTATGTATTCCGAGACAACCACATGCTGCATAGTTGGCAACCGATCGATGGGCAAAAACAGAGCTAGAGAATTACCAGCTCTCAAGTACCTTAGGCGAAATTGATGTCTACCGTCTTTTCGACTTAATTTTAGTCACAAGAAAATTTACAAATTAGGGCCAATGTCTGTATTCCAACCAAAAAAAACTCCCAAATAATACAGCATCGAATTCTTGAATTAAACACATTCTGAACAAACAAAAAAGAGAAACTTTCAGAAATAATCATACCGAGGCGTAGCTGGGCTGACGATTGAATTCATGCTCTGACTCAACCTCCTCTTCTTCCTCCTCTTCTGATTGATCACCAAACAAATTCTGTATCATCTGATGCCTCTTCTCTTCCCCCACCATTTTTCCCCAATTCCCAAATTCCCAGCAGAAAATCTATTTGCTTATTCCCCCCTTTCAAAGCTTGGCGTGTCTGTAGTGTATAAAGCGGTCGGGTACCGCGGAACCAATGGTGATTTCTAACTTTTATTATAATTTTTTTTTTTAATTCATAAATGGACAAAGTGCCCAGGGGATTGAACTTACACATCTTTTGTTCGGGTCTCAATTAGGATTGTTTAATGATCGAGTTTGATTCTAAACAAACCGTGTTCAAACATTTAATTGGATTTGTACTTAACAACCCGAGTCAACCAAGCTGGGTTTGGTTCACGTTAAAAGGATAATATGAACAAATTGAATTCAAACAAATCTTTAGACTCGACATTTTAAACAAACTAAATCAAGACATATCGTTAAACTTATCGAGCTAAATTCAAAACTCAATATTTGACTCGGTTTGACAACCTTATTCTCTCAATATTATAATGGTGCTTTCTAACTTTTTGTTGTAATTGCGTTTTTTTAATTCATACTATAGAATGTGTATATAGTGGAGATTGAGGCCTCAACCTCGGTAGCCTCGTTAGCTATAGCCTATAGTTGTGTTTGAATATATTTGATTTTTGTGATTTAATAAAAATGATATATTAACTTATCAATATAAATAATATGAAATATTTAGTATGATACTCAATTTAATCTTTTAAATTAGCTTTTTAACGTAAGTTAATATGTTTTTAATAATGGCGTCATTATTTATGTGAAATTTATTTTTCAGTAAGATAAAAAGTATGATAAAATCGAATTTAAAATTTATTTGAGTGTGGTATATTGTAGTTGGGATTTAAATGTTGATTTCAAACAGCAACAATAGTTGTGTCACGGTCACATTTGGATTATCTGAAATTTTCTGTTGAAATAATTTGTTGCCTATTTGGATTAACTTTTTCCTTAACGTGGAGATGTGTTTTTATAATCCTAAATATGATTCTATTATTCTATTGCCTTCATCAATCTATTGTTGTTTTGGATTTATTAATACATTGTTTAACACATTGTACAATCTTCTCGCTTAAAAATTCATAATTCTATTGTTGTTTTAGATTTATTATTACATTGTCTAACACGTTGTACAATATTTTTTGTTATAACATCATATATATTAATTAGTACATTGTCTAACACTTTGTAGAATCCCTTCTATATAGGAATATAAAAGGATATACAAAAAATGTATAAATTCTTTTTAACATTTTGTACATTGTCTATCAATTTGTACAATCCTTTCTTTATTAGTTCTAACACTTAGTTAAACACGTCATAGAGCTCCAATGACGTGGTATGACTAAGCGCATCGGATCGATGGAGCTTTACCATGTTCTAGCGTCCTAACAGATGAGTCGCCTACATGCAGTGGTATTTGTACACTCCTGACGATTGGTCGACCTCGTATTGAGTGCGTAGGCAATGACAATTTTTTGGTTCCAAGCTAGTCTTACGCGGATGGTACGTATACATCTTTTGTCTCATTTAATTATATCATTGTAGATTAAATGTATTCATAAGCTACATGTGCTTGTGTATTGGTGTTTTTATCATTTCAATCGTAGGCACATAATATGACTAAAATCTACCATGCTGCAATTGAGGCAGTGGACGATAGATACATGGAGAATGCATCACATAGGCTCAGACGGATGGTCTTGGATTTTTTTTATTGCATGGACATCCAATCACCTTCATAAAGCATACTTACGATGCATGTTTTCCGCACTTTGCCACGCCTCAGCCGGAGGGTACATCGTTAGCACATGCATGTACATGAGCATCATCGCATGTGTATGCACATACATTTGCAGGTCCCTCGGGAAATACATACGTTAGACCATCATCACAAGCTAATACATCCTTCCGGATGTTAGGAAATCAACCGAGATCACTGCAGAACGCGCAGCGGAAAACAAAAATTCGATCTCCGATTTCCTACCAAGGATCCATGTTGTTCGTTTAATTCGATGAAAGAAACTCGAAAATTACCTTTGTAGATCCAAATTACGCAGATGAAACAAGTGCGAAAATACGATCACCCTCTATCGGTATCCACACGAACGCTTCCGTCCGGAGTGCTAGCTCTTCAAACGGCGCGACTGAAGAACTCGGTTTTTCACAAAAACGGCTCTAGGGTTTCTTTGATGATTCTGTATATTTTTCGTGTGTAGTGTATACGAGATACACAAATATATACACACATACGTAGACATCAAAATCCGAGTCCTAATCGGATTAGTTGATGCCAATCAAAATCCATATCAGATACGGATTCTATCAGGATATTCAAAATCCATATCAGATATGGATTCTCTCGTTATTATCCGATAATACATATATATATATATACAATCACCAAAAAACGAAAATAATAATAATAATAATTAATATCCAATGTTAATATCATTAATATTAAAAACGATAATAATAATAATAATTAATATCCAATATTAATATTATTAATATTATTAATCTCAGCCATACGCATTCTTGTGTGTGACCCGATAGGCCCATATTAATTGGCAGTTGATTAAATCGCTATTAAACCAACAAGTCGTAATTGGCCTCTAGCAAGGCATTACGACTACCCAATTAATACGAGTAAAGTCCAACTAGCCTAATAATAGTACATGCATTAATCCCTTTATCACACGATATCTAGTTTAAACATAAGTCATGGTCAGCGTCATACTTATATAGTTCAAACATATGATTACTCGATCTCTAAGTAGACTGATAAAACAAATGATATTGATCACACTATCAATTCATTTGAGTACGACCATGCATTTCACAGTCTCACTAATCGAGGGGCCCAAAGATATCTTTCTCAAAAGAGAGGGACAAATTCTATCTTGATTGTTCAATATCCTCTACATAATTTCTATCACATTCAATCATGACCTTTATTATTATCCAGTTACGGAAAACGTTTGATCATGTCAAAATATAATAGTCCTTGTTATGCTCGCACCCTCCGTAGGGTAACTTAAAAAGACAAAGAAGAATTTTACGGGAATTAATGACGGTCAACTGTAACTAATGACGAAATAAATATAGGATTAATGAGAATTAAATGAAGGATTAAATATTAGGAATTAATTTGTATTTAATTTTTAGAAGGAAATAATTAAGTTTATCCTTTAAGATAAATAGATAACAGTATAATTTAGAAACGCCAAACTTTTCCCCATCCCATATAAAACTGACAGAGCGTCAGTTTTTCTACAGAAAACATCGACGCTTCTTTTCTCATACCCTAGCCGTTTTGTCTAAGCCACGTAGAAGAAGAAGACAGCCTCCAGGAACCGATCCAACCTCCGTCTGTTTTCCAATCCGTTCTCGAGTAATCAAAGGCAAGTAATCTGTTTATAAGTTCCTACGTTTTGTGAAAGAAAAATGGCCTATTTTGTTATCAAATTGGATCACCATGCAGTAGATTCGTTCTTTGATTATTTGTTTATGATCTATGTGCGTTCGTTTCGAGATTTGGCCAATGTATCTGGAAAAGCATTCGTTGTGGTTGTTGATTATGTGAAAACATGCAAATCCCTACCCTGAATCCCCTCTTGGTGTGATCCCATAGTTGGGCGATGGGTTGAGAGGAAAGATTAGATTTTTAGGATTGAGAGAGTCGGATAATCGAGTTCTAGGCTTGAATCTTGCTTGAGATGTGTATAGCGGTTAATCTGTATGTTAAGCATGAAATTGTAGTAGGGAAATCTAGGCTTGGAATTGGCGGATGGAGATTGGAAACATTGATGGAGTTCTGCAGAAAATCGCAGAAGAGTTTCTGGAATAGAACTGACATCGATCGATCGATGTCAGAGATCGATGTCCCCAGTTGGACATCGATCGATCGATGTAGGAGTAGGCTGAGAGATCGATGTCCTCAGAAGGACATCGATCGATCGAAGTGAGAGATCGATGTCCCCAGTTGGACATCGATCGATCGATGTAGGAGTAGGCTGAGAGATCGATGTCCTTAGAAGGACATCGATCGATCGAAGTGAGAGATCGATGTCCCCAGTTGGACATCGATCGATCGATGTATAGGGGATGAAGTCCTGAAATTTTGTGGAAAGTAGAGGAAGGAAGGGGGATGTTCGGGGAGCCTGTGGGTGACTCTAGTGACTTCTTAAGACTTGATTCAAGGTAGTCTAAACCTTTGGAACATGCCCTATGATGATGAATCAATCTTGGTGATTTCAACGGATTCTCGAACCGAGTTTCAACGTGAATGACTTAGGAGGGTTAGGCAATGAACGTACAAGGTGTCTTGGAGTTCAATGAAGGAAAGATAGGGATACTCTCGTCGGGATGTGAACCTTAGAATCAAGGTTAAGCATTGACGAGCTAGTTGAAGTCTAAGTGTTGATGAATAAGCTAGTGAACTCTTGTGTGTGACTTGTACTTGCGCATGTGAATGTGTATTGCATATGTGAACGGGAAGTATGAATGAAGTAAGGAGTCTTGCGTCATGGCACGTGCATTGCATAAGTTTTTGAAAAGTGAGGTGCTTCGACACTGATTTGTGAAGGTGACCTACAGTGTTAACCGCGACGGAAATTTAAGCCGGGGTGCACTGTAGGCCACAAAAGACTGTAACGTTAACCGGGATGGAAATTTAAGCCGGGGTGCGTTACAGGGTATAAAGTACTCTACAATGTTAATCGGGATGGAAATTTAAGCCGAGGTGCATTGTAGAGTTTACGAGAGCTGTGATGTTAATCGGGATGGAAATATAAGCCGAGGTGCATCACAGAGCATACGAGCTTGTAACGTTAACCGGGATAGAAATATAAGCCGGGGTGCGTTACAAGGAAATGAGTTAGGAACCGGACATTGTGTCATGCATTGCATTGATTTGAAAGAAATGGCTCATGCATATGTGATTGTGTAGCGGAGTGCATTATTTTGACATGCATCACGAGTGTCAATGTGTTACGAATGTGTGTGATACTTGATTGTCTATGAATTGTTAAGTGTGAGCAATTTGACGTACTTGCTTTATAGCGTTGTTTAAACTTATATATTTGAAAATTACAAGACATGTGCCCCTCAATTCCCTCAGTTTATCTATCACTCATGTCTTGCCATGTGTGGATCCCGTATGTCTTATAAGTGGGTTACTTGCTAGCGTTTTTAGCTAAGGGTACTGCATTTGATCTTGCAGATGAACCCAGTTACGATATGATCTTCATTGAGGACGACGGCGAGTGGGCTGAATGGGACGTTTAGACTTTGTAGAGAGCATTATGTGGATAGCTTTGATATTTCTGCCCCATAATTCATTTGAGGTTTTAGATGGCTGCGACCATATACAGTTCTTTTAGTATTTACATTGTCTTTGACGTACAGCATTGATGGTTTTAATTTACGAGACATGTTTCCGCACTTATTTCTCTTACGTCATTGATGAAGTGAAATCGAGAGATGAGACGTCTTGTAGTCTTCTCAGTAAGCTACGACGGGTGCACCGGTTCGGATTCTGCTGTCCGGGTCGGGGCGCTACAGTCCTTATGTTGGAAACTATGATAATCTCAAGTCAAATGATTAAAACATGACTATCATGAGATTTACTTATGACGCTAATCCATGTAGCAACCTCATGATGGGTCTATCCAATACACTGTTCTCTAACAAGTATCTATGAGATCGATTCGTATCACCATACACATAATCATCTCATGATTATCAAATCAATACTCATACTGATTATAAATTATTTTATCTCTATAACAATAATGAATCAGGGACATATATCAAAATTGTGTAACATACTAACCAACAATGATGATAATAAAACCTCTTTTATTAATAATAAATGCATAACATAAATATCCAAATCATGGCCCAGGGCACATACACTAACACCGGATACCTGTTGTCGATGACAATGATGCATTTGGTCATACGACCAAGATGACATGCTTGACATGGATGCTTTCGACTTTGACAATTCTTATGTTAGAGACCTCGAGACAGACTTGTTTAAGACAGAGATGTAGATTCATATACCATAGAGGAGACCGATGTGTTATCAACGCATTCACAGCCACTGCCGTAGTTGACATAAAAACTAGGTCCACCCAAATGCAATATAGCTGCTTAGAGGCCGAGACGTAGGAACTGTTATGGTGCCAATGACCACATGTGAGAAATACATTGCATTTGTATTTTGTCTATTACTTTGTATCAAGACATACTTGTATATATTATTGATTAATTATATTTTATGTTACCTTATTCCATTTGTATATTAATTTTATTTTGTATTTGTACCATTTTATATGGGGAAAAAAGATATTTGAATTTTTATAGGTGTCATTTTATCAGAAAAATAGGTAAAAAATAATTTTGGTGCTAAAATTATGATATTTTTATAGAAAATAGACATGGACATGACTGTAAAAAACTACACGTAAATTTGAACTTGGCATTTTATTTGAATAAATGTGTACAAAACAATTATTTGCTAACAAAATATTACGTTTTTATGAAAAATGCACAGACACAACAATAAAAAAAACTGGAAACAAACTTGTTTCATTGATGAGAAAATGAGATTTTTCTTTATAAAAAAGATGGACACAATACGGTTTGATAAAAATGTGTTGAGCATCACGTTTTTTGCAAAGTCATATTCTGCTCATAGTCAAAATGGCACACCATAGTTATATAAAAATATACGATACAGGTGAAATTATTTTTAAGATTATGATAAAAGAGTTTTTTATATTAAAACTATTTTTTTTTTTTTTTGCTTTCTCTGATCTCTCAGGAGGATAAATCCAAGGGATTTGGACTTCGGGGGGATATTGAAAGTAAATACACGATGGTAGGTAAAATTGAGGTGTCGTTTGGTTCGCACTTGGATATCAGAATCAGAATTGGAACGAGTATGACAAAATATGGGTTTGAAGTATATGAGGTTGAGTTTAAAAGTGATAGTTGTTTGGTATTGAAGTGAATATGAGTATGATACACATAGAACGTATCGGAATTGAAATGATTATAATGTGAGCGGCCTTAAAAATGACCTGAAAATTTTGATCGGTCAGAATAGTGATCGCCGGGCGGCGACAGATCGCCCATACCCCATTCACTCATATTGATAGATAAAAGGGTAGTATATCAAAAAACGATATCCATTACAAAATAATTGGATATCAAACCGAAAATGATATCTCCCATTTCTACAAACAAACCTGAAAAGTGAACCCCAACCAAATACTTCCTCGATCATATTCGCCAGCAAAGTGAATAAAACATGCCATTCAAGCAGGAAAATGTATACTTTTCTCCATAGCAATTTTACCCACGCTATTAACCTTCACCGCCACGATCTTAAGTTATATTTATAGCACAGTGAATTTTTCATTACACATGTTAATTTAAACATCAACAAGTTATTAAAAAACCTAATTTTCGGTGTTTCTATCTTTATGTAGTTTCAGATTTATTATGAATATATTGATGACTGCGTAGCAAACCTACTTATCTAGGTTCGACGCATCAAAATTCACAATCATCTATTTATATAAATATAAGAAATTTATCAAAGTTCAACATAAATAGACAAAAAGAAAAATGACTCAATTTCTTTTTTGAGAAAAAACTAGTGTGTGTACATAATTATGACTATTGTGTCTAGATTGCATTATAAGTTGCAATTTTTACTGTGCACCTATTAAATTTTTATGCATTTTTAGTCGTAAATTTGCGATTTTAATTATGTACTGTCAACTATTGAATCGTCTAATCTTTTATGTCGCTAACGGGTTTTTTTCAGTTTAATCCTGAAAGGCAGACACAAAAGAGCAAAAAATTTAATAGATATGATGAGTAAATGCTGAGAATTTCAAACTTATGATCAAAATGATAAAAAAGATTAATAATTACGAGCACAAGATGAGAATTACACATTTACGATGTAATCTAGATACAGTGATCATAGTTATATGCACAAATTGTGATAATCATTTTTTATGACGAAGGATTTAACTTGGCACAACTAGGGACATTTAACGAATCGAATTGTTCGCAAAATATTTTGATTTTTGTTCGTATTTAGTTCGAATTTGTTCGCTAATTCTAGTTAAACAAGTCGAATTCAAAACTTAATTAGATATGTTTACTTAAATGAGCTGAGTCAAACTTGAACAGTTCGACTCGTTTAAAGATTTATAACTCTATCGAACTAAACTCGAACATCCCTTAAAACTTGACATATTAAATGAGGCAAACCGAACTATTCGTTAACTTAAACAAATCCAAACTTAAAAACTCACTCTTTGACTCGGTTCAGTTGGTTAATAATCCCGCCACAAAATATGTCACTTTATATATACCAAAAAAATGCATGAGGTAAATATATACATTAAAAAGAAGAAGAGAATTGTATAGGCGAGCACAGACCACAGTTGTGACACATGGCAGGAAACAATTGGTACACCAGCCTTTTCTCCTGGGCCCCACATTTCAGAGTAACTACTCAGTCCCAACCTCTATCCAAACCTCAGCTTCGTATCCGAACCTAACGTTCTCTTGCTCTCTCGTAGTGGCTACGTTGAAAATTTCGTACTCTAAATTATCGCTCTCTCTCTCTCTGGAAAAAGAGTACCCCTCTGCAATTCTCTCTCTCACTCAGTGAACACCTTTCTCTCTCTCTCTCTCTCTCTCTCTCTCTCTCTCTCTCTCAATTAGCTGAGCAGCTCAGCCTTTCTTCTCGCCGATTGGAAACCCTAGAATTCGTCTAATTGGAATGATCGGTTGTTCTGCCTGGATTGCTGGCTTAGTAGCATATCTTCCTAGGCTATTGCCTTTAGATCATCTATGCCTGGTAATGAAATTGGGGACAGAGTTCACAACTTTTTTCCACAAGAACACTTGCCACAGGGGCTGCACCGTTCAGCTGCTCTGGACGGAAATTGGCCAGTTCCAAGTGATAGTCATCGGGGTGGGGGGAACCAAGGAGATATTCCTTTTATAAGTTCTGGCGTGAAAACTTACAATGTGCGGAAATCAGGTATATATTTTTTCTCACTTGATTTATTGATTCTTTATAAATTTTCTTTTATCTGTCTTTATTGTTCCAAGTTCCTAATAGGCTTTCACGTCGCCTTCTATTGTTCTTTGAAATACTGAAATATGTTTACTTTTTTACTTGAACCTGTCTATTGCGAAGCAGATGGTGAGAGTGGACAGTTTGGCAACCATTTACTTGGACATAATGGCATGAACCTCCCTCAGTTGACTTTAAGGCCTGAATTTGGCAATAATCATTCTCCAGTCCAGCAGCCAAATGTTAATGGCTTTTTGGCAGGGGATACAAATTTTAATCAGGATAGTTTAAACTCCAGGGACTTATTTAACTACGGACATCAAACAAGTGCTCCTGAAAACCAAACAAAATCTTCTAGGGCAGCAGCATCTGGATCTTCCATGGGTTTCGATCTTTTTGGTGGTCAGCAACAGATGAATAATCAACAATTAAGCATGATGCAGTCTTTGCGGCGTCAGCTTTCCGGGATGAACGATATGCAGCAACTGCAGCAGCAAGTCATGCTTATGAAAATGCATGAGTTTCAGAGGCAGCAACAACTTCAGCAAGCGGATGTCCAGCAGCAGAATGCAATGAATCAGATTCCTTCTTTTTCTAGACAAGCATCTGGCAGTCACACTCTTGCTATGGTCAATGGCTCGCAAAGTATTGGCGGATCAGGGAACCATTGGCCGAATGATCCCAGCACAAACTGGCTGCACAAAAGCGCACAGTCCCCGCCGGGATCCTCCAATTTACTTGGTTTCTCTCCAAACCAAAGCCCAGCACGGCGCGCAGTTGATGTTGTTCCTCAACTAGCTGAGCAATCTCTTTATGGAGTTCCTGTTTCTGGCTCCAGGGGCAGCCTCAATCAGTTTTCCCATATGACAACAGATAAAAGTCATGGTCAGCAATTGGTACCTTTTGCTAATACTAGTTTAGGCAATTCTTCTAAAACATCTCCCATTCAAGTTAATGTCCAGAATGGGTTTTCATTCGCTAAACAGAGATTTCATGTTGAAAATTCTTTTGGACCTGTATCTGGGCAAACTCTTAGTTCGGTAGGTCCAGAGAATTTCCACCAGAGATTTCAGGTTGAAAATTCTTTTGGACCTGTATCTGGGCAAGCTCTTAGTTCGGCAGGTCCAGATAATTTCCATCAAGGGATTCCGTTGCAAAAAAATTCACCTCAGCAGGAATTCCATGGATTGCAGATGCTGGATGTTATGCAGGCTAAATTGTCGGAGAAAGCAGAGACACAAAATACCCCTTCACAAGAAGACACTGCTCTAGATCCTACTGAAGAAAGGATCTTGTTTGGTTCAGATGATAACATATGGGCAGCATTTGGTAAGAGCCAGGAAGACTCTAATCCTTTTGATGGGGAAGGATCAAGTGGGTTTGCTTCTCTCCAAAGTGGTTCTTGGAGTGCTCTTATGCAGTCTGCTGTTGCTGAAACATGCAGCAGTGATTCTGGTTTAAAGGAAGAATGGAGTGGTTTGAACTTTCATAATGCGGACCCTCATTCTGGTAATCATGTTAAAGCAAGCAATGACGGTCGGAAGCAACCCCATTGTGCAGGTGGTAAGTTAACCATATCTTCATCAACTTCAGGACTTGTTCCTGGCTCAAATGAATCAAATACAAATAAGAACTATCAAAATGTCCTCAGATTTCAGCAGTTTGGAGGTAAATCTCAGTCTGAGACTGGTGAGCTTCTGCATGCTAATTCTCTACAAGGGCTTGCTCATTCTTCTCATCAAGGGGGTCAGCAGTCAAATGGGCCAGCGGATAATTTCATTACTGAAGCGGGTATGGTACAGAGAAATGCGTCACAAACTCTTGATATTGACAGTGAAAAGAGTAGTCTCCATGCGTGGAGACCTGAAAGTATGGGATCTCAACAAATACCAAGTAAACAAAACGGATCCAATGCGTTTGGTTTTTTTACTTCCTATCAAGATGCAAATCCTATGGTCCATGGAGATGGAAATTCATTGAGACATCCTTGGGCCAACGATCGTATGCCACAAAGAGCAGTTCCAAATGTAGGAGGTCCTTGGAGGCTTGATTCTGTGGGAGATCCAGTTGCTACGTTGGAGCAGGTAAAGCATTCTGCGGGAAATACACAGGCGAATAGCGAAGGATTTGCCTCAAATAATCCTCCAGTAATACTGGAATCAAGCAACATTAAAACTGGTTACGGAATTTCACGCAGTTGTGTTAGTAATTGGAAAATTGTTGAGCCAGTGGTTCCCCCTAAAGTCAACGAGACTTCTAGGAGCTTACAAGATGATAATGTACCTGTCTATAATTATCCAAGTAAAGGACATGAGACGGAGAATAATAATAATCAAGACAACTCTAATGACGGTCAGCGTTCTAGTTCGTCGCACCATGCTTCTGCTGGTGGGCTGAGGGAAAAGGCGTGTGCAGATGCTATTGACTCGAGGACAAAATCCGCTAGACTGAAGTATAATCAGACTGATGTGAAAAATTCTGCTCCCCGTAAGTTTCAGTATCATCCCATGGGAGACATGGACGAGTTGGACTCTTCTCGTGGAATGAAACAACCTGTGCATTCACAGACAATCTCACATTGCGCACAACCAAAGTTTTTTGGTCAGATACCCAACAATTTTGGTGATACGGGAAAGGTGAAATAGAAGGCTTATTTAGTTTTCTCTCAGTTCTATTGTTTATTGATGTATAAACTTTGTGTCATGACACTAATGTTTCTTTATTTGCAGAGGCAACCTCCTGATCATCAGACGACTACCAAGGCTGTCAATGAGGTTATATCCTACTCCCAGGACAGTGTTACTGGCTCATTGCTTAGTACATCAGCTTTCAACAGAACTGGGGATACACAGGCACAAAAGCGGGCTTCTCAGTTGAGGTAAGTGGTATGATCTCCCTTTGGTGTCTTTTTTTTTTTTCCTCTCTAGGAAAACAGGATGTTATCGATTAATCAAGCATGTTACATCCTCCCTTTGATGTCTTTATCTTGTTATGCTTGCATGCGCTCCTAAATGTTGAAGTTCATTTGAATATCTGTTTGAGGGCTTTGGATTTTTTGCTTTGTATTGATTTTATCCTTCGCTCATTTGCTTCGTTATTTAGAACCTTTTTATTTGACAAACAAAAATAACATTTCTAGATTCTCGCAACACCCCTTTGTAGGTCTAAGTTATGCTTAGGCGATTACTTGTTTTTTAGTGACATACTGGTGCATTTTGTATTGCAGTCAGAACATGCTAGAAATTATCCACAAGGTGGATCACTCAGGAGAGAATGGTGCTCCAATGCAGACTAATTCTCCACCACCCGGTTCATCATCTGAGCATGTGGAAAAATCTGATGGCTCTGGTGGTCGGCTTGAGCGAAGCTCATCTTTCCATTCGCAAGGCTTCAGTTTGCAACTTGGTCCTCCTCAACAGCATTCCATTCCCAACAATGCTTTAGCTTCTCACAGCTACCTGCAGACGACCAATTCAACTCATCCTAGTCACATTGCTGTTGGCATTGGACATGAGGGTTCATCGCAGTCAGTTCCTGCTTCTGTTCATCTAGGGCTTTCCTCCAGTGAGATATCACAAAACTCAGAAGTCAACAGATCTAGCATTCTGGGACAATTAGGGAGTGAAGTTTATAAAGCACAGGGAAACTTTTCTGCATCGGTTAGTCCTAGCTTTCTTTCAAGAGGCCATGGTCAAAATTTGGAAACAGTTTCTGGAAGTGGTCAAGTCTCGAGATCATCTGAGAAAGAGGCCTACAATTTTGCCCAGGAAAGGGACCCCCGTAATGGACCTCCTAATAAGCTATCTGCAGAGACTTCTTCACATTATGAGGCTGGGGGTTCCATCAATAATAATTCTGCCTCAAGTAATACCTCCTTGCAATATGGGATGAGGAACTTGCCTGATGATGTTGCTGCCACATTAACTTCTGCCAGAGGCCCTCTTCCCATTTCTCTGCCTATATCTGGGTTATTTTCTCAAGGTTCTTCAAGAGCTTTACCCAGTTCGTGGACCAATATAGTAGCTCAGCAACATCTATTGGGTGCTCAATTTCGAAAACAGCTTTCCCAGTCATACCAATCAACAAGAGTAGATTCTGATCCTGCTGCTTATTTCAATCAATCCAATCAGGATACTGGCAAAGGAGAGGTCTCAGAAGTCGAGGTTGCTAATGATTCTGCTAATTCACTAGGTGTCGGGTCTGAGGAAGAGGAATCAGCAAAGAACAGTACTGGTCATCCAGCATTGCCAGAAAATGTTTGCTTAGTTCAGAAGGAAGATGCATCACAGGGAGTGAGACCATGGTCCCTTTCTGATCTATCTTCTGTGAATTCAACTTCGACACAGAGAGACATTGAAGCCTTTGGCCGAACACTGAGACCAAACAACTTCCAGCAAAAACTCTCATCGTTAAATCCAATGCATAGCATGCCGGATTTGGACAATGATCCTAGCCACCTGGCCGAAATGAGAATAAAAGGACATGATGACAGCCTAGCTGCACAGCTGGTAGCTCCTACAATAAGGCGGTCAGATGATCGTGTGACTGGTGATGCAATAATTCCATCAAACCGTGTGGGTCATACCGTGGACAGTTCCATTTCAAGCTTCTCTGGATCACCAAATAATGCTGAAAAAATTCTGTCTTTGGAACATGGAAATGTAACTTCTCAGGGTTTGCTTGCACTTGGCCAGAATGTATCTCAAAGCAGTAACAATGTGGATCATGTTAATGTTGATCACTCAAAAAGTGGGCCCCAAATGGCACCATCCTGGTTTAATCAACATGGAGCCTTCAGAAATGGGGAGATCTTGCCTCTTTATGATTCAAACAACGCTGCCATTGCTATGACAGGTGAACAATTTTCTCCTCTTGGGGATTCTTCTGATACTGTCCGTTTTAGTTCAGTGGAGCAAGTAACTGCTACTGCTCTGGATGTTAATAAACTCGTTAGCATCCAGAAAAGTGTCTCTCCTGCTTCAGTTGCTATGGAGCACTTCTCTCAGATTCTGCCTGCAAATGTTAGTAATCAGCATCCTGTGCTTTTGAGAACCAAGAAGCGCAAGAGTGCTACTTCTGAACTTATACCTTGGTGCAAAGAAGTTTCACATGGTTCTAGTAAGCTTCAGACTACCAGGTCTGTGTCATAATTTTGAGGTCTAAAGTTTTCCCCCCTTTTTTTTTGTGTGTTGGGGGTGGGGGGGGGGTGAGTGGGGGGGGGGTGCAAATGTAGCCACATATTTATATGCTCACGTTTCTCATCCCGAAATCCAACTAGTAGTCTTCTTTTTTTTGGGAAAGAAAAAAAATGAAAATTACTTGACGACATGTAATTTGATTCTCACTTGATGATATGTGGTCTCCGAAAGTAATTTTTTTTTTAAAAGCAAGTAATGAATATGGTATTACTAACACATTTGATTGCTTGTATCTAGCAGCATGGCGGAACTCGAGTGGTCTAAAGCAGCAAAAAGACTGACTCAAAAGGTCTGGTGGTTACTATGCATTCTTGCTTGTTGATTACTTGGTTATATATTCCTGGCTCCAATTGTTTGTTTTTGGATCTAGATTCAAGAGGATGCAGAATTCTTGGATGATGCACCACAAACGATCATATCAAAAAGAAGGCTTATCTTGACAGCGCAACTTATGCAGCAGTTAATTCCCTCTCCTCCAGCTATTATTCTGTCAATGGACCCTAAATCGGATTATGCGTCCGTGGCTTACTCTGTCTCGCGATTAGCATTAGGAGAAGCTTGCAGCCTGGTTTCTTCTACTAATGAAGTGTCAAATATGTCCACTGACAGCACTGATAGGTTTAACTTCTAGAGATGCTGCTTTATTAAGTCTGATATTGAAATTGCAAATAATTTGTTTTACCATTCTTATGGCCCTTTTTACCCTTTAATTTGTAGGGGTCCTGGTGTGCATACAAGGTCGGATAAATTAGACCAGTTTCTCTTAAAAGTTGCTAAAGAGTTCACAGATAGATCAAGGAAGTTTGAAAGCAGTTTTTTGCGGTAAGCCTCTTCCTTTGTCTTGTATATTTTGTGTCTAAATTTCTTTTATCTTACCCATTCCTTTCGTGTCTGTGTATGTGTGTAAATTATCCAATATTATTGGTCATGGTAAGGAAAGCCTTGCTTGATAGTATCAGATTTGTGGAAGGCGGATGTTGGTTGAGTGAGGCATTGCATGAATGATGTGAATTTAGCAGAAATACCAACTTGAGCCCTTAACGTGGTGCAGTAAGAGTACACACAGAGAGTATGATGTATACCAAGGCTGATAGAATCTAGCGAGTGAGCACTGGAGGACATTGTGTTAAATTTCCAGCTGGGCTTTCATGGCCCCAAGGCTGTCTGATTACCTACCTGGATTGCTAATGGTGACACAAGGGCCTGATGCAGGTCTGAAAAACTTGTGATGTGTTGGCAAACATATCCAACCTTCTGTCAGCTGATACAAAACCTTTGGTTGTTACAATGGAAGGAAACTTTAACTTCAACTTTTATGAGGAGCTTAAAAGGCTGGAAGCCGCATCAGAGGAGCTCAGCAAGTCTCGTTTCATCATACTCCTGTTCAAGTTACTAATTAACAAGCCAATAACTGGAAACCTTTCAGGATGATTTGGACACAGATCAAGGTATGTGGAACCCCCATAGAAGACAAGGATGGTATTTAGAAATGTAGTGGAGTTTGTTTGTGGACAAGCTTTCTCTAAAGCGGATAGGTGCAGAAAGAAGAACTTAAATTTCAGAAGATGTTACTATCATGGAAAAGTATGCGGAGGTGAAAAAGGAGGTTGTGTAATGGTAGAAAAACTTTTTTGCTGCTTCAGAAGGGGGTGGGGGGGTGGGGTGGGTCTAGCAGACTGATTTCAAATTTAAAATATTGCTGAACTCTGAGCAAGTGCATGGCTGAATTTTATTTGAATCTCTACTTATGCATACTGTCCCAGTAGTCAGTGACAATTGGGAACCCACTTCATGCTTCAATTTTTTGGGCAACTATTTAACTTAAACTTTGACAACCAGAAACAAAGCCATGAAGCTTGGATCCTGATAGAGTGATATGCTCTCCCATCCAGATGGATTATACTAGTAAATTTGTAACACATAGTAGCCAGTATTTGTTAAGGAGCTTGAAGATATTGTCGAATGTTTCTTTGATTATGTTCACTATTATTTGGTTAGCACTTTCATCTGCATCACACTTTTACATCATCATACTTCGATGGATGCAAAAAAAAAAAAAAAAAAACCGAAGGTTTTTGACCTATTTCATGCTCCAATTTCTTGTGCTACCTTTTGATTTAAACTTTAGCTACCAGAAAAAAGGCCCTACCAAAAAAAAGCCCGAAAAATTGGATCCTGATACACTACTGTAGTATTCACCCTGTGGCGAGACTTACTTTTCCCTGTTACAGAGTTTAGTCACTGATATACCAAAAATTTTCCTCTCTTAAAGAGATTACTTTCAATTTCTCCAGAATGCGACATTCTGAAGCTCCTGAGATAGTCTGATAAATGATGGGATGGAAAGGGATGAAGGAGCTAAGGTGTGTAATGATATTATGAAAGTCATGTTGGCAGAATCTGAAACACAGTGGAGATGTTGCAGTTTCAGGGTGTGGCAGTTGAGAACATTGTATCTGATTTCAAGAATTTCTAGTTATACTAGCATTTGTACTTTGCTTGCGCATATCCTGTCAGAGTTTGGAACTGTATCTTGCAGATGTTGCTGGTACAAGGGATTGCTTCAGAAATGGTGAAAGAATGGTAGGGCGAATGATCAGTTAAGACTTTTCAAGTTGATTTCATATGAAACTGATATGGCTGGATGGAGCAATTACAGTTTATTATATATGGTGGGAGACGAATAATGTGTTTTCAGAAGTGAATTGTATGTTAGGTGGTTAGGAGATCACAATGTGTGCAAGTTGGCATGTTGGGACATAAGAGCATGCTTAAGATATTGCTCAGGAGCTGGACCAGAGTGATTACCATAGATTTACTGCAAAGACGTATCAAGAAACTCATAATGGTTGCTATCTACAAGCAACATCCCTTCTAAATTTGTCATTTATGGCGTATGTATGAAATTTTAACGTACCAAAAAAAAATTCATAATGTTTATTGTGTTAATGTTGTGTTGTTGATAGCTATCTATGTTTGGAGGTGCTGACTTGATTATATTGTACAAACTCTGAAGCATCCTCTGAAAGAAGCCTCATTACTTCCTTTTCGTGTCATAGAGTGGTTGAATCCAACCTGGAAAGGGGACAAAGTTCATTTCCTTTGTGAAGTAGGTTAAGTAGGCGCATGCAGACTCTGTTGGGAGTAAGCCTATCTAAATCACAAAATGATGAAGTATTGATACCGAAAGCAGTTGTCTTCCTTCTCTCGGAAACACAGTTGGACTTGATATTAAGTCCAATAAATTCATTTAGAACTTTTTATGTTGCTGCTATGTCTATATATTCTCCTTGTAAAGCATCCTTGGAAGATATTTTTTTTTTCTCAATGAACATTTCCTATTAATATTGTTGTTGTTATTTTAGTTTTGCTCCAAGATTTTCTGAAGTTGTCAATTAGTTTCAGGCTTAGTTTCTTTTTTTCTCGCTTTAGCCGTCTAGATTGGCTTTGCCTTTCTAATTCATTTATGGTGGTTCCTTTTATGCACCCCGCCCTTCCTTTCTTTAAGAATGGCTGTTGGCTGTTACGTGTACTGGACTTGACTTCTAATATCCAACATCTTGGTTGTTTTGGTTCAGGGTGGACAAGGGAGCATCATTATTGGACTTGGTTGTAGAATTCCAAGACCTTGAAAAATTTTCAGTCATTAATCGATTTGCTAAATTTCATGGTCGGGGTCAAGCTGAGAGTGCTGAAACGGCATCTTCATCTGATGCTGTTGGAATTAGTCAGAAGCCTTGTCCGCAGAGATATGTTACTGCTCTTCCTTTGCCTAGAAGCCTTCCCACCAGAGTACAATGCCATTCATTGTGACCATTAATTTAATTCATCCTTCCATTTTTCTGGTCTAGTATCTCCATGCGTTCTATGCAAAGTTGGTATCTTCATGCTGCTTGTGTACTGACGCTTGGACGAATACGTAACACCAGAAAATGGAACTTCAAAAATGATGAGTGACTGGGGAATCTCTCTATAAGCGCTATAATGTTAGTGGGAAAATGTAAGCCAGGTCTGTAAGTCTCTCTGAAATTTGAAAGGACATTTATGCCCTTTCAGTTTTGGTTTATGAGAGACCAATACAAGTGTAGCATGGTATATCGAAAATTTTCTTGTAAATCCTTTGACTTCTCTATCTATAGAAGGCATTTATTTCTTCAACTTGTCAAAAGTTGTTTTCTGATTGTTTCTTTCTGACAGGGCCAAAGCTCTGCAAATTGGCTCTCTTAAGATTAATGGTAGCGTCATTTGGTGGGTTTGCTACAGTGACTATTAGTTGCAGCTTATCTCATTATTTAACCTTGTGCTATAATTCTTCAAGGCTAACCCATAAGTATCTCCTTTTGTCATGTTTGTCGGAACAGGTTGTCTAGGAAGTGGATAAGTTTTGTTTATATGTTCAGAATTTTGGGTGTACCATCATGAAATTAGGACTTGGATAATAGCTACAAGTATGCAGTTAAGGAACTTGTGTGTATGAAGTGTACTTTTGAGCTTGTCATATTACATGGGTCAATATTTTTCGCTACTGAATCTATGCATGTAATAGTGATCATGTTACTTGTCAAAGGGAGCTTTTGTAGATGCTCGTCTCTCATGATCCTGGTCAGGGTACATCAGATTCTGGCGAATTTAGCTGTGCAAGTCCTTTGACATATATTCTCTCCATATATTTATTGGCCTTTCTACACTTGGATATGGGTTCAGGACATAAAAATGAGGAAAGAAAGATAGTTATCCGCCCTAGCTTTAAAGGGGAAATGGCAAAATGTCAGGACATATCATTGTGCTTACTGCTACCTGGTTGCTGATGCAGGGGGTCATAATACTACAGATCAGATGGTTTCCTTGTCTATATCTCTTGATGCTTGTAGAAGTGTATATCATGTGTGGTGGCGGAAGATTTTCGCTACTTATATTTCATGGAACCCCTATCTGATGTCGCATTACAAATAATTGGTGGTAACTTTCTTCGCCATGTGTGACATTATTTTTTGAGACAGTCTCTTGTACAGGTGTACTAATATACATATGTATAGCTATCAGCTGAGTTCATAATCCTTCTGTCCTCAGTTAATAGCTGTGTGTGTATATCACACGTCGCTCAGGCATCAAAAACAGGTGTGTGTGTGTGATAGCTATTAGCTGAGTTCATAAGGGAAGCTATGAACTCCTCATCTGTCCTCAGCTAATAGCTGTGTGTGTATCACACGTCGCTCAGGCGTCAAAAACAGGTGTGTGTATTGGTTACATAAGGGAGGCTAAGCCTCATTCTAAGAAATGAACTACCCTTCTGTCCTCAGCTAATAGCTGTCTGATTTCTGCGGGAGGCTGCTCCGTAAAAACTGTTTGGACACCAGGACAACTGTTTGAACACCAGACCATGTTCTAAGTATGTGGTACTGTTTTTCGCTTTTCTTTTTGTTTAATGATTCTGCCTGTGTAGCATATCAAGGATAGGAGTGTTGATACATGTATATCAACTGGATACTCAATTTACCGGAAGTTATATCAACTGGATACTCAATTTACCGGAAGTTTTATCATAAATGAGAATGAGTCATACCGAGCCAATGAGATCTTGCTTTCCTTCGGATGGTAGGTGCTGAGTCCATATGGTAGAATTGTTTCAGGGGGCATATGATCTTCAATAACTTTTCATCTCATCTTTTAAGCCATTATGTGAAATCATGTGTACTAATACCAAACTTGTATGCATGATATATCTCATCTGCTAGGTTAGAAGATATGACATGAAAGAGAGAGAAAATCCCTTTTCCTTAAAGGGGTGTTTAATTGACACTTGGACCAGATAACTGTTTTAGGGGCTAGTTTTGATGCTGGGGATTGACCATTAGCATCTTAATTCTTATCTATTGACATCTTGGCAATAAACCATTAACCAGGACATAACGAGAAGTGACAAGTCCATGGAGCAAAGATATTTCTCCTATACATTTTATTTATTAGTCGTAGTTATAGCTTTGAGCCAAAAGCTGAACACGAGAGTTAGAAAATTACCATTCAGGATTCGATGGAGAAGTTTGAAGGGCGAAAAAATCAACATATTTAGAGACAAGGTCATCTTGGCAACATCAAATCCACTAGCTGAGGATACAAACCAGATGTGAGAGGCTCTGGCGACTACCATTACGCATGCGGCTAGGAAAACTCTTGGGATAACAAGAGGAAAGACAACCGTACGTAAAGAGTCGTGGTAATGGAATGAGGATGTGCAACGAAAAATAAGGAATAAACAAGAGTTTTAGAGAGATGTTAAGCTGCACAGACAGCGAGGAGAAAGCAAGAGCGATGGAGAACTACAAAATCGCCAGAAAGAAGCCGAAGAAGGCAGTGACGAAGGCGAAAAACGCAGCCTATAAAAAGATGTACGAAAGATTAAAAACAAAAGACGGAGAACGTGATATGTTCAAGATTGTCATAGCTAGAGATCGAAAGAGACAAGACCAATGAGTCGTGAAGTTTATAAACAAACGACATATTGTGTATGATTGTTGTTGATTTTCCATTATGGTCATTGGTTATTAGAGTCGAATCATATGAGGAAGAGTGTGGATCATGTGGTGCAATGATGGGAGCTCATTGGGACTATCTTTCTGACTTCCCAGTTCTGCATATTGGTTTGTGACCGATAATATTTATGGGAATGATGAGCTTCCCTAAGACCATTTTCTCAACGTATTGGTATAATTGGCAGCTAATAGAATGTGTTTCATTTTATCATTTCCGTTTGGGATGTCAAAAATAGTGAAAGCCAAATATCACATTGTGAAAGAGGGCAGAAACGATTAAACGCTACCAAAACACAATTACGACAGCTGCAAATTGGCTAGATCTCAGATAAAATGACAAAAGGATCTTCGATTTCAAAATTCAACAATTAAGAATTGAGACCCCCATGGACAATCGTTCATAAGTGATGATCTCCTTTGTGTTGAATTGCATCGAATGCTTGCTTTTGTCCACTGCCGAAAACAATTATGCATCTGTTCTTTTTCCTCGGGCCATCAAAATCGTCTCTATTACATTATGTGGTTAACTAAGTAGAAAGAAGCAACTATAAGCATAGTAGCTAATCAACTCACTCAGAGATATGTAGCATTAGGTACCCTTTCCAATCCCAATATGTAGCAAGCAGTTCATGGTTGAATACAGGGTCTTATGGTGAGACAGTCTCATTAGGATATCCAGTTAATGGAAGAAAAGACCCATTGTCCATAATGCTCATATCCTCTTGAACTGTGTGTTGCAGCCACGTTCAAGTTGAGTTCAGGTTTCATGGTGATATAGTCTCAATAGGATGGTAACGGAAAACAAAACCCAATTGTGCACAGCGTAGAATTCTTTTGCCTTTTACCAAAATACCAAGTGAAATGAGGACTGTTCCTATCTACCACCAGGTATAAAAAGGAGAAAAGAATCGGCAAAATGCAGATATATTCCTATCTAACCCCACCAAGTGCTTCTGAATGACATTGGTTGCTGAATCCAGTAAGCTACTAATAGGTTTCTAGAACCTGATGAGCACACAGAGAACCAAAAACGCGTCAGACAGGGGGGGGGGATGTCATTAGCAACATTCAGAAGAAGGGCGTGTGTGTGTGCACGCGCGCACGAGCGATGTTGGAGAGCATATGCAGCGCGACAATAAATTATTGTGGACACTGAGAGCAGATATGAAAGCATGCCCCCTTTCTTCAACTACTATGTGGCAAAGCAGCTTCAACTGAGCTTGATGAGCATTTCACTTCCAGTTACAGCAAGTATTTCATCAATCCTGTAAAATTATAAAAAGGAACCACAATTTCAAGTCAAAACCATACAGTGCAATAACATCAGGTACATACTTGGTTTCTCTGGGGTTACCTGAGACAGTATGGAAGAATCAACTTAACAGATGATTGCTAGTTGTGATACATTCCATTGCCCAAAGACGTTTCTTGCCGTTTGGACAATTTTGTTGAATCTTATCTCCAAATCAGGCTAGTCCACTATCATAGAAGGTGGAAGATATGAAGCGTAAGCTTGGATATTTTTCGTCATCCCACCTTTGGACTTGCATCACTTTTAGTGCACATAGAAATACAAAGGAGAGGGGAGTCCATGGTAAGATTTGGACATGAGACCTTGTGCCTATTGTGATGCCATCTCACCCGTCCCTCTGTCTCACTAGACTAAGCCGATCACTGGTCATTTAAATCTTAATTTTTTTTTGTTTGGCCAATTATCATCATATCTAGATAACATCAAGGCAAGCTATTTTTTTTGACAATCTTTGTTCTATCGCACTTGTACTGGATTCAGAATCCCTTATAGAGGAAATGAAATGCAGTGATGGTTTTTCCTAGCTCCATGACGGAATTGCATTCCCAACATATAATCTCTTAGAACTTTTTTCATTTTGGCCAACTGTTCATAAGCTTTTGCTCACACACACATGTAATTTACTTAAAAAACCAACATCAACTGCACGAGAACCACCACTAAAACAGCCAGAGAGTGGACCCACAAGAAGCAAAAACATGACTAACCAAGAATGTAAATGGATACATGAGTAATCACCTGCTTTGATCTATATTCACCTCAGCAATCCAAGTTGTCAAGTAAATCTGCAAAACAAGCCAAACAGATATTAACAGGGAGAGGTGACTGGAGGCTGCTTAGGCGACAGTATTTTGGTGTAATATGCAGCTTCCTCATCTTATTTTCTGTTTTTCCGATGAACCGAGCATTTTTTTTGGATGAACCAATAAAACAAATTTGCTAGTCAGCCTAGTTTTTCACCATCTACCATTGTAGGTAGCTTATAAACAGACACATCCTCCTTTAAGAGGTATAATATGATTTCGATATTATTACAGTTTAGAATGAAGCCAATGTTAATTCACAAGAAAAGAGGGGAAAAACGGAAGAAATGAAGAAAGCAAGAAGGAAAAGTATCCACACTCAAGAAAAACAATATAACTTCACACATTGAAGGCACCTGTTTCGAGTCTACAGAAATCTATAAGATTAAAGAGTGATTTGACAGGCTACTCAAAATATGAAGACGTGATCTTCTAGGATGAGACCTGATTCTTCAAATGCAATCCAGAAAAGGATGCACCATATTCTTGGCAAACTATAAAATACATACCTTTAGGTGCATATACATTCAAAATAATCCTGTTTCATGACTTAAGGCCAAACGGCAAGAGAGGTCATCAAACCTGTAAAGCATCCCGGTCTAGTTGTTGGCTTGGCCGTGCATCGGAAACTTCAGCGTTTAAGTTTTTTAGGCTTGGAGGAATTGGCAGAGAAGTTTCTTTTCTGTACAAATTACAGGTACTTAAGTCTCCGAATTCTCCAGGATAAAATTCATTCGACCAACACAAATTGTTAGGATTCTTTCCGTCACCCAGAGAAGACATTTGCATCACAAGTAATCGCTGCGATCGAATAATTCCAAACATATTGAAGCTTAAGGGTGAACAGTTGAAAGATTCTCACAAAAAAACCAATTTGTTCTATTCATGGGTATGGAAAAATGAGAGAAAAAAAAGAGAGGAAGAAAGTGCAACACACCTTGAGACTTAATTCCATTTTAAACATCTGAATGAAGTTCTTTGCTGCTGCTTCTGAAATCAAAAAGCTATGCATAATTACCATGTATCCAAGAAGCCTCCTTGTGGATCTGATGGCGCCGGTATAACATTTTAGTTTGAATAGTTCCAAGCGATCCAGCACTACTGTTTATTAATATTTTTCAACGTGTCCGTTTGTGGGTCATTGTGAATCCATTTGAGGGCCAATGTGACTAAACTCCCGGCAGTGATCATTGTTTTGCAATTGGAGATGACAGAATAAATTGTAACCTGAAGAAACTATTTACTCTTGTATAACTTTATCTATGTGTTCTGGCTTAGTTAAAAAAGAGGACTTTCTTCAAAGCTTCTCTATGGACAAGCTGAACAATGAACAATACGAGTTGCGAATTAAAACACTAAGAAAAGTAACAAGCAGAACCCATGCAAAACTTACCAAAGTCTGAGATTGGCCAAAATTTGAAAACTGGGACACCCCCACCATCACCACTATCATTCTTGTTATCCGACAAGCACGAAAATTGAGCAACAGGACTACTGCTTGATCCTTTGGTGTAACACCTCATGGATTCAGAAGTTTGGACCATTTGAGCTACAATCCCTACCTTTTGAAAGTTCAGTCAGCAAAAAAGAGTGTACACATCCATTTAGCAATGAGCTTAAAAAAAGCTGATCCAAAGAATCCAATAAAGCCAAATATGCATACCATGTCTTTGTATGATGCCAAAAGTCTTTTACGCTGTAACTCCTGCACAAGGATATTGAAAATCAAGGTAATGCTTTTCTTAGAAGAAACATTCAAAAGGAGGCACCAGAAAAGGACAGACATATCTAATGAGTTCTTATATTTGAAACCATCCACTGGAACTATTCTGAATAAAATAGTTGTTTCAATGTCCAACTATCATAACCTCTTCATGAGTCTGAATACAAAGTTTGGCCTGTTAATTCAACTTAATACAACAGTCAAGAAGCTGTTTCCACTTTCTGCCGTACTCTTACAAGAACCGCACACGGGACCGAGAAATAGGGTTCTTTGGGTGAAAAGCAACAAATACATTAAACCGCTGAAACAAAACTTTTGAACTGAGTTCAATCAAATAAAGTCAAAAGTTCAACTCAGTTTACGAATAAATTACAATGTCTTGACATTAATTCTCCTTTTTGTCATAATCTGATTAAATAGCTTGTTACAACCAATCGATGAAAATATGTCCAGATGCCAACCAAACACTATTTTATTTGCAGACTGACCCATCATATAAGCGAAGAGAATACAATAAGCTATATGCAATCTTTAGATTATCTTCCTGAAGTAAAAAAACTATGCTGTAACAGTATTCCATTTCAACTCAAAATTTCATACAAGACAAGAAACAAGCTTTAAAGTGAAACTTGCGTTCTCCTAACCTGTTGCTTGAATAATTTCAAACAAGCTTTATTTCGAATACCAGGCATGTCACTCAAAGCTCCCAGGTCCATTGCATCCATATACCTACAACAACTCCATATTTTAGGCAAGACCTCAGACATCAGCAATTCAAATCTACTTGTTGAATTATCATTTCATCTAGAAGCTTAAACCTGTAGAGAAAAGAGTGATTTATATATTTATACACTTAACATGCCCCTCATTCGTGGGACTTGCCACACGTCCACAAGACAGTAGCAGACAGTAGCGAAAGTAGTATGATAGCAGTAGTATGCTTATACACTTATGTGCCCCTGACGTCTGGACTTACCACACGTGCACAACAGACTTAACAAGCATCCTCACGCGTAGACTTGCCCATATGTGCACAATAGTAGTAGCAGACAATAGCAATAGTAATAGAGCATCAGCAGTACATTTATACTCTTAATACGTCCACTCACAAGTGGACTTGCACAAGTGCACAATAGTAGTGACTAGCAAAAGCAATAGAGTAGCAGTAGTCCATTTACACGTACGTGTGGACTTGACACACGTTCACAACAGTAGTATCAAACACTAGAGTAGCACTACAATTATTTTTTTGCAGGAAAATGTTTTTCTAGGAAAGTGGGGGAGATAGGATTTGAACCTGGGCCACTTTATTAATCTCATTTCACCTCCTTCTTTGAGACCATAGTAAATCACTATAGTGTCTAAGAGCGTAACGTAAAGAGAGAAGCAATTTTTACAATTATACTACATGCAAAGAGCAAAACATAAGCACCAAGTAAGACACACGTTAAGTGTTCGATAAAATGAATGAAACACTAGGGACCAGATGAATACGTTAGAGAGAGGTAAGAGTTAACAAGAGCAGTGGCGTGGGAGCGAGCGGCAGAGGAGGAAGTAACCCAGTCATGCCTTAAAGAAACCAACTTCAACCACTGGTTTTTCAGGTTACGTTGCGCCGCAGGACGCCATAGCCGCGTGTTTACTGAAAACGCCTGTGGGCTCGGAGTTGTGAAATCATCTTTGGGTTCCATGGGAGCATATCGCCCTGGTGTCGGAGAATCAAGCAATTCAGTGTCCATTTTGCGAAATTTGTGCAATCTTGTTTTTCCGCCAGCACTTGATTAGCAATTTGTAGAAGCATGCTGCAAAGCTACACTAAAAAACAATGAAGAGTCGCACACTTGAAGAAATTCATATTAGTCTCATTAAATGGTGAAGAGTGAACCCAAAAAAAAAAAAAACCCAAAACAAGAAAAGAAAAAAAAAACAAAGCCAGTTTTCGCCCCTCCTACCCTGCGTCTAATGCCAGATCCTCTAGCCAAATGCCCAAAATTAAGGTTTGGTTTGATTTTGATTACATAAGTTCGAGTATCGTTTTAGGCTTGAGTTTTTCTTTTGAGACTCAATCGAGCTTTAATCGAATACAAACCTTAATGAAAATATTAATGAAGTTGAATTCAGACAATAAAAATACAAACTCAAACCTAACATAAAGCCGAATTAGAATTTAGTGATCGTCACTATACTTGGCTCCTTTTTATACTTCCACCTATTCATTGTTTCCTGTGTCAAAAAAAAAGAAAAAATTTACACACTTGTTTTGGGTGCTTATTACACACTTCTGTTGCAGAATTGACTACATCCGACTGTACTAAATGATTACATCTACTTACATCCGACTGTAAAGCCGCCTGGCAAGAAATTTTGAAACACAGCAACTTTTGAAGATGAATTATTATTTTCCCATAAACGCATTACACACACTTGTTTATACGAGAAAAGAAGATGAAGGATATAAAGACGAAGATTTCAACCTTAATTTGCGTCAAAAAATTGAGTTCTCTTGATGCCGTCTCTAACCCCAATCATAACATTAAACATGCATAGTATAAGATTAACGGGACAATATACCTTTATACCATCGCCAAACTGCCTGATTTCTGGATTTCTTTAAAACTATTAGAAGCATATTCAGGAAATACGAACCTTTTATAGCTTTTAAAGTTGAGAAATATCATATCTTTTTTTTTTTAAGCATAATATCATGACATTTGCGAATCCATATTCTAAAGTAGAAAATACATGACGTCTCGATGCATCCAAGAGGAAAACCCTTAACAATTACGGTTTTTTTTTGTTTGAAAAATAGATCCACACTAACGTATTCATTTACAACAACATTACCCCATTACTTTAGAGACTTTCGTCTATGACAGAATATGAGAATCAGATATATACAACCATACCTATGTGTTAGAAACGAGATTGTTTTTTCCTGACCCATAATGAAAATTGCGCTAATTTGTATCGATCAACTACTACTTCGCAATATAAGAATCACAGCCAATTTAGCGAGTTTTTGCGGACTTACAGTGCAACGCTTTTGTACATTACAGAATAACCCAAAGGATTCAAGTAAATACAACTATAATGACACAAGATCTGTACTTAGAGTTGGTGCAATCCCCACGATAGGGGTAAAACTAGGTCACCTTCTGCTCGTGGGTTCAGCCACAAAAGCAACGGCAGCCAGCTTTTCAACTCATTCGAGCTGGAAGCTGTTATCACACGGCTTAACCATGCCATTCAAGGATCAAGGCCACATGTTTCTCCTAGGGCAGTCTACCTGAAAATACCGCAAGACAACCCAAACAAGTATATTCCACCATGGTGGCCAAGAAAAACCTAACACTCAAAAATGGGACTTCCATACACCTATTAAGCCGCAACAAGGAAAGACCTCTTACAGAAAAGGCACCATATAAGCAGCATGTGCGAGTTTTATATACAATGAGGCACGACGTGCCAATGCCTAGCAAGAAAGCTTGCACCTTTGAAACAGTAGCCTTGGCAAGCATAGCCCGATATTTGCACCTAAGAGAGTGCCATTTCTTGAAGAAGGGCTCGCTTCTGTGATGCATTTATCACTCTAGTACTTGGAATGCGATGGACAACTTCAATTCAATAGGGAAAAAACAATAACAATAAAAAGCTACTCTTACACCTTACAATATTAGACACATTCTCTTTTAAGTTTGTCAGGAAACAAAAGGTTTCCACATATAAGTTATATAACCTACCTGGATGATACTTCCCTTACCATGCTGATTATGTACGCGTTTAGTACAGCATTGCATGGCCAAATATTACCTAAAACCAGGTGTTTCTGACGGCCTTTCATGTATTGAAGCAAACACTTGCACATTTAATGGAAAAAGGGTAGGAATGTGCGGACTTCACGAAACAGGCATGTGTAGGTAGAGTCAAGGAAGAATATGTATAACATGTATCATTATCGGGTGTTCTCCAGGAAACAGGCATGTGTAGGTAGAGTTAAGGAAGAATATGTATAACATGTATCATTATCGGGTGTTCTCCAAGTCGTTCGCCATTTCGAGCCATCTCCATGGAAAAATTACACAACCTTCCCACCCATTCAATTAGTAACCATGCTAGAAATTCATAGGCAACACAAAACTCAAGTCCAAAATTTTGTTGTATGCTTAATGCGAGGACCAGGGGAAAAAAAAAACTATAATTAATCATCTCCAACTAGAAACTCGAACATAAGCTGCCTAGAAAAGCAGTGATCCATCCGAAAACAAACATTTGTTGAGATTAACAAATACATTACTCGCTACAGAACTAACACAACCACACATCCTCAAAACTAGTCCTTCATCAAGCAGCTTCTTATCAGTTTGTCACTGGGCAACTGCAACTGTAATCCTCCCAGCAACTTGATCAAGATCTCTTTGACCACTGGATGTGATCCTCCTTCCACTGAACATCACCAAGAAAAATTATGAAACAGTAATTTCCAACACTATCTGCTGTAACTTAACAAAACAGCTACTGTGTTATATATATTTATACACACACACACACACACATGTATTACTGATAAAAACATATTACACATAACATTCCACAATTGAGAAAACCAAAGAACCAGAAAATATTAGGAATCCTAGGCTCGCCTGGGCATGGAGAAACTAAAAAAGAATAAACGACAAGAACGAGAAGTAATCACTTCCATGAATGAAAAGGGGAGAGCAGACCTATATCACAGCCCAACCCCTCTAGAAGAAGAAAATCTGAGCCAGAGAAAAAATAGCTTACCCCTTGGGATCTAAGTCAATTATATTCATGCTCTGCAATTGCTGGAGAATGTTGCGTGCAACAGAGCCACTGCTTTTGCAGAAATGGGAAGGACGACTGCCATTTCTCTTGCTTCCTCCATAAATTCTGCGGAAGCTACCAACACCAATGCCTCCTCGCAAGTATATCTTCCTAGCCATAGAAGCTTCAATCCAACAAAAAAGAGGGGAAAAAAAAATCAGAAAATAGATAACTTAGGCACAAGCCACCAGCGCCAAAATTGAGCAGCGAGATGGAAAAAAGAAAGGATGAAAGAGGAGAAGGCAGGGGGGCCCTACCAGCTCTGATATAGTACCAATCGGGATCATATGGTGCCAGTTCTTTAAACTGAGCAGTCTTCACAATATCTGTCCAATGAGGAAGTTCCATCTATGTAGGCAGAAAAGAGTCGGGAACCAAAAAAAAGTCGATTACAACGATAAGACACAAATCAACCTTCACACCACCACATGCTACTCACAGGCCTGATCGGAACAAATAGTTATCTACATTATTTACTCAACTTCAAGAACCCAACTAAATGCATTAAGTTTCCTAATAATTGAACAACGACCACTTTCAACTAATTATCAAATGGTAGTTAATTACCTGAAGAAACACAACTAAGTAAAAGGAGCACCACATAACAATGAACACTGTGAACTCTACCACAGTAGGATTACTCCACGGTTAAAACACACACTTGGTCAGTAGTATATGCATGGCGCCACCAATACATTTTAACTGAAAGCGAGATGCTACAAAGGAGATATTGCTAGATGAATTGTTCAACCTTAACATCTACCCATAGTGCTCCTAATGGAAAGGAAAAAAAAGGCTAGATTCAAATGACTTCAAATTCACAGTAGGACAAAATGAAAAAAGAGTAAGGAAATTCCAACATTCTAACTCTATGAAAACTGCCAAATCTGAGGTAAGGAGACCACTAAATCTCCAAATAACATTACTCAAATCCAAGCTACCACATAAAGAAGAACTTCTCAATCTTCATACTCCAGATAGCGCATGAATCGAAAACGTAACACATGAACTAATCTAAAGTATGGACGATAAACAAAAAATGTTACCTTGCCGGAACGCTTGAGGTGAGCGGCATAAGCCTTGACAAACTCAGGAGGTGAAACATCTTTCACAGTTTTGGCAGCTCCCTCCATTATTTTCTACGTAGCTACAGCTGTTTCGACTAACAGGAAGGCGATCCCCTCTCAGAAGCTGCAGAGCAAAGTGTTTATTGAAAAGAACATTAGGTCTGTAAAAGTGGTGTTTTTAAGCGGACTTTCATATGGGCATTTAAGGGCTCCTAGGCAGGCTGTACTTTGGGCCGGGATTTTATGGCAGAAAAAAACCTACAGACAATCACTCTTAAAGTTATTATTATTTTTCTTAAATTGATCAATTCTTCCTTTTGTTGCTGGAAAGGTTCCATTTTTTCTGAAAGGCAAATTGCCTTTTCCCCCCTAAATCATAGCTTGAACTCAGGTTTTTTCCCCCACTTTTAAGTGGCTTCTTGTCAATAGAACAAAATGATAGGAAATTACATGAGATGAAAGGATATGGGATAACTAGCTTCCCTGCTGGTTTACGTGAATGTTTAACTTTTTAGCCTAATCTACTTCATCAACCGAAAGAATAGTAGGTTTAAAAACGTTAATGAGCAATAAGTCCATCCAATAGTGGATGGCGTAGTTGGAGAAAAAGAATTTTTGTTTTTATGGACGTATAGCTAAAAAGTCGGTGAATATATATTTCATTGTAATTTCCAGGAAGAAGTTAGAATAAAATCACTGTATTTTCTTTTTCATTCAATCAATTAATTTGAAAGTAAAATTTTTTGGCCTTAAATTAGCGTGCCCTCAAGTATTGGGTGAAGAAGCAAATGTATAGGTGTCAGATGTTTCCCTTTACTTTTGGTGATGATACCAGAAAATTCACCCGTCAGTCAATAACAGTCAACGTTAGAGCAAGAGTACAAAAATGACTAAGGGCCGCAGGTCGGCCTGGGGACTGACCAAATCCCACGCGGACAAGTATTTCGGCTCGGCCACAGAGACCCCACGCCATCCCGGCTACATGGTCAGAACCCTACTGGAACTAAGTGTTCCACCTCGGCCTAAAGGGTTTCACCTCGGCCTAAAGGATCTTATCCCGACTACATTAACCAACTGGAATAGCCTGGCTAGAACCTTGGCCAGGCATCTTATCACAAGACCCCGGCATTTCTGCCCTTCAAAATGGCACCTCGGCCATAATAACGAACATCTAGAAGAGCGGATATACATCCAGCTCGGCCAAAGGGATCCGAGTTCTCCATAGTTTCATCTCGGCCTCGGATCAGCTCTTGACCACGGCTTTGACTATTGATCTCGGTCAGGTTACAACAGTCACAGAGCTGTATGCTACGTGGTCTACATGCAATATCCAACCTTCCAGATGTCAATCATACAGAGGGAAGGTGCCAGGACAGCAATCTTTAGCAGCTGCACGGCTACCATGCAAGCAAGCCAGACGTCGTCATCACAACCATCTGAGACACGCAGCTCCCAGCTTTCGCCAACTATAAAAGAGTTTCTTCATCAGAAAGGAAAAGCTAAGCTCAGATAAGCTAAAGAGACACCCCAGCTCGGCCTCCACTTTGGCCGACCTCTCACAGGTTCATTCCAACCTCAATTTATATCCTTACGCATAAGATGCCCGTGGCTGACTTGAGCGTCGGAGGGTTTCCCCGGGGCAGCGCCCTGGGACCCTAACGCGCTCTTTCTTTTCTCAGGTTTTCTCTGGAGGACGTCTGACGGAAGGACAACGACCATTAAACGGCCTAGCTCCGGATATTTCTACTTTTACTTTGACGGGACCAATCCGACCTCGTCAAATTGGCGCTAGAAGGAGGGCCCGAACCTCCGGGTCCTTTTTACACGAGAAATATCCATTAAGGATTCCTCCAATTAAATCCCTAGAACTGCCCTTGAAAGCTATCGAGAGAAAGATGAGCCAGGAAGACACACAAAGGTCTGCCCTGCTATCTGTTGATCCAGGTTTTCAGGGGATGAACGAGTATTCAGTTCCTAATACCTTCTCATATGAGGAACATATGCGAGCCATACACTATGTGGCACAAAATCCAACGGCTTTCCAAGCTGTACTGGAGTTGAGAAGGGAAGCGTTCAGAGAAGGAACAAGTAATCCTTCTCCCAGTGGTACCAGTGTTCAGCAGTTGGAATATTCTCCATCTCGGCCAGGATATCATTCTGAATGTCAAACCGAGATTATAACTGAAGCTGGGTACCCATTTCGAAGGTCTGATGATCAGACCATGCAGAGCCCCTCGACCTCACCTCGGCCTCGAAGTCTCGAAAGACATATCCAGGCCTCACGGCGAGAAAGAGCATCCGTTAAGGTTCGGATGGGGGGCCAGGGCAGAGAAAGAAGTTCCTTGCTGGCGTCCAAAGCTCGTATTCTCTCTTATATGAGGAAGAGAAGTCTGGTAAAGGAACCTAGACCTCTTGCAGGACCACTCCATAAGAGGGATCCTCAACTCTACTGCCTATATCATCATGATATAGGGCATGACACAGAAGACTGTAGACAACTCGGTAAAGAGATAGTTCGCCAGATTGAGCTCGGCCATCTGCAACAGTTTCACAATCCGAGATGAAACTCGTGAAGTGGAGTCGAATTAGACGTTCCTCAAGGAGAACTTCAACCCGAGTGGTAGTTTTGAACTGGAAAAATAGCTAGGCTACCTAGACTGTTAACTGAGTTCAAAGTGAAGACCAATTAATGGGGGCAGAGATATTCCCCAGTTCGGCTTTATATTATCAAAAGGCCTATCTTTGATCAGATCTCTGGCCCAGCTCAGCTCGGCCTTATATTATCCGAAGATTGATCTTATCCAGACTTTACGGGACAGGTTTCCCTAAAAGACCTCGCAGGTTCGAGGCAAATGCCCGCTAAAGGGTATCTTAAGACCTCAGCAGGCCTGAGGCAAAAGACCTCGCAGGTTCGAGGCAAATGCCCGCTAAAGGGTATCTTAAGACCTCAGCAGGCCTGAGGCAAAAGACCTCGCAGGTTCGAGGCAAATGCCCGCTAAAGGGTATCTTAAGACCTCAGCAGGCCTGAGGCAAAAGACCTCGCAGGTTCGAGGCAAATGCCCGCTAAAGGGTATCTTAAGACCTCAGCAGGATTGAGGCAAAAGACCTCGGCTAAGTCCTAGGCACCTGCCCGCTAAAGGGTTAAATTTCTTCTCAGCAGGTTTGGGAAAGATCGAGTTGAAGTTGCGTCTCGGCCAGCTCGGGACATCAACTTGCTCAGGACTCGTGTGACCTTGGCAGGTCTGGATAAGGTCGAGGCAGATCTCTATATCACACCTCGGCTAGTGTACAACGGATATGCTCAGAGTTATTTTAAATGAGATCTCGGCCAAGGCATCACGAGATTCTCTTATTTAACCCGGCCAAGCCAGGTAACATCTATTCTATCCATCTTTTATTGAGACTGGGTAGGTTTAATAAGACCGATAGTTGATCTCGGCATTAAAAAACTTATTGAGATTCGTTAGCATGTTGGTCTGTGGACTTAGTTTCATCTAAAACGAATTTGTTCAAGATCAACAAGGCCGACCTGGGACCTCGGCGAAAGTAAGGTCGGACAAGACTTGCTGGGTTAATGCTTGATTTCGGCTACTAAACCCGAAAAGTTCGATTACATTAACGGACTCGGTACTAAACAGATTTGTTTAGGAATAGTAAGGCCGACCTGCGAGCTCGGCAATGAAAAGTTGAAAGTTCAAAATATTCAGCAAAACAGAAAATGTGAGTCAAGAAGAGTTGGAATTTTCATTGAAAATAGGCAAATTATTACAATTTGAGCCTATATCTGCTCTTCGTCCTCACGCAAATCTGCCCCGTCAGTGAACTTCTGAAACTGGGCTTCGAACTCGGCTTCAGCATTGATGTTATAGAGCTCAGCCAGCCTGGGGTCATCCTTATTCAGCTGGGGGCAGACCTCGGCACAGACATCAATGGCCTTTGTCTGGCCCATCTGCATAACTGGCCCTTGCAGCAGCACCATGTTCTCTTCAAATAGCTCAGACTTCTTGAACTCGGCCACTGCTTCAGACTTGACCGCAGCAAGTTGAGCAGAAAAGTTTGATGCTTGCTGTTCCAGTTTCTCTTGCAGAGATTTGATCACAGCATCTTTCTGCCCAGACTCGGCCATGACTTGGTTGTAACATGCTTCTAGATCGGCATTCCTCTTTTCTAGCTCGGCCACCAGAGAGTTGGTCGTAGCCCACTTTGTCTCGGCCTCCTCCTTCTGGCCTTGAATTTTGATGATCTCCGACTTTAAAAAGGTGATGCTCTGGGAATTGGCATCAGACTCTTTGGTTTTGATTGCCAGCTGACTTTGTAGCTCTTCACCTCGGCTAATGAGCTCGGACAGTTGTACTTTTAGCTGTTTCACCAGAATTGGATTAGTAAAAACTTTAGGTGAAACAAGCAAAAGATAGATCATACCATGGCAGAGTTAATCTGGACAGTGTTGACCAAGCTGCCCCAAGACGCAGTCGAGAAACGTTGTTTGTCAACAGGCAATATCAGACTGTTCATCTTCTTGGCTATAGCAGGGTTCATCACGGTGTCGGCTTCATCAAATTCGCCCACCGTTACATTTTTCTGAGCAGGTGCCATCTCGGCCTCAGGAATAGGGATACTTTCCCTTTGCCTCTTTCCCAGAACAGAACCCTCATGCTGATATGTTTGTTCGAGGTCAGTTGGAGCTGCACCCTTTTGAGGGATCTCGGCCCTTGCCTCTGCTATCACGATCCGAGTGAGGAAAACTACCTAAAAGAACAAAACAGGACAGGAGATGTAAAATACCTGGGTTGGTTGATTCCGATGCGATTGTGATGGCCTGATTCACCTCAGCTTCGGCCATGCCTTCAGCTGGGGGCAGACCTTGAGCTACCTCGGCCCTTGCCTTGGCCGCTTGAGCTTTCTTCTTGGATGCAGCTTTGGCAATCTTAGCTGCAAATTCTTTACCTCCGGGAGCCATGGAATCTGCATAAAGTGTACAGATTTAGCTAGAGGCAGACAGAGAACAAAAAAGGAACGCGAGTAACAGAGCATACCCCGGACAATTGCCAGATTCTCTGGAGAGAGGGGTTTATAATGAGGACCTGAAGCCAAAGAATTCAGGTCGGCTGCCTTCAGAACGGCGTCATTAACCCTATGCCAGTCAATGACCACAGGCAGAGAGTACAACTTGGCCGCCTCGTCACAATATTCTGGGCTCGGCTTCACGTTGTCAGCTCTGCCCGACTTCCAGATGTCAAGAGTGGGTAATCCTAATTTTCTAATATAGAAAAATCTACCTTTCCAGTTCTTCTTAAAAGATGGGATGTGGACAACATAGTAAAAATCTTCAGGAGTTACCCTCTTGGTAAAATAATACCAACTTTCGGAGGATCGGCAAGCAAATAGACTTCTAAAGATCCTTTGGTCAAAGGGGATCTCAGACGCTCTAAGGAAGAGCAGGAAAGATAGAATGATTTTTAAACTGTTCGGCTTGATTTGAGGAAGCCTAAGGTTATAGGAGTGAAGAATTCGGAACAAGGAGACTGGGATGGGAAGACGAAATCCGGAGTGAAAATACTCCTCATAAATGGCCTCATACCCCGCAGGAGGGTCGTAGGCAGTTTGATTGGGTAAAGGAAGGATGGGATCAAATTGATCCACATCAATGTCGTACATACCGCACAACAGGCTTATGTCCACCTCGGACATAGTATAAAATGACTCTTGGACCTCTGCTGAGGGGGACCCCCTGTAAACAACCCCAACTGGCAGAGATGAAACCCTAGATTTTGGGGGAATTGTGAGAGGTTCCGGAGCAGGAGCAGTTTCAGCTTGCTCCGGCGAAACCTCGACTACTGTTATAGCTCTGCTCGCTGGAGCTCGGCCACTGGGGCCGGCAACATCACCAGCGCCAGTCAAAAGCCGAGCCAGAGGACGGTTCTCAGAGACAACCGTCTTCTCCGATGATGAGCTGAGGTTTTCTACGTTTCCAACGTAGGAAGCTCCCTCAGAAAGATTTTGGGAATCTGAAGCTGAAGACATTGAAAGTTAGCAAACTTACAGGCGATTAGTCAGAAGAGGAAGAAGATTGCCGAGGTGAAAAGGACGCCGAACCGAAGGTTTAACACCAGGGAAGAACTGACGCTGATGAAAAGCAAAGGAAAGGAGAGCAATGAGAGTGTAAAAGGATAGAAATGAGGAATGAAGCTCTATTTATAGACAAATCCCAGTCACTCCAAAGGTCACCTCGGTCTAGGCCAATCTCGGTCCCCACGCCATCATTATAGTCTGACATCGAATCCTGAACCGCCGTCGCCTCGATCTGTGTAGGCCATAATTGCGTTGGGCAAGCCAATCTGGGATAAACACGTGTCCCACAAGAAAGGTCATTCGTTTGATCCATTTAATCTAGTCAATACAATTGCAAACTGACATTAACACAAAAATGTCATCTCGGCAAAAGAGAATCGTCTCATCAGATTAGCCTGCCCTCTCAGATCAGCTCGGCCAAACTAATCTGGGGGGCAACTGATGATACCAGAAAATTCACCCGTCAGTCAATAACAGTCAACGTTAGAGCAAGAGTACAAAAATGACTAAGGGCCGCAGGTCGGCCTGGGGACTGACCAAATCCCACGCGGACAAGTATTTCGGCTCGGCCACAGAGACCCCACGCCATCCCGGCTACATGGTCAGAACCCTACTGGAACTAAGTGTTCCACCTCGGCCTAAAGGGTTTCACCTCGGCCTAAAGGATCTTATCCCGACTACATTAACCAACTGGAATAGCCTGGCTAGAACCTTGGCCAGGCATCTTATCACAAGACCCCGGCATTTCTGCCCTTCAAAATGGCACCTCGGCCATAATAACGAACATCTAGAAGAGCGGATATACATCCAGCTCGGCCAAAGGGATCCGAGTTCTCCATAGTTTCATCTCGGCCTCGGATCAGCTCTTGACCACGGCTTTGACTATTGATCTCGGTCAGGTTACAACAGTCACAGAGCTGTATGCTACGTGGTCTACATGCAATATCCAACCTTCCAGATGTCAATCATACAGAGGGAAGGTGCCAGGACAGCAATCTTTAGCAGCTGCACGGCTACCATGCAAGCAAGCCAGACGTCGTCATCACAACCATCTGAGACACGCAGCTCCCAGCTTTCGCCAACTATAAAAGAGTTTCTTCATCAGAAAGGAAAAGCTAAGCTCAGATAAGCTAAAGAGACACCCCAGCTCGGCCTCCACTTTGGCCGACCTCTCACAGGTTCATTCCAACCTCAATTTATATCCTTACGCATAAGATGCCCGTGGCTGACTTGAGCGTCGGAGGGTTTCCCCGGGGCAGCGCCCTGGGACCCTAACGCGCTCTTTCTTTTCTCAGGTTTTCTCTGGAGGACGTCTGACGGAAGGACAACGACCATTAAACGGCCTAGCTCCGGATATTTCTACTTTTACTTTGACGGGACCAATCCGACCTCGTCATTTGGCAATCTGCAAAACTTGTATCAAAATGATGAAATCACCCACTCCGAGGTTCTCACCATCTCAGTCCTAAGAATCATGTGTGGAGGATGCAAATCAGGAGTGCAGCAACCTTTTAGATTTGATGAGATCTTAGCAGCGACTCACACAAGATGTCTCCTGTAAACCAGGCATTCGACCTAGCAGCAGATAAACACCTACACTGTACGTATCTCTGGAATCAAACTCTTGACCTCTTGGAGCAAATCCCAACCCGAGTACCAACTGTACTATGCATTGGAGGTGCAATTTACAAAACTTCTCCCGCACAAGTTATATATTATTTGGTGGCTAAAGGCTATATCCTGGTCTGAGGGCCTCCACCGATTCAACCTCAAAGAACATTGTGTAGGATGTAAATTAGGAGCTCAACGGTCTTCTGGTTTGGTGAGGACTTTACGCAAGGACTCACACAAGGTGTCCCCTAAAAACTAGGCATTCGGTCTAATAGCATTGAAATACATACAATGTACGTGTCTATGAAATCGAACTCTAAACCTCTTGGTGGCAAATCTAATCCAAGTATCAAATGAACAATTATATATTATTATTTAGCTGATAGACTTGACCATGAAAAGCAATTTGTCCATCCGTTTCTTTTTGTATAAAAAGAAGACACGAGATTACAGAAATGAGGCTCGACTAAGGGTCTTTCACTCCATCCCTATCTCAAGATCAAATTAGCTCCTCTAACAACTTTGTCTCCTATATTTTGTACCAAAATACATTTCTTATAGGCTCACGTTACGAAACCCTATAATTTTTTTTTTCTCTTTTGAAAGTCGAAACCCAATAATTTGGATAAAGTAAAAAAAAAGACTCGAGTAACTTTTGTCCTTTTCTATCTTTTTATATTGTCTTTTTTTTTCTCCTTTGGGAGATTTATACTAAAGGTATATCAAATAGTACCGCTTCAATGCAAACAAATAGTAAAAACTTTGTTTTATTTTTTAATAATAATTTTATACGTACAGGCGCACTTGCATTCTTTCACAAGGAAAAAACTTATACTTTAGGACGCATGTTCACAATAATAAACCTGTTCTCATCAAACGGAAAACAAAGTCATTTTTTCAGCCACGAAGTATTACCAGTTGATTTAAACGAGTAATATATATATATATATATCGGCCTGTTATTTCTCAAATCACCACCGCTATTACATGACATCTTCACCTCAGTAACGACATTTTATTGAGCCACTGTTGACCAAAGAGTAACATAAAACTCTTCAATCAAACTTGACACAGGGATCCCATAAACTTGTGAGCACTCTACTTGCCGACTGTCTACTGATAGAAACAGTAACCATTACTTTTCTCTTCAGAAGAAGAAACAAGCAACCATAACAAGAAAAATACCATAATCTCTATTTTTTCAAACCGCAAATCCCTTGTTAAGTCCACCAGTTCAATTCGAAAAGCATGTGAAAAACATTCTCCAAGAAACAGTGAGAAGCAACCTCACAGGATGGAGGATTCAATATTCCCATATCTAAAACTGACAGGTCTTCAAAAGGAACAATATATAAGAACATTGAGAAGACACAAGCACACAAGCCTTGAAGTGCAGAGAAGGTCAAGGCAACTCAGGCAGAGTCAATCCTACAAGTGGCTCTACAAAGTCGTTAACTCTTTTTAGTTGCTCTAGGACCCAGCCCCAAGTAATTCGTCACGAGCCCCATGATGCCAAACCTGGTGAAAAAAACCAAACAATGAACACAAAATCACTGTAAGGGTCAATACTAGTTAGCTTACTTCACATTCATTTATAAATCAGATAAGCATCGATGAAGTGTGCCAACTAAGCTTCTCTTTTTATTAAGACAGGTGATAGCTTAAGAGAAGACAAAGTAGTCAACAACATCATCGGACAAGACAGTTCTTTAGAAATATATTGTAGCTGAGCATACAACTCCGCCACTTGGCTACGGGAAGCAGGTAACCGACTAAAGAGAACAGTATTGAAGAGAAAGCCTTTTTCAAAGAGCGTCAGGCATCTATCAATCCAAGAATAGATAAGGAACCCGTTCAAAAAACTCAAATGCCTAACGCTGTAAATATGACTCTGACATATTCGTTAAGTATCAGAAATAAGGCCTGAAAGGACGTCTTTCACGACCCCAAAATACATGAAAAAGATTACTGACTTGATGAAAAAGAGAATTTACTAAAAGAATATTGCACAGCATTCTAAAAATATAAATCTGGAAAGAATGAAGTATTGTGAGGTTGAGCATAAACAATCTACTTAGAACAATGTAGAAGAAGCTGTAGGCCTTCTACAAATCGTTTATGCCATTTTATTTCAGGGGAGCTAGACTGGCTTCGCAAACAAATTGGTGCTCATATCATTCAATTCTTCAAACACCACTCTTTCATTAATCATGGACAGGCATTTTCGTGGAAAATTTTTACCCAAGAAGCATTCATTGCACTAAACTAGTGAAAGAGAGACAATGTAAGAACCAATAAGATGACTTTTTCTACGCGTATATAGCAGCCTCCTCACTGGTCCAGCGTAAAGAGACTGCTAGGTTAAAATTTTCCACACTCCAGTTACCGGACCTAGTCTGGGTTGCCTGGATTAAAGTGCCTCCAAATTGGTTTAAATGCGCATTATGTCAAGATCTAGAAACTTTTTACCAAGGACAATAATTCAATATTTATTTCTTCTTGTATATCTTTCTCGTTTTCCCTACCAATAAGCAAGATCATATCTTCCGAAGAAACAAAGGTTTTCCTCTATGTTCCCAAGCATTAAGGATACATTATGATTCTAAATGCAATCTCTTCCAGCCTCAAAATTTGACATTTTCGAAGTGAAACTATGAAATTTTAAATTAAAAAATTACACAGAAGTCGACTTTTTCCATGAGAAATATCAATCATAGTACCATTTGCATCACAATTTCTCATCACAGAAGAACAAAATGCATAGTCGGATCTTCCAATTATATATGTTTTCCAATCCAAAAAAGAAACCTATGAAATGTAGCAAACAGATCTATGAAGAACATACAGGCAAGATAAGTAGTCAAAAAAAATAGGTGACCTACATCATAGCCATGGATATTTGCTTGAAATCATTTTCGAAATTCCTCATGTTTGCAAGTGCTTGGGCGCTGAAAACGATTGCAAGCCATGAACACACCTTATACTGAGAGAAGAAGATGCGTGTTAATAGAAAACCAAAAGCGGTTAAAAAACTAAACTGAACCAAGAAAAGGACGAGAACGAACTCGAAACATAGCGCCGAAGACACCGAACACAACAGCGATGAAACCGGAGTAATCGACGGGGAGATCTTGTGGGGCGACTACCGGAGGCTTGTACGGCCGTGCCGCCGACGGCAACCTAGGATCGTTGGCCTGCTGAGAGTGCGACGACATTATTGCTACCGATTTCGATTCGCAACACATATTTTGCATTTGCCTAGATATCTAGCTATCAGACACTTTTGCTGTAATTACATTTCTAACCTCAAATATTACAAAAATATGAAATATTGCCCCTAGACTTCCATCAAATTAAGAAAAACCCCAGAAGAAGAAAAACATAAAAATGTGATGTTCATCTATTGGAGTGAAATTATTGAGAGTATTTTAATGTAAACATAATTAAGTCGGCGTTTGATTCACACTTGGGTATCAGAATCAGAATCTGAATCACGATGGGTATGACAGGGTATGAGTTTGGAGGATATGCGTTTGAGCCTAAAAGTGATAGCAGTTTCATATTGAAGTGGGAACGAGTATGATAGATATTGATGGTGTTTAGAATGTATCGGAATTGACCGAAAATATTTGACCGACCGGCGGCGCTGACCGGCCATACCCTTCATTCCCTCATATTGATAGGCAAGGAGGGCTAGTATATTAAAAAATGATATCGATTACCAAATACTTGAATATCAAAGTGATACACATACCCCTATTTCCCCAAACAAACACCTTCAATGGGTTTGGATTCTTCCCAAACCCATTCTCTTATTCCCAAACCCCCATCAAACACCACCTAATAATCCACATGTACGAACTACGAAGTCTTAAAACAATATTATCCCTATCACTTCACTATTTATTCAAGCTCAAATATAGAAAGTTGATAAAGCAAGCCCAGGGCAAATGCATTTTTTTTTTTGCTTTTATCTCTTATATTTAGCAGGTCTTGCTTATTTAAGTATTTTCGGCTACTAGTTACAATTGTTTCTTGTAGCTTTCTTCATTATTGGAATTCTCTTCCATCTAAAATTGGGGGACCCACCCCATCATTATCTCTTTTTTGTTTGGTAATCGGCTATTGTAATACTCAGTAATTACTTATTCATTATATTAAAATGTGATCATACATGTTAACTTTGGCTCAGTGCTATTGTAAAAATAAAACCACCTTTCTAGTATTTAATGTTCTACATACTCTATCTATGAATATATTTATACCCGCTTGACTGCCGAAATGTGAAAAACAAGCTCTTATTCTTTTTGAGCCTATAGAACATGATCCCCTTACACCCCATGAATTTGGGTTCAAACATGCGTGTCAACAACATTATCCCATTGTCTTAGATTCTCCAGTCTATGATAGGGTATGGAGGTCGGATATGCACAACTATACTCATGTGTTAGAAACACACAGATGTTGTTTTCCGGTGACCCATAATGAAAATTGCGTCAAACTGTATCGATCAACCATTACTTCATAATATAAGAAGCACAACTAATTTATTGAGTCATTTTGCTTTATTCCATCCTATTCTTAAGTCAAAGAAGAGTGTGTCTTTGATTCCATTGGAAATGGAAACAAAACAGAGTGTCCCTTGATCAAGTATCAAAACACTTGAATTTTGTTGCTTTGGTCCTTTAATAATAGCACTAAATAAAGAACGAATTTGTAGAACATGCAGTCTTTAAGAAAAAGAAGAGGCATTAAAATGATGGGAAAGTTTTGGAAGTTCCCAAATAGAAGTAAAGATGTTCAGAAATTCTTTACTTTGACAAAGATTTCCCCTACTAAGAAGGCAACAATTTGTTGCACTAAAAGTACATATTCTTTTCTATCTTTACTTGCCTTCACATCCACTGTTCATAGGAGGAAACTTCTTTAGGCTTATAATCTCATCCAAAAGAATTGCATAAAAACTTTCAATTGACTAGCAAAACAAAACGAAAAAAAAAGAGGAAGTTAATATATTACTTGGGTGTTTATTTACATATATCACCTTGAAAAATTTATTGATCAGAAAGCAGTCATGAGACACGAATTCGAGCATCATGATGAAGACAGGCTTGCAGCATCAATTGCAGCTACTGCATTTGCTATACATTTGCTTGAAGAAACCAGGAGAAAGCTGAGAGAAGGATCAGAACTCCCCATTAGTAGGACGAAAACCCGAAAAGATGATCCCCTTAGGCCACCAAAATCAGGTGATTAAGTTCCATTGATCAAGAAATTACACCATACCATTGATCTTTCATGCTAGATCATATATCATTTACGTTAGGAACGATTCTGCAATCCTTCTGCAGAAGTTATTTTATGCAACTTTCGTTATGTTATCACAATCCTTCTGCAATATTCAATATTCGAAAACTCAGGTCGCTGTCGATTAATTTTTCTATGAGAGAATCTGACTTTGTCCATTACTCAGTTAACAGCCAAACGTTGATGAAACTCAACTAACAGTCATTTTTTTTGGATAATGGCTCATTTACAGCCATTCAAACGCAGTAGCCGGTCATCAACGTTTGGCTGTTAAATGAGTAATGGGTCAAATTTTTGGCTACTAAGTGAGGTTCCCTCATATTTCTATATGTTAGTGAATGAACTAAGAATAATTCTGTTCTTGTGAAGTATACATATTGTTCAAAATGAAAGATACTGATGATTTTGTGTCAATTGAAGCTTCCTTTAAAAGGCCATCTGGGCAGGAACATAGAGCTTTGTCTTTTGGAAAGCCTGTTGGTTCTTCCAGTCCTAGTGATCAGTTGCAGAGAGGAAAAGTAAACAGGGAAAGAAAGGCAGAAACCAAAGCAGATGCTTGGGAGAAAGCTGAGATGGAGAAGATCAAAAAATGGTTAGTATTGGTTTTTGTAGCAAGGGAAAACACCCTAATGATACGTTTTCTGAGTTCTTTCGTATTTTTCTCAAGTTCTCTTGTATCTTTTATTCACTCTTATTTATCTTTTGCCGAGAGGAATCAGAACACTTGAGAAAAAAAAGAAGAAAAAGTTTACAAAGGTACACGAGAACTCGAAAAACATACCCAAAAAAAGCAAGAGACATACAAATAACATGTACGCTAAATGATTCAGAATATAGAATAGGATACGTTTGGTTCGCGCTTTGGTATCGGAATCGGAATATGTATGACAATGTATAGGTTTGACAGTATATGAGTTTTAACATAAAAGTCAAATTTGTTTGGTATTGAAGTGAGAATGAGTATGATTGCTATTAATGGTGTTTAGAACGTATCGGAATCGAAATGGATATCGAAAGTGGCCGGCCAAAAAATTGGCCAAAAAAATTTGACCGGCCGGAATAGTGACCGGCGGACGGCGGCGTTGACCGGCAGGACCTTTGACCGGCCTGCTTGACCATTGGGGGTGGGTGGGGGCAGCCGTGGTAGGTTGAGGGTGGTCAAGCTTGAAACCTATACCCCATATTGAAAGACAATGGAGAGATAGTATATTAAAAAAAGATATCTATTACCAAATATTAAGATATCAATCCGAAACCTATACTTCTAATTTTAACAACCAAACAACGTGTATGTGCTTGAAAGCCCTCCAAACCTATACCCTTAATGAAGAAACCCCTAATCAAACAACTCGCAGGTATATTCCACCCGCAGGACATAATAAAAATGCTCAATGTAATGGACTTGTCTGACATCAACACATGGGATGTCCCACAAGTGACACGGACTGTTACCTCAGGAAGACAGAATAATTCTCTTTTCTACTAGTCCACCTTTTTTCTTGTACCTATCATAGTGTTTCGCTCAAATCCTTCAATCAAGCTGAGCAGATAAATATTCACCAAGTCTTTAAGCATGAAATGATTTTGATCATACAGGTACGAGAAAATGGAGTCTCAGATTCTTGTTTGGGAGAATGAAATGAAAATGAGAACAAAGCTTCAACAGGAAAAGAAAAAGGTTCCCTAATATTTTTATGATGAAATTTGAGCTTATCCTAAATCAATCCCAATAGCTTGGAAGTTAACAATAGATTGATTAATTGGAGATGGGATCTCCCCACCTCCACACCGTCACCCTCTTGTTCACCGCCCGTCAAGTGGCAGCAAGATGGGGTGGTGAGGCTACATGAGTGTCACCCGCATCTAGCCTCACCACCTCACCTTGCTGCCACGTGGCGGACGATGGGCAAGGGGATGACGGTGTAGGAGGTGAGGAGATCCGGTCCCGATTAATTGTTGGTAATGTAGGCAGAACTGGAGCTAAGAAAAGGCAGGAACATGCAACACTACTATATGAAGCTAGCTAGGATTGACCATATTGCTGAAGGAGCAAGAACACAAGCCAAGGAGAAGAGAAAGCATGAAGAATTGGTCGCCAGAAAGCGTGCGGAGAAAATTAGAGCTGGAAGAGAAGCTCCATCAGTCTGCTGTTCCTGCTTTTGAATTGCTATTATCCATCTTGATTTGGATCAATAAAAAAAATTTCAGTGATCATGATTGCACAAACTTCGTGCTGATATATTTGTATGTGGCTTAAGGGTGATAAAAGTTTATTCTTTTCTATTTGAATTACAAATTCTTCTGCTGAGATTGTACTGGTGTTCAGAAATAATACAATGACCACAAATTTTATTATTAGCATATCCTGAGGTTTGGAACTTTACTATTTCAAGGAGTTCTGTTGTTACTGTCATGCTCTGAGTTTGACCTGAGACTCGTGACATCGTGTCCCCAGGACTCTTCAGTCTTCAGGACACAATCCCTCCTATGACCTTTGCTTACATTATAACAACAACAACCATACCTAGTATATTCCAATAACAGCAAAATCAGTCTGGGAGGCAAACAATACCTCCATCCTAAAGGATAGATAGTTTGATTCCAGTGAACCTCCGGCCCTATATACCTTTGGTTACATTCCACCTCCAATATTATAACAATAGCATAACAATAAACAGTTTCTGGAAACTTTGCAATTTTCTTTTTAAATGAACGAGCGCGAACCGATTGTCCACTTCATAGATCTTGTCTAACGTCTGGTCTCATATCAGATGACAAAAGAAGATACATATAAGAATGTGCATAAGTATCAAAACTAAATTTGCTCAAACATTTTAAGAAAAGTGAAAAGAGAACTCCAAAAGTTAACAAATTTGGGATGGATTGAAAGCTTGGCCGGCCTTGCCTTTGTATAGGAAAAGGTTTGGGGCCGAAATGGTGTAATTGGAAAGGTAGTCTTTCTAAATATAGGAGTGCAACTTAACTGTTGCAACTCTTCAGAGAATAGATTGGAATTTCAAGAAACTTCCTGGATCAAATTGCAATTTCTAAAATTATAAACTTTTGGGTTAGATTTACCAATTGGCTTGGGTTCGAATCGAGTCTAAATAAAAGAGCGTTCCCGATGCACTAGTCTTCCGCGTTTCTACAAGATCTAGGTAGAGGCCGGACCCGTCAGACAACAGGCGCGCCTAAAATAACAATTCCCGGACCCGTGCCAAGCGTCTAAAATAACAATTTGAACCAACTGTGTAAATGCATTTAATCTCTTAAAACTCCAACGCCTTTCTAATAACCTTAAATCTTATATGCAAGACAATTCATTCAATTCTACATACGAGGAACTTTCTATTTACTACACCATTTTCGCGCACTCAAGTAGCTCACTTTAGTTTATAATTTCTCATTCACACTATGGTGACATTGAAAAACTAAAGATACTATCAGGGAGCAAAAGACCATTCACTGGACCTAGGGACCCCTACCGTTCTAGTCTTAAGGAGCATTGTGGATGATGCGAATCTGGAGTCCAACAGCCTCCTGGTTTAGGTGAAGACTTACGTAATGACCCACACAAAGTGTCCCTCTACAAACCTGGACTTCGGCCTAGCATCAGTGGAACACCCACACTGTGTGTTCTTGGAATCGAACTCTTGACCTTTTGAAACAAATGTCAACCCGAGTACCAACTGAACTATGACTGAGCAACTAAAGATACTATCTTAAATTTACATATGCCGTAGTAACTTTTGAGAGTTAAAACTTCTCATTCGCACATTGGGACGCACTTGTATTTTAGGTCAAACTCCATTTTTGGACACCCTTTCACAACGGCATGCACCCTTTTGTTTCTTCCATATTTGGGTGTTTTCTCTTATCATTAATCCTCATCTGTACTTGTACAATTGGGAGTCTAACATTCTAGAAAAAATCGTAGCAACTAATGCAAGTAAAACATAAAGAACCCTCAGAAGAAGATGTCGTGATATCATTAATGGAAAAGCATAATGGAGGGAACAAACCGAATGGGACAACAAATGTAGAGATTCTAATTTGATTTTGCATGTAATGGAGAATGACAAGATGAGGAAAGGCGACAAAGATCGTCGGCAGGAAAACAATTCAATTCCATTTGCTCAAGGGAAGTGATCTTTGACAGAGCATTGTGTTCAAATATTTCAAGATTCATTAAGAACTTCACTCTCAAGGGACAAATTATGATCCCAAAACCATGGACATATCCCATCATTGATTGTGATGCATCATGTAGCTAGCCTCCATCTCGTCTCTGTGACCACAAACTACCATGCCGTAGTCCCTACATGGAGGCTGAAGCGATATCATATGTGAATTTGTTTGTCTTGATCAGACGTACGTTTTGTGTAGAAAAAATATGAGTTACTCGCTCATAGGGCTGTTGAGCGAACCGAACGGTTCGCAAACTGTTTGGGTTCAATTTGTATTCGATTCAAGTTTGTTCGTTAATTTTAATTAAACGAGCCAAATTCGAACACCTATTTGGATTCGTTTAGTTAAACAAGCCGAACTGTTCGGCTAGTTCAAACAGTTCAGTGTTATCGAGCCAAACTCGAACCAATGTTAAAGCTCGTTTAGCTAAACGAACTGTTTGGCTCAGTTCATTTAGCTAAACGAATCTGAATTCGAAAACCTAGTATTCGGCTCGGTTCGGTTCGGTTCGTTAACACCCCCTACTCGCTCGTTCTGAGTATCATTAAATGAAGTCAAAATATTTTTGTTAATATTTTTATTCTATGTTTAGTTGGTTGATTGAGATAGACTAGAAAAATTATATATGTGTTAAATGAAAGGATAATATATAAACTTTGGCTTCTAATAATTACTATTTCTAGAAAGCCGACAATATTTTTAGGGTATATCAAAATACAAACTGAGAACATAGTTTTGAGAGAGAGAGAGACTATATGATATTTGAGAAAGATAATGTATGATGTGATGCGTCAAGGAATGAACCAAAACTGTTTCAAACCGAAGTTATTTGAAGTAGAGACAAGAGATTTTTCTTCCAATTTTTGGGCATTTTTGCATATAGAAGAATTGATGGAGTTTAACAACCTATCAAAGGCAACCACAGTTATGCGGTGAAAGGAACTTATTTACCACTAAAATTATCCCACCACTAATCCACCTAGTATTTTATGGGGGAACGATAATTACCACTAAAACACATTGTTAGCATGTTTGGCTAATAATATACATTTTCACTGAAAGAAAAGAAAAGTATCAAGAAACAACTAAGCAAGATCTATGAATATCCATCACACGGGTGAAGGTTCTCTCCCCAACCACATGTTCTCCCTGTATGATCTTTATCAACCAATCGGGAAGTTCATAATCGGGACCCAGCCAGCATGACAAAAATATATTCAGACGACATTGGTGAGTTTTTCTTTAGACTTCGAAATAAATGGGATTTTCTATTTTAACAAACTTGAATTTGCATGCTTGATTGTTTTTCAAACATGTTTTGATGGTTTGTCTGCACCTTTTTTACGGTCGGTGTCTGTATGTTTTGGCTTTGCATACTTTTATTTTCAGGCCATATAGAATAATAAATAAAACATATAAAAAATCCAAAACATAAAGACACAAGCGAAAACATATAAAATGTGATTTCACTGAATTGGAGTTCTCACTCAATTTCAAGAACGCACCAAAAACTCATTATAAGTCCCTCGTTGTTCTTGTTCCTTTTTTTATTGTATACTTTTGTGTTTTTCTTGTAAGTAGTTTTATCTTAATGATCTTAATATTTTTAAAAAAAACATATAAGAAAATGACCAGAGGATACGATATAAACGACCATAAGCTACAACCCACTATAATACTGAACTTTAGGATCTTGATGGACCCTTCCAATCTCGGTTACTGAGTTCTTTTACAGTCTCATCACGAGACATTGTGTGAAGACATAAAAATTCTATATCGGAACAAGAAAAAAATAGTGATATGGTATATATAGAAGACTCAAGTGTTAAATACTAACAAGGATTAATTTTTTAGGCTAACATAGATAAGAAACCTAATTCAATTGAGATTCAGTAGCATCACATGTGCAAATCTGGATCGTTATAATTATAGTATCAGAGTCGACTAGCATTGTCAATACAAAATTGGAGACATTAGAGGGTCCTGGTCCCTTAGTGAAATCTAACAAAGATACAACAATAACATTACCTCATTGCCTTAGAGGCTCACGTCTATGCCGGGGTATGGGGGGTCGGATGTACGCAACCATACTCATGTGTTATAAACACATAGAAGTTTTTTTCCGATAACCCATAATAAAGTCTAACAAAGATGCTGACCCATTAAGTGGATGAAATATAAAGGCCTACAAATATCTACGTCGGAAAAAAGAAAGATGGTAGCATGATATATAAGTATGGTCTAAGTATTAAATGTCAATAATAATTAATTATTTTCATACAAGACAAAAAAGCTAATTCAATTAACATTCATTAATATTTTCTTATAATCATGTTATTGACTCGAACAACCAATTTAAGGTTTAGAGTTTAGAATTTTGGGTGGTTAGACATCAGTTAAGGTAGTTTCTACACAAATAAGAATGTCTCTTTAAGAAAATGCGACGCAGTAGGGCTGTAAATGAACCAAGCCGTTTGGTTGTTCGGCTCGTTTGGTTCGGGCTCGAGCTCGGCTCGGATAAAAGGTTAATGAACAGAACTTGAACACCCTTTTCTGTTCGAGCTCGGTAAATGACACCGTTCGTTTAAGGTGTTCGGCTCGTTAATGTTGTTCGTTGAGTTAAATGAACCAAGCTTGAACAAGTAAATATGTTTGTTTAAATAAACGAACAAGCTCGGCTCGTTTGCTAAGTTAAATGAATAGAGCTTGAACAACACAATGCTCGGTTCGTTCGGCTCGTTTACAGCCCTACGGCTCAGTAACTCTATTTTGGAAAGAAAAGGACAAGTCGACGTATGAAACACGGTGCTTGTGCGGATTCCGAAGAAGTACTATAAAATAACACAGCTGCAAGTCATGTACATACGTTTGGCATTCGAGAAGAAACTATCATCACATAATCATGAGTGATGATCATAACATAGTAGGCAGGTGGCCTTCCAACCACCAATGGCATTTGCCTGATCAATCAGCTCATCATCAACAACAGAGCATCGCCACTCTTTCCTCACACGTGCAAAACCTTGTCCCCCACAATATCAACTCGTAATGCTCTCTATTTCTCCTTTGATTTTTATATTTCTTCTTTAAGTCTCTTAGGAGAACTTCTTTGTATATACTTCTTGCTAGAGTTCCATTTATGATCATAGATCTTCATACTTTGCTTCTTGATTCATTTCTCTTTGGCCTCCATCACGTTAGTGTAAAATTCGCAGCGAAATCCCACTATTCCTTTTTTTTCCCTTATACATGATACAATACAATACATGCTATTACATGTCGGCGATGAGAGCTGAGAGCAGGACTTAGAGTAACTGTGCAATCTGTACTGTTTTGTGATTTTGATATCACGGGTTCAAACCGCAGAAACAACTTTTTATATAAAAAAGTGTAAGGTAAAAATGCATACATCAGATCGTGAATCGACATCTCTCCTACAAATGTGGAACCTAGTACAATGGAAATGTCTTTTTATATGACGGAGATATATGGCCGTAATGCACAGCACAAATTTTTTTGCTTTTTTTTTTGACGAATTCAGGTTGTTTTTCTTTTTCAACTAATTTTGCCGGTGGAAATTCTGAAACTTAAAAAACAGGTCCAATTACGAAGTTGTGGAGCTAGCGTGGGAAAAGGGGCAGCCGGCTATCCATGGCGGCAACAGTATCTTCTGTGGAAAACCCACATGGGAAAGATCACCTTCGTCTCATGACACACTAGAATCCATTGTTTATCAGGCTAAATCTCTCAACCAGAAATTGAAGATGATTAACCCCCTACGCCAGGAGGAATCAGCCGTCGAAAAAGTGCACAAAAGACTGAGAACGGAGTCGACGCTTTGTAGGGGAAATGAGACCGATCATACATCATGCCTGAGGGGGACATCGTCATGGGTTTCCCTCGATTCTCCCAGGAGTTTGATGACCAAAACCAGCTTCGAAGATTCTCGTGGCTGTTCGGTAAGTTTGGTGGTTGATTTCTCAAATTCTGGATTTTGAAGTTAAATAAAAAAAATGAAAATTGAGAGAGAAAGGAAAGCCAAGGGGAAAAGAATACCCTTATCAATGTCTTCCTGCATTATTGGTACACCCTCCTACTTCATAAATCATGTGGGGAGAAACACCCATCATCATTGTTCCTCAATGCTGCAATAGTAGTAGGTTTAAAAGGGCGTTACGTTCCAAATGCAATAGTCTTTCGCATTTGTGCAGGGTTCGGAGATAGATCGGATCGTTTCACGATCTGATGTACGCAGCCTTATCTTACACTTTTTTTCGGTTTAAGAGGTTGTTTATGTGGTTCGAACCCGTAACCTTAAAGTTACAAAACAGCAACCTTACCCGTTGTTATAGCCCAGCCCTCTAAGTAGGTTTGCTAATGTTTATTAGGATAATTTTTTGTCTGACGAAGCAATTTTCGATCATAATGTATACTACTCCGGATCAAACTCTTTATATTTAAATTTTACATTTTCAAAATCGTAAAACATACTATAAAACAATAAAAACGTACAAGAGCGTCACCACATCATACACGTTCTAAGAAATATACAGCAAAATCATAAAATGTGTATGCCGGTTCAGACCTGAGGAGGCTAAAATTGAGGTAAATCATGAGGCCTCCAATCACGCATCGCTACGTGTAAAAACAATTTTTTTATATAAAAAATGTGCATCACTCTTTCTTTAAAAAACTGATTTTGTACACGTGACGGCGCGTGATTGAAGGCTTCATTATTTGTCTGATCACTTTTACCCTACTAAACCCAAAATATACCAAAGTTTTATGAACCTCCATGAGATAAATGCAAACTCCAATTGAACGAATTGAATAGAAACTCGCATTCGGTTCACAGAACAAAAGAATCCCTACTTAAAGTGGCCGAAACGACCATAATATTGGAAGTGCTCCCAAATCTCAAAATTATTGAAAAACTCACTTGATTACCGCAACATAAATAAATGGTCCATGCAAACATAAATAAATGGTCCATGCAAATAAAATCATTCATTTGGAACTGAACTTTGACATTCCACCTTTCTTCATTCTTTATTTTTCTTTTTTGGTCTTGCATTTGTTGTTGCTGCTTTTATTTCCTTTTTTTTTAATACGTAGTATGAAAATTACAGATACTAAGAAAACGAATTCAATTATGTTGCTGTTTGAGCAGAAAGATAGAGAAGAAAAGCAAGAAACTGAAGAGGGAACAATTCGCTGCCATGCTACAAGGCGAAGACGGTTCGCCGATGTTCATAACGAGTCAGAGCGAGTAAGAACAAACTGCTTTTATTTATTTCACTCCACACTTGCATGCAATTAATGTATACACATCTTTAATTTATAAGTGGATTTGTTTTTTCTTAAGTTCTCACACTTTGGCGCGACATATTTATAATATATATATATATATATATATATATATATATATATATATATATAGTCAAATTGTCAAATTTCTTTAAGAACATGTCTTGGAGAACAATTGTTCCTACAATTATACAACATATATATAAAAAAGTAGTAAAGCCGTTAGGAATGGCTGATGTCAAATTGCCATTACATAAATACACAAAACATTACGACATTTTTCACTTGAAATTGCGCTTTAGAATACCAAAAAATCATAAAATTGAGGCCGTAAAATGAATGGAAAAATCAGCTGAGGAATTGGACAGGAAGCTAATACTTCGGCGCACTTAAAGTTTGGTTGTTTTGTTTATTTATTTGTTTTTTCCCCTTGTAGAGACGTCGGGATAGGATCAACCAGAAGTTGAAAGCTCTGCAGAAGTTAGTCCCAAATGCAAGTAAGGTGAGGTTCCCCTCATACATGTACCTACACATCAAAATTTCAAATATATATATATATATATGTGTACATATATATAATATTATATATATCTATATTGTATATTTTCTATAACTGTGTTGTCAGTGTTCGTATATACATATACATGTACATATATATATATATGTATATGTATATATATGTGTGTGTGTGTACGTACATATGTATATATGTATATATGTATAACAATACATGCACACATATACACGGACACGTATATCTATGCATACACACATATATATATATATATTAATTTTGCTTTCTATTATTCTGAAAGAGAGAATTTATTAAGTTAGTAGACAAATCGATAGAAGAACAACTGATGGATCACTTGCTGAGTCATTGAAATCATCAGCCAGAGAGATAAGAACGTAGACCACTTTTTCTACTGACATAATAGCATTTGACGTGTGATGTAAACATGAAGAACTAATCATACACACACGTGTGTGTTTATATACTGAATTTGTTACAAGTTTCAATTTTGTGTTAAATTATTTTATATTAATGTTATATATAATCTTTATATTGGAAAAGCTCAAAAAACTGATACGTAAAAAAGTATGGAGAATACCTTTTTGCCTGTATAGAAAAATATGAAATAATGTAGTTATCAACTGTATAAAGCAAAATCGACCAATCATAGCCACTACAAACATTTCAAGATTTTCTTTCAAATAAGTATCATGTTATATGATGTAGAGCCGGAGGTCTCACTGGAAGCAAACTCTCTACCTTTTGGGATTGATATATTGTTTGCCTGTCTTTTACCCTCTCTACACCCTAGCGGTAGTTATTGATGTCGATAAGATATATTGAGTATGTGTTTTTATTATATGGTGTTGCTTTGATCAAGAAATTAATGCACATATACATGATGCAGACTGATAAAGCATCCATGTTAGATGAAGTGATCGAGTACCTAAAGAAACTCCAAGCACAAGTCCAGCTGATGAGCTCAAGATTTATTCCTCATTTGATGATGAATCCTCTGGCAATGCAACATCTACTTCAAATGTCCCTACTTTCAGGTATAGGCATGGGAATTATTGACCCAAATTCTAGGGCTCCATCTACACCTCCATCCCTCCAACCTCTTGGACACACCACTCCAATGGCCTCTACACCTCCCACGTTTTTATCGGGCCCCATGCCGGTGGTGCCGCCGGTTGTTCCGCCTTGCCAACCGCTCCGGCCGACTAACTCCGACGCCATCATGTATCACCATCCATATGCTACCTACTTTGGACAAGTACGTCGGTAAATAGTGACTATTAGCCATGTTGTTATTACAATTTTTGTTGCTAATATATAATTGTCAAAATCGAATAGGGGTGATTGTAACTCAAATTAGTGTCATTTATATTGTATCAATCAGAGACAAAAAGTGAATATATTGTAGTTTAACATGTTTTAACATTAGTTATCAACTTATGTTATGGTAAATAATATGTATGATATTTGATTGATTATATACTCTTTCAGCAGCCAAGAGAATGTGGATTTTTACCTGAAGATGGAAAGTCTCAATGGACGAGTGGCTGCTAGCAAATGTTATCAGATAACGAAACTCAGTCACCTGATCGTTCTCTGTGAATACAACAGAAATACTGTAATATTAGGAGAAGATAATGCTATTTTATGAAGCTTCCAAATCAAAATTCACCTTTTTTTTTCCTTCCATGATCATGAGGAGCCACCGTCTCAGTTTCAAAGAGCATTGTAGAAGATGTAAATCAGGAGCACAACAACCTACTAGGTTGGATGAGGACTTACGCAATGACTCACACAAGGTGCCTCCGCAAACTAGATATTCGGCCTAGCAACAGTGGAATACCCGCACTAGTGTCTTTGGATTCGAATTCTTGAAAGTTTAGAACAAATCTAAACCTGTGGCCAGCTGGTAATGCAATCATTACAAGATGTGGTATCCAATCCTTGAGCAGTGTTCGAAATACTGTGAACAGTGAGTTGGTTGAATATTTTTGTTTGTAAAGGATTTGACTTTGTGAATGAGAATATGTTGGTACAAATAGAGATAAAATCTTACTCCAAGCTACATCAATTTTTGGTGTAAATGTCAACTTATTGGGACCTGTCTTTACTGATGGTCTAACAATAGTTGAGGGATAATTATCCTGTTACTTTTTATGTTTTGACAAATCATCTCTAAGGTTTTTTTTATATCATTTTTTTTTCAACCTTAAGATTTCTTGTGTTTTTTTAAACTAAAATAGAGATTAAATCTCCCGTTAAAATTAACAAAAATAATACTTTTAGTCAAAAAAAAAAGAGTAAATGTCAAAAATATTAAAGCAGAATAGGTGTCAGGAACCATACGCACCAACCACAGGAGACAAAAGATAAAAATAAAATAAAATAATGAGACACCCTCCGTTAATTTTGATGGACTTTTCTCTATTTTTTATTTAGTTTGTGGAGGGGGGGGGGGGGGGGGGAGAGTATGTCTAAAAAAGACAAGGTCTCGAGAGTGATTTGCTAAACACATGAGGTCAAATATAATTATCTCTTAATAGTTAATCCAAATCTTACCTACTTATACTTATATTCATATGTTATGCAATATTTCAATTTTTTTTTCAAAACAAGGATGTTATACTCCACCCTCTTAAATAGAGGAGTGTGAGTTCCCGTAGATAACTTTCTCCAATAGATTCAAAAGGTGAGGATTGTATTTCCACCGCAGGGTTGAAATCTCCTCACCCCAACTTTCCTTACCTCCTTTGACCATGCGACACGTGGCAGCAAGAGGGTGGTGAGGCTAAATGAGGGTTACCTTCATCTAGACTCATCACCCCCTTGCTGCCACGTGTCTGCGGTCACGCGTCACCGCACCCCTCTTGCGGTGAAGTGATCCTATCCCCACATCATTTGCTACAAAATCATCATTTGCTGTTGGCCAAAACACATGGCCGTTTCGAGGGAATGGTATCCCCTAACTTCCTTTTTCCTCATTCCCTTGTGACTGCCTGACACGTGGCAGTCAAGAGGGTGGTGAGGCTAGATGCGTGTGACCCGCATCTAGCCTCACTACCCCTGACTGCCACTTGTTGCACGGTCCTTTGTTATCGTCCATGTGGAACGGTCAGGGGATTCTATCCCCGTTCCGAGAGCTTAGTAGATTGTGGAAGTTCTCTTCATGCAATAAATAGCAAAATGACAAGAGGGGACTACATACATATTGGTGATCACCGTATCATATGTAGGGGCTGTTCAATGAACCGAACAGTTTGTAAACTGTTCGAGTTTGATTCGTGTTTGGTTCGTATTTGTTCGGTAATTATTTGTTGACGAATAAATTCGAACAGGTATTTGGATTCGTTTACTTAAAGAGCTGAACAGTTTGGCTCGTTTAGACAGTTATAAGGTTATCGAGCCGAACTCGAATCAATTTTAAAGTCTTTTAGCTAAACGAACCGAGCCCAGATTTACATTTTTATACTAAACACCCAGATCTGCATTTTTATCCTTCATAATAAGATTGACTTGGTAAATTTTTATGTGGCAATTTGCATGTTTTGGAGACTGGATTTACTTTTCGATAATTGTTTCATTTTGTTATGGAAAACATCTTCAGGTTAATATATGGTCGTTGGTTGTTAACTGTCGAAATTTTACATAAGTTGAATAAAATAAGTAATTACAATGTTTATGGATGTTTTTGTACAACTTTTAGAAAAATGGTTAAAAATCATCATTAATTATTTGAAATAATAACTAAACAACTAAACTGGAAGTGAGAAAAAAGAAAGAGTAAATACCAATCATGCCCTTACTGGTTCCCAAAGCTTCTCCAGATCTCTTCGAATTCCTCTGCCCTAACTTCGTCTCAGCCGCTCGCCACCGGTTCCGCCATCTGTTGCCTCCCGTCGGCTCAATTAGGAAATCTCGATTTTTTTTGAAAATTCAACGAGCGGGACTTCAAATCAAGGCTTTGGGAAGGCCAAGTACCTTCCTGTAAATACCGTACTGATGATCTGATTTTAAGCGATAGCCTCAGCGGACTGAGCCGTCTTATAGCCACCAGTCTGGATGCGTTTCAGAGTTGCTCTTTATTCGTTCCAGATAGAAAATGCGCGGCAACAGTTGAAGCTGGTGAAGCAACATCTATCTCAGACGTTAAAGTTGGTGCTAAAGCTTAAAACATCAACGGATGAGCTCTGGTTGGAATTTGGCTGACGTCGAAGTTGTCTTCAGTTCTATCACATCGGGAATGAGATATTATCAATAATACCGCGTAATTCCACGGGTATGAGAGTTTGTTTAACCGAATCAATTCCCAGCCCCCACTGCTCCAGCTCTTTAGCTGTGTGTAAGATGTAAACGGACTCCAAAATTTGGTGAGACTCTCATCTTTGCTTGTATTTGTTAATATAACACTGTAAATCATGTCTAGACATCAATGTGCTGAAATATTTGAATTTTTCTTTTCTTCAATCTTTAAATCTAACTTCCTGTCAGTAGTGGGTTCTTATGACTGTTTGTCTATTAAAATGTAGGTAGCTTTGGATGAACACTTTTACCTAAGAACTTGGCCTACTGTTATAACAGGTTAATGGAACGCAATTCCATGGTTCATACTGGACACAACCTCTATGTTTCTAAGGGTATGGTTGCGTACATCCGACCCTCCATATCCCGCCATAGACGGAAGACTCTAAGGCAACGGGGTAATATTGTTGTTGTTGTATACTTGGATTTTGTTTTGCTTTGATGCCTTTATGTATTTATCAGGGTTTCTGTTTCTGTATCATACCTTTTAATTTAGCAGTTTATTCAGAGACTAAACAGGATGTTTCTTTATCTCAAAGATACATGAAAAGCTGCTGGTAAATTTAAAGGGTATACTTTGATATTATGAAGTTTTTGAAAAATGCATGGCTAGATTACTTGACACGAGTATATGCATGGACAAGTGTGATACTATTACTGTAACATGGCTCGAGTTATAGGCCTTTTCATATTGACAATTTGCTCTGATTGCAGCATGGACCACTAAAGCTTGACGAGCAAACATAAACATGGCCACCACATGGTTAACAAATTGAACCGATGTGGTTCGAGCCTGCTTATGTTGACACTTTTACCCGAGCAGGGGTCTAGACTATCTTTGCCTAAGCACTACGCCTTGGCCTAAGCTTAGGCTAGCTATGTTAGCTTAAACGCAAGCACAATATGGTTTAATGAGTTGAATAAATATGGGCCAAGCCTGGGTTATGTTGACAATTTGACCCGAGCATAGGTCTAGGCTGTCTTTATGCAAGTATTCTATCCAGTGGATACGCTTAGGCCTAAGTCTAGGCTAGCTCTTGGTCTTGAACATAGGTTCAACTTGGCTTACGCTCGGCATGACAAAATGGCACCTAGTGGACCCTTTCCCTTGTTCGATGACTTCGCATTGGCATGGCCTGAACATCTGACTAAACATGAGATTGGAGCAGCCCAACTTGACAACCTGACATGAGCGTAGGCCCGATCAAACCATTTTTGATAGTAGGCTAGGGAGTTCAACCCTCGACTGTTGCACTGGTTGGAACCAGTCGAACCTAATAGCTCGAGTCAATCACTAAGTTCGTTCTGATGGAATAGTCAACCCTTTTGAACACAAGATATTCTCAGTTTACAAATAGCTTGAGTCAATAACTGAGTTTGGAACATAACTGCCCACTTTTACAAATAGTTGTATGTAAATTGACTGAAGAAAGTAAGTAGAATGCCATCTAGAGCGAATATTTCCATTTATCACCTGTGATTCTTCCTTTTATGATGAAGTTTAGCATAAAGAGAAAAGGGTATCCGGTAAGTTGTATGTTATTTTCGTTTATCTGTGTGTTGTATGTTTCAGCTAATTCTGAATTTTGGTGTCCTAAAAGGACGAAATTGACACCTATTGATTAAGGAGCAAGCAAAACATACGAAGGCTTCATCCTTAGTACCATGAACTACAATACAAGCCACAAAAGAGAACAAGAGAAACACATGGCTAAAATCAAGCACCGAGTCCAGTGATTACAAAAGGTATAGAAGATTAATTAGCTGTAGCAAGGTGGATTAATTGACAACTGGATACTTCTTGGCATTTTTGAGTATTTTAGACAAGGCAGCTTGGCCAAGATCAAGTCCACAAACATCTGCAAGCTGAATTAAGTATAGCAAAACATCAGAAAGCTCTTCCTCCAAATGCTCCTTATCATCAGAGCTCCAGTTTGGTAGTCCTCTTGCAACTTCTCCTTTCCATTGAAATATTTCTGATAGCTCTCCCACCTCTCCTACCTGTCAATACTTAAGTGGTTAAATGGGATTTTCTTTTTTGTCCTTTTGGTGGAAAAAAACAATAAAATAGTACTTGAACTCGAGTTTTAAAGAAAAAGGGACATGCAACATGGGTAATAAACCATGATGCCTTTAGGAAAGGAAAATGATTTATGTTGGTAAAACAACAAATTTCAGATTCTCATAGAGTATGGTGTTCCAATATTTTATTGGATTAATTACATTGACGACGTCAGGAGTTCGATGGGTCCTTGAGTGTTTTTTTCAAGCTCCACACAACAATTTTACTCATTGATACACCACAGTACTTACTCAAATAATCGAGGGTCTTTTCAATCCTAGTCCTCATTCTACAGTATTTGAGGGTCTTTCCAAACCTAGTCCTCGTTCTACCTAGTGATTTTTCTGTCTTACAAATTCAATATGCGGGTTAACTAAATTTACTCGAACTAGACGCATCAAGTTGCACAATAGACTATGAAACTTTATAGTGCTACAATATATCGGACTAGACACGTCAAGTAGCATAATAGACTAAATAAAACTTTATAGTACTATAATATATTAATATAGCAACAAAAAGCAAAAAAAAATAAAAATAAATTCAAGTGTATCTATCTCGACCTTTCTTGTGAAACTATCCAATATAATAGACCAAGAATTAGGTCAATTATCAAGAGTTTGACCTTATGGTCCATCTCTTCCTCAGACAGTTCACATGAGAGTCTAATGACTTACCAAAGCCAAAAGTAGGTTTCTAGGACTATGAAATTGGTCCCAACCTCTAACTTTAGCAAATTCTGCAAGTCTTTCTCTGAGTTCTTGAAGTGAGACATCCTTGGTTTTCTCATGAAGCTCGTGAGAACCCTCCATTCTCTTCTCCTACCTATTGGTATGTGTTTCATGCACTTCTATTTAAAGACCAAACAAAGTTAAATCTGTCTATGTAAGAAAGAGACGAAGTGCAGGAGGGCCTCATTTGCATATACTACTCTACGCCTACTAGCTATATTGTTCCCTAGATGATAGTGGAGGGTCCTTTATTGCCGTTAAATGTTAACATTATCATTTTCAGACGAGACTTAGAAAAGATCATGTCTTTGGGAATATGCACATGGATCCTGTTTACGATAAATGCATCACCATTATATTGAACACCCCCCCCCCCCTTCTCTTTTCTTAAGTATCTTATTTGACAGTCACGTCCTCCGTATTTTGACACTGATGTAGAAACAAACGCCATATGAATTGTGCATAGGGTTATTGATACAACTCTTGAATATAGATTTCGTGAATGAAAGTCATATGTCATTGATTCTCACATATTGTTGCAATGGCCTACGTATAGTACAAAGATTGTGCTCCCTATGGAAAGTAATAAAAACATACGACGAATGTGCTGGTTGTGCACATATTCTATTTCCTATCTTACATTGATATCATTGGATTGTGCTATATTTGTCAATACTCTCATTCAAGTTGAGCAGTGGGATCACGAATATTTAATTTGCACAAAGTCAATTCGAACACCTTCTAAGTCACGACCTTTATGAGGATGTCTGCCGGCTAATATTCAGATTTCACAAATAGGAGATCAACTGTTCCTTACTCGATTTTCTCTTTTATAAAATATCCGTTTAGTTCTGCATGTTTTGTCCAGTCATACTGGACGGGGTTTTCGGAGATAGCAATTGTCGCTTTGTTGTCACACATCAATAGAGTTGGATGTCTAAGTGGAAACTCTCCATTAGATAAACCCACCATCTTTTGTTTTTTTTACTTATCCATGTGACTAGATTTTCTTCCACCAAGGTGCTAGGTCATAGTGCCGGTGACTCTACCGTCAAGAATTCTCTCATGGTGCTTCGTAGGACATATGCGGGATCTGGAACTTGTGTGATGGACTTTTGGTAAATTTTTAGATCCTGAGGTCATATGTGTAAATTTTGAACTTCCGGGTTGGAATGTGTGAAATCAAAAACTTTTGGGGGTGAATGTCGAATATCAAAAGGTATTATGGGTAAATTAACAATTTCTAAAAGTTTTGGGAGGTGAATATAGAATTTGGAAAACATCCGGGGAATGTGCAATTTTAAAAACTTATGGGTAGGAAAAACAAGATTTAAAAATATGGAGGTTTTGAAATCTCAATTCTACCTCCATCATTTACATTGGGTTGCCACTCTTTCTTGTGATTTTCTCTGAATTCCTATGCTTCTCCCCTACCGTTATGGTCTCTATTCAGTTCACTGCCACCACAGGGCTTTCTGGGCTCGTTGCTGTCGTCTGTGCTAGTGCCTATGGTGGTGTGCACGATGGCGGCGCCCCACTCTAGTGCCACCCCACCTTCTGTTTATCTCCTTGGCTCGCGGTGACTTTCCTCCTTTTTCAGCGATGATGTTATGGCTAAACGGCGTGGTTTCAGTGACTAAGCCTAGATGGAGTGGCTCCTATTTCAAAAACTCACTCTTCACTAACTCAATTTTATTGTCAACAATTGTCAAGATTTGAAACAATCGATGTTCTTAAATTTTATGGGTTCGTAACAAATTGTCCAGTTGCATAGTCAATTCATCGTTGTTGGTTTTGGTTTCAGAACTCTCACTTGTTCCTGACATTTTCTTGTTTCATTGTGAGGTTGCAGGTTGTGTATGATTATTGACCGTGGAATTTATTCAATAGAGGCTGAGTACGATGGCTGGTTAGATTTTGATCTTTTTAGCCGATAAGGGCAAGTTTTGAGACTATGATGACTTAGCTTCTGAGTCCCACGTTTTCACTGTCTAGGCTGTTGGTTACTTGGTTACGGATATGATGCTTTGAGGCTGATTTTGTTTGGGTTTGTTGGTGGCTTCGGTTGTTTTGATTTATTATTGATTTCGGTTTGGTTTCTGTTCTAGCCGTGCTATAAGCTGAAAAGGTTTTCGATGTTATTTGAGTTAAGGTTGTTTGTTTCTGTTCTGTTGGCTTGGTTTTTCACGGCTGAAGTGTCTCTTTGGTCTTGGCCGTTTGGCCAGAAAAGGTATAGGCTCCCTATGGAAACTAATACATACAATGAATGTGATGACTGTGTAAATATGGTATTTCCTATCTTACAATGATATGATTGTATTGTGTTATATTTGTCAACAACAACTCATATATAAAGGGATTATTACCTTTTGCCCCTCTAATGTTTGACATAATCGTCAATATCACCCTTAATGTTTAAAAATATATCCTTACCCTCTTGATGTTTTGACTAAAAGGTAAAATGACATTTTAAAACATAAAACTAAAAATATTTTAAAAAAAAGGTCAATAATGCCTCCCCCTTTTCAATATTCATCTTTTTTTGGGTGATGGGAGGTGGCAGCTGGTGGGGGCGAGACAAGGGAGAGGGGGCTCGGGAGGCGGCTGGTGGAGGCGGGGCAGGGGGGAATACTATGCCAATGGTTGTTGGTGAAGGGAGGCGGCGGCTGGTGAAGGCGGGGCAAGGGAGAGGGGGCTCGGGCAAAATTGGTGGAGATGCGTGATGGTGTTGGAGAGAGTTGGGGGGTGGGCTGGGTGTTTGGGGATAAAGATGATGGTTGTTGATAGTGGCAGAGGCATGGTAGCGGCAAGTGATAGGAGAATTAGAAGCGTTGATAGAAAGAATGATGAAGAAGGTATGGACAAAAGAGACAATTCTTATTATATATATTCGAATAACATTTTTTAATTAAATTAAGGGGGTAAGAGTGTATTTTTCAAACATAAGGGGGTAAAAATATATTTTTAAACATAAATGGGTATTTACGATTATATCAAACATTAGGAGTACAAAAGGTGATTATCCCATATATATAAATGAAGAACGTGCTCAAAAATGAGAGGCTCACAATAGAGTCTATAGTATGGTATCTAAAGAGGTGAAACTTCCTATTTAGACATCTTTTACTTGAAAAACTTTGGAGACAGTAGGGATCGAACCCTCACCATTGCAAGGAGTAAGGATATGTCTTTCACCGGCAGAAGGAAAAAAGAAAGCAGTATCTTGGTTATATATCTCTTTAGGATTTGCAGTACGATTGGAATCACCTGACCCCCTCCCTGTGACCGCCTGCCACATGGCAACAGAGAGGAGTGGTGAGGCTGGATGTAGGTGACGTCCACCCAGTCTCAGCACCCCTCCACTGCCACGTGGCGGGCGGTCGTGAAAGGGGTGAGGCATTCGGCGGTCTGGGGATCCTTTCCCTTTGCAGAATGCGGAGGAATAAGTGACCGTTAGCTTATTTACTTAGTTTAAACTCCTGATTTCATCTATCTTCTTTTCGCTTTAAAAAAGTATTGAAGGAATCACAGGATAGGAATATGCAAGAGGAAGAGGGGGGGGGGGGGGGGGTACAATTATTCTGCTGCAAACACTTTTATTATTACTCTCACTCAATTGATGAAAGAATTTATTACTTTGTTCTTCAGCAATTTGGAAGCATCTTCCTAACGTGTCAGCCCAGGATTTGTCCGGTCGAGAAAGTATGCAATCCTTTAGCCAAATGACGAAAATTCATATTCTTTATCTAGTGGTAAATGACTAACACATCAAATAATCGGAATATTTCTTTTACTAATCTGTTTTCTACATCGTATGTTATTTTTGACCACCATATGCGGTTAAGTTCCACATATTTGTACATCAATTTATTGAGAAGCATAACTCTTCTCCCCAGGGAAAACTTGCTGTAGGTATACTTATATATTTGCGCATACACACACACACACATACACTCGCATATATACATACTCATACATACATACATACATATATGCACATGTGTGTATATTTATACATATATGTACATATATCTATCTCTAAGGATGACACAAAATCAGAAGTGCACTTTGGGTAATATACGTAATAAGTGCAAAAGAGATACATAATAGCCCTTACAAATTGTATTGTGCAGCTCTGATCTGGACAATCGTGTTGGTCGGTCCATGATATAGGGGACATGATTTATCATGTAGAAAGAAAAAGAGCTCAGATTAGATTTGCCTTGGATTTTCTAATGTTTGATTTATGACTAACCTCACCAAAACGTTGAGATGGGAAATTTAATATGCCACCTCATTAGATTATATAATCTGAAATGATGAATGAGATTGAAAAAATGCCACTTGAGGCAAATCAGGCCAAGAGAGAATCTGTCAACTGAAGACGAAGCGTGCTTAATATTAGAGAAATGACAATACAATGTTTGCATATAGTACCTAATGGGCTCAGTCGTGCAATGGCCTTATTTTATAATAGAATTATGCTATGCCAATATTAAAGGAGTTATTGAAAAATAGTATACAATCGTGACAATATATGTTGATTCTCAATATCGATATACATTATGATGGTACCAAAGTAACTCCAACGGATTTTTCGTTATTGACCAATGCAAGCATTCTAACAAAATATGGTGTGTCAATCTGGTAGGAAAAACATGTTTGAAATAAGGTGTTATGTGTACGATCCACTTTATTTATTATTTGTCGTATCAAGAAATTAAAAAGGGTCGATGTTGAAAGATGAATAGTTGCTCAACCAACTAAAAATTAGACATCAGTATTGATAAGTACTGTGTATTGCGTATGCCCAAACAAGGTGTGTCAATCTTAAATGGGAGTTATCTTGGATCTTTATTTGAACCGGAGAAGACTACGTACATTAGATACAGGGATTGGTATATTATTAGACATCTATGAATTTTGCGCGTTTGGTACAAATTTATATAATAAGAAGAATTTTGAGGGGCCAAACAACGAGAATCCTTTATTCTACTTTTTTGGAGGGGAGGGGTGGTGGTAGTGGGGTTTTAGTAGTACATGTTGTAATATGTTAAGTTTTGATGATTTGCATAATTGACACTTAGAACGCCTAGATAAGACGTCTAATGTGAAGGGTTTGATGGTCAGTACACTTCGAACGCCTACATAAGGCGCCTAATCTGAAGTGTCTGGAGATCAGTACACTTCGAACTCCTACATAAGGCGCTTCATGTGAAGTGGTTGGATTCCAGTACACTTCGAACGCCTACTTTAAGCGCTTTATGTGTCAAGCTATAAAACAGCACACTTTGAACGCCTAAACAGACACTTCATGTGTGTTACAAAATCAAATGAGCTTTTCCTCCCAAAATAGGCACGAACATCAATGTACTTTGGCATTTCTCCCGAGTTTAGGTTGGAAAGCAATGGGATGAGTAGTGGCATAGGTTGAATTCATGTTTTAGGATTGAATTTAGGTGTTCTATAGGCTTGGAATTGAAGTGGAGGAAAGTTGGGTCGATTTTAAGGCGAAATCTGGAGAAAAGTTGCAGAGACAGGGAATTGGATCGATTCCAGAGGGACTTTGATCGATCTAAGTGGCCCTGGAAGATGTTCAAAACGTTTCTGGAGGACTTCAGTCGATTGACTGAGGGACATCGATCGATCGATGTCCAGGAGACTGAACATCGATCAATCAGATGAACCACATCGATCGATCAAAGTCCTGGGAAATTAGGATTAAAACTTTCTGGAGGACATCGACCCTTAGAAATAAGACATCGATCGATCGAAGTCCGGAGGGTGAAAAGTCAAAATGTTTCTGGAGGACATCGATCTCTCAGTATTAAGACATCGATCGATCGAAGTCTTTGAGACAAGACATCGACCGATCAGTGAGACCACATCGATCGATCGATGTGGTCAGTTTTGTAAGTTTTGATCCTTTATTCGTACAAGAGTTAGGGAATGAACGTTAAGCAGTTTAAGGATTCTCCCGAGTGATATTGGGCAATTAGTGAGCGTTGTGGAAGTTGTTTCTAAGGTTGAGGGCATTGTTCTCGAGGTGTAGAGTTTGTGTTCACGTTTAGAAGTATGTGACTATGAGGCATGAACATATGCATCACGACATGAGCATTTGACATGCGACATACGTTTTGTTTGTGAAAAGATTACAAGTGTTGCAAGAGATTCTAAAGTTTGCGAAAGATAAGCTATAGCTGCTTTTAATCACAGGGTATAAAAGTCACATCTGCATTAGCAGGGTATAAAAGCGTGACCTGTGGATCAATTGCAAGGTATAGAGTTATGTTATGGGGTCGTGGACCTATCAGCACGGGGTATAAAGTATACGTTATGAGGCTGTGGACCTATCAGCACGGGGTATAAAGTTATGATTGCTGTGGACTGATCACCCACAGGGTATAAAGTACTGCTACGTGAAGAATAAGACAAGAAGTGTTTTAAAAGTTTGTGAAATGATGTGCATGACATGAATTACGAAAAGTCATCTGTTTATGTTTGTTGGTCAATGCATGATTTTGAAGAGAGTTCATGCATCACATTGCACGAAGCATAAATGTGAGTTGCAAGGAATGTTTGAGTCTGTATATGTTGATGTCATTGTGTTTAATCTAGTACGTGATGTCTTCCCTTTGATGTTAAATACATGACTTGCGTGATCTTCATGTATGATTATAAAGATGTATTTGTTAACCCGAGCACCTTATTTTGGGCATTGTTTATATAAGAACTTTGGTGACTCGTCATGTGTAGTTCCTTAAGATGTATAGACGAGTTACTTGCTAGCGTTGTTTCGCGAAGAACAATTATTTCATCCTTTTCAGGTGAAACTGAATATGAGATGATATTCGTAGAGGACGATGGCGAGTGGGCTCATTGGGATGATAGATGTTGAATGAGGAATTAGAATGCTTTTAATTAGTAGCTATTAGTTGACTCCCTTGTGGATGGTTGAAATTAGTCATGTAGTCAGACACATTTTTATTCTGCTGTATCTTAAATTGGAGTATTATTGTTATCGAGGTTTTAAATTGTCACGACGTTTTCGCTGATTCATACCATGTCATAGGTGATGTATATTAGATTCGATTGACGCTTTGTAGTTCTCGTAGTAGGCTACGGCGGGCGCACCGGTCCCAATGACGGCATCGGGTCGGGGCACTACATTTGTATCCTCTTTTTTAGTGCAATATCACATGTTCTCTCTCTCTTTTGAAGAATGTCATATTTCCTCTTTGAGCTTTCAAGAATAAGCTTCCTCAAGAAGTTTGTAGTCATCCAAGAGAAGATCTCCAAAGATGAAGACCTGTCATCACAAAGAGACAAAGCCCATTATTGGCTCTTGCAACAACACAAATGGCTACAATGGAGATAAATCAAGGGTTTTCATCTCACTTTCATTTTCAAATTTCTAGCAACAAAACTCTCAAGTTTCTCTCAAGGTTTTAGCTATCAAAATAGTTGTATCATTGTATATTTTACTTTATTTGTGAGAGTTGTGTAGTAAAGAAGAAGAGTCTTCTTCTTGTTGAGTGAAGATTGTGAGAGGCTATGTGTAGATCGTTGGTCAAGAAGCAATGATGCTTCTTGTTTGAAGAAATCCAGATCTTAGAGGGTTAGTTGATGGTGTTGTGGTGCACCATACTCCCTACAAGAATCCTTTGAGGAGCAAGGAAATTCTTTGGAGGCTAGACTTCAAGGGTTGATATTTCTTGGTTGTGGTCTAGGCGTGTGGCCTAGTTTTACTGTGTTTTGGATTTTGTTTTGATTGGTGTTTCCCCTAAAAGAAATAACAATCCCCTATTCAAAATCCTTTTTGTGAAAAATCAAGTAAGTAGAGGAGTAGAGTCATTTTGACTTAAACCTCTATACATATTGTGTTCTTTACGCTTCCGCAAGTTTTATTAATTTCAAAGAACACATCCAAGTATTGATTTGCACTCACACACAAAAACATCCGAGAAAATATCCGTACTTGATGAACACACTATTCAACCCCTTTCTAGTGTGTTCTAAGGACCTAACAGTACATGCTTATGGACGTCATGTTTCAGTGAGTTGATTACAAAATCTTTCAGCTCCAACACAAAGACTGAATTTAGAAGGGCCGTCGTCCCTGGCGAGTTCGGATTATCGGCCCAGAAATTGATGCCCAATTCTATCGGTAATCTTGTTAGAAAAAGAACAGACGTACACTTTCAATATGTGGAGCACATACAAAAGGTGCAGCATGCATGTGTTCTTTAACAAACATTCCATCGTTTTGTCATTGGACAACGGATATTGGATAGAGGATCCAAACTCGTCCCAAACCACTTAAGAGGGGACTTTCATTTTCCTTAATTTTGAGCGTAACACTTGGAAGTCTAAGGACATGCAGATGCATGTTGGAAAAAGAAAAGGTTTCAAATGACGGTTTGAGCTTAAGTATAAGATTAACTTGCAAGACAAGTACCAGGGAAGATCCTTGAGTCATTTCTTCTGCGGAATCTTCCATGCTTAAGTAAGAATATGGTTATATGTATCCATGAAAACTCCCTTATGCTTAACTAAGGTTGCCATTATTTAATTTTCGAGGACTTTCATTGCTTAGGTAAAGATGTTCTAAGCTAGAGTTGAGGATTTTTTATTTTTTATTTTTACACTGGGATTGAACGTTGCATTCTATCATTCTGGAACCTAATGGATGTGTGATTCTGTAAAATATTTTTTTTTGCATTTATCTTATTAAAACTATAATATTTTTCGAATTTCCCAACTTCGCTTCGAAGTTTAGCCTGTAATTCAGATGTCATAATCAAATTTCAAAAATTGGAACTTTACATCTTAATAAATAATTTAGCACATATCAATAAATAATTGGGAGCAAATCCAAGCACCGCGCCAACTCAACTAGTTGAAGAAGGAACTCCATTATGGATATATACAAGCTATCACAATGCGACACATTCTTTCAAAAAACATGAACAACGGTATGTTTATACAGCAAGAATTTCAGCATGAACGCTACTACTTGTGTTATATGTGAATGTCTATGATACCTTTGCACTAATGTCCTTAAAATTTTCGAGAAAGGTTTCGGTGACGCGGGGGAGGGGACGTTTTACACGCTGCCAATCAGGGTGGACACGGGTCAAATCTGGGCATTTTTTTTTCTGCTTTTCACTTTTGCCACGTGTCCTCCCTGATTGTCCGCATGTAAAACGTCCCCTTCTCCCGCGTCACCGAAACCTTTCTCAAAATTTTCTGTTACAACGAAGGAGGAGAACATCCATAATTCAATTCCCTTCTGCTTCTGCCACCTGAAATGTTAATCAGCATCCCCAACACTTCCTTCATATTAGGCCTATTTTGAGGAGTTTCAGCCGTGCATCTTATGCCAATTCTAAGTAGTTCACTCATTGCTGATGCTCCTTCAGCTAGGCCTGATACCAAAAGAGCTACAGGTATCAAGCTTCTTGTGAATCCTTGTCTCCCGTCTCCCATGACCCTTTTGGCCCATTCAACAAGACACTCTTCACCTCCATCCACCGCCCGCCGCCCTGTTGCTAGCTCCATGATCAGCACCCCATAGCTGTACACGTCGCCCTTTGTTGTGGCGTGCCAAATTTGTCCATACTCTGGTGCAACATATCCAACTGTGT
>AP025040.1:9684950-9699401 GCA_036186865.1 Eustoma russellianum | reverse complement strand
GTCACCGAAACCTTTCTCAAAATTTTCTGTTACAACGAAGGAGGAGAACATCCATAATTCAATTCCCTTCTGCTTCTGCCACCTGAAATGTTAATCAGCATCCCCAACACTTCCTTCATATTAGGCCTATTTTGAGGAGTTTCAGCCGTGCATCTTATGCCAATTCTAAGTAGTTCACTCATTGCTGATGCTCCTTCAGCTAGGCCTGATACCAAAAGAGCTACAGGTATCAAGCTTCTTGTGAATCCTTGTCTCCCGTCTCCCATGACCCTTTTGGCCCATTCAACAAGACACTCTTCACCTCCATCCACCGCCCGCCGCCCTGTTGCTAGCTCCATGATCAGCACCCCATAGCTGTACACGTCGCCCTTTGTTGTGGCGTGCCAAATTTGTCCATACTCTGGTGCAACATATCCAACTGTGCCTGCCACCATTGTGCTTACATGACTCCCTCCTGCATTTATGGCTCTTGCTAGGCCGAAATCTGTGACTCGCGCTTTCCCATTCTTGTCAAGAAGCACATTGTTTGCCTTTACGTCTCTGTGGACAATGCTTGGGTGGCACTCATGGTGTAGGAAGGCTAAAGCACGTGCAATGTCTAGTGCTACCTCAATGCGCCTTTTCCATGTAAACTTAGTCCTATCAACAATGAGGTCTTCCAAGGAGCCACCTTCCATGTACTCGTAGACTAATAATTTCTCTGCTCCATCAAGGCACCAGCCATAAAGTGTAACAAGGTTAGGATGTGGCCAACCTAGGCTTTTCCCACATAACACCTCCATTTCAGCATGGAATTCCTTTTCACCCTCAGGTCCTTCTCTAAGTAGCTTCTTAACCGCTACTTCTCTGCCATCAGGAAGCACACCTTTGTATACTGTGCCAAATCCTCCTCTTCCAATAATCCTATCTTCTGCAAAGTTGCTCGTGGAGACAAGAATATCCGCGTGTGTGAATGCTGTCTTGTCCAAGCGGATAACCTTTACACTGTCTGATAACCATGGTGAAGATGAGGCACTTGAGGTTGACATAAGGTCGTGTCGTTCCTTAGTGTCCTCCAGGAGATATCCTGGCGTGTCCATTGGGCTCTTTAAGATGAGACAGACTATCAATGTCATAACTCCACACACTAAGAAAGCCAAGATCAGAGCTAAGAACACCAAAAAGCCCCCTAGCTTTCTGGGCTTCTTGCCATTCCCCTTGTGTCCTCCATCTGATCCAGTAGTAGTGTTATCAATAAAAGCTGGAAGATGTAACAAGGGATCACCAAGGAATGATGATTTGTCAAACGTTGCCAACTGTCCGGTCGGGGGAATGACACCAGATATGTAAGGATTGTAAGAGATATTGAACTTGCTCAAATCAGTTAGATTGTTGAGGCTGGTAGGGAATGTACCAGAGAAATTGTTGTATGAGAAATCAAGATTTAGCATGCATTTGATCGCGCCAATCTCTGTAGGAATTTCACCAGAAAGATTGTTCTGTGTAAGGTTTAGAACAACTAATGACATGGATACAAGTTGTGAAGGAAGTTCACCATAAAATCTGTTCATTCCCAAGTGTAGCATGCTCAAGTTATGCATATTGCCAATTTCAGGGGGGACTACACCAGTCAATTGATTACCACTTAGTTGCAGATATCCCGATGACTCAAATGTTCGAATGTTCGTACCAGGTACACATACTTGAAACAGACCATAACCTGTAAAAAGCTTTTGCCAGAGGCTTCTGCAGTACTTCCTGGTCAGAATTTTATAAACAAAGAGAAATGGACCATAATCTGCAGGTATCCACCTTGTCATGGCAAGGCAGTCCATCGAGCCAGGATCGTTCTGGTTGTCTTGTCTATTAGCCAGGAATGTAGGTGTTGGAACCGATCCTACATTAGTCAACTGAGGAGGGATTTCCCCAGTAAGTTGATTGTTTGCAAGGTTCAACCATAGCAAGCTATTACAATTACCCAGCTCTGGAGGTATTTGGCCTGACAATGAATTGTTTGCTAGTGTCAACCAAAGTAGTGAGGTCAACTTTCCCATGGTTGAAGGGATGGATCCATTTAAGCTGTTGAATGAAAGATCAATAGCTTGAATTCCCTGAAAATTCCCATATTCTAAGGGTATGTTACCGGTGAACTGGTTGTAGGAAAGAATCAAGAACTTTAAGCTTGGCATACGTGATACTTCAACAGGCAATGGACCAGACAAATAGTTGTAGCTCAAGTCTAGCTGAGAAATGCTGGGAAGTGTAAGAATCCCGGATGAGTATAACCCTCCGGTATACAAGTTTTTGTGCAGAATTAGGTACTTCATCTGCTTAAATTTTCCGAATATATCTTGTATATCTCCCCCAAAGTTGTTGGAACTCAAGTCCAAAAAGGTCAAGTGGCTGAGGCCTACCAAGGACAGTGGAATATCCCTGTTGAAGTTATTGCTTCCCAAGTAAAGAGCTTGGAGACTTGAAAGTAATCCAATTTCTTGAGGAATTGGTCCTGTAAAATCATTCCCCCATAAGTCAAGAACTTTCAAACCTCTGCAGTTTGAAATTTCATTTGGAAACCATCCAGAGAACTTGTTTTCTGACAAGTCTAAAGCCTCCAAACTGCAGTTTGGTGTCAAGAATGATGAAGAGACATTGCCAGAGAAATGGTTCCCGGATAACGTTAACTCAACTAATTTACTAAATCCAAGCCACAATCCACCAGTTAAGTTGTTGGTGCTGAGATCAAGGTACCTCAAATTAGAGCAACCAACAAAGGTGCTTCCAGCATCACCAGTGAAACTATTACCCGAAAGATTCGCAACCATCAAGTTGTTTGCAAACTTTAGGGACAGCATTTCTGATATCTCCACTAATCCTGTTGAGAGAAAGGTCAAGAACCTGAAGGCTTGTTAGACCAGTCAAGTTGAGGTTTCCATCAATGAGATTGTGAGACAAGTTCAAGAATTTCAGGTTCTGACATTGTCCTAAATCCTCTGCTATGTCACCTCCAAATGTGTTCCTAGAGAGGTCTAGGTAGCTGAGCTGAGTCAAGGCTGAAAAATGAGCAAAAAAACTCTCCTGCTAGGCTATTTCCTGACAGGTTATTCCGGTAACGCGATTTCCATTAGTTCCACATGAAATTCCAATCCAATTACAAGGAGATGAGTCTGAAACATTCCATTGGCTATAGTAGCTTCCTTTGTTGATTCTGTTCTGATCTTCAAGAAATGACTTCAGGCTAAGTAACACTTGCTTGTCAGTATCCAGGGAATCTCCCTTTACAAGCTCACCTGTATTATTCCCACAAAGTTAAAAATATATTTAATTTCATTGGAATAAAAGAGCAATGATTGTGTCACAAACTTTGTGGTCAACTTCAAATCATCACTGGACACTCAAATGGTTCCTTCTCTAATTTCCAGGTAAAGCAGAGCCTAAATCACCTATCCCATGCAAAACAAATTATTCTTCTAGCTGAAATTTTTGCTTAAAACGTTCATTTTCTGACCATCTTAAAGAACAGACTAGTTTTACTCATCCTTTTGTTTTCGGGTTGAGTTTTTGATGTCGTTGGGATATACTGGATGGGTATGATTGATGATGATGAAGAATTTTTTCTGGGTTTGCAAAAAGTTTATTTCTTTATGAATTCGACATAAAATTAAACTACAAAACCACCATTTTTCTATCATCTGATTACAACCCAGAAACCGAAAAAGTGGTAGAAGAAAAATGTCACCTGAAATCAAAACCAAGAAGCTGAAAATTGCTATCAAAAAGCCATGATCATTTCTTTCCTTTGTCATGATCAATCATGTATGAACTCAAATTTTCCTTTGTCTTTGTGCTGCTTTTTTTCTGGCACTTTTCTGCCAATTTAGTTAACTCAAAATGCTTCTCTTCTCATTTTGGAGAACAAAGAAACAAAAGAAAAAAATGTAAAACTTCATCAAGTGTTTGTTGAGAAGAAAATGTATATAGTAAAGGAGAAATGGAGAATGATGTTTGGACTATAAGGAGCGCCTGCAGATGACCAAACCAAAACAAGTGCACGTACGCCAAAGTGTTGTTTATTATTGGTTTTTTCCTTTTAATATGCTATTTGATGACGAAATTTATTGCATTATTATATGATGGTGGATTGTTGAGCTAGGATTAATTACTTGTCGTCTCAAGTAATTCGAGTACATTCGTTATGCCCTTTGGAAACCATAATTATAGTTTTAATTTTTGATTTAAACCATACGATTCAAGAATTAATATAATAATTTATTAATATAGATAGAATAAAATATCAATGTGGTATTTATTTGAATCTTAGTAACATGTTCTTCAGGACAAGATTAGATTGACGTTTCAAAGAACGACATTATTGCCTGTGGAAAAATATAAGATTAAAAATACGTTAAAACAACAAACAACTTACCCCATCCCCTTAAAATCTCTCGCCTATATGAGTATGGGGGTCAGATGTACGCACTATATACATGTGATAGAAACATGCAACAGTTATTTCCGATGAGCTATAATGAAAATCGTGTCGAAGGTGTGTCAATTACTGTTAATTCATTATATAAGAAGTGCAGCCAATTTGTGAGTCAATTTTGATTTATTTACATCATATTTTAAAGTAAAGAAGAGTAGACCTTAACTCCGTTGGAAATGGAAACCTAAAATAAGTTAAAAATGTTATTAAAAATTAACATGACTATAATCTATAACAAACACCTAACAGTCGGAAATTTTGGAAGCCCACGTACAAAATTGCCGTCCAAGTTGTCTGGCTTCTTTGTACTCACTTCACTTACCTGCCGGAGTGGAATTATGTGGCATGCTCTATTATCTGTCTCCTGTTCCTACTTCATTTTCACGTGTTTGGTGAAGTGAGTAATTTTTTCTTTTCTTTTCCCAACAACTAATCTGTAGAAGTTGCATGGTGAAGTACTATTGATTATACATCATTTAATTCCATTCCAATTTATTTTAGTTTAAGTGTTACGGTCTTTTCCCTGCGAAGACTGATCTTAGAAAGAGACAACAAAAAATTCTCCTAAGTTATGAGAATATCCGTTTTAGTATCATGACATAAGCCTTAAATCAACAACCAAAAAAACCAATGAATCTGATTCTCAATTGGATGGAGTGGTAAGATTGAAGTAGCAGTTCAGAGATGTATAACATGTTAGGTACACTATAACGGGTCCTTGCTGGAAGCGAACTTTGTATCTTGTGAGATAGAGTTATGTGTCGGTCTATCTCTCACCTTCTCCAGATCCTAACGATAGCTTTTGCTGTTATTGGGATATGCTGGGGTATATAATTGTTGTTACGACACTGATAAGATCTTCGATCAATTATTTTTTTTTACAATATAAATGTATGATGGAAACGGTTATTTTTTGGTTAGCTGTGAGTTTTGACATTCATGTCTAATGTCTTGAATCTTCGCCATCGATATTGTGATAGATCTAAGCTGACGTTTAGTTCGTATTTGGGTATCGAAATCAGAATCGAAATGGGTATGACAGTGTATGAGTTTGGAGTATATGAGTTTGGGCATAAAAGTGATAGTTGTTTGGTATTGAAGTGTGAATGAGTATGATAGACATTGATGGTGTTTGAAATGTATTGGAATTGAAATGAGTATCGAATGTGGGCGGCCGAAAAAATTTGACCGGCCGGAATACACCACAAAAAAATTGTGGTTTGCCGACGAAAAATCACCGACGAACAACGTATAGTCGTTGTTTCGTCGGTAATAGCGACGACTGTGCGACAAAACTAATGTCGTCGCTAATTGCGACGAAAGTACGATGAAATTCGTTGTCGCTAAAAGAAAAATAGTCAGTCAGGTGAATTACGTCGGTGATTTGTCGGTGTGTCGTCGCTACTCTGCGTGTTTTTATTCGTCGCTATTTAGTTTGTAACGCTACGTCGCTATTTCGTCGCAATTGTGTCGCTAAAATTAGCCCCAATAAAATAAATTCGTCGTTTAGTAAGTTCTTGGCGTTGTGTATCATCGTTTTTTTTGTCAATGAAACCCGCATGTGGCAAATGTTTTGTTTTACTTTCCGTTCGTAATTCGATTTGTCGTTGTGTCGTCGCAGATACATCGAGAATTAAACACGTGTATTGATTAAGGAAAAAAAAGCGGTGATTGGGAAAAATACTCATTCATTCAATAATAAAAAGTTACATTATCAAACGAAAAAATAAAAAAAAATCTAAAAAGAGATACGGAGATGTGCCGTTCACTCTTCGTCATCGGACGAAAGAGTGGCCGCGACATTCTCCGCAAACTCTTTGAGAAGGCGCTTGAGCTTGTAATATCTAAATTTCATCTTCCGCAGCCTTCTAGTCATGTTGTGCAGTTGCCGCGACTGCTGCTGCATGTTTGCCATCAGCATACAGAAGTCGGCGTCCTGCACAGGCGTTTGTTCTTGATCACTCTGATGCTGCGGTGGGCCATAGACAGATACGGAACCTTCTCGCTCAACCGATGGTACTTGAGGAGGAGGAGGCCCTTCTGGAGGGGCACTGATTGCCCGTCCACCACGCCTTGGGGTTCTTTTAAAACGACGCGGCATATTTTGATTATTTATAACCTTATATGTGTGTATGTATATGTGCGGATGTTTGGGGTATAAAGTAAAATTAGCGACGACATAGCGACGACATAGCGACGTTTTTGTCAACCGTTAGGAATGTGCAGTGATGACCTTTCGGCTGTTTTAGCGACGACGTAGCGACGAATTTGCGACGTATATTCATCGTACGATGCAACCGTTGGGAACTGAACTGGCACTGCCGAATAGCGACTACTTGGCGACGGAGTAGCGACGAAACGCGTCGAATAATGTGAAGAGATGTTATCCGTCGCTGTTTCGTCGGTAAAACGTCGGTAAATTCAAAAAAAATTCGCGCGTTGTAAGCATTGGGAACTGGACGGACTGCCTTTTAGCGACGACGTAGCGACGACGTAGCGACGAATCACGTCGTACGGAGTGAAGACGCATTGTAAGCATTGGGAACTGGACCTGCCTTTTAGCGACGACGTAGCGACGGCGTAGCGACGAATCACGTCGTACGGAGTGAAGAGACGTTTTGCGTCGCAATGTGGTCGGTACTTCGTCGGTAAAAGCATATCAAACGACGTGTTCGTCGCTGGTCGTCGGTAAATCGTCGGTATGTGTGTTTGTTTCCGAGATTTGTGTTTCTTGTTCGTCGTCGTCGTGTCGCGCGAAGTCGTCGGTATTGTGTTTGTTTGTTTCCGAGATTTGTGTTTGTTTGTGGTCGCTATCTCGTCGCTATTGCGTCGGTAACATTGCAGGCTGAGAACGATAAAACCATTTTCCTTCTTCTTCTTCTTCTCCCATTCTTCTCTCATTTCAAACACATCAATCATCAATTTTGAACGAAAAACCGAAGTGTGGAATTTTGATTTTTTCTACACACCGAAAAAAGATAGCTGCTGTTATTTTGAAGGTGTATCGAGAAAATGGATCCGAGGAGAAGCGATAGAAAGTGGATGTACCAGAGAGTAAACAACGGGGAGTGGTGTTTTAGATTTGTTGAAGGTCTCGAAGAATTTATGGATTTTGCGACGAGTAATGAAAGTGGAACGCAGATTAGATGTCCGTGCAAGAAATGCAAGAACCGTAAATATAAGGATCCGGGTGACGTGAGGGTTCACTTATTGAAACAAGGTTTCGTCCACAATTACCATACATGGTACTGTCACGGCGAATATGAGGGGGCGTCTACATCTGCAACTGTACACGTCGAAGGGGGACCCGGTCAGGTTGATGCCGAAGAAATAGCGAGGGATCTCACAACCCATACATGCAGATGGTGACAGACGCAGCCGCCGCATTTACCGGAGAGCAGTTGTTACAAATGCAGGATCCGGATGAACAGCCGCGTATATTCGTGGAGGAAGATCCGAACCCTCAGGCGAGACAGTTTTTTGAGATGCTGAACGCCGCCAACACGCCGCTGTATCCTGGTTGCGGTAGTCACACACAGATGTCCATGATCGGTCGGATGACGAGCATGAAGACGGAACACCGCATGACGGAGAGATTGTACGATGGGATGTGTCAGCTGATGAGGGAATCTCTTCCCGAAGGGAACACAATGGTCGACAGTTTTTATTCGACGAAGAAACAGCTGCAGGCGTTGGGACTGCCGGTTCAGAAAATCGATTGTTGTTCAGAGGGGTGCATCATATACTGGGGCATCAACGAGGATAAAGACATGTGCAGGGTCTGTGGGACAAGCAGGTGGAGAACGAACAAAAGAAACCGGAACGTGCCAAGAAAACAATTTTACTATTTACCTCTCGCCCCTAGACTGCAGAGGCTATACGCATCCGGTGCCACAGCTAGCCAGATGAGGTGGCACGCGGAGCACTACACGAAAGACGGTGAGATGTGCCATCCATCTGACGGCGAAGCTTGGAGGACGTTCGATGCGACGCATCCGGGTTTTTCGTCGGAGACAAGGAACGTTAGGTTGGGTTTATGCACCGACGGGTTCAACCCGTTTGGACAGTCGGGAGAGCAGTATTCGTCGTGGCCTGTAATCGTGACGCCGTACAATCTACCGCCTTGGATGTGCATGAAGACGCCGTACATGTTCTTGACTGTGATCGCACCGGGGCCTAGGAATCCGAAACAGAAGATCGACCTATACCTGCAGCCGTTGATACAGGAGCTGAAGTGGTTGTGGGAGTTTGGCATGGAGACGTTCGATGTATCGACTAAACAAAACTTCCAGCTACGCGCCGCGCTGATGTGGACGATCAGCGACTTCCCGGCTTATTCTATGTTGTCGGGGTGGAGCACAGCGGGGAAATACGCTTGCCCTTGCTGCATGAAGCAAGCGAAGACGATGTCCTTGAAACATGGACGTAAGATAAGCTGGTTCGACAGCCATAGGAAGTTCCTGCCCAGACGTCATTTGTACAGAAAGAACGTGACGGCGTTCATGCCTGGCATCGTCGATAAGGACACAAAGCCCGAGCTCCTCACGGGTGCAGAGGTGCTGCAGGAGATAGACAGTTGTGGATTCGTGGGGGTCGCTGATGATCCGGACGGCAGTCACAACGCAGACCTGGCTCGTTACTGTATCGGGTGGAAGAAGAGAAGCATATTCTGGGAGCTTCCGTACTGGAAGAGCAATATGATCCGACATAACCTGGATGTCATGCACATTGAGAAGAACGTGTTTGACAACATTTTCAATACAGTGCTGAATGTGCCAGGAAAAACAAAAGACAATTGAAGGCACGACTTGATATGCGCGACCTCAACATGCGACCGGAGCTGCATCCCGTTGGCACATCATACATGCCGAAGTCCTCGTACACCTGAATGCGGAGCAGGTCAGTGCGTTGTTATCGTGGCTGGGGACGGCTAGATTTCCTGATGGCCATGTTTCGAACCTGTCGAAGAACATCGACGTGAATAAACGCGGTTTGCACGGGATGAAGAGCCACGACTGTCACGTTTTCATGCAACGGTTGATGCCCATTGCATTCCGCGATCTGCTTCCAACCAATGTATGGGAAGCAATTACCGAGATGAGTCTGTTTTCAATGTCTTACAGCCACGAGACTCAGTGTGGATATATGTCAAGGCTGGAGGGCGAAATCCCAGTGATCATATGCAAGCTGGAAACTATATTCCCTCCGGCCTTCTTTGATTCAATGGAACACCTGCCAGTTCATCTACCATACGAGGCACGTGTTGGTGGTCCTGTTCAGTACAGGTGGATGTATCCGTTCGAGAGGTACTCTTTTTTATGTGCATGACGTTCTTATGTGTCTAAGCGCAAGCATCTGAACATACATTCACTATATGAACAGATATCTCAGGCATTTGAAGCTGAACATCAAGAACAAGGCGAAAGTCGAGGCCTCGATGTGCAATGCCTATCTGACGGAGGAAGCATCGGCTTCGTGTCTCATTACTTCGAGCCAGATGTCCCGTCGAGGTGCAGAGATGTTCCCCGGAACGACGACGGCATTTCCAGATCCGGTGTCCTCCCAATATTCACACATCCGATCAGATTTCACGGACATGGAAAGGAAATGATATTGGGGGACAGCGAGCTGAAGATTGCTCATTCTTATGTTCTGCGCAACTGCCGTCAAGTCGACCGTTTCCAGAGGTATAAACGATATCCAATTTTATTTTGTAAAGACCTTGCGATACTCTATCCATTATGTTACAAAGATATACATGGTACTCATTCGTAATTTGCTTCAGCTTGTTCATTGATTTATTGCAACACCGTTCACCGGGTATATCGAGCGATGCAATAAACAATGAGTTAGATTCCAAGTTTGCTGATTGGTTCAGGTGGCATGTAAGTTTACATATTTGCCTGTTACGTGTACGATATGTGATACGCATTTATTGCCCCGCTGATGTATACTTACTTGTCGTTTTACAGGCGAGCAAAGGTCATCTGGCTGACGATGAGTACGGTTACATTCTGACACCAGTAGCCGAGGGTCCATTTAACAGAGTCACGCGCCACGACATGTGTTTTGTCAACGGGTATAGATTCCACACAGTCTCCCATGCCAGCCGAAAATCGTCGGAGAACAGCGGAGTGTGTGTCAAGCGGTATGACAATAGCCCGGACGAGGATGACTTCTACGGCTACCTTACTGACATCATTGAGCTCGAATATCCGCATTGCCTATAAAGCGGGTGGTCCTATTCAAATGCGAATGGTACGATCCAACTCGAGAAGGTTATCGCGTTGGCACAAAGGTTCACGACCAATATAAGTTGGTAGACATACACCAAGGGCGACGGTACAGAAAATACGATCCATACGTTTTGGCTAGTCAAGCGTCCCAGGTGTACTATCTATCGTATCCAACAACGAGGATGAATGCGAGCTCAAAAGACTGGCGAGCCGTGTGCAAAGTGAAATCGAGCAAGTTTGATGTTAGTATACAGACAGGTTCAGATGGTATGGACGCCGCATTTCAAGAAGAAAACCCGTCCGTTCTAGATACGACACATGTTGAACTGCACGACCTCCCTCTAAATGACCCCAACGGCGGTTTCATCGAAATTCATCTCAACATACAACCGCCTGACAATATTGAAGACGTAGTCGAAGACGAATACGAGGATGAAGAGGACGACGAGCATGTAGATGAAGATGAAGATGAAGATGAAGATGAAGATGCGTATGAGGATGCAGATGACCAGGAAGATTGACATTAGCCAAAATTTTTATGTACCTCTTTATATGAAAGTGTGTATGTGTTGATGTACTTATATTCATGTATATACTACTTTATATTTTGTATTTTTTTTTCAAAAATTATAACACCGACGAGTTACCGACGAAATGTTGCGTCGCTAAATTTGAAATAACGACGACACATGAAAAATAGCGACGAAACTAAATAGCGACGAACGTTCGTCGCTATGTCGTCGCAAAATTACGCAGATAAGCTGAACTCCCCCTCTTTCTTCCCCATTTCCCTCCTTCCCCATTTCCCTCCCCTCGGCGAAAGCTCCCCCCACCGGCGAAACCTCCCTCCCTCCCCCGGCGAAAGCTCCCTCCCGCGGCGAAGTTCTCCGTTGACCTCCCTTCTTCGGTTAGTTTCTCTTCCTATTTCGTTTTTACTGATTTTAATTAGTTATGTTGTTTTTAATTTTTTTAATGTCTTGTGGGGTGGTGGTGCTGGGTGTGGGCTGGGCGGTGGTGCTGGGTGCGGGCTGGGTGCGGGGCTGGGTGGTGCTGGGCAGTGGGTGCTGGGTGCGGGCTGGGTGCGGGGCTGGGTGGTGCTGGGCGGTGGTGCTGGGTGGTGGTGTTGGGCAGTGGGTGCTGGGTGCGGGGCTGGGTGCGGGGCAGTGGGTGCTGGGTGCGGGCTGGGTGGTGCTGGGCTGGGTGCTGGGTGCGGGCTGGGTGCGGGGCTGGGTGTGGGAGGGCGGTGGTGCTGGGTGCGGGGCTGGGTGGTGCTGGGCGGTGGTGCTGGGTGGTGTGTGGGCAGTGGGTGCTGGGTGCGGGGCTGGGTGCGGGGCTAGGTGTGGGTGGGCGGTGGTGCTGGGTAGTGCTGGGCGGTGGTGCTGGGTGGTGGTGCTGGGTGGTGGTGCTGGGTGCGGGGCTGGGTGGCGGGGTATCCGAGGCCGTTTGGGCGGCGTGGGTAGAAGGGTGGAGGGACCCTGCTTACCAAGCCCGCAGCGCCCGGAACGCGGCGAACCGGCGCAGCGGCAATGTACAGGGCCCAGCACCTGCCACACACTCAGGTGGTTCGGTTTCCCACGCCACCACGATGCGTTCTATGGTGAGTATTTTAATATTGGATTATTTAGATTCATTGATTTCATTGGATTATTTACATTCATTGACTTAAGTGGATTATTTATATTCATTGAGTTAAGTGGATTATTTATATTCGTTGATTTCTTATGTTGCGCTGTTGTTTTTTTGGTATTCGTATATGGTTACTTTAAGTGGTACATGTGTTCATTTGCCTTTTTATTTTTATTTTGATTTGACTTGGGAGAGGCCTTTAAGGCCGGGATACCTCCGATAAACGAATAGGTCATGCCGAAATTTTTAAAATTCTGGATTTCACTAACATATTTTATTTCATTCTTTCAGCACGAGGAGACGGGGGAGTGGCCAGCCTCCTACGATCTCTTCTACAAGACGCATCGGAAGAAAGCCTCCGACGGGACGGAGGACTGGATCACGACGAAGGCCCCGACATCAGTGTAAGTAGACTACGATATCATTTGTTTTTTCCTTAGTTTGTTTTATTGCTAAACCATAACAATTCTTATTCTCATTTCAGGACGAGTACAACAGATTACTCGCAGATAGGGGCGAACAGGCCGACAAGAACCGCGCTTATTGGGATGCGGTTCGGACCGTCGGCCCTCAAAATAAGAAGAAGAGGGAGGTGTACGGGGTTGGATCAGCAGCGCCGCGATTCTTTCCCGAAGTTCTACAAGCAGGTGCTTCCTCCGAGGCCAGCACCTCCGCGCCTTCTGCGACGCCAGAGGATATTTCGCGCCTGGAATCAGATAATGCGGCGCTGCAGCGTGAGATAGACACCATCAGGACGAGGCATGAGGAGAGTGTACAGGCGCTGCAGCAGGCGCTTCAACAGGCGTTTGAGCATGCGCAGCGGCAGACGATGCAGGTGCAGGAGGCAACGAACCAGCAAATCTCGCACCTGTCGCAGGTAGTCATGTCTTTCATTTCCTGCTCCTCGCAGCCTCAGCCTCAGCCTCGCCCTCCTGATGGTCACTCTTCTCCGCATGATCCCCCTCCATCTTCCTCTGCATAGTTTTTTATTTTTTCATTGTTTGTACAGTCTATTTCATTTGTTGTATTGACATTTTCTTTGTACTTTTATATTCTATCTGACAATTTTACGGATTCTATTTCGTTTGTGTTGTTTAATTATACGAACTTGAATGCGCAAATACCGTATTACTGTATAATATTCGTACAAATGATTTAATTTACAAATAAAAATATTATAGAAATTAAATAATAATAAAAACTTTTTAATTAATAATGTATTAATATTATTAATAATCAAAAAAAATTTAAAATTTAATATTAAATAATGTATTTAAAATAATTATTAGTAAATTTAATATTTTTAAAAATAACAAATACCGAAGAACCGGCGACGAAATTGTACTGTCGCAGATCGGTATAAAAAACAAAAATTTAAAATTAGCGACGAAAAGACATATAACGACGACATTTTGCGACGAAATAAAACGGAAACAAAAAATAAAAAAATAATAAATAGCGACGGCAATACTTATACCGACGAAATTTTGCGACGAGTGTCTTTGTCGCAGAACCTTAATAAAAAAATAAAAAAATACAAAATAGCGACGAAAATATTTTACCGACGAAACAGCGACAGCAGAAAACAGGTCGCAGACCTGACAGTTTCTCGTCGCAGTTTGGCGACGATACACCGACAAAATTGTTTTCGTCACAATATAGCGACGCAGTGCCGACGAAATTTGCTTTGCGACAAGCCGTATAACGACCTTCATTTTTCGTCGCTATTTCGTCGCAATATGCCTATAGCGACGAAATAGCGACGTTTTTTGGCTGTCGCTATAGGCTCTTTTTTTTTGGTGATAGTGACCGGCCGGTGTTGGCCGGCCATACCCCTCATTCCCCATATTGATAGACAAGGAGGCTAGTATATCAAAAAACGATATGCATTACCAAATACTTAGAAATCAAAAACTCATACCCTCATTTCTCCAAACAAACAGGTTTGTAGGAATCCAAACCTATTACCTTATTCCTAAACCTCCAACCAAAGAGACAAACTAATATGAACTCCGTTTACGGTATGCATCATTTGCTCGAAAACGGATATCTTAAAACTACATGAGTGGTTGGAACGGATGTCTTAAGACTAAGGTTTTTTTGGATTTAAATTCATTTGTTACATTT
>AP025040.1:9657724-9684940 GCA_036186865.1 Eustoma russellianum | reverse complement strand
TAGCGACGCAGTGCCGACGAAATTTGCTTTGCGACAAGCCGTATAACGACCTTCATTTTTCGTCGCTATTTCGTCGCAATATGCCTATAGCGACGAAATAGCGACGTTTTTGGCTGTCGCTATAGGCTCTTTTTTTTTGGTGATAGTGACCGGCCGGTGTTGGCCGGCCATACCCCTCATTCCCCATATTGATAGACAAGGAGGCTAGTATATCAAAAAACGATATGCATTACCAAATACTTAGAAATCAAAAACTCATACCCTCATTTCTCCAAACAAACAGGTTTGTAGGAATCCAAACCTATTACCTTATTCCTAAACCTCCAACCAAAGAGACAAACTAATATGAACTCCGTTTACGGTATGCATCATTTGCTCGAAAACGGATATCTTAAAACTACATGAGTGGTTGGAACGGATGTCTTAAGACTAAGGTTTTTTTGGATTTAAATTCATTTGTTACATTTAATATAGTGGTTTAATTTTATACTTATTTACAGACTTTTTTTTTGGGTTTATTCTATGTTTAATGGTGACTTATAGGGATTCATTCTTTACCACATGTTGACATGAATTCTATTGTATCCCCTGTAGAAAAAGAATGAAGATATAATCTTTCTAAACTTGTTCCCTCACAAAGGACGTGTCCTAAACAACATAAACTTGTGCTCCTTAACATAGTATATCCAATACAAACAATAACATGTATGTGCATATGTAGGCATTTAAATTAATTCTCATGATAAATGTTATTGATCCTCTCAGTATCTATCAGGTCTGAATTCTATTTTTTCTCTCTCTTTATATGTGTATGCATGTGTGTGTATGTATGTGTGTGTGTATATATGTGTGCGTGTCTCTCTGTGTGTGTGAGGGGTGGCGGGGGTGTATGCATATATTATAAGCATGCATGCATACATACATACATACATACACACACAAAAACATACACAAATAGTTATTTGTATAGGAAGTCAACTTGTTTAATAGAAATGCATTGACATCAAAGAAATTAGGCAACAAATTTACCTGTGTATTGAACATTTTCCAAATTTACTTCAAAAACCAACTAGATAAGGGTATTATTTTATTATGGCTGACATGTTACAAGAAAAAGGTGACATTTGGCGATCCCATGTAAAACATGAAAATTTTGTATAACCTTGTAAGTTATCACTTAACAAATAGAATTTTTGGCTAATAATGAGTATTTGAAAATATAATTCAAATATTTTCATCTTCTTTTTAGCTAAAGTTTATTCATCAAGAAGATGGGGAAATTTTTGTCCTGTGCCAGCTACCATTTACATATTAAGTATTCAACTTCACTCTCAGGACTTTTAGATACAATTATGTGCTTATATGTACCAACAATAATACATAGTACTAGAAAATTATTGATGACGTCTCCAAAACATAGTCCAGTTGGTTAAAATTTACTCCAAGAAAATTATTGATGACCTCTCCGAATTTACCTTCAAGCTTCAAGCTATCTTTTAATACTAAATCGAATGATTGAGTGTGGTATGAAAATCAACCTTGAAAAATAAAATGGGTATAATTATCAGAATAGGATGTCCGGCCATAACGTCTGTAAATAATAATCGTACAAGTACCCTTAATGTTATCTCTCTTTTATGCTTTAAGTGAATGGAGATCCTTTTTTTTCCCATTCTTTATCTCAGATTGTATATGGTATCATGTCGTATGTATTAGTTTGATGAAATTCAATACATACGATATGATTAATTTCTTTCTGTTAATAAAAATATGATATAAAACATGATAAAAGATGCGATAGAAATCACACGCATTAAGCGGTAAGGGAATGAATCTTGCTTTAAAGAGAAGAAAATTACCACTTGTCACACAGATAAGATTGTAGAATTTTAAACCTAGTCAATACTAAGAAGAGTTATAACTTTAGGTAACCATCATCTGCCAAACTTGAATGTTAAAATAGAACGTAAAGCGATAGACTACGTCAATTTATTCAATGATAAATAGTACACCTTACACACAATACATCCAACGTTCCCTGCATTAGTATGTTAGCTTACTATATTAGTATTATTGTGTCATCTATGCAGTTACATATAGAGCCGGGTGTGTTAGAAAATCCGACAAGACCACTGCAAAAACGCACAGCGGAAAAACAAAACTTGATCTCTGATTTCCTACCAAGGATCCATGTTGTTCGTTTAATTCGACAAAAGAAATTAAAAACTTTACCTCTGTAGATTCGAAATCTACAGACGTAGGAGGTGCGAACGTAGAAGGTGCGATGTCACGATCATCCTCTGTCAGTATCCACACGAATGCTTCCGCCCGGAGTGCTAGCTCTTGAACGGCATGCTGAGAGAACTCCTTTTTCTCCAAAAACGGCTCTAGGGTTTTTCTGATGATTCTGTGTTTTTTCGTGTGTCTCTATATACGAGATACACAGATATATATACAGACATCAAAATCCGAGTCCTAATCGAATTAGTTGATGCCAATCAAAATCCATATCAGATATGGATTCTCTCGTTATTATCCGATAATATATATATATATATATATATATATATATATATATATATATATATATATATATATATATATATAATCACCAAAAAAACAACAACAACAACAACAACAACAATAATAATAATAATAATAATAATAATAATAATTGATATCTAATATCAATATTATTAATATCAGCCCATACGCATTCTTGTGTGTGACCCGATAAGCCCATATTAATTGGCAGTCGGTTAAATCTCCATTAAACCAACAAGTCGTAATTGGTCTCTAGTAAGACATTACGGCTATCCAATTAATACGAGTAAAGTCCAACTAGCCTAATAATAGTACATATATTAATCTCTTTGTCACACGATATCTGCTTTGAACATAAATCATGGTCAGGGTCATACTTATATTGTTCAAACATATAATTACTCGATCTCTAAGTAGACTGATAAAACAAATGATATTGATCACACTATCAATTCATTTGAGCACGACCATGCATTTCACAGTCTCACTAATCGAGGAGTCCAAAGATATCTCTCTTAAAAGAAAGACAAATTCTATCTTGATTGTTCAATATCCTCTACATAATTTCTATCATACTCAATCATGACCTTTATTATTATCCAGTTATGGATAATGTTAGATCATGTCAAAATATAATAGTCCTTATGTTGGAAACTATGACAATTATGAGATTTACTTATGACCCTAATTCATGTAGTACTCTCATGATGTGTCTATCCAATACACTGTTCTCTAACAAGTATCTATGAGATTGATTTGTATCACCATACACATAATCATTTCATGATTATCAAATCAATACTCATACTGGTTATAAATTATTTTATCTCTATAACAATAATGAACCAGAGACATATATCATAATTGTGTAACATACTAACCAACAATAATGATAATAAAACCTCTTTATTAATAATAAATGTATAACATAAAACATCCAAATCATGGCCTAGGGCACATACACTAACAGGGTGTCTCACTAAAAATAAACTCTCTATCTTTTGGGATGGAGGTATTGTTTGATTGCATCTCACCTTCTCCAGACCCTGTCGATAGCTTTTGATCTCGTTGTGATATATTGGTTATAGTTGCTATTATTGTTATTGTTTTTAATACACTTTGACATCCAAATTTAATAAGTAATTCTAACCCAATCATCTTATCGTTAAACTCAATTTAAACCCGGATGGAACCTTGCTTGTAGTATTGTACATAATAAAGTCAAATATTTTTGGTGCATGTGTCGGGAATATATACACTATAGTCAATGTCAAACATGGCTTAAAGTCGCTAATCAAGGTATTATTCATCTTATTTTCTGTATAAAAATTTCTTAGGATCAATGTAAATGGTAGGTCGATGTCAAATTATATGTGGTTGCTGCAATAATTAAAGGGAAAATGATGGTCCTTGATAAGGTTCCTTGTTTGACAAGGTATGCATTCCTAATCCAACATTATCTTTGATAAAAAGTCAAAAGGTCCTGTATTGCCTTTGTCAACTATGAATAGGATTCTCCACACGCACGCGCCTGCATATATATATATATATATATATATATATATATATATATATATATATATATATATATATATATATACACACACACAAACATATATATATATATATATACATATATATATATATATGTGTGTGTGTGTCTATATATATATGTGTGTGTGTATACACAAAGATATATACAATTTATATCTACATGTGTACAAATATGTGTGTGTGTGTGTATATGTATGTATATGTATGTCTGTGTAGTATATTTTGGTATATATGCATATACACGTATACATATATACATATTGGTATGTATATATTATACACACATATATATAGACACACACAGACATATATAAATATAAATATACATATACATACATATATATATATATATATATATATATATATATATATATATTACATGGAAATGTTGATTTCGTTAGGTCCTTAGGTTGTTAATTTATTTCAATAGTATTTCGATACCAACTATATATTCAACAGTTTAATGGTTGATGTTATGTAATCAAATGAAAACAAATAGAATACCAATGATATTTTCATAGGAAACCCATGATTAAGAAGGTATTCCATATATATCATTTATTTAAATTTGTTTGTTTCATCAATAATCAAATATTTGATATTCATAAGTCGGTGCTGAACCATACTAAAATTTATGAGGGTTTTCAATTTATATATATATATATATATATATATATATATATATATATATATATATATATATATATATGGAGAGCACTTTAATTTCATGAAAATTTGAATTAAGAAAATCATCAAACCTATAACGCTAAAAGAATTATTATTTAGGTATGAAGTCAAAGTTCGAAAACAAACAGTGAAATATAATTTTGTCAAATTATAACATCTTACGAATCAATTTCTCAACGCATGCAGTAGACATCATGGAAGCATTACATCTTTAAAATGATCATCTGGTTGAGGTTCAAAGGATTTTTCTTCTCTGTTTCCCTTTTATTTTATTTTTTTTTTGAAAAAAAAAAAACAAAGCGTTATGAGATGAAGGTAGTTTACTTCTTTAGAAGACCAAAAAGGTTGCTGAAAAGAAGCTGTTAGCAAAGGGCTTTCCTTTTTTTTTTCCTTTCTTTTTTTCCTTTTTTGATGGGTTGCCCCGAGGTATCCTTCCAGCCGAAAGCCAGAAGACTAATCCTCCGTCCCTGCGGTCAGCACACAAAGTGGTAGAAGACTGGCCAAATGGTTTGCTCTATTCACATGAGTGGGGATTGAACCCCCAACCACATGCTTAAAAGACGATGTGCTGAACCACCACGCCAACTATGTTGCTTTCCTTTTTTTTTTTCCTTTTCGTTTCGTTGAAAGAGCAAAAGATTGCTTGACCAACGAAGCCGACTATTCTTTCACCATTCAAACGGCTAGTGTAGGGTGTTAACGAGTCAAACCGAGTTGAATATTATGTTTTTGAATTCGAAATTGTTTGACTTAACGAACGATTCGGTTCAGCTCATCACAAAAACGCTATAACTCTTTAAACAAGTCGAATAGTTTGCAAACGATTCAGCTGATTTTAGTAAACGAATCTAATCAGGTGTTCGAACTTGGTTCAATTAATAAAAATTAACGAATAGACTCGAATCAAATACGAACCGAATTCGAACTATTCGTGAACAATTTGGTTCGCTGAAGTAACCTTAGGCGTTCAAGTGTTTCCTAAATAAATAAATAAAGTAAAAATAAAATAAAATCTTAAGCAAGTGCCACATAGGAATCTAAATTGTGGAATGATACAAACGTTAGGCGGCTGGAGAATGGTCAATATTTGCAACAAACCTAACGCAAACCCTAGACCCAACATAATAGCATTGTAGAATACGTGAGAATAGGAGATAAATGATATATATTAATAATTTTTTCTCTTAAAAAAATTGAGCAAAGATACATATTTTTCTATGTCTTTTGTTGGTCTACATTATTCAAGTTTTCATTTTACATTATAATTTCACACTAGAACACGTTATTCCAATGTAAAATATGACAAACAAAAATCGACAAATAAGTGCTGGCTGAAGCTCAATTTTCAACAAAGAACAGTATTAGACAAGAGAAAAACACAAAGACGCTTTAATCACCATGACTAAACAAAATATAAATATTAAAATAATCCCTATTAGACTCTTAAAAAATTAACTGATTTTATGTTTCTTAAAGGTATGCTTGCGTATGGTCGTTAAGGACAAAATATTCGGTAATGGTAGTCAATTTTAATGGTAATATACATCTATATTATACGCATGCATATGAAGACATATTTGTACAGATGCATATATGAGACGATATTTACGTGCGTTTTGTACGCTTATACTACAACTGTTAAAAGTATATTGTATGATCAATTATATATAACTGTTGATTCTTCTTACTTGATTATGAATTAAATATAGTTGTAGTTCATATCCAGACTCGTAGTGAATACATGGAATTTGTCATCAGAGTGCAATAACCTATAGAATATCTTCTGATTTATGAGGATGGTTATTCTTTTAATCTCGTTGAGATTTCTCAATATATTATATACTGTTTCTTAGAAAATGACAAAAAAAAAACCACAACACGATGTCGTTTTATATCATAAAGCGAAATTCGACAAGAAGTCTGAACAGAAAAATCTGAACCGTTTATCCTTTAGGTGGAAGGAAATGATGAATATCCGAGTCTTTATTTTTTATTTTATATATGAAAAAAAAGACATAGCTTTTATCGTTAGGTTTTATATGAAAAAAGATGTAACCGCCACGTGGCAGCCTCCGTTCATACACCTCTTCTTTCCCACCTCCTCATCTAGCCTCATCATCCTCTACTTCCACGTAATAGACGGTGAAAAAGGGGGTGAGGGGTTTGGGAGTGTGTAGATCTCAATCCCAATATTAGATCACCGAATTTTTCCGAATGAGATCCTCTAACCCTCTTCCCGTGACCGCCCACGTGACCACCCGCCACGTGGCAGCGGGGAGGGGTGGTGAGACTGGATGCGGGTGAACTTCATCCAGCCTCACTACCTTCCCTTGCTGCCACATGGCGGGCGGTCGCGAAGGGGGTGAAGGAGTGGGGGGTCAGGCGATCCTGACCCGAATTTTTCTGGGAAAAAAATTGAGCACTGATTGACGGATTAAGACTAGATTAATTCAAATTTGGTCAGCAAATGCTTCTTTAAACATGTCCCACGTGTATATTTAATAACGTTTTCTGGCGGTTGCCATGAAAAGTTCTGAAACAATAAGGTCGAATGTTGACAAATCAATCTTTACCGAATATGCCAATCCCACGTGTCAATTTTGTCCTACTTGTTCAAGCCACGTTCGGGTACGATGAAGTTCCAAAGTTTGAAGTTGATGTTTTATATTAGAAAACATAAAGAAAAAAATTTATTGACTTAGCTAAGAGTAATTTATAAAATTTTCAATTATCTTTTGGTATATCCTATTGTTTTTGTGTATGTCCAAAATATAACTCGGACGAACGACATGGAAATTGGAAAGCTTCGTTTTTGTCCTCTACTCTTCGTTACTTATACGATTAAATTTGACCTGTTATTTTAGTGATTGAAACTTATAACAAATTGTCATTTTTATGGTTTATTATTATTTCTTATTTAGGATTTAATGCATTGGTTGTTTCTAACATTTATACTCATAATTTTGAAAGATAACATTGTCTTAGAGATTGTAACATAAAGTAATCACGTCTTTTGGTAAGTGTTGAAAGAATAAATGACTTAAGAAAATATTAAAAAAAAAGAGTGTTATCTTTATATAGATTATATTATCTCTGTCTCAAAATAAATATCCACATATAGAACTTCAATAAGTAAATGATACCCCCTCTGACTTTCTTTTTCAATATTTTAAAGATTTGATACGCTTTGGGGCAACTGATGAGGTTATTGCTTTGTGACTTTGAGGTCATGCATTCGAGTCGCGGAAACAGTCTTGCACAAAGTGTAGGGTAAGACGGCGTGCATCAGATCATGAAAAGATCATTTTCAAACCTGTTATTTTCTTTCCTTATATTTTTTTTACTTTTTATATGATCTAAAACTCTGGGTCTCATAAGAAATAAAATAACATTTAACATTAAACCAAATTTGAATCTCTTGTGACCCATTAAGTTATCTTCTAAATATGATTACAGATTATAGAACAGACGCGATGATGCATTCAATTAACTGTTAAGGCTGATCTTACAAGATTAAAAGCTGTTGAGTTTAATTCTGAGTAATTACAACGTTGATCCACTTTATAGTAACATAACTAAAAAAAATATAGAGAACAAATGGAAAATTTATTGAATCAACTGAAACATACATAGATAGTAAAACAGAATCTACTGAGTCAATTTCAATCTTTATGCAGCGAGGTAGACAAGAAAGGACCAAGTATAAAATCTACCGAATCAAAATCAAGATACGTAGGTTTAAGAGGATGAAAAACTTAAAAAATCTACTTCATCAAATAAAGAGAAGAAAAGGTTTTTGAACAGATAAAAATTTGATTTTTTTTTATGTCATTTGAAAGTCTACTTACCTATGTACGTGACCTTGGGTTTGGATTGGTAAATAAGTATGTTATTTAAAACTTTATAAATCAAACACGTAAGTCTTTTTTGACTAGTGGAAAGCGTTCATATGGATTTCTTCTTAGAAAAATGCATAACAAAGATGCTTTTACCTTTGTTTTCCAATCCAGGCCTATGAATCAACCTTTGGAAAATTCATGTGGAAACCTAAATTTACGTTGACTCAGAAGAGCAAAGTGATGCTATAGTGGCTTTTCTAGAAATCTTCAACTGAAAGCATGGCTTCATGGTGGTCACAAACTTTCCAAATAATAATAATAATAATAATAATAATAATAATAATAATAATAATAATAATAATAATAATAATAATAATAATAATAATAAAAGACAATGAAAAGGGCCCTAGAAAAGTCGCTGGGCAGGTTTTGGTGGTTTGGAAGCCCTTTCCCGTTTTGGGATCTCTTTGGAAGCTTCTGTTCCTTTTCCTAAATGAACGAAAAATGATGAATAGGAGTATACACGCCAAGCGGATGAAATCAGAAAGAGACCTCGTATGAGGCAAAATATGAGGCCTCTAATCATGCGACGCCACGTGTATAAAAGAGCCCGCTGTTTATTTTTTTTCTTTTTTTTAAAAAAGGCTTTTTTGTACACGTATCGTCGTGTGATTGGAGGCCTCATATTTTGCCTCATATTAGGTCTCCTCTGATCTCATCCGACACACCAAGTAGCGGGTTAGGATCCCCTCACGGCTTTCATATCACCCCATTCGTCACCACGCGACATGTGGCAGTAGGGATGGGTGATGAGGCTAGATGAGGGTCACCTGCATCTAGCCTCACCACCTATCCCTGCTGTCACGTGTCGACGAATGAGGTGAAAGGAAAGTGGGACAGAAGATCTCATCCCCAAGTAGCAATCTTTTGAAAAGTAGCTCTGATTTATAGCAAAAAGGATTGTTTTGCACTTGGATCGTACAGAATTGTTGGAGATTTATGTCGGATTTATGGGCATTGCCCAGGATTTCTCTGATGGGGATGGAGTGTATCCATCACCAAAAGAAATAGATTAGGCTTCAATTACAGGGACATGCAGTGTGAGTGTTCAACTACTGCTAGGTCGAAAGCCTAGTTTGCGGAGAGACACCTTGTGTGGGTTACTGCGTAAGTCCTCACCCAACTTAGGAACCCACTATACTCCTAATTTGCATCTTCCACAATGTTCCTTGAGGCTAGGACGATGGAAGCCTTCAGGACCAGGGTATAGTCTTTCCCTCCAAAAGAAATGGACCAGCATACCTGACTGGGAAAGCTTATATAGTAGCCAAGTTTTGGTTTACCTGCTAGAAAGGCTCATGCTTTTGGCTCTACTAGGAGTACTAGGTGTGGTTTGCTCTACCAAAAAGTGCTCAGTTTTCAATCACCAAAATGGCAGAAGCCAACTGCAAACAAATTTAGGATAAACCTTCAGGAAATTCTGATCAATCAAGCCAGCTCTTTTGGTGCAAAGGAAGCCAGTTGGACTAAACGAATAGCACATGTAACAAAAGAGACATTCCATGATGTTCCATTTCCATTGGCTTTAAATAGGTTTGTCACCTTGACACAGTGTAAAAGATAATGACTGGTTATACAACTACACCAATTATTGAATACTAACTCATGATCTGAATGTGAAACAGTTAAGTGTACGTAAATTACTCATCGCTCTAGGATGTTGCTCTACATGTGGTCTGAAACGGTACAATTAGGCTCCTCTGTCAAAACCAAAAGAATCGTTCAGTATCACGCTACAATGATCTAGAATTTCATGTTAAGAATCTTTCCAAGGGGCTGGTAAACTTTTTGAGCATTTTTGTATCTTAAGCTGCTATCTTCTATGGCAATTGTTTCCTCATGCAATGTTGCCAGTGCTGCCTTTTTCTTTGCCCTTTGCTCCTTCCACCTCTTTATTCGTTCCTCTAGCGTCACTTTAACTTTCTCAGCTGCCTCCGCCCTGCTTATCGCTTGTTCTGCTCGCGTCCTGAATTCTGCTGCTTTTGCAAATGCAATCTCCAGCTCTTTCTTCAAATTTTCTGACTCAACCTTGTACTCATGCTCCAAGTTCTTAAGATGTCTCGCTTGCTCGGCATTCTTGACTAGAAGTTCGTATTCCTCTCTAGAAATAGTCACATCTAAATCAACCAGGTTTTTTCCTTCTGAATCAGATTCCTTGCACGAATCGATGTTCGAAACATTTTCAGATTCATTAAGGTCTAGATTCCTTTTACTAGCTTCATATGTTGCAATAGTTTCTTTTGATTGCAGATTTTCCTTTTTTGCTTCCAAAGCTTCAGCTGCCATCTGATAAAGTGCAGCTGTAACTGCTGCTTTCTCAATCTTCGCCCTTTCTTCAGCTGCTACAGCAGCAGCGAGTTTCGATCTACCTTTATGAAGTTCAGACTTGAGCAATGCAATCTCAGTTTCCATTTCTGTTTCTTTCGCTCTGGCCTCGCTTATTCCTCTTCTTGTTTCCTCTAGTTCGCCTTTCATGTTTTCAACGTTTTTCACGAAAATGTTTCTCTCTTCGTTTGCTTTTTTCAGCTGTAATTTTAGTCCCTCTAGTTCTGTCTCCAACTCACTGATGCAACCTGCATGACTTGCATCCTTTTCTTCCTTCAGTTCCAATCCAGCTTTCACTATGTCTAGCTCACAAATAGCATCAAAGGCTACCTTTTCAGCACATTCATGAAGCCCTTTTGCTGTAGAAAGCTCTGATTGAAGTATATCAATGAACTGAGACTTTTCTAAAAGCTCTGTCTCCAAATAATTGATAGTTTCTAGTTGTTCTGTCACCCGTTCTTCCTCTGCCTGTCTATCCTCTAGTTCGCCTTGCAATAGCTCAGCGACCCCTTTTGCTTTTTCTGCTTGATTAGCAACTAGCTTCAAATGAATAACTGTCCCATTAAGCTCTGAAATTTTCCTCAAAAGCTCTTCATTTCTTAACTTCTCCATGTCCAATGCTGATTCTGCTAATTCTGCTTTTTCCATATACTCAAATTTTGCATCATTAGCTGATCCAAGTTCCTCTTCCAATCTAAGCACATGCTCTTCTGAAGCTCTTACCTCAAATAAATCATATGAAAACTCTTCTCGCGTGTTCCCATGCTCTGGAAACTGGTTATCAATCTCTTTAATTCTTGATTCCAACTCACTTGCGCAGAATTTAGCATCTTTGCATTCGCGTATGTGAACTTCTTTCTCCAACTCAGAGGTCCCCAGTGGGCTGGACAGCTCTTCAGCTGTTTCTTGATAGTGAGTGAGCTTAAGAAGGGCTTCTCTGCACTCATCATCTTTTATCACCTTCATTGTTCTCAAGTCTTGCTTCAGTTTCTCAACGTCTATACCTTCCTCCAACTCCTAAGACCAAACAAAATAAAAAATAACATGAAAGTTGAAAACAGATTTTGTCCATAAGAACATAGACATCAGATCAATGTTGAGATCTCACACTAACTGCATTATATACAAGTTTTGATATCATTATCACATGAAAGAAACCAAATGAAAAGGTTCACTCTGATGCAAGAAAGAAGGAAAAAATTATTGCTCTATAAAAACCAACTAGACACAAGGAAAGGGCTATTAGAAATACTACCCTTTTTCACCTTTCCACAAACTGTATACTACAGCTCAAAATTTTATTACAATGTAAACATAATTCGTACCTACATTCAGATATGAACTACACTACAAGGATGTGTAAGTGCAAAAAAAGGGATGTTGACAATAGCTCCACCCTGTACACCTATCCAGGCTTGTATCTTGATCTGTCCTACTCAAATCTATGGGCAAATCTATAGGCATAAGGAATCCTCATCACTGCAACTATCCTATGCATTACAAACCTGCCATCCTGCTTTTTTAGGACCACCATTTCAAATTAATTGATTAAACATTATGATGAAACAACAACAACATTATACCATTGTCTTAGAGGCTTCCGCTTATGGCGGGGCATGGGGGGTCGGATGTACAAACCATACTCATGCGTTAAAAACACAGAGAGGTTGTTTCTGGATGACCCATAATGAAAATTACGTCAAGCTGTGTCGATCAACTGCTGCTTCACAATATAAGAAGCGCAGTCAATTTAGTGAGTCATTTTGCTTTATTCCATCATATTTCAAAGTCAAAAAAGAATGTGTCCTTGACTCCATTAGATGTATGCAACCATACACATGTGTTAGAAACACAGAGAGTTTGTTTTCCGATGACACATAATGAAACGCTTAATAGTCAGTATTTACCAGAATCAACTTCATTTCCTTTAGAACACAGGCAACACAGCACCTAGACGTGCTGACCTTAAGCAGAAGGGATATCTCTTGATATTGTTTATCATGAGAAATATTTCATATTCATCAACACATATATAACAACAGAACACATGAATAATGCGCTTGTCAAACATCCATACATTGAAACATGTGATGCTCAATAAAACTAGAGCATATGATTAGATAAAGAGCATAGCTTACATCATTAGTGGGAGACGTGTTTGTCCAATTCCCATTTTGCTTCTGCAATAACATAACTTCATTTTTGACTTGAAGAACTGGTTCTATGTGAATCTCCCCCATACTGCAAGGTTAAATTGTGCCCCTGAAAAATACATTTCTTAAACTTCCATAAAGTTCTGTTCTTTCTAAATTCAAATGACAAAAACAAATGAATCACAAATCAATTTCTAAATAATTTTGAAGAGTTCCGGGCCCAGATGATCACTTAATTATACTAACATGTGAGGATGTAAAAGATCACAAATTTAATGCATAAACAATTTTTTGAACAATCCCAGATAGGAAAGAACATGAGATTACCTGGTTCTCAAACAAAGACTTCTGAATCAAGTAAAGATATCTGACACTTGTGAAGAAGATCAACTGAAGTCAAATTATGAAATCTTTGTTATATCACATTTCCCAGAAAAACAAAGGAAAAGGGAAAAGAAAAAGAAGCCTGTAAGAAAAGTTAGTTTCATTTTCATTGGGAAAATCGAGGTTCCCAGTTCTTATTGGATGCTAGAGATACTTCCCAAAATTTTATTTTGTGAATGTTTGACCTTGTCCATTAAACTTTGCTAAGATCATCCAAATGGGAATATTACCTAAGAATCTAGTCGTGCAAAATGATTTTTTCCCCTGTTCTTGTGCAAATTACAGGAAGTTTCAAAGTATATCTTGGTAAAGACGGTGGATAGGACAAGTTGCTTTCTCTGATATCTCCTTCCGTCTTAATTTAATTATATTTGTTAGTGTATAGATATTTATCACGGTTAATTAATAAATTAAAAAAGACTCATAGGAAAAAGACAAGTAGATTGCTCATAAGCATCATTTCTGTCATTAATGGTGTGTAAACCGCGTAATTCTATCAATTCTTGCCGGCTTAATGCAATATATACTTTTTTTTCCTCCAGAAAAATGTTGCGACGAATTCGATATCATCGCCCTCCACCTCCTCCTCCGGAACTGCGACCGACACCTCCACTCCTTCCTCCACTAAGGGGTTTCAATCATAAATTATCATTCTCTCCGGTATTCTACCATGAACCTGAGCTGAAGCATGGGGGGGGGGGGGGGGATGAGAGGACAACATGTTTTTCTAAGATGATGTGGACATCTAAAATTTTCTTTTGCCTTTTTTTACCAATTTTGTTTGTTTAAATTGCCCCTATAACAAATTACGAAAATTTTCAACCCACTCTATTAAATTGTAAACTTCCGTGGCACTTACCACAAGTAGGGCGGTAAACGAACCAAACAAGTCGAGCATTGCGTTGTTCAAGCTCGATTCATTTAACTTAACGAACCAGTCAAGCTTGTTCGTTTATTTAAACGAACATATTTAATTGTTCAAGTTTGGTTCGTTTAACTCATGAATAACATTAACGAGCCGAACACTTTAAACGAACGGTGCCACTTACCGAGTTCGAACAGAAAAAAATGTTCAAGCTCTGTTCATTAACCTTTTATCCGAACCGAGCTCGAGCTCGAGCTCGAGCCAAACGAGCCGAACAACCGTACGGCTTGGTTCATTTACAACACTAACACAAGAATACCCTATTACCTTATAGCTTACCGTCTATAACGGAGTATGTAGGTCAGATATATATAATCATACTCATGTGTTAGAAACACGTTTTTCGATGACCCATAATAAAAATTATGGGTCAAGCTGTGTCGATTAACTGCTACTTCACAATATAAGAAGCGCCGCTAATTTAGTGAATCGTTTTGTTTTATTCCATCATATTTCAAAATCAAAGAAGAGTGTGTCGGTGGTCCTAGAGCAAATGAAACTATAGCAAGAAGGAAAAAACAGCCCATGTTTCGGGCTTCACATTTTTACCAAGTTAAGGTTTGTTACCTTATAGCATGTCTGGCATATCGAATAGTGTAAAATGAGAAACAGAATGGTACAATTATTTTGGAAAAAAAAAATAAATTATACACATGAAGTCATTGTAGACTACCCCCTTTTGTGGCTAAAAACTTTCTCGATTTGACTTTTAAAATCTCGAGAACGTCTTCGACTTCTTCGTGCTAAGACCCTTTTAACTTGCTTCCTATATTCCTATATTTAATATGATACAAAAATAGTTCTTCCTATATTTAAGATTATAGTAAAAGGGGTTAATGAACACGTTTGCTTAGTCCTAAAGGAAACCAAGGACATTAATGGCAATCAAAAGTTTTTTGTTCACCTAAATATAAGTAGTTCGAAGTGTTATATATCGGAGTAACTAAGAACTAAAATATAGATACAGAATAAATCAATTTCCACACTTGAAGATACTCAACATTTAATTATTCATGTTATCCCAACAACTGAATCTAATCAACTATAAGTTGTTAAAATTTGGAATATCTACATATCTTTTTTTTCTTCTTCATTGAATCTAAATCCATCCGATTGGGATTTCATAATTAGATTTGAATAGATCTATTATATGATATTAATCAACTGAGCTATAAATTTAAAAAGTATAGAGATAATGGATAAGATCCATAGGGAATACAACCTTAGATGAAACTTATTTATTCCTCTCTCTCTTTCCTTTTCTCAATAACAAGTGAAGTATAACTAACAGTTGTATATAAGTTGATTTAAGGACACTCCTGGTTACACATTATGTTCTGTAACAAACTTAACTCGTCAAGTGCTCTTTCTATATGTATAACATAACCTTTTTTTTTCTTTTTTGTTTTTAACACACTCACACGGGAAAGGTGCACCTTTTGTCACGTACTAGTGAACAAATATTTGATGTATAGTTTTTGTTGTCGTTAGGATATATTGGATATGTGTTGTTTTGTGTATAGCTTTTGCTGTCGTTGGAATATATTGATTATTTGTTGTTGTCGTCGTCTAAATATCCAAGTATGAAGCTAGCCCTCAAAATTGATTTTCATGCTCTATTTTGTCAATGTGGGTGTTATTTTAAAATATGATACTTATGTTGCTCTTATTGAATTTGTCTATCTTTCTAATTCACTAAAATGCCCTTCTGTTGATTTATAGGGGGAGCCGTTATTTTCATGTAAATGCTCTGAAAAAGTCTTGGTGACACGCCTCTAATAAAAATGGACAAGACTATTTCCGCTGAAGCCTATTACAAAAATAAAAATAAAAATAAAAATAAAAATGCAGCTTCAGTTGAGGAGTTTCTGTTCAAATCTTCACTTAAAGTTGAGGGCTTAAGAAGAATGCAGCAACTGAAGAGCTTCACCTGATAATTTATAGTTTGACCCCCAAAAAAAAAAAAATCAGAAAAGGAAATACTCAAAATGGAGAGAAAAATGATGAAAGTTGAGAGCTTCAAATCCAAAAAATCTTGGGTGTCTAAGATTGCTAAAGAAGAAATTTCCAGTCTCTCTCAAGACATATCTGTTTGCTCCTTTTTCATCTCTTTCTTTGCTTCTTTTTTCACTGGTTTTATCACTTTTTGTATGCCATTGTAACACTTCATTTGCATTTAAGTTGTAAAGTCTACTCATCAGCAATAACTTTTGATGTTGTTGGGATATACTGAGTATGGTTGTCGTTGTTGTTATTATTATAACTAGTTTTAGTGTGCAGTTTGGTTCTTGTATGTGTGTATAAATATATATGATAGAATGGTCATCTTGTGTTTATTATACCCACCTCCATTATAGACCAGAACATGATATTGCATGACACTAATTCTTAAATCTTTGATATTCTGAAAAAAAATAAAAAAAAATTACAGTTTGCTTTTTCCTCACTAATCAAATTTGGCTTCTTGCTGCAGACACTATCCGCTAATCTTGAAGACAAAGCAAAATTGATCTTCAACAAGCTGAGAGGTGAACAAACTTTCTTCTTTTTGACTTCATCTTTTCTTGATCCAGTACATGTTATTTAAACATTCCTTCTTTTTATTTATTTTATTTTTTTGTCGATTGAAAAGGTTTATCATTCTTCTCAAACTATTGTTCTTATATCTTCTGCTACCTCAAGATTTTGCTATTTGTTCGGAGCTATATATGACCTCTTATTTATATGTTTCCGAATGTTTTTTTATTATATGGTATAATTGTTAGTGTTTTTAGGCATACCTTGTTATAGGCAAGAGTCTCTAAGGCAATATGATAATGTTGTCGTTAATATTTTGGGCTAGAGGAAATAGTCCGCCTAAAATATTTTGAAATATGTAGATGCCAAGTAAGGCAGAATCTATTAAAAAGTGGCAGAATTTATTAAAAAGAACACTTAATGGTGATACTCCTAAAACAGGAAAAGTCTGACCAAAAAATACAATCACAAAAAAAAAAAAAAAAAGGCGCTCTACAAAAAGTTAATGTTCTGGTCGGGGTGTGCTTAGGTTGGTCCGGACGGTCGCGTAAATTAAAATAAAAACAAAAATTCTTTTGGTTTGCAGTGTCCATTTTTCTTTGCTAATTTTTTCTCCATCATATTTATTTATCATGATTTGCATTTTCGTCTATTTCGAATTCTTTGTCTGCAGCTTACTACAACAACAACAATACCTCATTGACTCTCCCACCTATGACAGGGTATAAAGGATCAGATGTACTCAAACATATCTATGTGTTAGAAACACGCATGGTTGTTTTCCGATGACCCATAATGAAAATTGCGTGTCGATCAACAACTACTTTATAATATAAGAAGCGCAACTCATTTAGTGTGTTGTAAGCAAAATAGTCCTTTATCCATTTATTAAATATTTACATTATCAAACCAAAGATTGTCTTTAATTATAACAAATTGAAAGGAACAAGCATCATATGTCACTTTATTAGTATAAGTTTGAACATAAGACGACTCGGGTGATGGATTTTAGGTGCAAGCCGTTGCATTAGATCTGCTAATTATATGCAATCTTGCTAGTATACTAACCGAGCTGAACATCTCACATTTTGCATTGATTTTTCAGATTTGATATGCATGGCTAACCCTATTTTCTTCCTCAAGGTAAATCAACAAAACCGTTAGCAGATCTCCTGAAAGATCACAATCTACCTTCTGGGCTATTTCCTGAGAACATAACATGTTACGAATTCGACAAATTAAAGGGCAAGCTCATAGTCTATTTGCCCTCAGCATGTGAAGTTAACTTCAAGGACTCATCTGTAATTCGATACGCGAATCGAGTCAAAGCGACATTGTCTAGAGGAAAACTTCATGGGATTGAAGGAATGAAGACTAAGGTTTTGGTGTGGTTTAAGGTTAGTAGTGTGACAATTGACAGCTATAAGTCAGATAAAGTTTGGTTCACTGCAGGAGTGAAAAAAGCAAGGCCTAAGTTTGCTTATGAAACGCCTTGCAATGCTGTTCGAGTAGGAGAATTTTGATTTAGTGTAGAGTTGCTAGATAAATTAGTGAATCGTTGCTAAATTTCTTACCTTCTCTTTTTCGTTTTATTTTTTCTGAATCGATAATTGTGCAATGTAGGTTTTATTTCTTATGAACTAGATCACTTTCAAAAAACTCTTTGATTTGAAATATTTTTCTCTACCCGGCTGTGGAGTTCTGGAATCATTTGATAGAAAGATTCTAAAAAAAGTGTAGGGTAAGTCTGCGTACATCAAATCACAAAAGGTTTCCGGTTCTTTTACGGATCATACACAAACGCGAGACTCTAGTGAACCGAAAACACTTAAATCATGTCGTTATGGAACTATTGGTATTCATGACTATATTCGCTAATAGATACTTACGTAACCTTTACAAGATTCCATTATCGATTTTACTTGTCTAGTGATTTCTTTAATCTTTTCGAGATGACATTATAGTAAAAGTCACTGTTTTTAAATTCAAACAGTAAAACACAATAAGATTCAAGTCTTACGTCACAAATTCACAAATTTAGGCCTTATGTAATACCGTCGTACCAAGCTTCACAATTGTACGACTATTGGTGTTACACCCGATATATATAGTATACAAAAAATATAAATATCATTACATTAAATACATACCACTAAATGATTGTCAATCAGGTATGTAGAGTATAAAAATAAAAAATCATTACGATGAATATAAACAAACTAATTATCATCAATATGTCCATATGTACCGTACGGCCTCCAATCCTAGGTCGTCCTCCACGTCTTTTCGGTCTAGATGGTAAAGGTGTCGGCATAGACAGTGACTGTGACTAAGGATGAAATGGTCCTGTCACGTCATCTTGAAGATGAGGTGGTGTCACACCCATCGAATCACATGATGTGTACATCTTCGCATCATCCATGTGACACGCCCTATATCAGCAACATCCATAAGACCATATACGCCGCAATAGAACCTGCAAGTTTCGACAAATATTAGTGAGACATCGTGTGTATGAGAAAGTATTCAGACAATAATGTTAGGAACCTTTCATTCATTTCAGATATATCCTTCGAACGCATGTCTCCCTTGTACAGCTCGCGAGCGAAAATAGTCTCTACCTGCAGGTCCTGCATATGTGTGTGTCGGAGGCTGAGTCTAGGTGAACTCATACTACTGCACATAGTTTTCTGTAGTCCGCTGTGTCGCTACATCAACCGGTCGACGGTCTAACAATTCTCTGGAACTCTCAAACCAAAGACTATCAATACCGATACGCAGAGTGGTGGTATAATCTGCTGCTTGAACCGTATGCAGCATGCACGCTAGGTGCCCGTCTGTAACATTTAACACAGTCATGTTACTTATCTTAAATGACACTATTTTATATGTTAAAAGAACGACAAACGTACCATGTGACGTAGATTAGCTAAAGAACCGTGAAATTCAGCACGCGCTGAACATGTAGCTAACCAAATGCGATAATAGTGCTGAGTCTATATCATAATATGAACAGTGAGACATCCGCCATGCGGCCCGTGAAGCGTTCTCCTTGCACTAAACCATCATATCATCTAGCCCATTGGTCTACGTACTGTTGGATCCTAGTCATATGGTCAATCCCACCAATTCACCTCTCATGCCGATGCAATGCGATACCTGTATCAATCGGAGCAGGCACTCCATGTGCAAGACCAAACTGTCTCGTTACTTTGACGGGTAAATTCAGCTCAACTATCTCCACAATATAAGTGAAACCAGAGCACGTCATAGCCTGAGCTCTCTCGACACACACTTGGTAGTGATATAATGATCTCACTATTGTAGGTCATCCATATAAAATCACTCTCCACTGTACTGTCAAGCTGATCACACGTCGCATCAACTGCGTGTTTAGTGACCTCTCGAAACTCACATCTATTAAGCTACAAGGTCGCACGAGGAGTAACAACTACGTTCGGTAATATGGGAGGACGCGGTGTGGGGAATTTCTCCTATATCCAATGCTGAAATAGGTGTAACGATCTTGACACCTCGTCCGTATCGCTATGAATAACGACATCACATAAGTTGTGATACAGACACACATGCACATCGCTGCCACAAGAATACATTGCCTTCACCTTTAAGTCCTAAAAGGCAGCTAAATATACCAATTACGCTCTGCTGGTAACATAAACATATAGTAATGGTGTGATCTGCAAGAACATTAAGATTTGCACCTTATGCTCAATCTGCAAGATATGTGCATCTTCTGGTAGGGAGATCATATCTATCACGTAGAATGACCTTTTGGGGGGGCGGTTTTCTAGCCACAGCATGGTTTTACGAATACGGCATTCAGAATAGCGTATTATCAGTACTCCTAAGACACAATTCAATATTGACGCCTTAAATCACTTAAAGTTCTAAAACGTCATTCGTACGCATTTGTTATTTTTCAATTAAAATATACTTTATTTTTTGAAATTTCCCCTAAAGCTTATTTTTGTTTTTTGCTCTTTCTTTTGTTTAGTCCTGAGTAACAGTGGACCGATGGATAATCCATCGGGTTCTTCTTCCCCTGGGAGGAAGGAGAAAGGCAAAGACGATACCAGACCTCGATTTTTCGACAAGAAGGCCAAAATTACATGTTGGGCCAATGCCCAAGTCGTCCCCGGTCGCCACCCTGAGCGGTGGCGCAAAGACGCCGCCGGCAACATTGTTTGCAAGCGCTTCGCGAACTGCAGTGGTTGTCTTTGCTTTGAATACGACCACATCCTCCCCTTCTCTAAAGGTTCTTAACAATCTTCTTTTTTACTTCATTTCACCCAAATTCATCCCAGAACCATTTCCTTCTTGCTTTTTTGGTTTGAATCTTTAAAGGGGTTATTCTTAACCCTCTCCGCTTTGAGCTAAAGTGGCTTGACCATTAGTTGATAACGGAATGAAATTTATGTTCTTATTTGCCATGTTTAGCTAATCTGCCGTTAATTATGTGAAAATTTTGTGAAAACAAGTATCCATCACTTCAAAAGTTGTGGTTCTTATTTTTTCCTGGATTTTTGGATTATGAAGTTCTGATCAATCTATATGATTGTAGAAAGAATGGTGTTTTTACTGTGAAATTATAGAGCGAAAGTGACAGTGTTTCGGGTTTATTTGGAACTCTGAATGCAAATGTGCAGCTTGTTTATGTGGTCGTGCTGCAGGAGGGGAATCAGTGGCAGAGAATTGTCAGATTCTTCAAACAAGAGTGAATAGGTTGAAATCAGATAAAGCTGAAGTTGATACAACTCAATTAAAAGGCTACTCTTGTGAGCTTAATTTCACTGGTACGGTAACAGCTACTTTCTGTTGGTTCTATGGATTGGAATTACTGCTTTATCGCAATAAATTTCATGAAAACCGTCTTCTTTCAAGCACTGTCAATGTGTTTATCCTTGAGTTGCATACCATCATGTATACCTTTGGCCATGCTTCTTGAAGTTTCTGTGGTGGAAGATGACTCATCTGAAACTCTATTAAGATGCTTAATCTTGTTAAGTTAGATCTTGTGATCAAAGTGTCCTTCTATACTCTAGGTTATTTTCCTGACATGCACAGATGTTACTATGCAATTGCTAACTCTGTTTGAAGGTGTGGTCGATTGCAATAGTTGCATTTCATGTATGTATGAATTTTGCTTCTCAATAACTAAAGCTCGAATGTTGTAGTGGTGTTGTATGAAGAAAAAAAAGAAACAAAATTGGAGGGGAAACATCTAATGTTGATCCAGTTGTAAGGAACTCTATCTTGGTAGGTACAAACTGGAGCGCTGTCAGTAGCCTTATGCTGCTCCCAGTTAGTATCCTAAATCGTTCTGTGATTGTTCCCTGGTCCTTTTCATTTGTAGTGAAAACATATATTTTTTCGGCGAGGAAGTGCTGTGCTGCATTTGCCACAATACACTGGCTCAATTAGATTATTGCTGCCGGTGTCAGTGTAATGGAAGTATGAAATTGGGAGGATATATTTGCCTTTTGGGTGCATACTGCAAAGTATGTCAGTTCTATGGTAACTCACGGGGATGATGCTACCTGTTTAACTAGCTGGTAACTTGCTTAAAAAAGAGGGCTTGTGTCGTAGATCAGCATAATCATAAGGGTTTTATGTTTCAGGCAAATGCTTCTTTGTTTTTTTAGTGTGGTTGGAGTTAACGACATGCGAGAATGTTGGGATCTTTGTTGGGTCTCGCGTTTTCTGTTGGCTCCAGGTGGAAATCGAGAAGGGAACATTGCTTTGTAGTTGGATTATTCAGGTTAGGCCAAGAAGTACCTTCCGAGTTTGGCCATGAAAACATGCTCTTTGGCATCTTATGACTTGTGTAATTGAACCCCTGTCACACGTCATAACAACAAAAGGGCTATAGTTCCTTTATAAACTACCTTGTTCTGCTACTCTGTGTCTGTCAAGTTAGCGAGTTGCCTGTCCTCTGGCAGGAAGGCTGACTCTAAGCTTAGTCTATAACAGGAGGAATAGTGCAAGCAGAACACCACCGTCTACCAGACATGCAATTCCAACTTTTCACAATTTTATACATTCCATTCCTTCTAAATGCATCAGTCGCAATTTCATATGTAATGGGGCGTATTGGCTGGGCACTGTCAATATCTCCAATGTACTTATTCAGCTGTTATAGAGTGCCTTGTTTTCTTTTATTAATCAAAACTAACATATAGTTGCTAGTTTTGCTCCCTTAAAATAGGTCTAGATCCAATGCAAGAATATTTACTTATTTAGGTCTAGATCCAATGGTTGGTACGTTTACAAATTGTCTTGTCATAATTACTTATTTAGGTAGGTGGATGTATTCTTTCTTTTTGAATGGGCACCTGAGGTAACTGAAGACATTGCCATTAGAGGCAACCAGCGAGTTCAAGTGCTTTGAAACATGATCTTATCTGGGTAGTTTCTGGTTCTTACACCTCAGCCTAATTGACATCATTCAATTGCTTAAAATATTGTGCATGCCTCCATGGGTACGAGTCTTGCGAAGTTGGCTATACCTAATGACACTTGAGTTTCTTGTTACTGCAGACAAGGAGCTTGACATTATTGAAATGGCAGTTTATGGTGATGTCATCCGACCAGGAAAAGAATGCCGTTGCAGAACTGTCGCGGAAATGCTGGGGAAATTCAAGTCAAAAGATCAATACGCTGCATGCAAGTTACCCGAGTCTTGATCTTGGAATATAGCTTATATTTGAAGTGTTATCTGAGGAGGTACTTGCTCTTATTACTAATTACTTGAATTCATAATTACCTTTATTATACAAATCAGGAATTCTGATTAGCAGCATAGTGCTCAACTTGGAAACAATTTGGAAAAGGAAATTGAGCTTCTTGCTTGATGGGGTAATTCATGTCTGAAATTCACTATAATAGACCATGATTACTCATTGATTTGTGATTACTGGAGTTATGGTTACAAGCTAATTCGTAAATTTTTTGTTTGCAACTTCTATCTTTGAAAGTCCAAGCGAATATGGTAAGCTTTGTTATTAGCCCTTGACATGTACTAATAGTCATCTCAACACCTAATCTCCTATAAATTTATTTGTCATTTATTTTAAGGGGGGGGGGGGGGGGGGCAGAAAGAAGACAAGACGGATGCACGAAAAGAAAAAGAAGAAACACAGAGCCAAGTTGCATAAAATATATCATCTTGCATATGTTCTATCAAGTTCGTCCATATTGATGATATGTATATTCATATAAGTTTCAAACTGTGTAAGTCAACAAATTCAAACGGATATGATTTCAACTTAATGAAAGAGGATGTCTAAGATTTTACTCATATTACATGTGGCAATGATTGAAACAACCTCTGTGTGTTTCTAACACATGGGTATGGTTGCGTACATTAGACCCTCCCATACACTCCTGTAGGCTGGAGCCTCTAAGGCAATAGGGTAATGTTGTTATACTGCGTCAATGATCCCTTCTGTGTTTGTGCAGAGATCAAATATACACGAGTCTAAGTTTGATGTTCAAGTTAAGCGTTTAAATATGAAACTATATAGTTATGTTAAAAAAAAAAACAGACATCGGAAAATGTAGTATGCGTGCATATATCCTAGTATATATATGTGCTTAAGAAAAACAGGTTAGTATTAGCCTTAAGTGTGTGATTTGGGCAGCGCATCCCTATCTCTTCCTGTTAGCATGTATAGCTCATGGGGGTTAAGATCCCCTCACCACTTTCTTCTCATCCCATTCGTCACCACATGACACGCACTCGTATCTAGCTTCACCATCCACCTGCTGCTGCCACGTGTCGCGTGGCGACGAGTAGGATGAGGGAAAAGTGGGACAGAAGATCCCATCCCAGCTCATGGATGGGTTGCTTTCATTGAAGTGACGTAGGGAACAAATATAGGTGGGTTGTAGTTGAGTGCTCGAGTTATTACTTGTCATGTCTAAAATGAAATGCTTTTTGTCTATTATGGATAAAATTTAAAATGAAGCAATATGTGAATGATGATTGCGTAGAAGCAACTCTTATTGATCGAAGCCAAGAAATTGTTGTATGCTTTTTATATTTGGTTCGGACATTTTGTAGACACAAGTCATAAGCTTCTCATTTAGGAGATTACTGAGTGACATTATTTACATCATCCACAAATCTACTTTGAGCAAAGACGATAAGAACTTTTAAAGATAAATATGATCTTTTGTATTTAAGAAATTGATGTGTTAGACGACAAAGACACATGTTTGGCCACTGCCGTACCGTTACGATAGCCTAAAACTGACGTGCCTCTAAGTCTATCTTATCCGACGTTACATATATGAAGGAGTTCACCTCATGTTTTCTTATTTATTTCTTTTATATTTTCAGTCTCTTTTGTAAAGTTTTCATAGGGCTTCGTATATTGAGGAGTTTGGAAGTTCAATAGGAGGTGGAACTAGCAATACAAAGGGATGATATAATTTTTCTCTTTTACTTTCAGGAACTTCGAAGTTTGAATTAAAGTAATTCCCTTTTCATAGAGGATGTGTCATAAAAGACAAAAAATTCTTATCCTGTGCCCATGCAACTTGCGTCATGACACTCAAAAATGCTTGTTTTGTCACCTCACGTTCCACGTTGAAAACGTTATATAAATGGAGAAAGAAAAAAAAAATAAGATCAATTTAGAGAAACTATTTTTACACCTAACAAAAATCAAACCTAGAAAAATGACATTTAGTGTTATCAGACTCTTGATAGCATCGTCATGTCTGGGTTAAAGGCTAATTTAAGGAGTTGCGAAATACTATGAATAAGCTCAGCCAGCTTTAGCACAGATCTAAACTCATGGTAACGCTTCTAAATCATAGTTTTGGAGAAATCTATAACTTTAAAAGTTTTTGCTTTGTATGAGTAAGATAAAAGTAGACAATGAAATATGATAAAAGTTGTTAAAAGTGAAACGATGCTCACGTTAAAGCGTTTCAAAGGTTTTTACGTATTTGGGTGCGATGAGTATAAACTTTATGATGCAATTTATATAACGTGCAATCCCAGTTCTTGAACTACTTAAATTTACATGTATCCTCCGTTTTGAAATGAATAATTACCTAAAGAAGCATGACAAAAACACACCGCGCATCTACTATAACATTGCACATAACATACGTGTGGAGTACGTTTTTAAACAAATATTATTTCGTGCTTTTAATATAGATTTGTGGGAGATTGGTTAAAAAAAAAAAGATCTCGTATAATAAAAACAAGAGATCCAACAACAACAACATTATTCCATTGTTTTAGACGCTCTTGCCCATGACAGAGTATCGGAGATCAAATGTACACAACCATACCCATGTGTTGGAAACACACATAGATCCATGATTTGCTATTGTACGGGTTGGCTTGATTTGAAGGTTCAAGATCTTTTCTACAAGTGGCAAAGTGTTCAAGTTAAAACTACGTCTATTTGAAATAGTATTTTGTTCGCTGTTTACTCGAACTTTAAAATATAATATGTGTCTTTAAAATCACATAAATACCTATTCAGAAGATGTAAACTCCAGTTGAAAGGGTTTTAGACCATATGTATATAAACCTAACCTCAACTTGTCTTTTCAATTCGTCCAAGAGCTTCTCACGATTCTTCGATTTCCACAAACATAATTATGCGCTTTATGAAGCTTCCGAAGTTTATTAATCAGTTTAAGTTTAAAATATTTGTATATGATCTTGACTAATTCGTTAAATACAAGAGCATAACAATATTACAAGAGAAAAATGAATCAGGAAAAACTAACTTGATTTCCAAAACGAGCAAAGTCTATGGTAGTTAACAATCATTAACTAATAAACTATATACAAGGGATATTGATGTGTTGGGTTGCGGATGAGATTAGAGGAGGCCTGTTATGAGACAAAATATAAGCCCTCCAATCACACGACGCCACGTGTACAAAAGGGTCCGATGTTTACATTTTTTTTAAAAAAATACTCTTTTGTACACGTGGCATCGCGTGATTGGAGACATCATATTTAGCTTTATAACAGGCCTCCTCAGATCTCATCCGGTTGAGTTTTAGTGAGTTGAGTGTTTTAAAAGACAGGATCATGTTTACTTTTTTCTTTAATTGATTAATAAAAAAAAAAACTATACCTACTAACTAGTCATGCAGCATATTAGAATTTGCCTGCAAAACTTATACAGTCGGGACATAAATTTATTCTCTTTCCCAAAAAAAAAAAAAAAAAATC
>AP025040.1:9612533-9657714 GCA_036186865.1 Eustoma russellianum | reverse complement strand
AAAAAAAAAAAAAAAAAAATCAGTCCTAGAATCAAATAAACCTATTTTAGCTTACGCATTTTAGATCCATCAAAATCCTTCTTGTGCTTCCTGCATGAAGACATCATATTCATCTCCTTTCCTCACTAATTCTGCATTCCTTGCGTTGGAAACTTTTTTCCGGTACGATTAGAGTTATTACATGTCTTACCTTGAAGCACTATTTCGAAAATCATAATATATATTTTTTCAATGCGGTGAAAAATGAGTATAAAAGTTCCAGAATAATGGTCTGGATAATTATACTCAAGTACGAAATATTGTTGGGATAAATGGAATGGAGCAAATTATTCACAAATCTTCAACCCATGATGACGATTTACACTTTAATGTAAAGAAGTATTTTGGCACTTCAAATCTTCCGTTTTATCTATTCATCATAGGATAACTCTTACCTAATTGATATACTAATCTCTATCAATTAGGATATTACAAAATCTCTCAAATCTGCAATATATAGTAATGATATATACAAGACAAATCAATTACAATCAATAGATAATTATGGTCTTATCCTTTTAACATTTACAGATGAGCTCAGAAAGAAAAATTCGAAAAAAAAAATCATTAGTCTAACTGTATGTAGCTGATATGAAGAAATAACAGAGATTCTTTGAACAATGAAGCTTGTCCTTGTGCACAGAAACTAAATGGTTTTGCTTGGGGATTACATTATCAACAATTATCAACAACAAATGATTCCCCAAGCACTTCCACATTAATTCCTAATCAATTCTTGTATCAAAGTACCAAAAAAAAAAAAGTAATTCAACCCAACTACCTGATCAATTCGTGTGTCGAATCGTCTATCAAAATATATATAAGATATAGTGGTTGTGATAGAAGATCTTATAACGCCTGATTTTCGTCTTGCACGGAATTTTATGCAAGACCATCTAATCTTTTCAATAGTGAACATGCATTCTTATCTTTTTCCTCAATGTCTTCACAGCAAGAACATCTTCTACCTTGATGGCCTTCGCTTGTCGTGGCTTTACAACTTGCATGGAATGTACAGCTAATCACAATATCAAGAACAAGGAGAATTGAGTACATATAAACAATCAATAATCCCTCCAAAACAGTAGATGATAAAGGGCTTATAGCATAATGGTAGGCTTTAACGACACGATATTGAAACAAAGCTTCAACAGCTGCAAGGAGGAAGTTTATAGGGAGGGCTAATGAGAAAGCTGTCCCTGTTCTTCCCTTTATTAACAGGCAGGCATGGAGAATCGCGAGGAATCCCCCGCGATTCTCCATGCCTGATATGGTTGATGCCAGGTTGCAAATGACAAGTGCATTTGCAAGAATTATGGAGTAAATAACACCTAATGTTGCTGAAAAGATTGGGAGGGATTTTGCGCTCAAGAGGCCTAATCCATCGGCACAACTAAATGTAAAGAACAGGAAGCATATACAAGTTGCATTGGCTGCAAAGACAACCAAAATATTGCATAATTGAGTCAATAAGAGAGAAGTATAAATGGAAAGAAATGAGTAAGAAGGAGATTTTGAGGCCGGTTTTCGATTGCATAGGACTTGAATCACAAAGGCCTTGGCTAAGAGAAAAAAGGACAGAGTAAAAGGGATGGTAAGAAAAGATGTGGCAATTGTTTGGGAGAGCTTGAGATTGAGAAAGGTGAAGAAATCTGATGATCTGGGTAGCCCTGCTGCATCGAAAAGGGATTGAAGACGGTTAAAAATCGCGCGAAGGAGAGGTAATGAAGGGAAGGAAACATCAGATATGAGGGCTAATGCAGCTAGTGGCAAGGCAAGAAGGGCTGCAGCTGTTGTGAAAGAATGATAGTTTTGAAGAAAAAGATAGATTGATCTTCTGATAATCTTGACAGTTCTTGCCATTGGAATTCTTGAGTTACTGTCCATTTGAATCCTGCAAATGAAATGATTTCAGAAAGGGTCTAATATACGAAGGGAAGTTAGGCAAGAAATTGAGGTATGTTTCTATTTGATTGTATCTAATGATCTTTTGATTTTTGCTAGGAAGTCTCCTCTTTACTTTCTTTTTTTGTTTCTTGGTAGTTTGGAGGAGTTTGGAAAGTGGTTGTTTAGTGCTAATGAGAATGGATAGGCCAACTACTATAAACCACCAAAAGCCACAAAGATGGAGTTGTTTCAAACTTTGTTCTTACCTATGAATTACTTTGGATTCTTTGTATATACCTATCTTAGTGTTCTCTTTATAACACACCTTGATGTAATTTTCATTATGGGCCATCAGAAAACAACATCTGTGTGTTTCTAATACATATGTATGATTACGTACATCTGATCCTCTATACCCCGCCATAGACGAAAACCTCTAGAGCAATGGAAATGTTGTTGTTATAGTGTTATCTCCGAACATCATCTTAGGTTGGCTGGCTAGCGCCCCCAGAACATAGTCCAGTTGGTACTCGGGTTGGGATTTGTTTGAAGATGTCAAGAGTTCAATTCTAGGGACGCACACAGCGTATGTTCCTCTGCTGCTAGGCCGAAGACATGGTTTGTGGAAGGACACCTTATGTGGGTCATTGCGTAAGATCTCACACAACCTAACAGGCCGCTAGACTTCTAATTTGCATCATCCACACATGTTATTTGGAGTTGAGACGGTGGAGTTCTCGGAGTGAGCGATTTCACCTTTTGTTTTGCTACAAGGTGGCTGGCTAGCAAAGAAATAGCTATCTTTTTCTTGAAATGAAAAGCGCAATTATGACCACTTGACCTTCTTATGATTGCTTGGTGTTTTTATTCTTGTGTTTTCTCTGAAATTGGCCTATTTTCTTGCCTTATAAGTTATGAATCAATATCATTCTTCAAACATTATAGCTTATTTCAGTATTTAAAGTATTGATATATGTATACATATTTGAAATTGATTCAATCGTATATTATTGTTCTTATCTTATTCACTAGACATAACAACAAAACGTATTGATGTTCCACTATTTAGACAAGGAAAATTAAATATCTTGTCGAATGGTACAAGGAGGATTAAGTAGACCAATTCACAAGGCTTGTGTGCTTTACTTGGAGATGAAATATTAATGGGATTAATTTGTAAGTAAAGTCAACCATATGCCAATTCTGATCCCTGTGGAATATCTTCGTCAACAACCTAATGATCACGGGAAGAATAGAATTTTATTATTTTGTGTGTTGCTTCCTTGTCTAAATTATTTTGTATAACCGAATATGGCTTATTTATAGGACATTATCAGGTTTTCAAGGCAAGGGATATGAGAATAAATATATTTATCTTACTTCTTATTGAAACCGAATAAATTTTATGATTAATGCATTCAACCATTAATATAAAACATGATAATTAGAGACGGAGTCTCTGCTTTGCAGATTCATATATCAATTACTTTTTATTTTATTGGTTCTTAAAATAATAGTTACTTATAGATCATCATAAAGTTTGCCTTGAAACTATTATGCAAGGAAGGAGACCAATATAATTTATTTTCAATAGCTTAAGTTTTTCTATAAAATGGAAATTTAACACCATACCATAACATAAAAAAGTTCTAACTTCAAATCGTTCAACCCCCCCCCCCCTCTCAACTTTCTAAAGAGAGATATGTTAGCCCAAAATAAATACGGAAGCAAATAAAGTTACCTCCGGCCATTGTCGTTTGTAGAAGCCTTCTTCGTGTTGATGTAGTCCTTAGGGTAGTCTTCTAGCCCTGTTCCTCTTGGCTTGAATGAGATGGTTTGATGGACAACCATAGGCTCTTATTTATAGGCTAGGCTAGGGACCCCTTAATCCTGTCTTGATTAGAGTCCATACCATCACAAACTCTACTGTATGGTGATAATCCCTTACCACCAAGGAGTTGTAGTCAAATACAAGTCTAGGAGATAAGATGACATGGTGATCCACACTATATGTGATTTAAATTAATAAATCACGGGATAAATCTTAAAGATAAACATTACGTCTAATATTTATCCAACATTCTCCCACTTGGATCAAATGTCAACACTAGACAACGCTACACAAGTGACTAAGTAACTTGGCCAAAACAAAAATGTCACTCGAACAACTTGACTACCTCGATCGAAAATATAACACATACGAATCAAGGCGGTTGCGCTCTTAGATTAAACAACGAGCACTCCCTTCCAAGTATTACCATGCATTATACAAACAATCAAACAAAATGAACGACTTATTATAAATCATCTCAATGGGTCCTCGTGTATGGATCAAACAGATCCTAACTTAGATTGCGCAAATAAAATAAACAAATGTCAAACGAATGTCTAGACAATAAGATCAAAAATACAAAATCAAGGAGAACCACGTAGTCCCATATTGGCAACATGATCCCCAAATACTTGTATCGGTAAACCTTTCGTCATGGGATCAGCCAACATTGACTCCGTACTTATGTGTTCAATCTTTACATCTCCCTTGCTAATATGATCTCTGACCTTCAGATACTTTATGTCGATATGCTTGCTGCGACTCCCACTCTTATTGTTTTTCGCAAAGAACACTGCCGCTTTGTTATCGCAGAAAATCTTAATTGGTCTCTCAACACTATCGACAACTTTAAGACCACTGATGAAGTATTTCATCCAAAGAGCCTGTGAAGTAGCTTCATAGCACGCAATAAACTCAGCCTCCATAGTGGACGAAGCAATAATGGTTTGTTTCTTACTTCTCCAAGATACTGCTCCTCCAGCAAGAAGAAAAATGTATCCAGAAGTAGACTTGCTTGTATCCACACAGCATGAGTAATCAGAATCAGAATATCCCAAAACCTCCAGAATCTCTGATCGTCTGTATGTCAACTTGTATTCTTTGGTTCCTTGTAAGTATCTTAAGACCCTCTTCGCGGCTTGCCAATGAGCAATACCAGGGTCACTCAAATATCTGCCAAGTACTCCGACTGCAAATGAGAGATCCGGTCTGGTACAGACCAGTGCATACATAAGACTCCCAATGAGTGATGCGTATGGCTTGTCTTTCATCTCATCTTTCTCTAATGCATTCTTCGGACACTGGTCTAAGCTGAACTTGTCTCCTTTAGCTATAGGTGCCGCCGTGGGCTTACACTTTTGCATGCCAAATTTCTCAAGTACTTTGTTAATGTAGGCTTTCTGAGAGAGACCAAGTATTTTACTTGCTCTATCTCTGTGAATCTCTATGCCAAGGACATAAGAAGCTTCACCCATATCCTTCATATCAAAGTTCAAAGTGAGAAATTGTTTAGTCTCACATAATAACCCAAGATCACTGCTTGCCAGGAGAATATCATCCACATATAGGACCAGAAAGATATACTTGCTCCCACTCATCTTGAGGTATATACATTGATCAACAATGTTCTCAACAAAACCGAATGAAGAGACTACCTCATGAAACCTAAGGTTCCATTGACGTGAAGCTTGTTTAAGCCCATATATGGATCTATTCAATTTGCAAACTAATTGATCATTCTTGGAATCAACAAAGCCTTCTGGTTGACGCATGTATACCTCTTCATCAAGAACCCCATTAAGGAATGCTGTTTTCACGTCCATTTGATGTAACTCGAGGTCAAAATGAGCTACTAATGCCATGATGATGCGAAATGAATCCTTCTTTGAAACTGGAGAGAAGGTTTCATGGTAATCAATGCCTTCTTTCTGAGTGAATCCTTTGGCCACAAGTCTAGCTTTATATCGTTCGATATTACCAACTGAGTCTCTCTTGGTCTTAAAGACCCATTTGCATCCCACCATAGAGGCTCGGGTTGGTAATGGAACGAGTTCTCAGACCTTGTTTTTAGCCATTGATTCCATCTCTTCTTTCATGGCATTGAACCATTGTGACGATTTGTCACTTTTCATGGCTTCTGAAAACGACATAGGGTCATGACATGTTCCAATGTCATAATCAGATTCTTGAAGGTATACTATGTAGTCATCAGGAATTGCTGATTTTCTAGTTCGTATGGATCTTCTCACTCCCACTGGTTCAGTAGGCGTGGGAATAATGGTCTCAATGGGTTCTTGATGCGATTCAACAATTTGAGGTTGTACAGTTTGAGGCTCTTCAACGTGTTGAATAGCATCCAAATTGTCTTTATGTAGGGGCACTGGTATGTCCCTAACTTCCTCAAATCTAAATTCACGATTTGAATCACTCCCACTGACTTCATGATCCTCTAGAAACTTAGCATTTCTTGCTTCAACCAGATATGGAGAGTGTGATGGACAGTAAAATCTGTATCCTTTTGAGTTTAGAGCATATCCAATGAAATAACCGCTCTTAGTTCTTTCATCCAGTTTCTTAATGCTAGGGTTGTACACCTTAACTTCAACTGGACAACCCCAAACGTGTAAATGTCTTAAGCTGGGTTTCCAACCATTCCACAACTCAAAAGGAGTGGTTGGGACAGCCTTTGATGGCACCCTGTTTAAGACGTACACCGCGGTTTTGAGAGCCTCACTCCAAAAGGATACAGGCAAATTCGTAGTGCTAACCATACTCCTAACCATGTCCATAAGCGTTCGATTCCTTCTTTCAGCAACACCATTCTGTTGTGGTGAGCCAGGCATGGTGTATTGTCCAACAATACCCTCCTTCCGAAGGAACTCAGCAAATGGACCAATCATTTGACCCTTTTCTGTGTAACGCCCATAATATTCACCGCCTCTATCGGATCGGACAATTTTAATTGTCTTTTCCTTTTGTTTCTCTACTTCCAATTTGAAGATTTTGAACGCATCAAGTGCTTCAGATTTATCAAATAGGAGATAAAGATACATGAATCTTGAATAATCATCTATGAATGAAATAAAATATTTCTGACCATTCAAGCACGGAATATGAAACGGACCACAGAGGTCTGTGTGTATAATTTCAAGAAGTTGTGAACTCCTTTTGGCACCCTTAACGGTCTTGTTGGTTTGCTTTTCCTTTAAGCATTCCACGCAAGTACCAAAATCAGTGAAGTCCAGAGTTTGTAAAACTCCTTCATTCACTAATCTTTTCATTCGATCAATTGAGATGTGTCCCAATCGTTTGTGCCAAAGTCTTGATGAGTTTTCGTTGATAATACATCGTTTTGTTGCAGTTTCTGTCAAAAGAGTGTACTCATACATGGGATCCAACTCAAGTTGAAATAAAAAACCATTCAATTTCGCACAACCAACAATTTTATTGCCTAATGAAAGATTCATTACATTCAAATGAGTGTTTGAATCAAAACCTAAAATTGAAAGTCTTGAAAGCGAAATTAAATTTCTAGAAAAAGACGGTACATAAAAGGTGTTTTCTAAATCTAACTGAAAACCAGTCTTCAAAATGAGTCTATAGGATCCCACTCCTTCTACAGTTGAGCCCATCCGGTTTCCAGAATAGATGTTCCGCTCAGTTTCCTTTGGCTTCCTCAGGTTTAGAAAGCCCTGCAAGGTTTTCGAAATGTGAATTGTAGAACCACAATCAATCCACCATGTGTTATCAGAAACTTCAGTAAAATTAGATTCATGACACACAAATGAAAAATTACCTTTCCTTTCCAGCCATCCCTTGTATTTCAGGCAGTCTTTCTTCCAGTGTCCCTTTTTCTTGCAAAACCGGCATCTGTCTTTATTGCCAGTTTTCTTCTTAATGACACCCTTGCCTTTTAGTGCATTTGTCTTAGAATGAGTCGTGAAATGCACAGTCTCAATCGACTCATTTTTCATCCTCTCCTCCTCTTGCACACACATGGTCAGAAGTTCATTAATTGACCAATTTTCCTTATGTGTGTTGTAAGAGATCTTAAATGGACCAAAGTCCGGTGAAAGAGAGTTGAGTACAAAGTGCACAAGGAATGAGTCGGAAATTTCAACTTTAAGAGAGTTTAGTTTAGCAGCAATGTCCCTCATCTCCATGATGTGCTCACGCACACCACGACTTCTGTCATGGGTCATGTTCGAGAGTCTTTTCATTAAAGTGTTGGCCACAGCCTTATCCGAACTTACGAATTGCTCATCGACAGCCTTCATGTAAGCTTTGACATTTTCCAATTTAGGGATAGAACCTCTAATGCTTGGACTTATGCGGGTCTTGATGAGCATCATGCTCAAGCGATTAGATCGCTCCCACTTCTCATAATTAGACACTTCCAAAGGCGTACTCGAATCCGTGGGTTTTGGTGGTTCATCCACACGGAGCGCCAGGTCTAAGTCCATGCACCCTAACGTCAAAAGGATCACTTCTTTCCATTCAGCGTAATTGTCACCAGTTAAGATCGGAGTTTTAGCAGAATCAAACATACTAACGGTGGGAACTGCATAACCAAAGAAACATACAATCATGCTATGTACTTCATGTAATATAAAATTAATATATTCCAACCTTCCTGTGGGTAGAGGTTAATCATGCATAGAATATATTAAAACAAAATGAAAATCAAACAACCGGAATATTTTCGTACCTGTGGGCATAGAAAACAATTATGTTCAATTTTCCTTGATTAATAAAATGATCGCTTCCCTGTGGGGTAGAGCGTTTATTTTATTAATCCAGTTTAGTTCTTATGACAACTTATTAGTTTCTTAAATTTCAAGACGCTGTGGCTAATCTATGAAGCTTAAGAAATTAATTCATTATGTGTCATAAAAATTTTTTTTTTTTTTTGAAAGTCAACTGACAACGGGTCAACGGTCAAATAATTGATTATCAATTATTTTTCAACATTTTAATTTGAACCACCAGAAAACAGAATTGGCCCAAAAGAGAGCCCCAAACCACAGGCCCACAAACCAGATTTTCGGGTTTTTTTTTTTTAGGTGATGCGCGTGTAAATCACGCGCCAAAGCCAACAGCAACCGTTTTGACAACGCGCGTGTGAACCACGCGCCTTACCCAGGTTGCCCTAAAACGCGCCAAAGCCAACAGCAGCCGCCTGCCTTGTCTTCTTCATGAAGACTTCTCGCCGGCAGAAGTCTCCGGCAGGACTCCGGCCAAGCATAAAAAACGCAGATTCACTATAAATGAAACAGCTTTATGGAAATCTAAACAATTCATTAACATTTTTACCAAGCAATCCAGATCACAGCCCAGAAATTGCAGATCTAAAACGAAAAATTCAAGATCTCCAGAACAATGCGATTCATATCACAGAATTGACAGATCTCCAAAAAAAAACTTCTTAGATATGCATGAACAGATCAATAATCAGACATACCAGATTTATTCACTCATTATGAATCTTTAAATCTCCTAATTTTATTTCAGATGATACCCAGATCAAGAACAAATTGCAGGATCTCACCCCATGTTCCCAACACAGATGCAGAACAAACCGAAATTCAGACTCCAGATGAAAACCAATATCAGATGCTGATCTTATTAAACATGCATCGATTAATATGCAGATGATACGAATATGCAAATAAACAACAAATCTCCGGCAATCAATGAATTTCTCCCACGATTCAGTCATAATCGAACAGAGAAAAAAAAACGATTAACATGCCTCAGCAGATGAGGAAACGGGAGAAGAAGCAGAATATGACAAACCCAAGGCATTAATGGGGCAGATCAATAGATAAATCCCAAAAGGAAAGAAACATAATCAATTAATGCCCTGGTTTCCTTTTTTTTTTTTTAAGATGAAATCATGTGTGCTATGCACACGTTAATAAGGGGGGCTCGATACAAATCGACATGGTCAGAGGACCGCTCTGATACCAATTGTTAGCCCAAAATAAATACGGAAGCAAATAAAGTTACCTCCGGCCATTGTCGTTTGTAGAAGCCTTCTTCGTGTTGATGTAGTCCTTAGGGTAGTCTTCTAGCCCTGTTCCTCTTGGCTTGAATGAGATGGTTTGATGGACAACCATAGGCTCTTATTTATAGGCTAGGCTAGGGACCCCTTAATCCTGTCTTGATTAGAGTCCGTACCATCACAAACTCTACTGTATGGTGATAATCCCTTACCACCAAGGAGTTGTAGTCAAATACAAGTCTAGGAGATAAGATGACATGGTGATCCACACTATATGTGATTTAAATTAATAAATCACGGGATAAATCTTAAAGATAAACATTACGTCTAATATTTATCCAACAAGATACAAAAATATTATAATTATTGCTAGTTACACTACTGCCTCTGAAACTAGTGTTCATATGTATTAAATTACTTTTCTCTCAAACATTTAGAATTACTTTTCTTTCTAACCCCTTAAACGTTTAGCTGAGTTCTGATTTAACAATATAGTTGCTTATTTTACTACACATATAATTTTTGTTGAAAGGTTTCATTTTCAAGCTAAGAAACGGGGGGGGGGGGGGTAGTGGACGTTGCATGGTGGTATGGCCTATTGCAAAGGAGGATTTCTTGTTTATTTGCTAACAATTGGCTAAAGGTTTATTCGCGACCTAGTCTGAAATTTCGTTCGTTGGCCAGCCATTAACAATTAAACCATATGCCTTAAAAATAAATTAATCCTTTTGTTAGATAATACCCGTAAATAAATTATGCCATCTGTTAGAGCAAGATAATATCGAAATTTACGTCTCAATGATTCTCAAATATTTTTTAAAAAATTAATACGCATATTGTAAATGTCCATTGATGTATTCTTAGGGGCATTTTTTCGCCACCTGTTTCACTATTTGTCGACATAAAAAAATGCCTAAATAAATAATGGAAAGACTCATTTACAACTTTGCTTTAGTTCATGCAGGTATTTCCGAGTGTCTTTGTTTCAAACTATCATATAACTTGTTCTCTTAGTTTCTATTTTGATTTTTCCTAACAATATTTTTTACTTTCCAAAAATTGTAATATATTAATAGTTTTATCCTTTTAATTAACATGTATGTGATATTTCTAAATTACCTCAATTAACCAATAAGGATAAAATAAGAATAGTAACCAAAATAGATTGACTTGTTTAAATTATTATACTTAAGTCAAACTAGAATAATATTATTGGCACAAAAGGACTATTAGACTTCCATCCAGTGATATACTAGAAAAATTAATGCCTCGTTTATCTGTATCTATTATCCACAAGTCTGGTGGCTAGTTTTAGTTTTAAAAGAAAAATGAATACGTAGTAGACATCTAGTAGCTAATCCTTAACTGATAATTAAAAGAATAATAAGAGTAGACTTCTTAATTTGTGTATGATATCTCTCTCAATACATCAACCTTTCTTATTCGTACATATTTTATTAGTGAATGAATGATTATTAGGATTATAGTCACTCATTAACTATTACGATTATTTTGACATTAGCCATGGTTTTTCATGATTAAGTTTTGTTGAAATAATAAGATCCTCGAGTGTTATATTATACTCTGTCCTAAAATATAAGCTTATTAGTATAACTTTTGCCTATTGATGATCCAAGTAAACGCCCAAATGTTGAGTAAACGCTTAAGCTCCTTTTGTTTTTAAAAGCGCTGAGTGCCTTCCTATTGGAGTTATGGTCGAAATTTTTGAGATTCTATACATCTAAATCGAAGCTTTTAATAGTATGAAACTTGAATGTTACATATATAAGTTCGATAAATAATGTTTAGTTAAGCGTTTAAGTATCACTTTTAACGTATATTTTGGATGTCTAAGCTTCTTTTTTCCTGCAAAAAAAAAATCAAAAAAAAATCAAAAAAAATCATGTGTATAAACTTCATAATCTAGCATGTCTAATTGATTTTTACCGCTCTTAACTTCGTCTTATGTATAAAATAGAGTCTAAAATATGTCCAAAAGAGGAAGTCGTCATATATAGTGCAATTAGATTGTCTCCAACAGTATTACAACTTACAAGTATTAAACATAGTTGCAAGCTGATTATTGCTGATATTATGTAAATTACACCCATAACTCAAACGAATACTGAAGGGTTGCATAATTTCCACTCTAAATTTCCAGCTCATATATCTGTCACTTGCTTATTGTTTGACCCAAAAAAAATAAATAAAAAAGCGAGAGACAAGACTTCACTAATCCTTTTTTTTTTGGAGGACCATTAATTCCATGTTGACACAGCGTTATCCGTAAACAAGTTGTTGATGTGACATCTTACTTGTTTTTTTTTTAAAAAAAAAAATCTTTAAGAAAACAAAATAATGCATATGATATGAGGAAAGTGGAAGAAAGCCAAAGTTAGAGGGAGTGAATGGTGCCTTGAATTCTTAAAAAGCCTTTGACATTTGTACTGATGGGACGTGATGTTTTGATTTAAATATTGAAATTGTTCTTGTTCATGTAAATTGCAAGGAAAGAAAGTAAAATTTTTCTTTTTTTTTTCCCCAGAGGGCGACTGACGTAACAGTTAATAATTCCGAAAATCATACAGGGAAAAAGAAATACAAATGGGCTAAAACTTAATCAACCTAATAAATATGAAACCAATTTTGCACGGATATAATTGATCAAATAATTGGAAGGTAATGGACGCAACATGCAAAAAAAAAAAAAAAAAAAAAAAACTGGTATGTTTGCGGCTGCTGCAATCCTCAACATCTTACATTAATGCCACAATTATGGTTTACCTCTCACGCCATATTTTGGAACAACGGGTAAGTTTGATATTTTGTAATCTTGAAGTCACATGTTCGAACTGCAGAAACAATCTCTTACACCAAGTGTAAGATAAGATAGCATACACCAGATCACAAATCGATCCGGCCTCTTCTCGGACATTACGCAAACGCGGAAGCCTGGTACACTGAAAACGCCCTTATTATAGTTACTTCTGGAACACTTAAGTGAGTATGGTTTTGCAAGAGGGCAAGACCCATCGCTCCACACAAAGGCTTTTTTGATATAGATATAATATAAATAGTAGAATATATTCTAATATTCATAAGAAACAAAACACCTAACATGATGTTTTTCTAAATGCCTCTACTCATGTTCAATGGACTATGTTCGGAAGACTCGATATACTTGAGTATAGGTACAAGTTGTAGGCATTTCATAGTTACAAGGAAAAAGAAAAACAAAAGACATATTATAATAAGAGAGACACATTGGCTATAGTTAGTCGATTTCCCATCAAATATTACCAGTTTATAACTGTCATATAGCCGTTTAAAAGATAAATATTTCTTTTTACAACTTTCCCTATAGAAAAATATACTACAAGACCAAAATTAATTCAAATAAAGAAAACGAAGATAAGATAGAGGCGAAATAATATGGGGTGTACAACAACAACATTATCCCATTGCCTTTACGGCTCCCGTCTATGACGGGGTATGGGGGGGTCGGATGTACGCAACTATACCCATGTGTTAGAAACACTTGGATGTTGTTTTCCGATGACCCAAAATGAAAATTGCGTGTCGATCAACTACTGCTTCACAATATAAGAGGCGAAATAATATGGGGTGTAAAGTTGGTAAATGGAATTGAACCATCATAATCAGGTCGGTGTGGAGATCTTCTAGTCTAAGTTCTTGAAGTTGATAATTAGTTAAAGGTCCCTTAGCAAAAGGTGGGATTTCATTGTCTTATTTGGTGGTTGCTTAGGTTAGAAGGCATTTAAGAATATAAAAAATATTTGTTCTTTGAAGGTAGCTCCCCCCCCCCCCCCAACCCGATAACCACCAAATGGAGAAATTGACTTCCCGCCTATAGGGTATAGTCCAATTGGTACTCGGGTTGAAATTTTACTTTAAGAGGCCAAGAGTTTGATTTCAATGACACGCACAGTATGTGTGTTCCACTGCTACTAAACTGAAGGCCTGGTTTGCAGGGGCACCTTGTTCTGCGTAAGTCTTCATCTAACCTAGAAGGCTAGTGGACTCCTGATTTACATCATCTACAATGTTCCTTGAGATTGGAACGATGAAGACCGAAGACGAGGAATTTCACTGTTGCTCCAAAAATTTGACTTCCAGTTTTATTTTGTCCACCTAGTTAGTTCTCTAGTTTATGTACAACGAGGGTTTCATGTATTCTGCAGTTTATGTTTGTGTATCGCTTTATCTTCATGCAATATTCATTTATCCACTTGTATATTGCTTTATTTCCATATAATAGCGAAATTTATTTTATATATTTTAGAGATTTGTTATCCATTAAATGATGACATATATGTATCCAATATATAAATTAAAATAAATAAAAAGTCAGAAAGTTCTGGTTTTAAAGTTTCAGTTTCGTGCTTGCAATTTTATACAAAATTTGGCTCATATTTTCAAACAACACCACAGATCTTTTAGTGTATCGATTTCATATTAAACTCTTTTTTATACGTTAACCCAATACATATTTTCACACACTAATCCTATTTGCAAAGCTATGTTGCTTTTATAGAGATACCAATATCGAACCACACTTTTCTTTTCACAAAATCATGTGACTTTTAACACTTCGGGTAACACCGATGAAAATCGTTCAACCCAGTCAAAAGATCGAGACATGCCTATGTTTGTCATACAGAGAGCTAGCTTTGAAAGTTCGATCATCATCATCTGTACCCAATATATTCTGACGACATCAAAAGCAATATATATCCTCTTATGATTACATCCTGTAAAATTGTTATACGGCGATGCAGGGTAGAATCCCAAAATCACAGCTTTTCCGATGTCGAAGTAAGTATACAGAGATGATGAAAAAAATAGTAAAGAAAAATGAGTTCGAGATTTTTTTACGAATGTTGCCTCTTTACAAAGATTGAAGTTGATAAAGTTTCTATTTATTTTCTTTTTCTTCTAGTTTTATTTACGTATCTTGATGTTGATTCAATAGATTTTTCAATGACGACTCTTTCTATTAGACAAAATATGGAGGCGGTTGAACCACAATACTGTACGTAGATGGCGATCTCATAAATGGCTATTGTGAGGAGTCAACTTCAAAGGTGGAGGATGTAAGGGAGCGACTATCCATCTTGCATGGTCTATATTTGTAAATCTTTTACTAGAACAAATGATGATCACGGGTATCGGTACTGTAAATTTGGTGTCAATACTTACACTTCATGACAATAAAATAAAAAAAGAAATGACTATAAAGAACCAACGCTTTTGCCAAGAGGGCGGGATTTAGATCAACTGGTATGGTTGCTGCTTTGTAATCTTGAGGTCACGGGTTTGAGCCACAGAGACAGTCTCTTGCACAAAGTGTAGGATAAAGTTTTGTGTATATCAGATCGCGAAACGATCTGGCCTCTCTCCGAACCATGCGCAAATGCAGGAGACTAGTGCGCCGATAACGCCTTTTACTTACGCTTCATGATAGGGCTGTAAACAAGCCAAACGAACCGAGCATTGCGTTGTTCAAGCTCGGTTCATTTAACTTAGCGAACGAGCCGAGCTTGTTCGTTTATTTAAACAAACATATTTAATTGTTCAAGCTTGATTCGTTTAACTCACAAACAACATTAACGAGCCGAACACCTTAAACGAATGGTGGCACTTACCGAGTTCGAACAGAAAAAAGGCGTTCAAGCTCTGTTCATTTCTTTTATCCGAGCCGAGCTCGAGCCAAACCGAACGGCTTGGTTCGTTTCCAGCCCTACCTCATGATAAACTAATGATATATTTATGTTTGGCCTATAATCTTCACATATATGATTTATATCATTAATTTCTGCCCGTTAGCATACGGATTTGACTAAATAAGACTGCAGCCTTGCTACAGATATCTTGGTGCTGTAAATTACATTAAAATTTTACATGTTTTTCTGTTAAAATGTAAACGATAATGAAAGAACCTATAAATTTTTTCTACAATGTACAGAATGCTGGATTTCCTACATTCCAAGCATATAAGTTCTCTTTCTTTTGTTTTAATCAATATGACATGGTGTCATTTGGATAATTGAATTGTTTGATAATGTTCAATGCCAGTTCTATAAGCAAGTAATGTGCCTTGTCACGTTAGTTTTGAACAAGTTCTGTCAAATGATTATTGTCAATTATCATGGAATCCTTATACTAATCAAGGGTGACTAGTATTTGGAATCTCACTTCAAAATTGACTAGCGGGACAATGATTTGTATAATGCATTAAGTTAAAAGAAGGCTTTTGTATTTTTCTCTTTTTAGAACAATTATTTAGTTATTTTGTTAAATTTCTTTGTTATAAAACTATTGAATAAGAACTTACTCATTTATAATTTTAATAAACTTAATATTTGCATCGCCAAACATATTCCATATGTAAATGTTGTTTTACTAAGTAACTGTAATTGATTGATAAAGCTGTTAAGGATGAGCTGTGCTGACCTGGGTGACCTGACCTTTTCCTGTTTTGCAGCTACGATCACTGCAAAACCAGCTGGAGTAGGGGTCTCCTCCATGTTAGCAATAGAGCCGAGACTCTCTTCCTGCACCATCATGTGGTATACTCGGTTTAAGGGAGGAAGAGGGTATTGATTCAGTATGGAGGAACGTACCATTCTGTATGTTGAGTCATCCAACCCCATGAGAAATTGGTGGATCTTATCCACCTCCTTGCGTCGAACAAGAGTTTTTCGAAGATCGCATGTGCACGAGGCGCATGAACATATCGGAAGGTCATCATAGTCCTTTAGTTCGTCCCCACTTTTTCTTCAATTTTCCGTGATAGACCATAACAAAGTCACCACTTTGTTTACAATTTGCAAGGGCCCTCTTCAACTGTTGGAACCTCGGTGCATTCATTACAGCAAAACGCTGCTTTATATCATCCCACAACTCCTTTGCACCTTCTGCATAAGAGATGGTGGAATGAAGGCCTGGTTCAATTGTGTTCAGGATTCAGGCAACGATCATAGAGGTAACCGGCTCCCAATCATCCAGGTCGAGAGAGCCTTCTACGGGTCGTCGAACATGCTAGTAAGGAGCCACAGATTGCCGGTGCCCATTCTTCATAGTTCAGTCCAGTCAACTGGACTGGAGTAATAAGCAATCCCGGGTGATCTCTAGAATGGAGATCATACAGGGAAACAGTTTTCTTAGTTTGAGAACTGGAAGGAAGAGAAGGTTGAGATGTTTGGGCCGCTATAGTGAGATTCGAAGCGTTGGGTTGTGCAGATGAAGGTAGTCGTCTATTGCTCTGATATCATGTAAAATAATTTGACACTTCAAATCTGCTCTCTCTTTATTCCAACACCTCAATTTATAGAGTTACAATTGGAAAGATAAATTCAAGCTAATCTAATTACTACCAATGCTAATATAATGACTAACAAATTAGGATAATAGATAAATACAAATCAAATCTATTACAGATATAAATTTGTGGAGAATCAATCAGATCGCCAATCAGATAAACACAAATATGCCCGCCATCTTTATCCGATTACCGAGCTGGACTTGGTCTGATCAGCCTCGTCAGGTTAGCTCGGCTAAGGAAATAGGAAAGCATAAGTTAGGCAGGTCAGCAGGAAAGCAGATTAGCTCAAGTCAGCTCAGCACTTCAGGTCATCAGAAAAAAGTTCAAGTTAGCCAGATCAGCACAATTCAGCCGGACAAATTTAATGTTGTATCCAGAAAACGATACGTGATTATGCAGGATCGACTTACGTCTACGCATGAGAATTTCTTGTTCTTTTTCGAGAATACAAAGTAAAAGAGATGTATAAATAGCCTAACTAACTATACAAATTTATACCACGTAAATTGCAAACAGATTCTACCGAACCATACCACGGACCTAAAACAAGTCTCCTTCGGATCGTGTTTCCAATGTAAATGGGTCAGTCTAAGCCAACAAACATAGATGGCTGCAAAATGGACCATTGGCCTGGGCTCATCAATCATGATCAACTCCGATTGTTCATCGCCAGTATCCAGATAGAGCTGTCTAAACTTGGAAAGCATTTGAACTTTAGTTTGGAATTCATTGATACCTTATTATGAAGAATTGCCTCACTTTGTTTAAAGATCCATATTCCAAATCCTCCACACAAATTTTTACAAAGCCTCCGACCCCATTATTATTATTATTATTATTATTATTATTATTATTATTATTATTATTATTATTATTATTATTATTATTATTATTATTATTTCCCCATTGCTTTAGAGACTCGTGACGAGGTATGGGAGGGTCAGATGTACGCAATCATACTCATATGTTAGAAACACACAGAGGTTGTCTCCGATGACCCATAATGATGCGTCAAGCTATGTCGATCAACTGCTACTTCACAATATAAAAAGCGCAGCCAATTTAGTGAGTCATTTTGCTTTATTCCATCATATTCTAAAGTCAAGAAAGATGATGTCCTTTACTCCAATGGAAATGGAAACAACAGTAGTAGTAGTAGTAGTAATAATAATAATAATAATAATAATAATAATAATAATTTCCCCATAACTTGGTATAATATTATTCTTCAAGGACAACTGAATAGGTGTGTTAGGCGAGCCGAACAATTCGCAAACTGTTTGAGTTCGATTCATATTTAATTCGAGTTCGTTCGTTAAATTTACTTAAATGAATCAAATTCGAACACCTATTTGAGTTTGTGTACTTAAACGAGCCGAACTGTTTGCGAATAGTTCAGCTCGTTTAAGCAATTATAGTGTTATCGAGCCAAACTAGAATCAATTTTAAAGCTCGTTACAGTAAATGAACCGAACAGTTCGTTTAGCTAAACAAATCCGAATTCGAACACTTAGTATTTGGCTCGACTCGGTTCGTTAACACCTATAACTGAAGCTACCAAAAACAATCTTTCCCTATGTTGTTGTGGATTACATGTCCTTATGTGAATGTAAGTTGTTTTAGTCAAATTGTCTCAGTTTCCTGTTTGAGACAACCTGTCCCTTGGTCTCTTGAAACTGCTTGCATTTTTCTTTTCAAACTTGAAAAATTTTCAATAATCTTACGCCTTGAATCAATGACATGCCCTTCATGCATGAATGTTATGAATGATGCAATATTTCCCATACATAGTCCTGCATCAAACTTGAATAGAAACTGAAACTTGTGAACAAATCATCAGCAGTCAGTACATGAAGAGCTAAATGTTGATAGCCAATTGCAAGTTATTTTGCTTCTTCCAATGGAAAACATCTCTAGCAAACGAAATCAGCATAAGAGTTGCTCCATTAAATGACTAGACCTCATCTCCCCTGAAAATGCTTGACAAAAAGAGGAGAAGCAACCATTACTCCAGAATCATCTGCAATATCAATCAGCAGCTTTTCTCCAGGGGTGCTTTTACTTGTCCCTTCCAGAGAGATGTCTTTTTCGTTATTCTCTAAAGAGGGTTCAGGAGCTGAAGACGCGTCATGAATTTGTAATGCGTATTCTAAGTTCCACAAAACATCCCCCATTGAAGGCCTGTCAACTCCATATTCTGATAAGCATTTCTCTGCAGCTTCAACATATTTCTTCAATGAGTCTGGTGAAATCATAGGGGTGATGTGGGAGTCTATTATGTTCTCAAGCTTGCCCTTTTGGTTCTGTTGCATCGCCCATTCAGCCAAGTTAACCTGTTCTCTTGGCAATGCAGGATCAAGAGCAGGCCTAGCGCATAGTACTTCGAATAGAACCACTCCAAATGAGTACACATCAGATTTTTCTGTAAGTTGTTGTCTTCTGAAGTATTCAGGATCAAGATATCCGAAGCTACCCTTTACTGCGGTGCTAACATGTGTTTGTTCCAAAGAAGGTCCAGCTTTTGACAAGCCAAAGTCAGAAACTTTAGAAACAAAATCTTCATCCAAAAGAATGTTGGTGGTTTTCACATCTCGGTGTATGATCCCTTGTGTTGAGCCAGTGTGGAGATAGTGCAGACCACGAGCTGCACCGATGCATATTTCAAGCCGTTGTCTCCATGACAAAGGAGGCAATTGTGATCCATATAGGTGGTCGCGAAGTGGACCTTTCGCCATGTACTCATAAACCAGGATCATTTCAGATTGTTCATCACAGTATCCAATCAAGGACACGAGATGGCGATGCCTGAGCTTGGAAAGCATTTGAATCTCAGTTTGGAACTCATTTATACCCTGTGATGACGAGGGATTCCCTCGCTTTATGGCAAGCTTTGTTCCATCTGCCAAATTTCCTAGATACACTTTTCCAAAGCCTCCAACACCAAGGATCGCGCATTCATCGAAATTCTTTGTTGCATCCCTTATTTCATTGAAGCTGAAGAATCTGCCGAGACCTAATCCAGAGGGTACAATACTTGAAAAATTAGAAATCTTGCTTTTGTTTGTCAAGAAACTGCCATAGCTGTTATTGAGAGGGAGCCATGATGGGGAAGTGTTTTGCTTTTGCGAACCATCAGCCCCTCTTTGCCTCCTAAGTATACACATTACAACAATCACTGCAGCTATAACTCCCAATACCAAACCTATAGCAGTACCGATTTTCATTTTGTTCTGTTTTGAATCTGTCCTAACAGCAGAGAATAGCCCATCTAAACTTCCAGCTGAGTTGCTCAGTTTCATGATCTCTAAACCATTCAATATAGCATTGGGGTTGCCTGTCTGAGTGTTTGAAGCAGGGCCAACTTGAACGGTTATCGAACTATTTGATAATGCATTGGCATTGACCACAAGATCTTTGTAATATGGAACATTAAGGTCTGATGCAAGAGTTGAGAGATCAAGATTTGAAACAGCCATCATTCCATTGACATACACGTTGAAGTATAACTCATTCAGCGCCATGCTTACTATGTCACAGAAATGCAATCTGATCATGTATGAAAAGCTAGAATCAACATTCATTTCCCATGTGAGATTAAACTTTGAGTCAGACACACCAGAATCTACCATCTGATCAGCTGTAGAATAAACATAATATGGAGCAATCAAAGGGGTGATACCATCAGATGGAAACTTTACCCGGTTAGGAGACACCGACACAGCCTTAGCACCTTGTGGAAACATCATGAACTTTCCATCAGGGTGCCATGTCCGGCCTAGCGTATCGTTTCCTGGGGTGACAATTGGACCTCCCACATTTAGCCTATATGAAACTTCAAGGGCATAGCTCGACAAGCCGTTAAAATCCCCCATAGGAGAGATTGATGTAGCTGTATCTGATATGAGCTCATCAGGTGCAGAGACAAGCTCTATTGCATTGATAAATGCCAAAGAATTCTTCAGAGGTGAAAATGTAAGCGTGATCTGATCAGATGTAACATTTATAAGGTACTCTTTGAGCACCATTTTACTACTATCCTTCACTGAGAAATCATGCAGCAAAACAACACTATCAATGCTAACACTGAATGTAGCACTAGTCAAATTATAAGAAGGATGAGCAAGAGGGAAGAAATATAGGCGAATCCAATGCCGTCCCGGGTGAGTAATGAGAAATCTATACATTGATTCATGAAGAAAAATTCTTGCTGAGTGATAGAGAGGAAGAAACAAAGGTGATGACATAGGAGAATGATAGGCAGCATTGGGCAGTGAGTCCATTGAGGTGAGCACACTTTGATCAGTAGAAAGATAAGAGGAAGATTGATGATCAGATTTGAATGTTCTGCCATCATCAAAAACAGTTTCTGAAGGTGATCCACAGTTGATCAGATAGTTATCAGCAGGGTTGAATGTAGCATCATGTGCACCATAAGTGAATCCAAGAAAAAGATGAATGAAGAAAAAGGTGAGAGCTGAAATGTGAGTTCTTGCATTTTTATGAAAATTTTGTGCCATTATTATTGTGGGATGCGATCAAACTGGTGGGATTGATAAAGTTGGAAGCTTTTTTGGGAGAGTAGACATAAGCAAATGGAAAAAGTATATGATGAAGGAGTACTTGAAGATATGTGAAGAGAATAATTGTTTGATGAAGTGTAGACAGTTATGTGTGTGTGGTTGATTGATTAAGGTTTGAATGTGAAATGCATGAGATACAAAAAAAGAAAAGGAAAAATTGAAGATATGAGTTGGAAGCATGATTGGGAAGGACGTGCAAGTGATGTTTATTTTTGCAGCATATCTGGAGGAATTATTTTACTAGAGTTTGGGAAGGACGTGCAAGTGATGACTGTTTTCTTCCTCCCTTTTTCGAAAAGAATTAAAGTGTCTAACCAACTAATTAGCATCAAATAATAATCACAATCAAAATACATGTTACGATAAAGTTTTCACACAGCTTGATTTATATAATATTTTTCACTATACAAAAAAAAAATCTCATACCAAATAGTGATACAATTTACAAAAACAAATAAGAGGACGTTCCTGATGCAAAGGCTTCCGCGTTTGTGCAAGGTCCAAGGAGTGGCCGAATCGAAGTGATCTGATACACACAGCCTTACCCTACACTTTGTGCAAGAGATTGTTTCCGCGGCTCGAACCCGTGACATCAAGGTCACAAAGCAGCAACCTTACCAGTTGTTCGAAGGCCCGCCTTCAATTTGCAAACAAAAACAACAACAACACATACTCAGCATATCACAACAAGAGCAAAAGTTATCGCTAGGGTCTGGGGAGGGTGAGAGAAAGGCAAACAATATCTCCATCCCTAGGGATACAGAGTTTGCTTACAGCGAGACCATCGGTTTTATATGTACCGACATAGATACCTAATGAACGAAAAATAATGACAGACAAACACAAACACAAAAAGTACAAATTCAACCTAACGTTGAGAGAGTATCTAAGCCCCTATCTATACCATAAGGTGCCCTTATATCCTGTCTAACCCCGCTAACCTTAATCATACGTCTCTATGAGTTTCTTGGATCATGTCCTCAGATGCAAATCTAATAAGTCATGTTTAATCTGTTCCTTCCAAGCCAGCTTGATTCTGACTTTACTTCTTTTCCTCTCTAGAATCAAGCCAAAGATTATGATGCTACATTATAATATTGAAAAAGAAACAGAACCGCAAACACAATGCGAGTAAGGCATCCGGCAGACAAAATTCCGTATGTTGTGAAGATCGAACATGCTGGCTGTCTTAAATTCGTAACTACCACACTAAAGAACACATCGAGTTTACATTCCCAAGTTGAACCGTCCAAAGCTGCAATTAGCCCGGATGAGATCAGCGGAGGCTTCATATGAAATAAAATATTGTTGGAAAAGTACTTAAAAGTACTTTAAATCTTGTGATCCAACCTTGTATAGTGTTATGTGACCTATTGATAGGAGATTGGATGAAGTTTGGAGTGTTTTATGAAGGATGGAAGGAAATGGGGGCGTTCCAAACACTTGAAGCGCCTAATGTAGGCGTTCGAAGTGTTCTGGAATACTTCCAGACACTTGAAGCGCCTAATGTAGGCGTTCGAAGTGTTCGGGAACACTTCCAGAACACTTCGAACGCCTTGTATAGGCGTTCAATGTGACATGAAGCGCCTAATGTCATTTTGTACAGTCGTTCGAAGTGACATGAAGCGCCTAATGTCATTTTGTACAGTCGTTCGAAGTGACATGAAGCGCCTAATGTGTCGTTCGATGTCACATGAAGCGCCTAATGTGACCCGACTGTTCACAAAAGATGCATCTTCTTCTCCAAATGACATCTCCTTTCATATTGAACGTCCATAACCGATCCATGGAGGAAAAATCTGCAGAAAAAGGGTCTTTTGAACTTGTCTCAAAGCCTATAAATAGTAGGTTTTGCTATCTTCAAAATATACATGAAAAACTCTTCAATTCTTGTGAAAACTCTGCAGCATTCTTCTTCTACCTTTCACTATCATTCACTTCTACTAAGCAAGTTCAATACTTTCTCTCTAAGAGCAATAGAAAGGAAGTAAGCCGTTATATCCTGGGAAGCATTTGTCTGAAGACTACCTTGCTCACCGGTAGAGGCAAAATTGCTTTAAGGACAGTGACAATCTAGTCACGTCTCGGCTGTTTTGGTTTGTTGTTCTTGTTGTTTTTCCAATTGATTCTATACCAAATTCTCATGAAATACATCATTTTCTAGAACCCTTTGTTACAGATTCACTTTGTGTTTCCTAGCATAACAACGGTGTTCATGGACGAATTTGTCGAAATGTTATATTCCATGTTTGATAACCATATCGACCCATATTTTCCAACAATCTTAAAGCAATTTTCGTAGTTGATATGGTTCCCAAACAGTTCTTGGATTCTAATATGCTCAAGTTCGATCTACACAAAGAAACAAGTTTTACAAAGAAGTCTTGTTCCTTTGTCATTCTTTAATCTCATTTCCAGCAAAGTGTGGGGGTTGAATCATTGATGAAAATACCTTAGAAAAGCGTTATTGTCATAATGGGATGAATGTGATATTATTTCGATTTTCATCGGCCTGTGGGGTGGATGTCATTTAGTTGTCTTCATGCTCGACGTCAACTGATGAAATTCCATAGGAGGACATGGGCAGGCAACTCCTACACTATGATGAAGAAGAAGGCTAACAAGGTGGAGATAGCGGCATACACGTGGAAAGAAGTGTTACAAGAATAGAGTTTATTTGGTGTCAACCAAAGAATGCTCAAAGAACAGAGAAACAAGAGAATTACCAACATGATCGTTGGTGACAGATGAAGAAAAGAAGTTTCTTGGAGCAACAACATGATGGAGGATAAGGAGATCACAACGGTCTTCTGTGAGGTAATCTTGTTGATAGTTCCTCGGAAAGGATGATAGATTATATCTATCAAGTTTATTGCAACCAGTAGAAAGGTAGCTTAGTTTCTTTAATGATGCACTATAAATCCAATACTTTGGACAGTAGAAGGGGCACTTAAAGTTAACTTTGTCTACAAAAACTGGAGTTGGCAATATGTGTGATATTCTTACACATGTAAGAATGATTTCTGAGTTGCTATCAAACAAGGATTTTTATGCTTGTTTTGTGCTGTATATGTGATTTATGAGTCTTAATAGATTTGCATCTAGTTTATGTGAAATCGTTTCATGTATTTGTTATGCGTGGTGAGAGGCAAGAACATGAGTCTTGCTAATCTATTGAGAAAATGAAGGAAAATACTAAGACATAAGAAATATGCTTTGTATGATTGTGAAGAAATAGACGCATGTATTTAATCCCATTTAAATATGGTGTTAAATATATGTTTTAATGTATGTAATTTGTTTTGCATTTCAACTTAGAGTTTCATGAAAAAATCGGCCTAGAAGTTGAAATGTGAAGAATGTTATTTGTGTATAATAAAAGTATTCTATAGTAAAGAATAAGACATGTAAGAGGGAAAGATTGGATAGACTTCTTTCATCCTTCATGAATAAAGTTTCTTCTTGAAAATGGGTTGACTAAGACTAGTTGTTTATGATGAAGATAAACTTATGGAAATCAAGTTTTCTAGTCTTAGACATTTGTAAGCGTTCTGTGATAAGTAAAGCACTAACAGATAAAGTTTAATGGTTTGTTGGTGCTAGTAGAACTCCATGCTGAAAATAGAATAACTAAGTTTAGTTATGTTCAAGGCCTAATGATGTTGCTTAATTATACATGAAGTTTCTTATTCAAGGTGTTTGTTCTCCGATAAAATGTTATTATGCTATGTGAAAGCGTAGAAATCATTGATGTTGGATTTCTAGTTTTAGTTGTTAGCATTTAGAAAACCATGTTTAAGAAAGCGTTAGTCCTACATTTAGTGAAGAATGAAAAAGGACTAAACTAAATATAAGGTTGATGAATTAGTGTGAAACAATGGTATGGTTGTCGGTTCAAAATGGCTAGTTCCTTATGAATCCTGGTTCATAAGAAGATTGTTGGAGTTTACTCCAAAGTGACATAGAGAGTTGAGTCTATGTTTGTTGTTGAAAGCCTTTTGAATTAATCTATACTATAGCTAGTTGTTTGTTACTGTGTGATCAGTTAAAGATGAATGTTGATGATGAATAAAAGTTAGTATGTGATTAATATAGATCGAGGTGAAATGTGGGGGTCTAGCCTTTCAATACTTTTATTTAACAACAAAGTTATTAGAAAATGTGAATGCTGAGCATGTAAATAACTTGTGTTGTTTAATCACCAAAGTAATGGCCACTATGCTGTTCTAATTATTTGATGATTAATGTTCCAAGTCTATAAGGGTGATAGACTTGCTTGCTCTTTATGACACACCATGATAAGATTCATGAGGTTTAGTAATCAAAAGTTTGTATGTTTGTAAGCATTTTGAGCTTGCTTGATGATGATAATGAAGTGTGATGATTGAATAATAGTTGCAAGCATATGAATGTAGTTAACTAGTATGATGTTATGATGAGTTCATCATGCTTGACTATTTGTTGTTGATAAAACTGACTCTTGGATAAGGTCGTTCATGATACTATTGATCATGCTTGTAAGATTCAGTTTGTAGAAACAGGTTTGATGATTTGCTTGATAAAAATCATCACAAGTTTGATGATTTGCTTGACAAAAATCATCATAAGTTTGATGATTTGCTTGACAAAAATCATTCTAAGTTTGATAATTTGCTTGGTGATGAATCATCTAAGTATGATGATTTATTTCACGGAAAAATTATCTTAAGTTTGGTGATTTGCTTGTTGAAACATCATCCTATTATGTTGAGTGATTTGTTAAAGAAAATCACTGAAAGGATTTCTCATGAGATTGTGCACTATCATGAGCTTCCTTGAGTAAAATATAGCCAATGCAAGGTATATGAGAAAGACCCAACGTAACATCGAGAGGAATAAGACTAACTCCATCTGATGTGAACTCTCTATGACAGGAACCCAACTCACTATTAGTAGAGATCCTACAAACGGAGTTCAATGTGGTAAAAACACGTTGTAGAAGAGTTCTGTTAAGTAATATCACATATGTCCCTTCCTATGTTGATGTTTGAGGATAGTACTCACTGCATGTTTGAGGGTGAGATGTAGATCTCTTAATGGATAATTCATAGCCATCAAAGATGGTGGTGTGCTGCAGTACACACTTGATGAATATCACCTATATAAGTGTGGAAGTGGGGCCGCTTCCTATGAGAGCCTGGAAAACTCTCTAGAGCGCTTATGAATCCTGGGATTGGGTGCAGGGCCTTTAATGCACCACACCGCGAGCTTGTAAGAAGTTAGATAATGGCATGTCATTTGTGTGTTCATATAAACAGTAGTGAAATATGTGGTTCAAGACGGTTGTCACCCTATTTCCGTTTATATAACTGCAAATTGTACTACCGGCCAGTTCAAGACGTTTGTCACTGCTCCGTTATGTGTCATTATCTTTGTTTGATAGTGAAAAGATTGGTTTATGTTCATTCGTTTGAAACTATACAAGCTTGGATCATGTGGGAGATTGTTGGAAAAGTACTTAAAAGTACTTTAAATCTTGTGATCCAACCTTGTATAGTGTTATGTGACCTATTGATAGGAGATTGGATGAAGTTTGGAGTGTTTTATGAAGGATGGAAGGAAATGGGGGCGTTCCAAACACTTGAAGCGCCTAATGTAGGCGTTCGAAGTGTTCTGGAATACTTCCAGACACTTGAAGCGCCTAATGTAGGCGTTCGAAGTGTTCGGGAACACTTCCAGAACACTTCAAACGCCTTGTATAGGCGTTCAATGTGACATGAAGCGCCTAATGTCATTTTGTACAGTCGTTCGAAGTGACATGAAGCGCCTAATGTCATTTTGTACAGTCGTTCGAAGTGACATGAAGCGCCTAATGTGTCGTTCGATGTCACATGAAGCGCCTAATGTGACCCGACTGTTCACAAAAGATGCATCTTCTTCTCCAAATGACATCTCCTTTCATATTGAACGTCCATAACCGATCCATGGAGGAAAAATCTGCAGAAAAAGGGTCTTTTGAACTTGTCTCAAAGCCTATAAATAGTAGGTTTTGCTATCTTCAAAATATACATGAAAAACTCTTCAATTCTTGTGAAAACTCTGCAGCATTCTTCTTCTACCTTTCACTATCATTCACTTCTACTAAGAAAGTTCAATACTTTCTCTCTAAGAGCAATAGAAAGGAAGTAAGCCGTTATATCCTGGGAAGCATTTGTCTGAAGACTACCTTGCTCACCGGTAGAGGCAAAATTGCTTTAAGGACAGTGACAATCTAGTCACGTCTCGGCTGTTTTGGTTTGTTGTTCTTGTTGTTTTTCCAATTGATTCTATACCAAATTCTCATGAAATACATCATTTTCTAGAACCCTTTGTTACAGATTCACTTTGTGTTTCCTAGCATAACAACGGTGTTCATGGACGAATTTGTCGAAATGTTATATTCCATGTTTGATAACCATATCGACCCATATTTTCCAACAAATATGAAGCCTCCAATTACGCGACACCACATGTACAAAAAAGTCTGCTGTTTACTTTTTTTTTCTTTTTAAAAAAAAAAACTCTTTCGTACACGTGGCGTCGCGTGATTGAAGGCCTCATATTTTTCCTCATATGAGGCCTTCTCAGATCTCATCCGCAATTAGCCTACACTATGAATTCCTCTAGCCTGTATGATCCTTTTCTTCAACCTGCAACAACAATACCCACTATATCCCAATGACATAAAAACTATCGGTAGAGTCTGAAGAAAATGAAAGATATGCAAACAATACTTCCATCCCAAAAGATAGCCTGTATGATCCTTTTCTTCAATCTGCAACAACAATACCCACTATATCACAATGACATAAAAACTATCGTAGAGTCTGAAAAAAATAAAAGATATTCAAAAAAATACTTACATCCCAAAAGATAGAAAGTTTCCTTTCAATGGGACTCAGCTTCAACATACTTACATATGTAATTATATGTTGTTCTCGTTTTTCTATATTCATGGTATCTTTTCAACTTATTTGGTTTTTTACTTGGTACATCTCTTAAGAAGGTTATTTTATGTATTTATTTATATTATATATTTATGATTGATAAATTAAATCTTCTGTAAAGCTGAATGGTGTGTAATATAACGAAGCTCCGTTCGATGTTAGGCCTTTCCTGTTGGCCTCGCTCAGGGAGGGCACGGGTAGCTTCTTCGTACTGTGGATCATTTCTGTTATTTGTTTTTTAGTTAGGATTCTGGTTTTTTTTTTAATTGTAACTCTACATTAAACGTAATAGTAATTTGTGATATTTTCTCGTACTGATATAGCACTACCGTTATACTGCGTAAATCTTGGTTGATTTTTTACTTTTTATTTTTGCAAATATTTCGTTTGTGTTACACGACGTTACTTTATTTCAATATTTTTGAGGTAAAACATCCAAGAAAAAACAAATATAAAAACTAAAATAACACACCACCCGCTGAATGTTGAACTTCATCTCAAAGAGTTTGTTGGAAGTAGTTTGGCTGTGAAAAAATATCATGACATACACACAATTAACATCGAATGTTATAGTTTTGAATCTTATGATTTAGATTACGATCATTTATACTTGTTATGTACGGATTTAGCGTGAGGCCATCAGAGACAAGTGCTCCCAGTGCTCTCTTATAATTTTATTTTAACTCTTAACATATTTTAATTAAATTCTAATTGTATCCTTGCAATTTTCAATTTTTAAGGAGAGCTTCTTTTACATGGAACTAAATTGTAAATGTATATTACATGAATAATATACATTCTTCTATTTATATTATATGTAAAACTCTATTAACCGAACGACAGAATCTTTAGAGTTGAGGATTTAACCTTTTATGGAAAGTGGTTGTATGTAGGGCGGTAAACGAGCCGAACGAGCCGAGCATTGCGTTGTTCAAACTTGGTTCATTTAACTTAGCGAACGAGCCGAGCTTGTTCGTTTATTTAAACGAACATATTTAATTGTTCAAGCTTGGTTCGTTTAACTCACGAACAACATTAACGAGCCGAACACCTTAAATGAACGGTGCCACTTACCGAGTTCGAACAGAAAAAAGGTGTTCAAGCTCTGTTCATTAACCTTTTATCCGAGCCGAACTCGAGCTCGAGCTCGAACCAAACGAGCCTAACAACCGAACGGCTTGGTTCATTTACATCTCGTATGTATTGGGCAAAACATCAAACATGAAACTGCAAACCTTTTGCTGAATTTACATGTCCAAAAAAGAAATAGATTAGCTGGCTATTATCCTTTTCTTTTTCTTTTTGTTTTGCTTTTTCTAAAGGCTCATAAAGTCGTTGCGAATCTTGAATGCCGCGCCTAACTGAAAATCCAAAAACGCGTACGTAAACTTGGACAGCTTGGGGGGGGGGGGGGGGGGTGGGGGGTGAAGAAATAAGAAATTATTGGGTGTTGACTTCCTTGTGAAATAATTTGCAAGAATCTCAAAGATTAGGTGAAATTCAATCAACGTCCCGTTATTCGTGGCGCCGTTAATGAATTCTTAATAGCCAACTCCAACATTAACAAGAATACTACGTACAATTATGCCTTCCATATCAACACGAGCTTGCAGGGTTGATATGAAAGTCTTATGGTATCCAAGATAATAGTATGTCGTTTTAGTTTAAAAATTCACTTTAAACAACACAGTATTAAATTGGATAACGTTCACACACATGAAATCATAGACAGTAAATCACATGCGCTAGTTGTAAATGATTCTGGAGAAATTTAGTAAAATATTTTAGCTTTCATAAGAAATTTCCGAAATATGGTATGTTTTTAGAAAAATTCTTAAGACAACTAGGACATACTTGGCAGTGCCATTCAGATGGACCTAGGGAAACATTGCCATTTGAGTCCATAGATCACCTTGGATGTTACTGGCAGTTGCATCCAAAGGAGTACGTGATTTTGAGGGTGTAAAAAGGTTGTTTTCGAGACGCAAAACCACCCAAGCCATGACATCACGTCCAAGGCTTGGATGACATTGCTAAGTGCATCCTCAATCTTTGACGACACTGCCAAAACTTTCCTACATTGTTGGATGTCAAACATTAACAATTCAAATTTTTATTGATTTAACAAGTCGAACGAAAAGCAAAATATCGTTTTAATCATAGCTATCAAAGATACGACAGCTTTAGACTTAAGGATGTGACATAACAAAAGATCCATGAATATACCACAATTTCCCGGCCGGTTACAGAAGATTTAAATATATGTTTACAGACGATCTAAATATTATTTTTCCCGGTTACCTCAAATCAAAAAGAAAAATACTACTTACAACTCAAAAAAAAAAAACTACTAAAAAGAATATTCACCTGCTATGTGTGTGACAACAAGAAGGATTCTTATTTGCAAAACACGAAGAATAATAATGATAAATAAAATTCACTGGATTCTTCAACTAAAATTACGTAACGAGCACTCTTAGACGTGAGTCCACGTTTCGTAATTGACCGCAAAAAGAGAATGCACATGATTAAATGGACCATACATACAAATACCATAACATGTATAAACAGTTAAACCACGATATAAACAAGTATCCAAAACATATCAATACCAAGATATGTTTGTTAAAATAGTAGCTCTAGTAAAAGAGCGCTCAGGTGTTAGTAGTAAATCAGTAACTAGTATCGAATTCACGGGTTTGAACTGCGAAAAGTGTAGAGTAAGACTGCGTATATTAGATTGTGAAGCGATTTGGCCTTTCTTCAAATTAACACGGTATCTTAATGTACCGGGAATGCCTAAAGATATAAAATTGGAATAAGGTCACAAAGTTATAGCACATACATAAATTAAGTGACAGATCACTCAATATCTGAAGGGGATTGCAGCATGTTTCCGCCCTCCCAACTTCAGCAGTTGATGGTTGCTTTCTCAATCAGACAAGAAAATAGAGTGAAATTTGTAAAATTCGACAACATCTATGTTTTATATGTTGGAATCTGGAGAGATAAAAACGAAAAAGGTTGGCGTAATACAGAAGGATTAGAATATAAGGGTGAGTCATTTCTTAGGTCGTATACAAGGGGAGGAAAATGAACGTCACTATTATCTAAATTGTGATAATCCCAGATAAAACAAAAAAGTGACTCTCAGATAATTAGCTTCATCCTTGATTTTTAACCTCCAACATTTATTTTAATCACTATGAATGATTAAAAATGTAAGTTCATGAATATATGGTATACCTAGTATATTCCAACGTTAACGATATACGTTAACAAAAACTATTGTTAGAGTCTAGGAAGGGGTAATTAGAGGCATCAAACAATAACTCCGTTCTAAGGGATAGAGTTTGCTTCCAGTGAGACCTCGGAGTATATATTTAATTACATAGATAACACAATAATAAAAATATAGTTTATTATTAAAAGAATTTAGTAAATGCAAATCTAAATGTTATTAAAAACCTTTCGCTTACTGGAGGAAACTGTATTTCACCTCAAGATCATAAAACACAGATAGAAAAGAACATTTGTGGCAGCATTGAGCATTCTTTTTCGATTAACTAGGTATAAGTATGCTTCCTATTCATGCAAATGGCCTTCTCCAACTTCATCGTTGGATCCAGGGAATCCCACATCGATGTCAGATTTGGGATTCAATGACTTAGAGGAAAAGGGATCGAAATAATTCTTCCCGCCTTCTCCTCTCGGCTCATGACTTTTAGAACTATGAGCCGATTCTATATCATTGAACTGCTTGTAATTCCCTGGTTTAGAGGAGAAGGGATCGAAATAAGTCTTTGCATGTTCTCCCTTTGCCTCTTTGCTCTCATGCCCTTCTTCAATACGCGATCTGGGAATCCATGGCCTCGTGGAAAATGGATCGAAAAAACTCTTTTCATTCTCTCCATGATTGCTTTTCGACCCTTGATGTGCTGATTCTAGATCACTGAGTTTGTGATTCAACGGCTCAGATGAAAAGGGGTCGAAATAACTCTTTGCGTAATCTACCCTAGGCTCGTTTCTTTCAAGCATTTCTTCAACTAATCCTGCATTGTTGTTAACTGGTTTTGGATTCAATGGCAGAGAGGAAAAGGGATCGAAATAGTTGCTTGCTTTGTGGGCAGGCCCGCGTGAGCTGCTTGACATTTTTTCTTGATGATTTCTTGTAAAGAAAGTACTAGGGTTTTGTTGCATGTTTGATGAAAAATTGTTAAAGGCCATCTATTTATCGTTGGGAAAGAAGGTTGCGTGGATCAAGTATCAGGAGAAGTCGGTGGAAACTGCAAGTTGATGGAGTAAGATTGCTATACAACGAATATTCCATGCCAGATGATAACGTGGAATTTAAGTTAAACGAATAAGTTTACAAATTTATTTTGAAGAAGTTTGAATCTTCATGGATTGATAAGTAAAGTTTGTTTTATGATTATTAGGTGCATATCATGATAATTTGTGTGATATGTTTAATTGAGATGATAACGCGTGATTTGGATAGAGTTTTTATGTGGGTTTGAAGATATGGAAGAATGAAGAGAATAAAAGAATATAACTTTATGCAACTTTCAATGAAGATGGTAGAGATACAGCTTTCGTTTTCCCCACGCAAAGTGGCATAGCAATTAGATTCGTTGATAAAGTTTGTTTAGAATAAAATTTATGTTTTCTCTTTTTACTCTTATTTTATTATCCCTCCAGCATGCAATATTTTTCCACCAATGTGACATGATTAAAATAAAATTTGTGCAGGAGATGAAACAAATACAAAAAGAGAGATCCACAAGATATATTTTTCTTTAAACCTATGTTTTTTTACATAAGAATATGGACGTAAGCATTCAAGAGATAAACAACATTTTGTCTCATAAATATTGCTATATCACTTTCTTTCGCAATAGCATAAAATCGCTCGTGAAAGTTTTATTAGATGAGAAAAGTCATGGAACAAGTTTTATATAAGATCATGTATTGTTTAATATTGGTAGTTACTCAACAAAAGTGTCGTTCATGTTTTACCATAGTAAAATTTTGGCATGCAACATAAAGCACATGTTACAACTCGAGCATATCATTGGACTAGGCCAGATTTTACGTCAGCTGAGTCATATCGACATAGGCAACAGATAGGCCATCTAACATGTAGCATACGAATTGACCTATTCTATTAGAAATATGATAATGTATGAACTAAGATCAATGAAACACAAAGTCAAAATTAGAAAGAAAAAGATATCACGGTATAGGTTTATTATTTCTTGTATTATAAGTGTCCATGTGTTCTCTTCATGCTTTATAATTTTCGCTGGCTTCTTTTCTCTTAGACATTTTAGAAATTTTGTTTGGCCTAGGTCATTTGGTTGGGACATTACTCCACAAAGGCACATATTCGAACCAGTACACACGCATCGTGGGTGCAGTACTGTTATCTGGACCAGTAATAGCAAATTCATTGTATACAGCCTAATTGGGTTAGAGGGTTGCTGGCCCGGTTTATAGTATACACCTTACAGTGAGTCTCTGGCAAAGTCTTACCAACCTAGGAGGCCCCGCCACTGAGCTCCTGATTTGCACCCTCCATGGAGCTCCTTAAGACTGGGCGTTGGGGCCCAGGGGGCAGTAATACATATTTTTCCTTGACTTTGGAATATGATGTAATATTGTGAATTAACAGTTGATGGACACATCTTGATACAATTTTTATTATGTGTCGTCGGGAACAACCTCTGTGTGTTTAACACATGTGTATGATTGCGTAAATCTGATCCCTCATACCTCGCCATAGGCGGAAGCCTCTGAGACAATAAGGTAGTGTTGTTGTAGTAGTATTAAGTGCAACTTAACATCAACAGGACATAGACTACTGTGTGTATGACCAAGCTCCTGCTAGCGGACCGTTGGGTACCTGATTTACATCCCTACATTGTCCCCAGGACATAGCCCTACTGGTTCCGGACAGGAGCTCTCGAAAGGGAGATCAGGAGTCCAATTCTTGTCAAAGGCAAGAGAGCCCCTTTCCAGCAAGTGCATAGTGTGGGAGCTTCCTTGGCCTGTAGGCTAGCCTACAGTGTTGAGGGTTCCTTTTGCAGACTACTGTGTATATGACCAAACTTCTGCTAGCGGACCGTTGGGTACCTGATTTATATCCCTACACTACCTTTGTGACTGGGTGTGGCAGGGACCCTTACTGGTTGGGATTCGACCTAACATCAACAGTCTCTGTCCGTACTCTAGTTATGTCGTCACATAAGGTAAAGTTAATACTATTCAGTGGAACCGTCTTACCGTGACAAATTTGGCCAGTGATTTTGGGGACAATCTCTCGTCAGAAAGAGAGGTACAGACAACCCGAAAGAGTATATCTTAATAGAAAAAGATCATGATATTTAAAACACATCATGGTCTGACGATAGTGAAGTTTGACTAATATTAGCTCGAATTAGACATCTGAACTGTAATTTTGATCAAATCCTTTCATCCAGATTTGTAGCGAGGTTCGACTCCTCAAACTACCATTAGCTCAAATTACATATCTGAACTGTACTTTGAATTTGTCCTTTCATCCAATTCGACCCGTATCTGTTTTGACACATTAAACGGGTTTATATGTTCAACTAGCATAATGACCAAGTTATTAGCAGCTTATACAACAATTTAGCACTTTAGTACTCGAGCTAGGGGTGTTAAACGAACCGAATAGTTTACAAATTGTTCGAGTTTGATTCGTATTTGATTCGATTTCGTTCGTTAATTTTGCTTAAACGAGCCAAGTTCAATCACTTAATTAGGTTGATTTACTAAACGAGTCGAACTATTCACAAACTCTTTGGCTCATTTAAACAGTTATATTGTTTTCAAGTCGAACTCGAACAAAATTTGAAGTTTGTTATAGTAAACGAGTCGAGACGAATAATTTGTTTAACTAAACGAATTTGAGTTCGAAAACCTGATATTCGACTTGGCTCGTTTCGTTAACACCCCTAACTCAAGCAAAGTCCAATGTTAATGTACGGATTTCATTCATGAAGCTCCATAATTAACATCAACTTCCCTGCATTACATGTGACATATACAGAACAGGTTCCTACACTTTAACATACACAGGAGCAACCTTCAAAGTACTCCCCACTACGGGTCAATCTCCACTGGGATTCTGCATAAGCTCCCAGCAACAAAGACCTTCCACAATCTCGCTCCCCGCTCCTGTGAATCGCAGATAGAACACAAAAACAAGCCAAATGCTTCTGTTGAACATTGTTCAGTGCTCAAAATTCAGTTGTCACTTCACTTCAGATAGCAGATATAGAATGATGTTCTACAGCATCTGGACCATAAGCGAACACACAGCGAGTTCTCTTTGCCTGACTAAGGCGAAGAATCCATGTTACACTCTTCATCTTCGTCATCCTCTTCATCAACATTATCATCATCATCCACTGAAGCTGGTAGGCCATTGAGATCAACAGTCACCCCATTTATCTTCCTCACAAACTGTCCTCTCACACGAGGCCTCCTTTCCGCAAGCTTTTTCCGGTTCACGTACCTGATCTTCTTTTCAAAACACCTTTCTTTCCTCTTTTGCCTAAACTTGATCAACGCCGCCTCTCTACGATCAATTTTACTTGGTTTCGGATCAACAGAGGACGAGTTCCCATGTGATGACCACGCATGATGTGCAAGTTGGTCAGGCTGCATGCATAAACCGACAGGATAATAAGGAAATGATGTCATCCCAGGCATATGAGGCGAACACTGAGGAACATGACCATATTGAGACATGGCCTGGTAAGAATGGAGATCAGGCATATTCTTCTGATACATAGGTGGTGGTGACATCATCACTTGGTTCATTACACCTGGAATGCAGTATGGATAGGGCGTGTTGGCAGGAAAACTCAAAACATCATTATGGGACTCGTTTCTCTGAGGTATAGAAGCCTGAGAGAAATCACTTGAGTTCCTCTGTTGAGCTAATTCTAGCGATAAAGGCGGCGTGCAGGATCTCTCCAAAGAGACGGAATCAGGAACACTTGCATTGCTTGGGATATCATCTCCAGGTGAATGTTTTTCAATGCCACCTCTGCTAACACGCTCTTGTGGATCAGCAATAACTTGATCGCCCAATGTCTTAAGCTTCTCTTCGAGCGTCACCTGCTGACATATATTCTCGTGTAAAACTGCAGCAGCTTTGCCGTGGGCTTTTGGCAAACTTGACTTCACATATGTAAAGAAAGCAGATGATTCTCCCATCTTTAGCTCACTCTTCCTTGGAAATGACAAAAGTTGTCCTAATAATATTACAGCAGTCTCATCAAACATGACCATCAGTCCACAGTCAAGTTCAAAATAAATTAAGACTACAGTAATTTCGGGCAAAAACTTCATGTAATTGACAAAGACAAATGAATGAAAGAGGAATGATTCATCACAGCAACAATATACATGAAAAATATATTTTAGAACTTTTGATGCTGCAAGTAAGAACCAGGAGACACAAACATGTAATTGACAAAGACAAATGAATGAAAGAGGAAAGATTCATCACCGCAAGAATGTACATGAAAATAGATTTTATATCTTTTGATGCTGCAACAGGAGACAAACATATAAATTTCTAACCTGTCCCTTTGTCAACAACTCCCGGTAAATTAGGCTGACAACCAAATGAAAACCCAGCACCGAACGCGATAGGAGCAGCAGTTGCAGCAGTAACCTGAAATGTTAACATAGCCTATTGAATACAAAGAGATAGAAGGTTTACTAACTTCTTAATAAAAATAATAACATTGATAAAGGCACAAATAGACAACCAGACGACAAACACGACTCCATCTGCTATTGACCCACGTTGAACAAAGAGGGAAAAAAAGAACCGTAAAGTACTCCAGATTAAAACACCGCCTGGATCTGGGAGCAGCTGGTTCAACCGATAAGACCAGGATATGTAGTGAATATTTTTCAGTCAAGCTGCAGCTTTAAACTCATAGCTCTCCATAATGAATTCTAAAACCTGTCAAATCACAGGGACTGAAAGGTGAACATGACATTGACCAAACCGAAATGATTTTTTTATACCACAACCAACAACATTTCTCCAGGAAATTGAGATGGATGAATCAATTGCACGATTTCTGTCTTATATAAACAACCAACCTCACCGAAACACTCCTAGGGTTCGCACAAAGATGTACATAACTAGAATAAGCACCAGAGCTCCAAACACTCATTCTAAACCCCTCCCCTCCCCATCCCCACCTCCCACCAAGCCAAAGAGAAAAGAGATAAAGAAACATTTCCGCCTCCTTTGGGTTGTGCTTCTACGTGGCCTTTTCATTCTATCCTAGGATATCTTCAATGGAAAGCAGCTAGTGAAGTGATATATGTTATGGGAAATGGCAAACAGCATAAAGCTAAACAAACATTTTCTGAGCAGACCCAGTAGGACCATAATAGACAAGCATGAATCAGCATATATTTATCCCAAACTAAGTCAACAGAACTCATACTCACCTCGTCTTCCTGATGAGTTGACGTGCATGCCTTCTGGGACTTCTCATCAGTGTCATCAGAGAATAGAGTGGTACTGTTTGTGTTAGCATCACTAGGGTCTGATCCAACCATATCAAAATCATAGTTCAAAATATTCTTCTCTGCTAATCCTAGCTGTCAATGTAGCAAGAAGAAGAGCTGAGAAAAAGCAAATATATCCATAACTTGGTTACTGGAGCATTCAAGTAGCCTTATATGTTCAGAATTTAGATATCGGATTCAGTACTTAATTATCATACACCATTTTGTTTTTCATTTTTTTTGAAGGTCAACAGCCTCCATAAAGATGAGGCATAATGGACACGAGATAATGACAATTCTGAAGCTACTTGTTAGAATCACACTCCCAAACAACATCTACTGTGTGTTTCTAGGATATTAGAGGAGGTAAAATAAACTCGATCATCTTTCATTCAACTTCTATTAATCTGCTTCTCATTTTTTTTTTCCTTTTCCAAACAATCTCCAAGACTTGCTACAACTTAGGTATGTCTTTTCATTCTTCCCATCTCTTCCTCATCATCTTTTCGCAGGCTTTTCCTCTTTCTTTCACTTCCTTTAAAGCCTTACCACACAGTCAAGGTGGTAAAAGCCCATACCATAGAACTTCTATTAATCTGCTTCTCATCTTTTTTTCCTTTTCCAAACAATCTCCAAGACTTGCTACAACTTAGGTATGTTTTTTCATACTTCCCATCTCTTCCTCATCATCTTTTCGCAGGCTTTTCCTCTTTTTTTCACTTCCTTTAAAGCCTTAGCACACAGTCAAGGTGGTAAAAGCCCATACCATAGATGTGCAAGCGCAATATAAGCATATGGGAGTTGAGAAAACAGCAAACCCATTGATTTGAGCATTTTGCTCATTTTGTTGCTCTAATCGTTGATTTCAAACATTTGTCAATTAGTTTACAATGAGGGAGACAATGATCCACAGTGCAGCAAGTTTAATAGAAAGAAACAATGCGCTTTACGTTAATTTCTTGAATAGTTGTGATGACTTGGAAAACAAGGCTCTGATGGATTGTCTTTGATAAGTTTGAGGCTGGTGGCTAAAGGTTAAGACAAGGTAAAGAATTTCAATTCTTCCGAAGGGTGTAGGCAAGGAAATCCTCTATCTCCTTCCATACTCATTTTGGTGATATAGGGCTCCAATCAGCTCCACAAAAAGAAAAATCCTAGCGGAAGCTTTTCAGTTTCAGAAAAAGTGCTGGCAACTTCAAAACATCTACTAAGAGTTTGCTTTTCTCTTTATTTCGCCTGAAGCAAACGAAGAATCTATCAATAATGTCAGAACCATGCTAAAAGTATAACGGAGGAACTATCGTTTCGGGCATGGAAGAAGGTAACTTAACTGTGAAGCATCTTGGTGTTCCCTTGGTCGTTACTAGATTGACTAGCCAAGTCTGTCAACCTTTGCTGAATAAACTCAGGAAAAGAAACCAAAACTAGGATTCAACAAGATTACCCTATTGGGAAAGATGCAACTGATCATATATGTTCACTTGAGCATACACAACTATTGGCTAAAATATCTTTCTTTTCTTCAGAAGAGTTCGCATGAAGGTGGAAAGGTTTGACGAAGAGTTTTCCCCAGGGATCTGCCAGCAAGGCGAAAATGAGGTGAAGTCACACTCGAAAGCCTAAGGAAAGGGGTTCGGCAAATCCCCGTGAACAATACTTTCTATAAATTCATCAACTACAGGGATCCTATTCTTTGTGATTTGAACACTACTTTCTATAAAGATTATTTGGAATATTTGTTCTAACAAGACTTTGGATGAAGTGGGTCCATAACATAGTCCTCAAAGGTAAGTCGCTTTCGGAGTCTGGTAGCAAAGCGTCTGATTCATGGGTTTGGAAGAAATTCCTGCATATCAAGGAGTTACCTAGATGTACACATGGAACCCCAGGAGGGTATTCTGAACCAGATACCCAGCATGAATGCGAGAGGAGGAAGTTAAAGATCCCAATAAATGCCAAGATTTCAGCAATCATTCAGGAAGTGGAGATTGACCCCAGATTAGGGGAAAGTTAGAAAGCAGATTCTTTAAATCTAAATCATTGATCTACAATGGTCAAATCATCCATGCGCACAATTGAATTTCCTATGCTTTGTATAAAAGCATTCAATTTTCTATTTGGTATAAAAGCAGGAATGAGGGAAAAACTTGGATGAGAGTTTTTGAAGGAAAAAGGTTTAATACTAGGTTCTTGCTTGGGAGGTGAGTGGTGAGAATCAAATGACAAAAGGCTCTACTTAAGTTGGTCTCAAACCGAGCCTGAGCGTTTAGGACCAAAATAATAGTGGATTTTGCTAAGAAGATAATACAGCGGATGTGTTTATTTGGTGAAGTTCTAAATTTCCATCACGTGTTATTACAGCGCAACTGAATTCAAACACAACCTGTACTCCTGGAACAATAGAATTCCTGTGTTTCATAGTTCTCCTGTATAAATATCTTTTCTACATCATTCTCTAGACTTGCAATGCAAGCCTTAGCATCTAATAATTTCCAAAACCGGACACTGAGTTAAGTATTAACATGTCTAATCGTATATCATGGAACTTTAGTTAACGTATCAAAGATTACTAGTGGAGTAGTTCGCTAGAAATAGGCAAGTGATTAAACACTATAGTAATAAAGCTCACCATTCGTCTCCTCCTCCACATATGAGTCCACAAGTTTAACAGTTCATTAGTGCGTAACGGTTTGACAAGATAGTCAGCGGCGCCAAGCTTCAAGCACTTCACAACAACAGAAACCTCATCTTTTGCTGACATCACTGGCAATGAAGAAAAGTAGAAGAATATGAACAGGTTACCCAAAAAAACATCGAGACGTTATAATAAATTTATCAACTAAGCCACGCATACTGATTACTGGAACGCGTCGCAACTCTTTATCCCTTGTTATGTATTTCAGCATCTTCAGCCCTTTAGACATAGGAAGGTCAACTTCAGAAAGAATGATATCTATATCAGCACCCTCAGCATTCAGTGCATCAACGACTTGTCTGGGCGACCTCACAGAAGTGACTGAGACCGAAGACACAAAGAACAATCAATGCCTGACCTTTTTCAAATTCAAGGAAACTTTATAGCAATGATAAGATTAATAATACTTTCCAAGGTGCAGCATCCAACTTTAAGCCTTTTTTTTGTAAGGTGTAAGTTTTCATATATAGGCCCCTAAAGAGGCAAATTTACAATGAGTTAACACCAAGTGTAGTATTTGTTCTTATCAGTTTAATATCTGATACGCTGGTCATCCAACTTTAAGTCAATGAACCAATAAGAAACTATAGGTCCACTCTAGCAAATATCAGATGTAGATTATGTCATGTTTAGTAGAAAAACCTACCCACAATTACTATGTTTGCGTTCAGTGAGCACCATAAAAATGCTTCAAGCTATAAAATATATCAATAACTGAAAGCTAACACCTACAACTTAAGAGTCATTCTGGTAACTACTTCGCAAGTAAATGTGCATACTAAAAAATTGTTTGAATAACTCCAATACGCAAAGAGGGGGAAAAAAACGTAATAATAGGTAACTTTTTGCAAATTGGTATGCATACCTGCAATTCACCGTAGGCACATAAGGAAGAATCAAGAAAAGAAACATCAAAGATGATTCAGGTAACTTTTGCAATTTAATATATTGGACATGTCAAGACCTTCATACAAAAACATCATCTAGGCAAAAGCTATAAGAAGATAACAGTAACTCGCACACAAAGTTACCTTGGTAAGAACATTTGCACAGTAGTGTGAAGACCTCCTCAGAGCTCTTGGCATCATTTTCACACAGTAAAATCCTCACTTTACTTCGATCAATAAACCCATCTCCACTCTTTCCTATCTCAGTTATCTCCATCAAAATCCCTCCAAAAGTTCACCCTGAAAATCCTTACAAATTATGCCCCCCCCCCCCCAAATCACGAACTTACTGCTATAAAATTCCCAGCTCAAATGATGGAACAAAAGCCCACAACTCAAAGTTCTTCCTCATTTTTAATGGGAAATAATACACATAATTCTTGAAATCTAAAATTATCAGATATTTCCATCTTTCAAAATTAAAATACTCCGTAAAGATTATGACCTAACTCAAGATATGCCAAGTTCTTTCCCTCTTTTGCACTTCTCTTCGTCCTCCAACCATGAGAAAGAAAGAACTAGACCCTGATCCTTCTGCTAAAATGCGCATGAAGGCCCAATTTATTATCAGCTACCTCCCTCAAAACAAGAAAAGGAAACAATTAAGTTGACCATAAAACAAAGGCAACTGAGTTAAAACCGAAAGGGTCAATTGGGATAGCTGAAAATCGAACCAATTCTTCCAAGATTGAATCTTTTGGATCTTTAAGCATCTGGGCTCCGATCAGCAGCAGCTTATCATCCACCAAACGAGCTAATCCTCCCAGACGGCGTGTGTAAGAAGGTTGGAAGGTGAGGAGGAGTGAGAAATAGCTCTTTTTGGTGAGGAGGAAAGTGAGGGGAGTGAGAAAATAGCTCTTTTTGGTGCCCAGTTGTACTATTTTGTGTCGTCAGAAGCACTTTTTGGCTGCTGAGTGGCAGATATTAGTAGTTTATTGGAGCTTTTTCACACGTCATGATGACTGCTAAAATGAGCCTGTCCAATGGAAACAAGGTTTATGGGACCGTCTGGTACACAGACACATAATCTAAAAAATTCACATTAAAATCAGAAATTCACATTAAAATCAACCTGTCCAAACATTCTAGCAGGTCGTTTCATCAACGTATGACATGATTAGAATAATTCAATGAAATATACTAAAATAATTTAGAAATTCACCTTCAATACTTTTTCTAAATAGATGTATCATTTATAATAATAATTTTGAAGTTGACGGAAACATATTATGGCACGTCTAATGCAGCACTATTGAGAAAAAGTCTACATGTAGTCCATGCGTAAGATAACATTGTGCCAACGTGGAGGATAAAGAGATGGTGGAAAAAGAGGAAAGAGAAGGATACATTATGAACGGGAGAGCGGAGTAGATGGCGGCGCGTGAGATGAAGAAATGGTGAAGAGTAGTGATGGAGAAGAGGCCACGTCACGTTAAGATCCATCAAGAAAAAGATTAGAGAGAGGAGTGAGCCCTGGTGTCCTCAAAAGGTCAAGATAAAGATTCATAAATCAACTGTGGGTTCCAGCTCGTGGGGTTCTGCTCAAAAAATCATACTCTCTCGGTGGTCCAACATGTCAGTTCTAATAATTTTTCTCTATGTTATAATTTTTCTCTATATTCTAGATAAAAAGTTCAGAAATTAATGTCAACAATATTTGAATTCAAATATATTCATTATAAATAACTGACGTCATAATCCGAACACATATACTACATCTGCAAAAAATTGAATGAGCTACGTGTTTGTATTTTTTTTCTCTCTTCTTTTATTAGGAAGTGGTCTTCATGTATATGGTTTTTTGCAATTTTTTATTTTAAATGTTTATACACAGTTCTTTGTGTATGCTTTTTTATTTTTATGTGCTTTCTGTATGTTAGTTAATGTGTTTACATGCTCCACGCTCTATAAGTGCAGCTTATAACTTTGAAACATAAGAGTAACAATTGACTAATGCGTACTGAAACAAGTTTAAAAGAAGATATAAAAAATAAAAGCTGCTATTGGGATTACCAATACAGTTCTGCTAGTCGATAAAAGGTTTGTAGTATAATGTTTTAGTTAAAGGTTTATGATCGGAAATCCTAACTGGACCTTCAGCCTGTCTGCAGTGCGATAGAAATGAAAGTTAGGTGTCCAAGGTTCGTTGTAGCAGAGTTTGGACTGCTCAGACATCTACAAAGAGCCCACTGCAAACAGTGTAGTTTTAATAGAAAAGAAGGTCGAAAATCTTGTTTGAAACAAGAATCAAACTCTCGCATCTCTTGAGCATCCGTCAACGAAACCATTGGCCATGTCCTGGGGACGTATATTGCTTTTCTTTCGTTTCTTTTTTACGGTAAGCTTGTTAAATTATGGTCGTTTAAGTTACCTACAAGGAAAAAAAAAAATTAATAAAGAAAAACTGGTTATGCTTAATCGGAGTATAATGCCTCATAAGTATTAATCATTTTACATCCCCCAGAATTCTTGCAGTTACACTTGTTTCAATAGTCTTGCTGATTGGATAGTTGACTCTTTTTTTTATGCATAGTGCACTTGGACGTTTTGGTTTCTGCAACCTTTTCTTTTTTGGGGGTATGTGTCAAACCTCTTTTGCTAAAGTCGGAAGGACAAAATTCCCGGATGAGATCTTAGGAGCTAAAAATGAAGTTAAAAGTGAGGCATTCAATTACGCGTCGTCACATGTACAAAATCTGTCTTTTTTAAAAAAAATACAGCACCCCTTGTTTTTATATACATAGCGACGCGTGATTGTATGCCTCATATTCTGCCTCACTTTTAGACTCCTAAGATCTCATCCCCAAGATTTCAATGGTGATTGCTTATGCTTTTATAGTTCAACTGTACTTCGTGCTTCTTTATATATTGAATTACTCAGAGGTCTGGCAATCCTGACGTAGCTGTAATTTTATGTAGTTGGCAGGTATGTTTAATCTTATTGCTTATTTATATTCTATCGCATATATATTGAATTAAAAATATGTGAGACCAAACCAATTTACATGAAATTATCTCATTCAATGCGACATAGATTGCGATAAAAGTAATAAAATCTGTACTCGAAATAGTTATTTAGTCAATGATAACATTTCTCTTTTTAATAGTAATGATTAAATGCGATAAATACTAAATATTAACATATTCAGATTCAAAAGGAAAGTAATAGAATTTCATATATGTGACGAAAAAGTGATCTTTTAAAAGATATTGCTAGAAATGTTTTATGTACTTAAACTAACTAGTCGTGAATTTAGCTCCATGACTGCTTAAATGTTTCATGGCCCCCCAAAGACTTGGGGGGAGGGGGGGGGGGGC
>AP025040.1:9593503-9612523 GCA_036186865.1 Eustoma russellianum | reverse complement strand
GGGGGGAGGGGGGGGGGGGGGCTATAAGTAGTAAAAATGGTGGATTGGACATGTGAAATAAGAGTCAAAATGTCATATATTCATGATACATGTTTCTTGTTATTTATATATATATTATTAAATCATATCCTTAATTTCAATGGCATAAGCACTTTAAGCCCTCGTGCCTCTTTGGGTTCTATTCCATCCTTAATTGATTAGTCGAGGTAATAAAAAATAATCATGTAAGTCTTAATTGAATGATAATAAAGAAATTTTAACTATAAATACTTATCATTTAGAAAGTGGCCAACATTTAAAAAAAATAAAAAATGAGGACAATATTTTTGGAACTGGAGTACCTGGCGATGCATAATAGTAGCCTATAGAACAAAAGGGTTATGGATCAAATTCATTTTTGCAGGTACAAAACATACACAATAAGGGAATGAGATTCCCTCACCCAAAATTCCTCTGGTGTCATGCTCATCCAAAATCCCTCACCACCCTCTACTGTTGTCACGTGTTCCCTGCTGTCACCATCCTCTCCTGTTGTCACGTGTCGTGCGGGTGACCCCTGCTATCACGTGTCTCACCAGCCTCACCTGCTATCACGTGTTCCCTGCTGTCACGTGTCGTGCGGGTGTCCCCTGCTGTCACGTGTCACCCAAAATCCCTCACCACCCTACCCTGCTGTCGCGTGTCGTGCGGGTGTCCCCTGCTATCACGTGTCTCACCACCCTCTCCTGCTGTCACGTGTACCCTGTTGTCACCACCATCTCCTGCTGTCACATGTTCCCTGCTGTCACGTGTCGTGCGGGTGTCCCCTGCTATCACGTGTCTTACCACCCTCCCCTGCTGTCACGTGTTCCCTGCTGCCACGTGTCGTGCGGGTGTCCCCTGCTGTCACGTGTCACCCAAAATTCCTCACCACCCTCTTTTGATGTCACGTGTTCCCTGTTGTCACGTGTCGTGCCGGTGTCCCCTGCTGTCACGTGTCACCCAAAATCCCTCACCACCCTCCCCTAATGTCACGTGTTCCCTGCTGTCACGTGTCGTGCCGGTGTCCCCTGCTGTCACGTGTCACCCAAAATCTCTCACCACCCTCCCCTGCTGTCACGTGTTCCCTGCTGTCACGTGTCGTGCGGGTGTCTCCTGCTGTCACGTGTCACCTAAAATCCCTCACCACCCTCCCCTGCTGTCACGTGTCGTGCGGGTGTCCCCTGCTATCACGTGTCTCACCACCCCTGCTGTCACGTGTCCCTTGCTGTCACTTGTCGTGCTGGTGTCCCTGCTGTCACTTGTCGTGCGGGTGTCCCCTGTTGTCACGTATCACCCAAAATCCCTCACCACCATCTCCTGCTGTCACGTGTTCCCTGCTATCACGTGTCGTGCGGGTGTCCCTTGCTATCACGTGTCTCACCACCCTCGCATGCTGTCACGTGTTCTCTGCTGTCACGTGTCGTGAGGGTGTCCCCTGCTGTCACGTGTTGTGCGGATCTTCTCTGCTGTCACGTGTCGTGCGGTGGAGAGGGAGGTGAGTGATTTTGGGGTGAGGTGATTTAAACCCCACAATAAGTTCGTGCCCAGAAGATGCCCAGACTGTACCTTCAATTCTCTGTAACCTTTCTGAGATTTCCTTCCATAGTTCTGAACTATAGCATATTTTTCGTCTTGGTAGTTTTTCAAGTGCAACCAATTTGTCTCTCAACTTCTTCGTTCAATTTGCCTCTCAACTTATTTTGTAAATTTGTTACCTTGGTTTTGCAGCAACTGCCATGCTTTTCTGCTCATTGGATTTGGCATTTGCCCCGATGTCTGGATGTAGGTTGCGCGCCTATGCGCCATCAATTTTTGAGGCTACTTGATTCAGATGGTGAGTCAGCTTGAAATCGATTCGGACTAGGAAATTTACATATTGCAAATTTCCGAGAGTTTTTTTCTTTCTAGGAAGAATCTCCAATCCGAGAGTCACAGATTCAAAGAAGACAATGTGTATAACCAGAAAAGAAATGAAATATTTGATCAACCGCTCAATGACATGGCTAAACAGCTTAACACAGAAGCATGTATCTTCACAATTTCGTAGATGAGGCATAATATTATACGTGGCAATCTCCCCATTAGCGAGGTTTAGACACGATATTGGGGCACGCTATAGTATATTTAGGGGTTTAGATACTATCTGTATTTTAGATGGACTTTGCACTTCCTTGTTTTAGTTTTTGTCTTTGTCTTTGCATTATATGTGCATATACACGTTTATGAATATTTTCATATCGGAAGCTTCCTATTTGTATTTACTGAATTCCCTCACCAACACACTAACATAACATATTCCTATTATAGTGTCATTTATGCAGGTGCCTATAGAGCCGGAGATCTCACTAAAATCAAACTCTTTATCCCTTTGGATAGAGGTATTGTTTGTCTACCACCCACCTCCCTCAGACTCTAACGATAGCTTGTTCTGCCGTTGGGACATAATGGGTGTGATGGATTGATTGATTTGATATTAGAGCCTAAGTGATCACATGGCTCTATCGAGAGGTTTAACGAACAGAATGAAGAAATGAGACAAAATGAAAGGCTTAGGTCTTTTTCTTTTTATGGCAAATCACTATCATAAAGAAAGAAATCCATGTAGAAACAAGTAAAGAGATATACCTTGTTGCCTCTCCCCATGGTTCTCTTTGTCAACTTACACATTCCTCAATTGTCTATAATCATACATTCCTCAAAGTCTTCAGTTACTCTAGTGTCTACATGATACAATTGAACCAAACTTCTTTCATATCGCTAAGTTCCAAGAAGAGTTTATAGGAACAGTATCCAATCTGAGAATCACATAATCAAAGAAGACAATGTCTATTTATGAGTGAAGATTCCTAGAAGGGAAAGAGATGAAATGTTTGGCCAATGGCTCAATGATCATGACCAAACAGCTTAAGACCGTAGATTATGTCATCACAACGTCGCAGATGATGCATAACACTATCTGTGGCAATTCCTCTGCCCTTTTTGCAAGACAAAATTTTAGGGGCTATGTGATAACAGGGCTCCATCGAGAGAGCACGCTGACAAGGACGATCAGGAACAAGTTCACCATGAGAAGTGTAAAGTATCCATGGCTGCAGACCTCCAAGACTATGTGCAACATACCCAAAAGTTGACATCGCACTCGTCACTAGCTTATCTGTCATGCTCAACAGAAACACTTCTGCCAAAGCTTTCCTGTCGTGCATTGGGTCTCCAGTTTGTTGAATTTCTTCATGACTTGGTTGGTGAACTGCAACTGTTTCTCCTGTTACTGCTGGATGTTGCAAATACATGTTTCTTATTTCTTCGTAGTAACCGGGCTTTAAAGATGTAACTAGAACAGATTTTGCCTTTTGTTTTTCGTTTTTTCTGATAATGGGTTCTTTTTTGTTAATTTCAGGCAGTAGATTTTCTTTCATTGTGCAGTCCAAAATCCGGTCTTGCACATGCTTGATAGTACCATTGCTAGTATCATTAAATACCCTTATTTGGATGCCTAATGTTTCGTCAGCTTTGGATAAGTAGGCTTCATAATATCTTGTTATAAGTCCCCAAACATGGTTAGTTGGATGAAAAAGATAACGACCAAGGTGGTGAAAAACAGTGTCTTTTTCTGGAAAGAGATTGTTGAGTTCTGGTTGGAAAGATTTGATCAAGAAAAGAGCTGGCAGAAAGTACTGATTAGTTCTCAGAATAAGCCATGGTACATTCTCTAGAAGAGTTTGATCTTGATCACAGAAGAAAAGCTTGTCATCCTCATCAAAGTCATGTCTTAGATAAAGAAAAACAAACAGAGGCATTCTTGAGCTTCCAATGGAATGATTTTTCAGCATATTACCATAAGAATATGGTGATTTTTGGTGCGAACCGATGAACACATCGACCATTGGGAAATCAGTAGGAAGAAACCACGAAAACTCTGGAAAGGGCTCGCACAAGAGGTCTTGAATTTGAGCTCCATCGCCAAGTAATAGTACGCGATCAGTGAGAAGAGCATAAAGAAAGGTGGATGCCAATGCAAGTAGTCTATTATTTAGGCCGTCACAAGGAAGCCATATAAGGTACTTGCAGTGTGACACATTAATTGTTTTCTCACCAGACATCAGATTTTCCAATGTTTTATTGTAGGAATCAGTGTTTGGTCCACATCTTTTGTGCAGTGATTCGTAGTTCCTTAGTCTTGAAAGGAGATGAGAAGAAGGCTTGCGCGCTTTTGTTCTACGATACAGGTGTGTTTGGTATCTGCTCAGGCATGAGGTTTCATCAAATTCATTTGAGAGAAGGCCTCCAAGTAATCTGTCATTGTGTACTTCTTCATCAATGTGCTGGGGAATATTGTGCTCTTCTTCAGATGACTTTTTGTTTGCAACACTCTTCAAATCTGCAAAGGTATCAAAGTACATAATCCATCTTTTACAAAATTATTCAAGCAGAATAGCATAAACAGGGAACAAAACACAAAACACCGTAGAGAGAGGTGGTGGTGGTGATGGTGCACCTTCTTGAGGGTGTTGCTGATGATTAACAAGCCTTGAAAATATACCACTAAGAGCTGAGTCTCTTAATAGAGGGGTTAAGTTCAGCAAAGGCAAGAGACACAAGAATAGAAGTACTGAGAGCTTCCTCATTCTTCTTTGATTTCCCAAGAACCAAAGCCTTTGCCTCATGAAGGAGGTATATTCATGTGTCTCTTGTGAGTAAATCAGGGAAAATTGGAGAAATGTTTCATTTTAATAAGAAAAGGAGTATCTTCATGTTGGATCTAGGTGAATATTAGTTATAACACGAAGTGCATGTGTACATGATAAACTTCATGAAGCATCTACACCAAAATTTACATCATGGACTTCGGACAGAAACCGCTTAATGTTACATTCTGTGTTGTACTTATCCTTCTTAAGAAGTTGTCACGTGTGCATGCTAATTTTTATCTCTTGACTATGACATGAGTAGCTTCAGGTTTGAATAATATCCGTCAGGGCGCACTAAAAATGCTGAAGAAGAAGTAACCATAGAGAAAATTCTACTTATCACTCAAACATTGGTCAAATTTTCCATTTAATATTTAAACGTTGTCAAACTTCATTGATCACCCAAATGTGACCTAGCGTGACTCAATTAACACCAGAAACCGGCTGCTTACCTGCTACAATCTGTTTCCAGGCATTTTACCGCCAAAAATTTTCTCCCAAGGCAAAATAACATCTTTTCCTTCCTCCCCTTCTGCTGGACCTGTTTCCCTCCATAAATTCCTCCCTCCCCCTGCAAAATTAGCCAACATCTAAATGCCTGAAAACCAGCTGTAGCAGGTAAACAACCAGTTTCTGGTGTTAATTGAGTCACGTTGGACCATTTTTGAGTGATCAATGAGGTTTGTTAACGTTTAAATGTTAAATAGAAAATTTTTTCTCTAACTAAAATTGCACCAAATACAGCAAGAAAGACTTGTTACATGAAACCTTCAGTTTGATTGACACGGATATATATAGTTTGAGTCTTTAATTCGGTTTTGAAATGTTGGTATTTTTTTTTTACCTTCATATATTTTTTCCAAAAGACTTATATCTAGTTGCACTCTGTTGCTTCTTTTCTTTGCTGATTCCTGGGAGAAGCAACGATAACAATGAAGACAGATGTTTCATTGTGAAGTTCTCTGAATATTGTTCAAACTTTATAACCTATAGAATAAAGAGGGGGAATCTCACTTATTAGCCTAACGTTTGGCGCATTACTCAGTTAGCAGTCTAACGTTGATGAAACTCACTTAACACACAGTTTTTGTCGATAATGGCTCACTTGTAGCCAGTCACCGGAAGATGACTTACTACAACAGATTTTCTCTTTTTTTTTAATTTCATTTCTAAAAGAATGTTATTATTATTTTCTCTTCCTCCAAAGCCACTCTTACTCTTCACACCCATTTTCCGTTAAAATTGTTTTTCCGCTTAATCGACGGAGGTTTTTCAACATACAAGTATGTCTTTCCCTTCCAACTCCTCTAGTATGCATAATTTCCCTCACTTTCCGATTTCTCTGTCTCTTTCCGATTGGCTTAAGCCTTGCCTTCCCTCTGATTCGTTTGCGGCTTGGGGAGTTAGGCCAAGAACTAAGAATATTCACAATCTCTGTCTTGAGGTCTCTGAAGGCGAGACTTTGCTTACTGATTCGTTGCCTCCTATAATAGTGTTGAAGTCGTCAATGTTAGAGTCATCAGGAAGCGGGAAAGTACTTGTGGAATCACATCAAGATTTGTCCAATGGTCATGTTCGCAACCGTTGCGAGCCTTTATCGGAGAAAATGAAGCATGGGGAATCTGTTGAGGACGCGGTTTATAGAGCTGTGAAAGAAGAGCTTGGATCTATAATAAAGTCAAATGTGGAATCTTTTGAAAACTTTAATGTTGACGGTGGTGATGTTGTTAAGATGATTCCTGATTTGTATATCAAAAAGGTAGAAGAGCGTTTTTCCGAGTCTTACCCGGGAATCGCCGTTCTTTCAAAAATATAAATGAAGAAAAAGGAGAGAAGGCGAAGCAGCAGCAGCAGAAGAATAGGGAAAAGTAGTTGATGATATTCTCTAACCCCTTGGTGCTTTCTAGGGCTGTCCATTGGTGTTCTTGAATATCAAAGCAAAGAAGGCAATGAAAGTGGCAAAAATTTTCATTCAAAAACTTTAATCTTTTATTTCCACATAAAACTATGTAAGATTGGGTTGAGTAATTTGATGTGGCGAGATCTTAGTGGTGAATGGCGGAGGGGGATGGGAGGAGGAGGAGAATAGGGATGAAGAAGATGAAGTGGAGGGTAATATTGTCTTTTTATTAATTTAAAATAATAATAACATTTTTTTAGAAATAAAATTTAAACAAAAAAGAAAACATGTTGTAGTAAGTCATCTTCCGGTGACCGGCTACAAGTGAGCCATTATCGACAAAGACTGGGTGTTAAGTGAGTTTCATCAACGTTAGGTTGCTAACTGAGTAATGTGCCAAACGTTAGGCATAAAACAATGATAAGAAGTTTTTGGTGATACTACTATCATGAAGAAAGAAAATCTATGTAGAAAAAGGAATAAAGAGATAAACGTTGACTGAGTAGTCACACTTTCTTGCCTCTCTTCATGGTTCTCCTAGCGACCCGTCTCGAGTCCTATTACTCGAAAAGAATCATCTGCCCTATTTTGCTAAAGAAAATACAAGACGTCGATACGATTAATTACACGTCAGCATAATAACGTAAATCGATGTCAGCAGAATTCATAAAAATTAAAACCTCGTAAATAAATAATCATCCATAAATTTCGAAAACCAATGTATTACAAAGTCATAATAAAAACCAAAAATACTAAGTATCAACAATCTAGTACCAAACCGATAATCATGTCTCAACTAAAGCCTCAAAAATCTCTTCAGATAGTCTCAAGCATCAAAAACTCAACTCCTGGTCATCCTCAACATAGGCTAACTCGTAATCCTGTGAATCTGCAAAAATATGATAAAGTGTAGTATGAGCGACACATCGTCCAGCAAGTAACGTGACTATATTTACCATGTGATCATACACGGAGAAGCAAGTGTAGTAAAGTAAATAAATAACTAAACAGAAAATAACATGTTTCTCTTCGCAAATAAAATTTACCTTTTGCCCCATATACCAATCAAGATAAAGTCACACGCAACTAAGTCACCAACACACAAGTATTAGTACAATCAAAACCGATGATGCAGTTTCAAATCGATGCGATGCAAATCAATCCAACTCTCGATATTCAAATTTGATTCCCAAAATATCCATTTCCGATTTTCAAATCTAATTTCAAATGTTCGATATGATACGATACAATTCTCGATACGATATTTCGATCAGCGATACCTGTTGGATAAATATTAGACGTAATGTTTATCTTTAAGATTTATCCCGTGATTTATTAATTTAAATCACATATAGTGTGGATCACCATGTCATCTTATCTCCTAGACTTGTATTTGACTACAACTCCTTGGTGGTTATCACCATACAGTAGAGTTTGTGATGGTACGGACTCTAATCAAGACAGGATTAGGGGGTCCCTAGCATAGCCTATAAATAAGAGCCTATGGTTGTCCATCAAACCATCTCATTCAAGCCAAGAGGAACAAGGCTAGAAGATTACCCTAAGGACTACATCAACACGAAGAAGGCTTCTACAAACGACAATGGCCGGAGGTAACTTTATTTGCTTCCGTATTTATTTTGGGCTAACAATACCAACATGATTTCGATGCAATGACCATGGCTCTTATCTCATAAGTAACTTATACTGCAAGTCTTATGACTATTCCCCCAATGGTCAAATATGCCGCATGCGTTCTATCTAAATAGTCAAATATGCCACATGCATTCTATCGAAATAGTCAAATATGCCGCACGCGTTCTATCGAAATAGTCAAATATGCCTGAGCACTCCAATTGACGATCTAATATGCCCAGACGTTCTATCAAAATAGTCAAATATGCCTGAAAGCTCCGTTTGTTTGGGACCAACCCGCCCACTAACTTGTAAGGTTGACTTTCAAATATGCAATGCACGATTTCAAAACGATTTTCAAATATCGATACGACATTCCAAATACGATTTCAAATGTTAACTTTATTAAACATATATTCAAATACGACCACATATCAAATTCATAGGTTATGAAGAATGAATATATTGCCACTGTAACCCTGTTTCAGTCATGAAAGATCTAGAAGGTATAACATAACGTCATGCAGGTTCTCGTGATACTTGTTTTTTCTGTATGATGTTGATGTTTCTCTTCTCCTACCTATTGTGTCCTAATTTTCTTGCAAACCATCTGGGAAGGTGCTGTGACGACTCGGCTGTAATGGTGTCCAGCATTTTAGTTTTTTTCCCCCTTGGAAAAACTGTATGTAACCTCCTTTTTAGACTCTTTGCAGCAAGCGACAATTTGCTTCCTGTGGATTGCTGTGAGTGCAATAGTTGGCAATGCTTAAGAGTGTCTGAATGTAATTATTTACTGTTGCGGTACCGCTAATGGAACGATAGCGTATAGTAGGCATGTAAATAAAAGTAAAGCACTCTGCTGTTTTGTAAAATACATCTTATAATCTTAGTTCATGTACATAAATATTAACATTACACAATATTATGTCATGCAATGGATTATATAAAAAGCAAATGCTTATGACTTATGCATGTGTTTGTTTATGTCGTAGGACAAAGACACAAAGTGGTGTTTGTTTTACATGTTGTACATCATGCAGGTGTTTGTTTTACATGATGTACATTTAATAAGGACAATTTGGTTAGGTGTTTGGTTATGTCGTACGTAGGACAAAGTGGTAAAAGAATTCTTTTTGGCAAAAGGTTGAACCCTAATCCAAAGGGTCTCCAATGCTTCAGTCCCAAGGAGCTGTGTGGATGATGTAAATCAAGAGTTCACCATCCTTCTAGATTGGGTGAGATCTTACGCAGTTATCCACGCAAGATGCCTCCACAAACTAGGTCTTTGGCCTAGCAGCAGAGGAACACTCACACTCTGCGCGTCTCTCGATTCGAGCTCATGACTTCTTTATGACAATCTCCAACCCGGATACCAACTGGACTATGCCCCGGAACGTGGTAAAAGAATTCTTGTCTTAAACCATGTGATGTGGAGAGTATATTTTAGTAGGGTGTGAAATAAGCCATGATAATTAATTGTGTATGCAAACATGTGCGACACGAGCGTGAAGGATGCAAGTTAGAGCCATCATATGTCCACTTGCCCCTTTAAAACCTAATCCCTTCAGTACCCACATAATTATTTCTGCCGTATCCATCATTTTTTTTTAAAACACAAGCATACACAATCGGCATATAACATGTATACGCATATAAATTCATTCATCTATGAAATCAATCATACGAATACATAATTCAAGGTTAATATCGAAAATAACATCATATATCATTCGTAAATCATAACAAATATAGTTAGGGTATTTAGCTTGATCTCGATCACACTACTATACCGTAAGAAAATTGAGATTGAAATCGGCAAAGTTTGGCCTCCTTTTCTCCTTATTGCTGGCGGCAATGGTGTTGGGAAAAAGCAACCAACTGCCGCAATTTTTTGGGGTGTGGGAGAGGGAGGTAGCCAGGTAGGGGAGGAGAGTTAGGATGGGGTAATTTGTGTGTGTATGCCGATGTATACATAGAGGTAAGGTTAGGTAGATTTACATAGTATATTCTTAGTTTAATAAGGATTTTTTTATTGGTTAAACTCTATCTTAAGTTTTTCTTTTCCTATCTTACTTAAGATTTTATTTTCTTACATATTTATCTACACACTTTATAATAAAAAAACAATAACAAAATGAGGTCAGTAACAGTTCTCTTTCTAAACCTCTTCGTCTTCAAGAACAAAAAGGAGCTTCATGGGCATCCGATTCATTTCAAGTTAGTAACTTTTTTTTGGGAACCAATGTAAATAGTATACCAATGGGTCAAAACAAATCTTGATCCGAAAATACACCATAACGGAGATGCAACCCTTACAACGAAAATAAATGCAAGCGACAGACTGCAAGCCCTAGCCTAATGCGAACCGATTTCAAGTTTGTAACTTAAAAGGATGTCACATAGAAAAAGTGAAATATAGAGAGCGAATCTTAGAACTTCTGGTGCTTTATATAGTAGCTATCGATCTTACAAGCCCTTTTGAGTGCTCAAATGCGTTGGCAAGGCAAAATGTCCCAAGGATTTTCTTTGGTCACCTTACTTTAAAAACAGCATACCCAAAAAAGAAGGATCGCTCTCTTTACCGTGCTTTTATTGTTACAGAATCGATTCCAGGACACTTGCTTTTCCATTTGTACCACACATGCATAAGGAAGTTCTGCAGCACCAAAATGGATTAGTGCAATATCTGACATTGTTACCTTGCAAATAACTCAGTCAACTGCATTAGTACAAAGAGCTTTAATGGATGTTGTAGGAACTCCTCTGATGAAGTTGTTACACTTTCACAAAGTATGGACAGTATTTGTCCGTCACGAAAAAGATAAAGACTTTGTTGTCTTTCTTTTTCAGGATTTCGCTGGAATCGAACTCTCTATCCTTTGAGATTGAGATATTTTTGTCTGTCTCTCACCCTCCCCAGACCCTAGTGATAGCTTTTGTCGTTGTTGAAATATTTTGTGTATGTGTTGTTGTCGTCGTCTTTCTTTTTCCAGCTCTCGACAGAAGGATAAGACTTGTGGATTTTGATTTATGGCTCAATTGCTTCTATCAAATAACTTAACCCTGTTCATATCTTCATAATGCCGCACGTGAGCCTCCAGGGCATAGTTCAGTTGTTATTTGGGTTATGATTTACTCCAAGAGGTTAAGAGTTCGAATCCAGAGACACGTACGCTCTAGTTTGCAGGGACCACCTTGTATAGATCACTGCGTAAGTCCTTACCCAATCTAAAAGACACTTGGGCTTCTCCATAATGTTTCTTGAGATTGACTCGGTGGACCGCCAGGATGAGAGATTTCACCCTTACTGCAAGAAATGCCGCACATGAGGTACAACATTGTCGGTCTTGATGCCTTTTGCCTTTCTGCAGGAGTAATAAGACGGCACAAAGAGCATTCAGGGATCCATGGCACTGGATCCTCTCACCACAATCTCATCACCTACTTTTCACCGTACGACACGTGACAGCGGGAGAGGGTGGTAAGGCTAGATGAGGGTCACCCGCATCTAGCCTCATCATTTTCTCCTACTGTCACGTGTCGTGTGGTGGGAAAGTGGGTAAAGGAATTGTAGGTGAAGAGATCCAAACTCAAAGATCGTACAATAATCTCACATAGAAGAGAGTTTTTTAATGGTAAAAAGATCATATCTAGATCTCGGAGAGGAGAGTTTTCTCCTGTGATAGTGAAGCAAAAGTGATGGCAAGAAGAACAGCTGGTTGGCCATTGAATTTGAGGTGAAACGGGGTTTTGCTTAATTCAAGGAAGCCGTTGTTCGCTCAAACTTATTGCTCAATCTTGAACAAGTAGATTTTAAACAAGGAAATTGTGTGAGCTATTTAAAGGGTTACTTTCTACTTTCTAGGAAACGTTTTTGTTAATAGGATTAAGACTGATTTGCGGATAGTTGAAGTAAATTTTATAGTCATTTAATAAATGAATCTAGATACGTGTTTCAATTTTTTACATGAACTTTTAGCCATATATCTCTCATTTTGAACTATTTATTTTTTCTCTCTCTATTACTTCCACCTAAGAGACCAAATGACATGTAACCAGTTGATATTTTATTTTGACGAAGGCCACCATGGATTTTTTTTATGTCTAGATGACCGAGTAGTATGGGCTCAACATTGCGTAGGACAACCAAGCACGAGCATACCCACCATGGAGATTTTTATGTCTAAATGACCGAGTACGGACTCAACATGGCCTATAAGGACAACCAAGCATGCGTTCAGTTTGGTTCGGCCCTATAACCTTAGTACACATCAGCTCGCACGCACCAACTACCACAAACCGACTTGAGCTTCTCTTCGTCACCTCAGCCGCAACAAATTTAAGCATAGGCATGTGTGCCTTAGCAAAACAACTCGAGTACAAGCGATGTTCATCATGGTCCGACGACTTAGACACTGCTCTAGTTGTGTATCATACACAAACATACCCAGACCTATAAAAAAGCTTCGTGGGAAACAGGGGGCTATTTCAGTCCGTTGGACTCGAGTGGAAAGGGGAAGGGGATGCATAGGCAAGAGGGGGGGGGGGGGACGGCCTTTTTCTCGCTTTTTCTTCCTTCCTTTCTTCTCCCTTCTCCTCCTTTCCACTTGGGTTACTGGACTGAAGTAATTCTGGGGAAATGGGAGCAGTGTCAAGTTCACATAGACAAACAGACATGAAGGTATCGATACCAGTAGAAGCAACATGCAACACATAAAAAGAACCGTTATGAATGCGTAGTACACTCTCATTATCTGTTAAATACAAACAAAAACCACTTAGCTGATGTCTGCAGGCACATACGGATGTTGTGGATAAAGTTGGCATGACCGCAGATAATTCGAAGTGAGAAACTCCGGACTGTTGTCTGTGAAAATATACAAACAGTGTCCTTATGCCGCATGTTATCATGCTCTACAATGTTCATCTTGTTAATAGGGTTGTAGGCTTCTCCGCTGCATGATTGCTCACAAGCGAACCAAGATCTATGCTTCTCGCTACATCAAAGAAATGTGCAACTGCTTCCTCAGGTGTACCAACGAGAACACCGTGGCCTAGATTGAGGATGTGACCCCTAGGCCCTGCACAACTGACAACCCTGGAAAAAGAAAGGCGTCAACTTCCGAATCACCACAATGTAGCAACAGACATAATAATTTTACTCTGCCACTATATTGACCAACTATCATGTGCTTTTCTCTCCATTAAGGGAGAAAGACGAGTTTTGAGTTTGATAGGAATCGACTTTGCATCTCATCTGCAGCCTTAGTAATTGAACATGCTTCCATCACAAAGAAACTAGGGAACAAAACACATATGATGTAACATTTAACATCAGAGAATCTCTTGCATACCAAAAATACATATGGAGGTGAACGGGACAAAGGGACAGAAAAACTACTAAAGGACTAGTGGAAATTAACTAAAATAACATATGCATTAAAATAAGCGAAGTAGAGGAATAAAAAAAATAACCGTAAAGACTTAATGGAGAATTGCTAAACTTGGTCATGCACCTCTTGATTTCCTCTGTCAGAGCAGAATGAGGACCAAACAACAGGGCAGGATCTACATTTCCTTGTAGGCCTTTATTATTCCCCACCCGTTTCCTTCCGTCTTTCATGTCAACAGTCCAATCTAGCCCAATAACGTCAGCCTCAGTTGAACACATACGTTCAAGAAGTCCACCATTGCCATTAATGTATAAAACAAGTGGAGTTTGTGGGCACTTAGCTTTCACTTTACTTATTATCTGCACGCCGGGGGGGGGGGGAATAGAAAACAGAGATGAAAGTCAGAACATAGAGAACAGCAAGAATATACAGCTCTTTACTGACTTATAAACAAATACTTCAAGACAGGTCTGGGTGTCAGACAAATACTAGCAGGATTAAACTTAAAACCTTGTGAACAGGAAGCTATCAAACAGGTAGCAAGATTCCTCATATGGGGTTATAAGCTCTCTCTGTGCCACCTTTCACCAAAGCTACATCGGGATGAAAAGAACTTGCATAATATTTATCTATGGTGCCAGTTACCTTGTCGATATAAGGCTTTGACCAGGTGTCCCACATATGTGGCGGAAGCTGCCCACCCCATGAATCGAAAATTTGCACACAATGAGCTCCAGACTGCACTTGGAATACAATATATTCAGCTATTGCTTCTGTCAAATGAGTGAGTAGAGCCTTTAATGTATCGGGTGCAGTATGACACATGCTCTTTATCTTTGAATATGTCCTAGTACTGCCCCCTTCTACAATATATGTTGCAATTGTCCAAGGTGCTCCAACAAAACCTAAAATTGCAGCATGCTCTCCAACCTGAGAGGAGGAAATATGAGATATAACAATAAAGGATACATTAGACAGGACTATTGCACATCAACAATTTTGGATTCTTATGGTCTAAAAAAGGATACCTCTTGGCGTAAAATTTTTAAGGACTCCCCCACAAACTGTAGTTTGTCTAAGTCAAGTGCATGTAAAGCTTTCAAATCCTCTTCATGACATAAGGGGAAGTGGATAACAGGTCCCCTTGAATCGTCTATGTCAAATGGGACACCAAATGCAGGTAGAGGAGTAAGTATGTCAGAGAAAATAATGACACCATCAGGACGGAAAGCTTTCCAAGGCTGCAAAGAAATTTCTACAATGAGATCAGTTGTCTCTGACCTCTGTCTAAACGACGGATATTTCTCGGCAAGTTTTCTGTATACAGCCATATACCTTCCGGCTTGTCGCATCATCCATGCCGGAGGACGATTTACTGCAACCCCTCTTGCAGCCTTGACGAGAAGAGGATCTAACGGACATAATAATATTTCCAGCAAAGGATCACCAATCAGTAGCTAAGAGACAATATAAGTGGTAATGCCAAACTCCATTATTTGTGCCAAGTCACATTTGTTGAAATTCATTAGCACATTAAAAATTGCTATATGTTAGACAAAATCAATAATCGGGAATTTTACCTTATCACAAGAATGCACAAGAGTCAAGTTATACAATGAAGCATCACTGGCTACAAAAACGTCGTATGCAACTTCATTACATATGCTAATTCCTATAAGTTCTCCAAATTCTCTACATTAAACTTTAAGGAGCTTTGCATCTGAAGAATTCAGTGTACACATACCCAAGCCTGTACAAACAACACGCAGACCTTGTTCTGATTAGCCACTTAGATGTGGTTTTTATTATGGATCCTTCTATACCAATGTAAACAGTTGCATTCTATAGCCAATCATCCCCAAACCCTTTCCTCCATGCAACCTAAAGGAAGGGGAGAAGAAAACACAAGAGTCGGGGTAAGGGGGAGGGTTTGGGGGGAAACCATGGCGTCATGTAGATTAGTTCAACTCCTATTGAATTCTGTACTAAATCCTCTAGAAATCAGTACCACGTATTTTGACAATTGAGCAGGTATTTCAGCAGGCAGAAGTATTTTTTTTGTGGTAATTACAGGCAGAAGTATCATGTTCCTGAAGATAAGGAATTTCTGAGAACTCCATTGCCCTTGCCAGCACACTTATACACAGTGGACAGCCTGGAGCAATACTTTGACATGGTAAGCACATCTAATGTGTATGAAATTATGCGGAAAAAACTATGCGTTTTGTCTTCGTAGTGAAGCCACTAGCTCAATAATTTTTTTAATGGGAATAGAAGTTCAAAAATTTGGCCCTAATGTCTCCACTAAATTGAAATACAAACATTGTAACTCAACTAGAATAACCACTAAAACAAAAATGAGCAATAAGTTTATACGAACAAACAAACCACGGTTTAGATGCTATCAGGGCTTCAGCAGGAAGTTTATCTTTTCCCTTTAAGTCTCCCCCCCCCCCCCCCCCCCCCAAAAAAAAAAAAAAAAAACCTCTGCCCCCGTAAATTCCATCCTTTTTTTACGGTGCCTCCACCTCAAATTTTCCTTTTCTGGATCACCTCCTCGGGGAATTAAGATGCAATTTATGGTTACAAGAGAAGTTTGACAAAACTTTCAGAGACCAAACAACAGAAACAAACCCTTTCTCACTCACAGTGCAAATGCTGAATCAAAAGGATTTACACCAGCATGACCCATTTAAACAACATCTTTAGGGCCATCAAGGCCGACAGACCACGTGTCTTCAGATAATTTGATCATAATTGGCAATGACTGTTAGCAACCGCCTAGTGTGTAACAAGTGTTTAGTGTTGCACCCAAAGTTCTAACTTTGCAATGCCTTTCTAGCCTAAGAATGTAAAAATGGAGCCAAGAAAACATAAAACTAACAAGAACCCCCTCAGCCTCTGTAATTGTAGGCTGCATAAGTCATTAGAACTTCAAAAAATCAAAAAGCTACACCAGAATTCCGCATTTCCGTTGAATTTGAAAATCTAAACAACTGAACCAAAATCACAAATGTCTTAGCAACTACACAAAAAATTAACTTGGGCAAGAGGAGTAAATACCGGAAGAAGTAGAAGAAGCGCATGCCTGAGGGAATTTACTTCCACGAAATCTTGTTGGCCGGCGAGGGGAAACAAAAGATGCATTCCAACTGTTTGAGTAAAATCCCAAGTATAGGGCCGAGCTAGATGATCCCAAATCCAGGACAGGAGGGCAATATCTTCCACAATGGGCACTGCAGAGAAACAGAAACTCGAAAATCGTCAACACCTTTTTAAGAAATCTGCAACATTTCTACTGAATTATCAAGGAAAAGGGAAATCTAGGAAGAAAGCTGGCCTGGGAAATGAAGATAAGCCCATGTTCTTTCTGTGAAGAGAACGTGAAATGAAATATTTTTTTGCTTTCTTTCTTATCAGCTCTCTTATAGTTTCTGAGACCGAAACATTTACTCCCCTTCTAAAAAGAAAAAGAAAAACATTTAAACCCCCCAACATACAAAAAATGAAATATAAATAATATCTCAATTGACTTTGTAAGAACTAGTATAATATCCATAATTAATAATATTAATAAACATTAAAATTAAATATTCGATTATAGAAACAGTATTAGCAATATATTTTTTACAATATTTTTGTTTTGCGTTTATTGGAAAATCACTTTTTCTCTCGTTGAATGAATTACTATAGTAATTACAAAAATATTCCAGAAACTTTGATAATTAACACTCTTCATTTATAACATTTTCAAACATATATGTGTGTTATAGAGAAGTTTCATACATTTCCTTTTATCTCAAGACTAGAGCTTATGCGTTGTCTTGGCATAAGCATAAGCATATGTTATCTTGGCAATTGGCATTGTAATTAATAGATAGGTATCTGGTGTTTAAGATTTAGCCATTAATAATCAAGATAATGACAAAATAGCCCATGTTTAATAGTATTTCTAAATATACTATTCTATCCATTCAAAAAATATCATCACACATGGTCAAACTAACATTTTGTCCAAGATCAAATAAGATCAAAGTATATATTTGACCAACTGTATGATATGAGACGAACATCCATCTCTATATCTCATTTAGCTTTTGTAGATGATCTATTCATCTGTCCCAATTGATCGGCACCTAATCTGGTGAAGTTTAAAAAATTCCTTCTACAATATTAAGAAGCATCGGGTCAATTGATAAATTTCAACGAAAGTCAATTTGTTACTACATCAAAGATCCCCACAAAAAGGGGATAGGATTCTCTCACCACAAATAGGATGCGGTGACGCGTGACCGCGCGACACGTGGCAGCAAGGGGGATGGTGAGGCTAGATGAGGGTCACCCGCATCTAGCCTCACCACCCTTCTTTGCTGCCACATGTCGCGTGGTCACAAAGTGGGTGAGTAAAGTGGGGTTAGAGATCCCAACCCCACAAAAAGAATCTCTGCAGTTGAAAAGGCACTTGGTGTAAAATCAGTTCACTTGCCTAATAAATACTGCAATACTGCAATACTGCAATTAGCTACTGAATCACTTTGATGAAAAACTCACGTGATGGTGAAAGAAACTTCCAACTCTTGGTAGGCTTATCTTTATCAAGCATGTACTATCCACTATTCCAGAATACATCTCAGCATCCTCCATGTTTGCCCAAAAGTGTTATCAACTCTTTGAATAAGAAGATGGGGCAAGATTTTTTTTGGGGCTCTACAACTTCCTATTCTGAACATCATTGGGTGTCTTGGGAAAAATCTATGTTATCCTACCGAAGAAGGAGGACTTAGAAATTGGAGCATGGATGCTCTTCAACAGGCTTTCTCTGGAAAAATATGGTAGAACTATCATCATCAATCATATCCAGTATATCCCAACGGCAACAGGGGTGGAACTATCATGCAAAATCAAACTTATAGATGCAGTACATGCATCAAAGACATAGCAAAAGAGGATACTATATCCCCAGAATCTATGACTCATCTGAATGGAAAAGGATTTGCTAGATTCATGATTTTTTGCTTGACAAGAGCTCTACTAGTGTTAGGAAGGATAATATTCGTTTACTATGTTTAGAATGATTGTAAGCTAATTTGTAGGGCAGATTTATAGGTGATTGATTTAGGGGATTGATTTAGGGAATCATTTTTATTGTAATTGATTACTTACCTTGTGTAGGAGAGATAATCTGTGTATAAGAGTGAGAAGGCTGTACAAACGAAATCAATGAAATATACTGTTTCATCAACTATTTTGCCTGATTAATATGGTATCAGAGCCATGAATCCGGCCTGAATTATTTGTTTCTGAGTATAGGCTCAGAATATACACTCATCATCGCCTGAAACTTACCAGATTCCGGTTATACCTTTCTGGCCATACCTTTCTC
>AP025040.1:9566398-9583814 GCA_036186865.1 Eustoma russellianum | reverse complement strand
TTAATGAACTGAGTTTGAACCACTTTTTTCTGTTCGAACTCGGTAAGTGACACCGTTCGTTTAAGGTGTTCGGCTCGTTAATGTTGTTCGTGAGCTAAACAAACCGAGCTTGAACAATTAAATATGTTCGCTTAAATAAACAAGCAAGCACAGCTCGTTCACTAAGTTAAATGAACCGAGCTTGAACATCGGCTTGTTTGGTTTGTTTACAGCGCTATTGAGGAGGTAATTTTTCATCCCAAATAGAAAATAGAGTTGTCGAAAAACAAATGAGTTATAAAAGAACATTTATGATATAAGAGAAATGAATGCGATTCCATCCTCGATTGCGACCTATTTAAAGGGAAGAGACTTGAAGGCCAGTGATTACACTTCACCACCTCAAGCTCTCTCATCTTCATTTTTATGTATTGTTTTTCATTGTAAAATATGTGGTTTTGCTATTAGTGATTTATTGATTGTTTGTAAGATCAGTGATGTAATTCACAAGATAAATTAAATACATCAAGGACCTTGCTTATGATTGGACCATTATGAGAATCGTTGAGCGCCACATCTGGAATGTTGCAACCAACAGGCAGGCTGCTGGTAATCCAGTAGTTACTGTTGAAGAAATAACGAAGCAAGTAAAAAAAAAAAAAAAGACATAGTTGATCATTTAATGAAAAGCCTACAAAAGAAAAATGAAAAGCATAGAGAAGAAATGAAGAGTTTTGTGAGACTGTATTAATTACATATAAGAAAATGTTTAAGTAATCAATTCTCTTATAATTTTTTTCCTTTTCAAAAATATTGTCACATATAATCAAATAACGTAGTTAATCAAACCATATTTAAAATCAAATTGTCAAATATTTTACACGATGCAAGGGAAATTTAATTCTAACTAGTACAGACATTATTTTGATAAATTGTTGCGTTGAATGTTTTGAAGATTTAGTCTTAATTAATATTTGACGAACTGTTTTCGTGATAATTTTTCTAGGATTGAGCGAGTATCTCTAAAGTTTTGGTATAAAATTAGAACAACTTCCTGTATTTCCATTGGTTTGAGATGTAGCGTTTCTGAAAGAGCCTTTTCCACATACACATGAGTAATTTTATGGTGTTCATGGAGCAATTAGTGGCTCAATAAAATAATGACAAATAAGCTTTATCTATATGCAATCAAGGAGGTGATTGACCGAAACAAGAGGCCCATAAATATTCTACACATTTCATTGGTCATGGATCAACTAATCATACTTACCCCTTGACTATTTTAAAATTTGTGACACACTAGTATATACTTTTACGTTTTTTTTTATCTCTTTTTAAATTAAATTAGTGCCATACTTAAAAATCTTAATGTACAATAACTTATTATTCACAACTCTTGAGATTAGAGCGGAAACTTTATTCCCAACACAAGATAACGAATTTTATAAGGAAATGGTTGCGTATAATTATGAAGCATGACTCTTAGATATCGGTATATATTTTATACGTAGCTTGCACTGAAGTTATTGCAGGGAAGTTAACACCTAGCAAGGTGCAAAACCCCCCCCCCCCCCCCAAAAAAAAAAAAAAAAAGTATCCGTATGCCATTAGTTTTATTTTAGCCGGGCGTACCTAATAAACAATATAACAATTAGTCATTACTCAATAAAGTTACTAAATAACGAGGAATGACATATTAGTAAGATTATGATTGTTATGCTGATAACCACAAAGCTGTTTCATTCTTTTATCTTTTGTCAACAAAGTAGTTACTCTTATACCATTTTGAAATTAGCATTCATATGTCAACTATCTATTTCCAACGAAGTCAATGATACACTCTTCATTGACTTTGGAATATGATTAAATAAATTAAAATGACTCACTAAATTAGTTGCGCTTCTTATATTGTGAAGTAGCAGTTGATCGATACAGCTTGGCACAATTTTCATTATGGTTCATCGGAAAACAACCTCTGTGTGTTTCTAACACATAGACATGATTACGTACATCTGACCCTCTATATCCTGTCATAGGCAGGAAATGAGGTATTGTTGTTGTTGTATGCACAGATAGGTCAAAATCCAAGGACATATTGCCTGGTAAAATTTAGCAACCATAAGTTTTTTTTTTGGTTATTTTTTTTGCTTGGCATATGACGAATTTATTTATTTTGACTCTTTTACATAAGAAGACGACCTGAATCTGAACACAAATTTTATTGTGGTCATTGATCAACTAGTGACTTAATAAAATGATGACAAATAAGTTTTATCTACATGCAAGCAAGAAGGTGATTGGCCAACACAAGAGGCCCAAAAATTTTCTATACATTTTATTGGTCAATGACCAACTAATCATACTTTATCATTGACCATGGTAAAATTTGTCGAATCTGAATACTAAAAGTAAGGAACATATACTAAGCCATTATACCAAACAATACAGCTAAAAACTTTTAGCAGGGAAATCAATAGTTGACTTTGGGATTCCACTTCCCCCTTGCTTTGGGATTGAGATCCTCTCCAGTCACTCACTTCCCTTAGGACCGTCTGCCACGTGGCACACTGGGGGTGGTGAGGCTGGATGCGGGTGACTTCCACTCAGTCTCACCACCTCCCTGTGTGCCACGTGTCGCTGAGTCATTTAATACCCCTTAAAAGGGGGTCAAGAGATTTGTTCCCCTTGCTTTCGGTATAAGCTCACGAATTTTTTTTACCCGAAAAGCATAAGCTCACGAATATTTTAACCCGTTTCGGCCTCCCCAACGACGAGACTGTTTCGTTCATCTACTTGGCATGAAGACCACGCAGAAGCATAGGCAATATAAAAATACATCATCTCTCATGCCTTCTCCACGACTCATCCGTCAAGTTCTCTCTTGGACTACACCCCTCTTGAATCGATGGACAACTTTCAGATGGAAGCCAATACTCACAAGAATCATGCAGATTCTTCTTTCTTTTTCAGGGATCCAAGGGCCATATGCAAGTGGAGTCCAATGAAAATTGTGAAGGTTTTGGTAGTTTTGCTATTGCTGTCTTTGTTAAATTTTACCGTGTACACTACATTAACTGGCCCTCCTGCTAATGGATTCATGTCAAAGATTCTGGACTACAGACTGCATACAGAAGGTAAAACTCGTTCATATATATTGTTCCTATAGAAAAATGGTAACTTAGAGTAATTTTATTGGGCAGATGTTATTTTGAGCTCTCCAATTACAAGTGGATTCAAATTTTTGGGTTGAATTTTCTTTACACATAGTTACCTTTTTACGGTTAATTTGTGTAAACAAGCGCGAGTAGATTCTAACTCTGCTTATTCAGTTGCTGAGAATACACGGGATAAGCTGCTAGGAGGCCTTCTTCTGGATGGATTAGATGAAAGATCTTGTTTAAGTAGATATCAATTGAACCTATATCGAAGAACAGAGCAGAGACAGCCCTCTTCATATCTTATTTCAAGATTAAGACGCTACGAAGCCCTTCACAAGAAATGTGGACCAAACACTGATTCTTATAACAAGACATTGGAAATCTTGAAGTCTGGAAGCCAAAATATTGATACTTCACTATGTAAATATGCTATTTGGACACCCTTTGAAGGTTTGGGTAACAGAATGCTGTCGTTGGCGTCTATATTCCTCTATGCTCTTCTCACAAATCGCGTCATATTGATTGGCAATGCAGATGACCTGTCAGATATTTTCTGCGAACCTTTTCCAGAGGTTTCTTGGTTTCTTTCCTCTGATTTCCCCAATGCTCCGTTAAAGGATTTGAAGCCATCTTCTCCCCATAGTTATGCAAATTTGGTGAGAAGTAATTCCATTGGAAACTCCAGTGTGCCTCCTTTTTTACTCATTCATATGGTGTTTGACTATGAACGCACCGTTAAGGTTCCCTTTGGTGATCAAGATCAAGGATTTCTGCAAAATGTACCATGGCTTATTTTCAAAAGTAATGTCTACTTCGTGCCAGCCCTTTTCTCAGTACCATCTTTTCAAGAAGAACTGAGCAATCTTTTTCCAGAAAAAGATACCGTTTTTCACCATTTAGGCCGGTATCTTTTCCACCCAACTAACTCTGTTTGGGGACTTGTTACAAGGTACTATGATGCTTACTTAGCCAAAGCCGATGAAATTTTAGGCCTCCAAATAAGGATCTTTTATGGTGGTGACCAGGGACCTCTCAAACATGTCCAAGACCAAATTTTGGCTTGTATAAGGACTCAGAATCTTCTACCAGAAATCAACAAGGTCGAACCCATCATCGGAAAACCCGAAAAAAAGAACACAACAGCTGTTCTGATCACATCTTTAATGCCTGGTTACTACGAGCAAATGAGAAGTATGTATTGGCAATATCCAACAGTTACAGGAGAAATGGTTGCATTTTACCAACCAAGCCATGAAGAACACCAACGAACCGGCAATGAAATGCATGATAGGAAAGCATTGGCAGAAGTGTATCTATTGAGCTTGGCTGATAAGATTGTGACCAGTGCACAATCCACTTTTGGTTATGTTGCTCAAAGCCTTGGAGGTTTGCAGCCATGGATACTTCACATGCCGGATCATCGAAAACCGCCTAATCCTCCTTGTCAGCATTCTTCAACAATGGAGCCCTGTTTCCTATTTGGCCCTGCCGTTTATTCTTGCACAAATGAAAAAGGGATTGAGACGGCCACTCTTTTACCTCATTTAGGAGGATGCGAAGATATAAGCCTTGGTCTGAAACTCTTTCACACACGAAATTGACATTTTGACATAACCATTCTGTTGTTTTTAGAAAGAAATAAACTCTCTGTATTATTTATATTTCTTTTCAATATCATCATTTTGATACGAATACATACGTTTGATATCTTCTTGCGTTTTATATATTTGTGAAATTTTCTAAACTTGGATCTATAACAAGTATTTAAGCACAATTGAGTTTAAATATAATTTTATATAAAGCCAAAACGGCAGATTTGCAAAATGAGTAAAGGTGGCTTACAATATGCACAATAATCAAGTGACAACCTTTAGCAAAATATGGTTAAAGATAACCACCTGAAAGCTATACTATCCTCATATTAACTAAAGTGCTTGTCCAACAAAGGAGAAGCAGCAAACGGCAGAGCCAATAGCAAAACAGCAAAATAGCTGAAACTGCAGCAAAATGAAAGATAGGCTGTCAAAACCCAATGGCAGGCTTAAGTTGTAGATCTTCAGCAAAATGACAACAAAAGAAGCAGCAACCGCAAAGTAAGTCCAACAGCGGAAGACACGTGTAGGGGATGCATTCCAGATAAGCAAAACATGAATGCAGTTGTATCCCAGAAGAGTGAAGAGTGAATTCCACGCAAGTATTTCTTCCATCTTTCCTTCAATTTGTTTCCAGAATGCAACCCATCGGAGAACATAACATTCAGGCGATTTGGCAGTCTGCCACTTGAAAAAAAATGACCACGGCATTTGTTTCTGGACCATATGAAGCAACAAATCTGCATCAAAAGAAGACCAGCAGTACCATACAACAGCAACAAAATATAATACCAATGCTAAGAAGAAACATGAAAAGATAGACCATGAAATGAGCACATTGGGTTGGACGTTATGATGTTAGCCTATTTTTGTGAACTACATCTAGCAAAGATCTTTGTATTAAATATATAATAATACACGAGTACGTGAATATATACACACACATATACATACATTTTTTATATAACGAAGGCAAAGCCTTTTTTTGTTTTATTGATGATCCCCACTTACGGCGGAAGAAAAACCGCTTTTATTACACGATTTAAAAAAAGAAAAACTAAACCTAGCATTACAAAAAAAGAAAGAAGTATCAATCTAAGGAAACCGAGTTCGGGGTATGATTTTTCCTTTACCGCGGGTTTCAACTTGTGAAGGAGGCGGAGGAGGTATATCCTTTTTTGCACGCTGCTGCTTGCGAGTTGTCTTAGACTTATACGGTATAAAACCTTCATCATGCTGGACATCCAAATCAATTTCTATTTTCCTTTGTGAATTTGTGTCTGTTTCCGCTTCCTCAGTTTCTGGCGTGTCATGCAAAGTTGAGGCCGGAACATCCCCTTTAGTGACACCAAGCATATTATAGCAATAATCATCGCACATATGAGTCGGGTTCCATGCATTTCGACAATTAGGATGAACTGGTCAATCTTTAGATAACCCTCCCGGACTAATAGACATCATTGAAATTCTAGGCGTACTCTACAAACGTGTAGGGTACTCAGCATGTGATAAGTCCCCCTCCAAACTCGCCATCTCAATAGGGGCGGTTTCTCTAATAGCTGCTGGCAGAGTATTTGCAGGTGAATCCACGGTGGAAGGTATGTAAGTCTCCGCCAAATATGTCAAACCATCGGTTGAGCCGACCAGAGTGTGTTCCTGCTCAATGTCCTGAGTCTCATGAGGGCTGTCCAATTTAGAGATGTCCTATATCTCAGAGATAAAAATAGGCTGCAGTGGCTATGGTTCTAGGAACTGCGAAACTGAGGACTGCCCTGCATCCTGTTTGTCATTATTCGTTGCATGTGCAGGAGTGTGTTGTGAGGCCATATTTAAAGGCGTTGGGAAAGCTGTTGTCTGTGAAGGAATATCTTTTGATTGCGGAGATAAGAGATGCAGAGGCTGCTGAGGAACAGCAGCTTTCTTCAGTGTCCACTTCTTTTGTGCATCCACCCGATAGGAGTGCCATGCTTGATGACTAACAACAGGAATCTATGGAGGGTCTGGAGGTGGCTGCCCACAAGTTTTATGATCATGTCCCAAGATTCGGCAATCAGTGCAAAAGAAGGGGACAACCTCGTATTCACCGTAAGGTAAAATTCATAGGCACCGCCTTGTATATGAAGCTTTGCAGGAAGAACTTTAGAAATGTCAACCTCAACACACAAACGCACCACCAAAGGACGAAGACCTTGCATAGTGGCATAATTCATTCTAAGAGGTGTGCCTATTATATGAGCCACGTCCTAAACGGCTGTTTTATTGTGTAAAAACAGTGGTAAGCCACGGATATAAACCCATATGGGACGATAGGATTGTCAAATTTCGGATCAAATTCAGGAGTCCACTTCGTTACCCGCATATGAAAGCCATTTAGAGTCCATGATCTACGTAAAAAAGCATCGTTAGTAATCATCTTGGTTTGTAAAAGTAATATATATACACACACACATATATATACATATATATATATATACATATATATATACATATATATATGTATACATATATATATATATACATATATATATATATATATATCACTATATATATAGTAATATGTTGAAAAATGTAAAAAAAAGATATCAATCGTGAGTTAGATGAGAAATGATCAAGTGGAAAAGATATTGAATCAACTTAAAGATCCGTAGATAATTAAATTGAATCTCCTTCATCAACTTCAATCAAAGTAGTGTGAGATAGATGAGAAATAAACAACTGGAGACTGAATCAAGTTCAATCAAAATAAAGTGAACTAGATGGTATTGAATGAGGATCTAATGATAATGTACAAGTACCAACACGAATCGGTCGGTACTACCATTTTACAGAATGTTATCTTGTAGATTTTGAGGAAAGAACATATATAATTTAGGATGTGGTAGTTGACTTATGACTTTATTCTCGCGAATCTCGGCCTCTCTGGCAATTATTATTATTATTATTATTATTATTATTATTATTATTATTATTATTATTATTATTATTATTATTATTATTATTATTATTATTGCTATTGCTATTATTATTATTATTATTATTATTATTATTATTCCCTCCTAAAACATAAGTCCTATTTGATTTTTAAACATAATGTAATTTATACTGTATTAAAAATCAAAATAGACTTATATTTTTAGATAGGGGTATTATTATAATTGTTATTTTTAGAATTCAAATTTGACCTAGTAGTTAATGTAATTGAGGTATCAATCATGGTTCAAACATATCCTTCCTATATGCGTGTGGCAAACGTTATTTTTTAAGAAGTGATTTTTGTTTAATTAGTGAGACCATGTGTTGGTTGCATCTTTACCTTTTACTTAATTCTTAGGTAGAATTTCAAGTTTCAAGTGAATTTATGGAGGTCAACTAGCAATTAATTACTAACAAATCTACTACTATTAATTTATTAGATCACTTGCGGCGATCACTTCATGGTAGCAACATTTAACTAACTTGAATACGTCTAAAAAAAGAAAGAAGTGATAACTTGAATCTTCATGATTTGAAGTTAGATTAGTAAGATAAAATAAGATTAAACTGTTAATAAAATCCTTATTGATTTACTTTAACTCCGCTTAATTAGTTTAAAATCCGAAATCCGGATGAGATCCAGGGAGGCAAATTGTAAGGCAAAAAATGAGGCCGCGAATCACAGGCCGCCACGTCGCCATGTTATTGATGAGAGAGAAATTTTTTTTTAAAAAAAAATAAGGCAACATGGCGACGTGGCGGCCTGTGATTCGCGGCCTCATTTTTTGCCTTACAATTTGCCTCCCTGGATCTCATCCGAAATCTTGGTACTTTGGTGATCTTGGACGCAAAGTAGCAGAGCTGATCGTACTATTAGATTCGTTTTATACAAAATCTTAAAGCTTTAATTCACCATACAACAATATTACTCATCGCCTTAGAGGCTGCCGTCTATAGCAAGGTATGGAAAATCGGATACACACAACTATATCTATGTGTTAAAAATACACAGAAGATGTTTTCCGATGACCCATGTATAGAGAATCGGATATACGTAATTATATCCGTGTGTTAGAAATATATAGAGGCTGTTTTCCGATTACCCATAATGAAAATTGCGTCAAGCTGTTCCGATCAACTGCTACTTCACAATCCGATCATATCTGGCCATGGTCTAAAGATCTAGATATCAAAGACACGAAGTCTGATAGCGTAAAAGTCATACGGTTATAAGTGCTGAAATTTAAAATTTATATAAAATAAATTTCTAAACAAATAATATACTCAATACATCATTCCCCAACAAAGTATACCTACATATGAAACTCCAACAAAGACTTTTGTTGTAATTAAAACCCGTTGTCTGATATAATAATGCTCCGAAATTTATAATTAAGACCTTAATTATTTTTCTAAGATAAGATAACTATTGGTGTAATAAAACATCGAGGGAATCTCACTTAACAGCCACACGTTTGGCACATTACTCAGTTAACAGTTAAACGTTGATAAAACTCACTTAACAGCCAGACTTTTTGGGTAGTGACTCACTTACACCTATAGAACTTGTTGGTGACTGTTGACTTGACCAAAATGATTGTTGACTACGCTGACCAATTAGAGGTTTATTTAAAAAATAAATAAAATTGAAAATTGAAATTATTTAATTTTTTTTAAAATTTATGTGAGGGAAAACAAAAGGGCCAATAGGAGTATGACACGTGTAATGCTCATTTTTTTTTTTTTGAAGAAAAGGTTTTCCAATAAACATAATCTTTTCCAGATTTCTGCACCTTCCCCCTCCTCTCTCCCATCTCTCCCCTTACCTACTCTCCTCAATGCACCACCTACGTTCCCTTCTTCCACTGTCATCCCCTAATTTCAAGCTCCCAAAGCCCTAAACTAAATTCTACAGCAGAAATGTCTAGTCAAAATTTTGCTGTAGTTAAGTTAATGTCTGGATCCCTAGGGCTAAAATTGAGCAACCAAACCGGCCAAAACTCACCATCGCAGCAGAAAAGGCAGCCACCATCTACCCCAAATCAAATTAGTTCTGGCTCTGGACGAAGAACAGCTCTTGTTTTTTAATTGATGATTCTTGCATTTACGATAAGAAAGAAGACCAATGAAGAAGATGAAAAATGCAGGTATGTCTGTTTGTGGAATACGCAGGGAAGAATCTTGAAGCAAAAAAACAAAGGGCAGGGGGCAGGGAGGGGAGGAGCAGGAGGTGGACTAGCAGTAGACAGAAGAGAGGAGGAAGTGGTGGTGAATGGCGGAGGGAGGCGGCATGGGAGGAAGAGGGGAGTGGGAATAAAGAAGATGAAATGGAGGGTAATATTGACTTTTTACTAATTTAAAATAATAATAGCATTTTTTTAAAATTAATTTTTTTTAAAAAAAGAGAAAATTAATTTTCTTTTTTAAAAAAATCAATAAATGTCCAAAACTCACCACGTCAGCGCCACGTCAACAATTACCTGTTGTAGTAAGTTGTTTCCCAGTTACCGGCTTTAAGTGAGCCATTACCCAAAAAGACTGGTCGTTAAGTGAGTTTTATCAACGTTTAACTGTTAACTGAGTAACGTGTCAAACGTTTGGGTACTAAATGAGATTCCCTCATAAAACATCTCTATGTTTTACATTGCCTTCATACTACCTTTTTTATATTTATTATAACTATCATCTTATCAAAGAAACCCCCTCATAATTACAGCAAAATTTATTAGGGGTGTTACATTTCGTTCATAGTCCTAAAGATGTTTTAATCTTAATTTCATCAAAAGCCTAGAATGGAAAGTCCTTAGAAAAGTGAAACCCTGAATTCTCTCTACTCGCCATCTTCTTTGTCATTGTTGTTTCCCAGGACTCCAACACTTTAAAAGTTCATCAAAGATCTACATTTTGGAGACGGATAAGGGCTCCATTGTGGGGATAGGATCCCCTTACCGCAAATGGAGTACGGTGACGCGTGACCGCACGACACGTGGCAGCAAAGAGGGGTGGTGAGGTTAGATGATGGTCATCCGCATCTAGCCTCACCATCCCTCTTTGCTGTCACATGTCGCGTGGTCACAAAAGAGGTGAGGAAAGTGAAGTTAGGAGATTCCAAATTCCATTGTGGCTCTTTGCACCGAATGTTTGAAACAAACCAGACTAATTTTAACAGCTGTTGGGATGGATGTAGATTGCTTTGATGTAAATAACATGTAGATAGGAGTAGTGTTGATAACTTTTATTGTAAATTGGAAATTTTTTGGAAATTCAATAAAATTTGATCCTTCTTCTAAAGATCCACATTTTATTTTACTTTTTATTTTTCTCCTTTTCCATTTCCCCTTTCCTCTCCACTTATTGCTTTCGTTACCTCCTATGATGATATGGGTCGAAAATTCCACACTGTATTTCTTTTTTTAATTATTGTTATATATACTTTCTGTGTCTAAAAAATATTGTTATAATTGTTTTTTACCGTGTTTAAAATAGATTATGCGTAATTCAACTTTAATAATATACGAAGGGAGAAATTTTTCTTTTGACAATAAAGAGACTTTTTTTTTTTTTTAGCGGACAATAAATAGTTTTGAAGGTGATGTTTTTTTTTTTTTTGGAGAAATGGGAACTTTTATTGATCAACAAAAGAATAACAGATTACATGAGTATACTACTGCTTAATGTACATCAAGGAATTCTTCGGTGATGCTACTGCTATTTGGTGTCACTATATACATCTGCTTCTTCGTCCGCCATATTATTTCGCGATGCAACAGCTGCACTGGTGGAGGTCTATCGATATTGCCATGAGATAGTTGTTTTCTCCAATACCATATGTTCATTAGTGCTTCTCTAAAAGTATATCGCCATTCAACATCATTCTCCACATTGCGTATTCCAGGCTGAAGGTTGTAGGTGACCCACTTTTGTGTTTCCTGTAGTTGCCAAAACTGTGTATGTGAAGACTGTTGTCCAAGTCGTAGCCATATTCTTTTCACCCAATCACAGTCGCGCAAAGCATGTAGTGTATCATCACATGGATAGTCGCAGAAGGTACATTTACAATCCATCTTAATATGTCGACGAAAGAGGAATAAGCCCGTTGGGAGAATGTCTCGAGTTACTTGCCAAAGAAGCAAATTCAAGCGGCTAGGGCCTTTCATGTTCCATACCTCTTGCCACCATTGATTTTTTGAAGGTGAAGATTGAGATATCAGAAAGTCGTATGCACTCGCGACGGTGAATTTTTCTGAGGTTGTAAGAGACCACTGGATGCTGTCCCCGCTCGTAGTCGATGGATGATTCGGCCATATGCAGCATGTATTCAGTAACGGTACCGTTGAACGTATATGTCTCCACAATGTGGAGACATTTTGTCGTGTGTTAGGGTTGAATAGGTCGCCATATTTACCTAGCAAGATTTGTACCCAAAGCGCTTCCGGCTGTGTTAATATTTTCCATCCTAGTTTCGCTAGCATCGCAGTATTCATATGTCGTACGCACTTAATGCCCAATCCTCCACGGTCTTTTGGTAGGCATATGATGTACCAAGCACACCAGTGTAGAGATCTCTCGTTGCCTTCATCTCCCCAAAAAAATCTTCTCATGATTTGGTCCATATCATCAAGTAGCCCTGCCGGTAGTCGTACCGTTTGCATTACGTATGATGGCATTAATGAAAGCACGCTCTGGATCAGGATGCACCTTGCTGCCCGTGATAGAATTCTGGTTTGCCAACTTCCGAGTTTCTTTCGTACTTTATCCAAGACATACTCATATAACCTTCTGCTACTTCTGCCACTGATTAATGGGACGCCGAGATAAGCACCAATGTCGCGTGTATAGGCAATGCCAAGATTTGAGAAGATCTGTGGGTGGGGGTTATTTGCAATATTTTTTGAAAGCAGAACTTGGGATTTTCTTACACTGATTGTTTGGCCTGTTTGTTTGCAAAAAGCATCTAAAATATGTCCAATTATCAACGCTTGTGCCTCAGATGCTTGGCTGAAGAGAAGAAGATCATCCGCGAAGAATAGATGCGAGATAGACGACCCTCTCCGAGATGTAGGCACTGGTTTCCATTCCCCTTGCTGTACCGATGATGATATCTTCGTGATAAGGACTTCCATACATAGTAGAAATAATTAGGGTGCGAGTGGGTCACCTTGTCGTACTCCGCGGTGTGGTTGAAGGTGATGTTTGTTAACGCTATTTTTTTTTATTTATGTTTATTATGGTTACTGGAGTTTCCTTTTGGTCTTATCAACTCCTTGTAAGCATTGCTCATACCCCCCCCCCCCCCCTCTTCTCTCTTTTTCTTTTTCTCATAGTAGATTGCTCATTCATATCTGCCTTTAATTGAATAATTCGGGAGAGGAGTTCTTCTAACTCTTTCTATATCCCATCTTATAAGCCAAATTAATAAGAACATGCTAACTGGACCTTATTTTTGTTAAAGTGGGATATGTGGGCACAATCCCATTAAAATACACAGAAGATCAGAAACTAAAAAGACATGAGATTTTTACCTGAATTGGAGTATTAAGTTGACTTTCACATATGACCACATAAAGATAGGCTTGATCCTATATGTACCATTCTTATATATTGTGCATCATTTAGAAGGTCTCAACTTATTTGATTGAAAAACTTGACTAAGAATATTCTTTGAACAGATGCAGATGTCTTCCTATCACAGTAATTAGTTATAGTGGTTCTTTTAACTTCCACCCAACTACATGTACGAAACGTATATACATAATAGATAACTACTGAAATGTGCATTCTTCAATGTATGTGGATAAGTAAATTCATGGTTCATGACGATACACTTTCCGTCCCATTTTGTTAAATTTTTAGTATTATATTTTGGAATGTTCCGAAATATGCCAATTTTCCATTTAAACCTAAAATACTTTATTTATAGTCCAAAATTATCTTTTTCTTTTATTATGAATTCAGGAAATTCACTAAACACTGTGCAAACATTGGATCAACGACCAATAAATATATTAGCGAATTTTCATTTTCGTCTTTTGATATCCCCCCCCCCCCCCCCCCCCCGTTGTGCACCAAATAACTCCACATGCCAAGAGAATCATTTCCACCCCTTAGGACTATCATTGCTGTTTTATTGTTTCATTTTTGCTTGCTAAAATCCTTTTCCAAATTTCTTCACGTTTAAAACGTGGCTATTCAGTATTTATTCAAGTTGATTGGCGGAGACCAAAGTATCAAAGCTTCAGATGAAATCCAGCAGTCAAGTGAGCCATGAGGGCTCTTTCTTTTCAAGGCATCTTGGAGCCACATGCAATGAGATCTCAACAAAAATGGCCAAGGGTTTAGCACTTTTGCTGCTTTTCTCTTTATTGTTCTGTACCCTATTCAGCATATTCATAGGCCCCTCAGCTGATGGCCTTTTCTCAAAGCTTTTCTATCATCAATTAGAAAAACAAGGTACTTTTTCTTTTTCAATAAAACTGTATATATAGAGCATTCATTTAACTTAAATATTTTGCACAAAGACGTGTGCATAGTTTTTATACGCGCGCTTACCAGATATGTTATTTTGTGCTATCGATCTATTGGTTGGTGAACATTTTTGTTAAAAGGGATTATTTTTTTCGTTTATCTCATCTGGAATTTGACATTAAGAACATAAAGCCTTTAAAAAATGTGATAGTTTGTCATCTTTAGAAATGTTTTCTGGAGAATCTATATACCGGCAGAGAAGAAAAGTAGCTCCTCGGGCAATTTTAACCGCTCGAAATTTTTTCTTCCTCGTTAGCCGGCTCCATATAATATTTTTAAGTTTGATATTTTTGGAACGTCCTCCTGTATTTGCCTCTTAAAAGAGAAGAAGAATAATCCACTTGTATGCGATGAAAAGTATCAAATCAAGGCTTTAGTTTAATCATATCATAACCATTTCAAAATTTAAACATATCAAAGTATTTATTGTAATTGGCATATACCATAGATACTGACTAGAATTCATCAACAAATAGGCTCTATTATATCTTGTTCAAATCAATGAAAAACGATTTTCATTCATGTGATACTTGTCTAACAAGCAGATCATAGAGTAGAAAAGAACATCTTAGGACATTCTGCAACTCTCCCCTGGCTACATTGACAGGATATATAGAAGTTCGGGACATCCATTCCGGTGAGTACCTTTTCGGTGATATACCCCTATTTTTTCTTTCAAAAAGAACACGTACATGTGTCTCTCAATCGGATCATCAGTATTCTCTACATTAGGGAGAACAGAAAGTTCATTAGGGTTTGGATCACTTACGTCTTGTTGGACATTGAACAAAAGGGACTCATCGGTAGTGGGAACTGGCTCGTTGGCTCTTCATTCGTTGGGCAAGGTATCCTCGGTGGCGCCATCTGCTCATTCTTGTTGGACAGTCTCCAGACAGTCGAAGCTATATAACCAATCTAGGAACTCATTCAATTCCTCCCCCTGAGGGCTGAGGGGTGGTTATCGAAAAAAATACTCGGATTCAAAGAATACACAGTCTATTGTGACATGGATTCGACGGGTAGTGAAATTATAACACCGGTAGCCCTTCAGATGGACAGCATGCCCGACGAACACATATTTTTCAGCACAAGAGTCCAATTTAAAGCGTTTGGTTTTTGGAATATGTACAAACACGGAGCAACTAAAAACACGAGGGGGGAAGAGTCATGGATGATAGAATGGTTGTTTAGAGGCTAACGTTTTTAAAGAAGACTCAATGTCAAAAACTTTTGTGGGTAGTCGGTTCAGGAGGTAGACTGAAGTAGTGGCAGTTTTGGGTCAGAAATGTTTAGGGGCATGTGACTCGAGTAACATAGCTCTTGTCATTTCGAGGATAATACGGTTTTTTCTGTCGGCTACACCATTTTGTTGTGGTGCATTTGGAAAGGTTGATTGATGTATCAACTTGTTATCTCAGAAGAACAATTTCAGACGTTCATTCATATATTCGCGGTCATTATCTGAGCGTAGGATCTGAATTTTGGTGTTGTATTGTGTTTGGACCCTATGAAAGAAATGGATGAATTTTTCTGTGACTTTAGATTTGTGTTTCAGGAAGTATACCCTATGTGTTAGTCCCTGTATGTTAGAATGCACCAATGAAAAGATATTGTCAGCTCGAGTATTATTTGGTCGAAATGTAGCACGATGACTTTTATACGAATACATGTCTCACAAGGTATATGAACTGTCTTATTGGTAAACAACTGGGAAATAGGAGATTAAGGTAACTGAACGAAGGGTGACCGAGACGTCGGTGGCATGGCCATAGTTGCATGTTGACCGTCCTGTGAGCGAGTATAGACCGACCATGTTGAGTGACCTCGTCAACGTAGTACAAGCCTCCTCGCTCAGTCCCACGCTTAATTTCCTCCTTCGTGTGTATGTCCTGCAAAAGGCAAAATTGAGATACATGAGAACCATATATTGAGTTATTTGGTGGCATAGGCAAGAGATAACAATTTAGAGGATAACGCAGGAACATAGAGACAGTTATTGAGTCACATGTGTGGAGAAACCATAATGGAGCCTTCACCTTGTACATAAACTAATTCAACGCTCGCAGTTTCAATATATGTTTTAAGGGTTTAGCGAGGTATAAAAAGTCGTTAGGATCGTCAGTCATAGTGTCAGTGTCTCTGCAGTCGAAGTTTCACTCATGGCTTTTATGTGAACGTATACCATAGTTCATATGACGGGCTTATGAAAAATTTTTAGGTTATGGGGTCATTTTCAGTATTTGGGTAAAGTTGGGGGTCGTTTTTATTCTCATAAAACTCATAGAGAAAATCTATAATTTCAGAAAAATCAAGAACTGAATTTATAATTTTAGAAGGTTAGGGTTGGGGGTAAAAATCCCTAACCCCTGTACCTCCATTTTCTGTACTGTCGTCTGATCCACCTCTGCCTCCATAACCACCAAATCCATAAAAAGTCATCTCTTGCCTCTTGAGAGCATAAACAACATCCATTGCCGTCACCGTCTTCCTCCTCGCATGATCTGTGTAGTTTACAACATCACGAATCACATTCTCTAAGAATATCTTCAAAACTCCTTTGTAGATAGCCTCGCCGAGCCGAGCCAGTCGACGAATCGCCTGTGTGATTCCTAGATGTTGGCTCCTAGAACTTTATGACGACGTTGTTCTCCTCCATTTCCTAATCCTTTGCCTCCCTTTCCATGACCTGACATTTTCGCTCACTGAAAATGAAAAAATGGGAGGGAAGGTTAAAAGATGAGGGAATTACTGTTGGTCTTCGCTAACTGCTTGTCGCCCACAGCCAAATTTATTTCTTTTTGATTTGATGTGTAGAAGGAAGAAAATTTGTTTTGAGAAGGTGGGTTAAGCTTTGGCCATGTCGATGCCGGGTGCCGCCAGAGTTCTGGCTGAGCAAGGTTTCCTCTCCTCTTTTTTCCAGCCAATGAGAAAACTATTATGAGCCCTATCTGATATCATGTTAGACAAGTAACGCTGATCATACTTTGTTCTTCAAGAAAAGAGGGAACATAATCACTTGTCTAATTATATATATCGACGATATGATCATCACAAAAAATGATAAAGAAAAAATCACACGGCTCTGGGAGAACCTAAGTTCTAGATGAAGGACTTAGGTGGATTGAAGTACTTTCTTGGATTGAAGTTCTCCAGTTGAAGATGTGAACCTTTATGTCGCAACGGAAATAC
>AP025040.1:9473898-9561398 GCA_036186865.1 Eustoma russellianum | reverse complement strand
CTACAAATTATTTCTCATATTGTTTTTATGGTTCTTTTTGTTCACTTGGGCAAATTCAAGGAATAATATTCCATTGATGATCACTAACAGTACATTCGGTCTCTATTTAAGTTTTACAGAATTTCCTAACTATGGAATACAGAATCTCTACTAATAATGATTGCTTATTTATTTACAGTATCATCAGTATATGGTAAGTAAATATCCTGCTAACTATGGTATACGCCTCAGCACCAATTCCCTTATTTATTTCTCAGATTGTTTGAATATTTTTGAACAATATGTGCCTAAGCACCAATTCCCTTATTTATCAGTAAGGCGTGGACAACGAACAAATTTTGTCCATCAATACTACTACAACAACAACAAAAACATTTTGTCAAATTTGCATCAATTCTCAGATACTGGTTCAAATCTTGATTACGCACAAGATGAACCAAAGCAATTCAACAATTGCATCGAAAGAAACTAAGAGAAACTGGAATGAATCACAAGGAGATATATGAAGATGAAAAGCTCTTCTTCATTGAGACAGAAATCCAAAAGATTACAAGGCACAAAATCAAAAACTGTTTTCTGCAACTAACTACTTCTAACTAAATATCTTCCACCACCCGACTTTCTATAACTACCTCACATAATTACAAGAATGTCCTTCTGGACTTGGAATGCCTTTTATTTTACAAGGGGTAGAACAGTCATTTACACACATTTAAAACTTCCCGCTAGAATGCGTCTTCTTCCTCTTTCACTCTATTTCAGCGCATCCTTCCTTCTCTTCTCTACAGCTTCAACATCAACATTCTTAATCCAACCAATTAAGTATCCCGCTGCTGACTTGGCAATCCATCACTCTTATCTCTCCAGTGATCCTGCAATTTCAATTGGTGAAGGTTTGTTTGTTTGTCCGCCAACTGTCGACTCACTTCCTCCTTGTCAAGACCACCTTCCCTTGCCATGCTGTGAACATCACTAGTTTTATCAGCCCCTCCCGCAAACCTGACTGAGCAAAGACATTACAAGCTCCCAAAGCCTCAGTCAGGTGGCATAACCTCTTAGCATCAAGTGCCTTAGTGAATATATCAGCCAATTGTCCATGAGTCCTTATTTGCATAGGCTTTATCACTCCTTCTTGATACTTTTGTCTGACCAGATGACAATCTATTTCAATGTGCTTGGTCCTCTCATGGATTACAGGGTTTTCCACAATGTACATTGCACTCTTTGAATCACAAAATAATTCAACCGGTTGTGTCCGAGTAATTCCTAAATCAGCAAATAAACCAGCCACTGCACCTCACAAGTGGTTGCTGCTAAAGCTCTATACTCAGCTTCAGAAGATGATCTTCTTACAGTTGTCTGCTTCTTTGCTCTCCAAGACACTAGAGCACCTCCAAGAAACACACAAAAGCCTGTTAATGATCTTCTAGTCTCAACGCAGTCAGCCCAATCAGCATATGAGAAAGCCTTTAGCTGAAGATCTCCTCCTTTGGGAAACAGTAAGCCTTGTCCAGCAGTTCCTTTTATATACCTTAGCAATCTATGAGCTGTTCTTAGATGAATCTCAGTAGAACAATCTAAAAACTGAGACAACTGCTAGACGGTGTATGTAATGTCTAGTCTGGATATGGTCAGATATAGTAATTTCCCAATTAGACTTCTATAGCCTGATATATCATCAATCAATGCTGAGTCATTATGCTGAAGCTTAAGATTCTTCTCCATGGGACTCTTCACAGGTTTTGCTCCCAGCAATCCTGACTGCTCCAATAACTCACATGCATACTTTCTCTGACTTATAACAAGCCCACTTTGTGACCTAGCTACTTCAATGCCTAGGAAGTACTTAAGGTCACCAATGTCTTTGATCTGAAAGGTAGCATGAAGATACGTCTTAAGATCCTGAATTACACCAAGTGAATCACTGGTCACAATAATATCGTCCACATACACCAGAACTGCCACAAAAGCATCAGACATAGTCTTGGTAAACAACGTATGATCATTAGGAGATTGAATGAAGAGTTGCTGTAAGAGGGCTTGGGTGAGTCTCTCATTCCACTGCCTACTGGCTTGCTTCAGCCCATAAAGTGACCTATGCAATTTGCAGAGAGCATTAGGCAGTTGAGACTGAACCCCAGGGGGTAGGTCTATGTAGATCTCCTCAGTGATTGTCCCATGTAGAAACGCATTGTTCATATCCAATTGATGAATGAACCATCCCTTTGACGCAGCAAGAGCAAGAACTAAACGGACCGTGGCCATCTTGGCCACAGGAGAGAATGTATCAATACAATCAATACCAAGTTGTTGAGTGTAGCCTTTAGCCACTAAACGTGCCTTGTATCTTTCGATTGAGCCATCTGCCTTGTGTTCAACCTTGTAAACCCACCAACATCCAATTGGTATCTTACCTGGAGGCAACTACACCACTGACCAAGTATGATTACGTGCCAGTGCCTCTAATTCAGTCTGCATTGCTTGCTGCCAGCAGGTAGACTGTGATGCTTCCTGATAAGAAGATGGTTCTCCGTCTACACTAATATTCAAGATATAAGACCTATATTCAGGAGACAAGGAATCAAATGATAGATACTCATGAATGGGATGTTTAATGGAGTATGGCTGAGGGCATGAATGGCTCAAGGATGAGGATATAGAATTGCAGTAATAGTCTTGCAAATATGAGGGAGGTTGTCTGTTCCTGCTGAGTCTAGCAGGTGGCATTGCAGACGATGTAGGGTGTAATGGCACAGGTAAAGGTGGAGAGTTTGTAGACGCTGGAATCGATGAAGACACAGGTGGATCAAGATTAGGATTAGAGGGAGTAATGTCGTGGCTTTCATCTACAGGAAAGATTGGATTTATATTTGTGAGATCAGATGACACCAAAGGCTGTTGAACAAGAGAAGGAGAAGGAGAAGCTATGTCTTGAGAGTCATAGAAGGGAAAAACAGTCTCATGAAATATAACATCTCTAGAGATAAAAATATCTTGAGTTTGAAGATCCTGAAGTATATACCCTTTAGTGACATGTGGAATTCCAAGAAAGATACATTTTCGAGTTCTGGAGTCAAACTTCGATTTATGAGGATCAATGTTATATGCATACGCTTGGCAACCAAACACCTTAAGATGACTGTAGCAAGGTTTCTGTCTGTATAACAATTCATGAGGGGTATGATGATCAAGTAATGGAGTAGGGGTGAGATTAATGAGATAAGTGGCATGTTGGACGCAGAAGCCCCAATAGGAAATAGGCAACTGTGCTTGGAATTTTAATGCTCTTGCTACACAGAATATATGATGTTGCTTTCTTTCAACCAACCCGTTCTGTTGAGGTGTATATACGCATGAGGTCTGATGGACAATGCCCTTTTCAGAGTAGAATGAATTGAGTTTGAATTCAAGGGCATTGTATGACCGGATAACTTTGATGGCTTTATTGAATTGAGTATGGATATAATGCCAAAAACTCATGATGATCCCTTTTAATTCATCTTTGGTTTTCAACAAATAAACCCAAGTGTGTCTACTATAATCATCAACAGAGGTAAGAAAATACTTTTGATCATACATGGTGGACTCCCTGTAAGGTCCCCATATGTCAATATGAACTAAATCAAAGATTGCAGTGGAAATGGAACGAGAAACTGAGAAATGTGTCCTAGTCTAAAGTGCCAAATCATATCATTCACTGTATCACTAGACAAACATAAAGCAGAACGAAAAGAAGGAATGTTTGAAGGAGGTGGAACTGTTGATGAAGACTGTGACTGTGACTGTCTGCCCTCTCCATGAAACAGATACAACTTATTGGATAAGTTAGCTGAACCAATCGTCTTGTGGGAGAATTGGTCATGCAGATAGCAATTTGAATTTATGAATATTGCGTAGACTTTTGAAGAGGCAAATAGCTTTCCTAATGACAGAAGATTGAATGAGAAAGACAGCACATATAGTACGTCTGTGATAACAAGAGATGAGTTCAATGTAACCTTGCCAACATGCGTGGCTAAAGCTGAGATGTTATTAGGCATTCTTACTGAGACATCTGAGACGGGAGAATATGAGTCAAAAACAGAAAGATGACAAGCAATGTGATGTGTAGCCCCTGAATCTAGGACCTATACACTTGAGTTATTGAATAGACACTTACCATCATTCTTACCAGACTGAACCAAAGCCTGCGCTGACATGACAGCAGGCTGCAAACTGCTGCTGGCCCCCTCTCCAGCACTCAACCCATGATGATGGCCATTTTCATTCAACAGGCCCATCAGTTTGTGATATTGCTCAGTTGTCAGAGTGTGAGGTACTGTTTTATACCCATGGGACTGCGCTTCTATACCACCCACGCTGTCCAGACTCACTGCACCAGGATTGTCTTGACAGCCTTCAACCATATTGACCTAAGGTCTGGGCTTATAACCGGGAGGAAAATCATACTTCTTGTAACACTTGTCAACAATATGCTCCAACATACCACAATGTGTGCACACAGGCCTTTGTCCCTGATAACCTTTGCCTCTGCCTCCTCTTTTGGACGATGATCCTTGCGGTCTTGGACCATAAGTATTAGCAGTGAATGTGTTAACTACCCCTCCAAAATCAACCATCAACACAGAAGGATTATTAGAAAATTGCTTGTGATTACCACCATTCATCACTTCTGTTTCAAATTGCAATGCCATTGAAAACACACTAGCAATACTTGGCAAAGGAGACATGACAAAGACTTGAGACTTCACAGCATCATAATCACTACTCAACCCTTTCACAAATTTTATTACATAGTCCTCATTCACAAACTCACTAACTTTCTTATTCATATCACATGAACACGCACTACAGGAACATTTGGGAATTGGCCTAATAGCCAACATTTCTTCCCACAACATTCTTAATTTCGTAAAGTACTCATTCACTGACTTATTTTCTTGTCTCACAGCATAAAATTCTTCCAAAAGTTCAGACAAACGAAGGATTACCACTACCAAATATGAGAACAAGATCTTTCCATACCTCATGTGCGGTCTCAAACCACATGATGCTCTGCGCAATAGAGGGAGTGACGCAGTTTTGTATCCACGATTTGCACCATACTGTTTACTTGATTCCACGTCTGGTACTTAGCATCTTCCACAAAAGGCTTTGCCATTGTACCGTCAATGAAACAAATTTATTCTTCACAGTTAACGCCATTTTGAAGGCTCTACTCCACGAATGAAAGTTGTGGCTATCCAATTGCGGTTGCACGAGTACCGCGGATGGACTTTCATTAGGATAAAGGTATAGGGGATTAGACAAAGGATTCTCAGGAACTACAGGATTGGCTGACGAACTTCGAGTACTCGTCATTGTTCGCGATCAACTATAGAACGAAAATAAATCCAGAACTGCTCACAGCGGTTGCAAGATACAGCGCTCTGATACCATGTCAAATTTGCATCAATTCTCAGATACTGGTTCAAATCTTGATTACGCACAAGATCAACCAAAGCAATTCAACAATTGCATCGAAAGAAATTAAGAGAAACTGGAATGAATCACAAGGAGATATATGAAGATGAAAAGCTCTTCTTCATTGAGAGAGAAATCCAAAAGATTACAAGGCACAAAATCAAAAACTGTTTTCCGCAACTAACTACTTCTAACTAAATATCTTCCACCACCTAACTTTCGATAACTACCTCACATAATTACAAGAATGTCCTTCTGGACTTGGAATGCCTTTTATTTTACAAGGGGTAGAACAGTCATTTACACACATTTAAAACTTCCCGCTAGAATGCGTCTTCTTCCTCTTTCACTCTGTTTCAGCGCATCCTTCCTTCTCTTCTCTACAGCTTCAGCATCAACATTCTTAATCCAGCCAATTAAGTATCCCACTGCTGACTTAGCAGTCCATCACTCTTATCCCTCCAGTGATCCTGCAATTTCAATTGGTGAAGGTGTGTTTGTTTGTCCGCCAACTGTCGACTCACTTCCTCCTAGTCAAGACCACCTTCCCTTGCCATGCTGTGAACATCACTAGTTTTATCACATTTTTGTATTGTGTTATAGACTCCCGTCTATAACAAGTAAAAGGAATCGAGTGCATGCAATATTACTTATGTATTGGAAACACATATAAGTCATTTCTAAATGACCCATAATGAGAATTGCTTAAAGTCGTGTCGATTGACTGGTAATTCATAATAGAACAAGCATAGATAATTTGGTGAGTTATTTTGTCTTATGCTATGAGATAAATACTTTTCAACGTCTGTCTAAACTCGAAGTAAATTTGGGTCCATATTTTGTATCGGCGCTCAGTTGTCCCTTCTGTCTCATTGTAAGACTTAATTTCGTAAGACAGTAGTCGGCCTCCTGATAAAATCAGTAGGCTAGATTCATGAATCTTACCATTTTAATCCTTGAGTTGGGGTTAAGAGTAAATGAACCGAGCTGTTCGGTATGTTTGGCTCGAGCTCGGTTCGAGCTCGGCTCGGCTAAAGGGTTAATGAACCGAGCTTGAACCACTTTTTTCTGTTCGAATTCGGTAAGTGACACCGTTCGTTTAAGGTGTTCGGTTTGTTAATGTTGTTTGTGAATTAAATGAACCGAGCTTGAATAATTAAATATGTTCGTTTAAATAAACAAACAAGCTCGTCTCGTTCGTTAAGTTTAATGAACGGAGCTTGAACAATGCGATGATCGGCTTGTTCATCTCCTTGTAAGAGAGGACTATTCGAACATATCACTGTTTTCACTAGAGAAAATTGAACTTTGTCCTTTTTAGTTTAATTTTATTTTGTTTTGCTACGTACATTAATTTTGTAATTAATACTATAATAGCTAATTTCAATCTCTCCAAAAGTGAGAGAAAAGAAAGAAAGTTTGACATCTCAGATAAACTTAAACTTTAAAATGTTCATACTAGACAAAAGTGGATAAAGAATTGCTTAACTTTGCATGACTCGAACTATTTATGTACTTACTGAAAATTTTTGATTCTTATACCAAATGAAATATTATTAATGTCTAATTTATGAATCTAAAAGCTTTGATCGGAAAATATATTTAAGAAATTTAAAAAGACTCGTTTTCACTAACTGATCAATCTAGTGGAAGACTGAAGCAACAATTTTTCAAGGAACAGGCTTCATTCTCGATGATCACAGAAAGATCAATGGTTGTTGATAATCACTTTTTAAACACATTCTTATATATATGCCATATTCGCTTTATTCAATGTGAGATTTTGGGGTATTCACACCTCACCTCCTTTCAATAGGTTAGCGTCGTCGATGAACCCATACAGGATGCGGCCGTTCAATAGATTCTAGGTCTGAATGTCAATGACGAGGTCGGATTGTCTCGCCAAGGTAAAAGTCGAAATATCCGGGGTCTAAGGCCGTCACCCCTCCGTCACCTGTCCTCCTAGGAAGCCTGAGAAAGGAAAGAACGCGTTAGGGGTCCCAGGGCGCTGCCCCGGGGAAACCCTCCGACGCTCAAGTCAGTTGCAAGCATTATAGCGTATGGCTTTAACTGAAATATAGGTTTGATGAAACCTGCTTGAGGTTGGCCAAAGTGTAGGCCGAGCTGAGATGAGAGCAGCAGAGTGTTTTTTGACTCGTGATTTGGACTTGGATTCTGACCTTACAGTTTTCGCCTCTCAATTTTGGCTTGGAGCTTCTTACTGTTGGAGACGCTCTTTTATAGTTGGCGAAGCTGGGAGCTGCGTGTCTCAGATGGTTGAGATGACGACGTCTGGCCCGCTTGCATGGTAGCCGTGCAGCTGCTAAGGATCGCTGTACTGGCACCTTTCCTCGTATGGTTGACATCTGGAGAGGTGGATATTGCATGTAGACCACGTAGCATACAGCTTTGTGACTGTTGTAGCCTGGCCGAGATCAATAATCAGAGCCGTGATCGAGAGCAAATCCGAGGCCGAGATGTGTTCCTTTGGCCGAGATGGAACTGTTGAAGACTCGGATCCCTTTGGCCGAGCTGGATGTACATCCGCCCTTCTAGATGTCCGAGATAGTTATTATGGCCGAGGTGAAACCCTTAGGCCAAGGTGGAACCCTTTAGGCCGAGGTGGAACCCTAGTTCCAGTAGGGTACTGACCATGTAACCGAGATGGCATGGGGCCTCCGTGGCCGAGACGGAATATTTATCCGTGTAGGACTTGGTCAGTCGTCAGGCCGACCTGCGGCCCTTAGTCATTTCTGTACTCTTGCTCTAACGTTGACTGTCATTGACTGACGGGTGAATTTTCTGGTATCATCATTTGCCCCCCAGATTAGTTTGGCCGAGCTGAGCTAAGGGCAAGCTGATCTGTTGATATTGCTGCCTTTAGTCGAGGTGTCTCTCTTAAAGCCAATTACTCCATACCTATCAAGCGCGGTGTACGAAGCATCAGTTTGTAGCTGTACTGACTGGATCAAACTAACCAGGTGGATAATCTTTATTGGCACGTGTCCGTCTCGGGTTGGTTCGTCTTGCACAATTAGTATCTTCGCAGATCGAGGTGACGACGGTTCAGCTTTTAATCACGTCGGTTCAAGATTCAACGCCAATCAGCCTTGATGGTGGCACAGGAATCGAGGTTAGCCTAACCCGAGGTGACATTTGAAATGGCTGAGACTTGCTTATAAATAGGGCTTCGTTCCTCATTTTTTCCCTTTTGCATTTTAATTGCTCTCCTCATTCTTACTCTTCATCGGTGTCAGCTCTTCCGGCGTTTCCCCTTGCTCCGACGTCCTTTTCAGCTCGGCGATCTTCTTTCTCTTCTGGCTAATCGCCTGTAAGTCTTCTCTGCTAGCTTTCATGTCTTCGGCTTCTGACTCACAGAATCGCTCCGAAGGAGCTTCTTACGTTGGTAACGCCGGATCCTTAAATTCCTCATCGGAGAGGACGGTTGTCTCTGAAAACCGTCCTCCAGCTCGGCTTCGGGCTGGTGCTGGTAATGTTGCCGGCCCCAGTGGCCGAGCTCCGCCGAGCAGAGCTATAACAGTAGTCGAGGTTTCACCGGAGCAAGCTGAAACTATTCCTGCTCCGGAAGCTGTCGCAAATCCCTCAAAATCTAGGGTTTCAGCTCTGCCGGTTGGGGTCGTTTATAGGGGGTCTCCCTCAGCCGAGGTCCAAGAGTCTTTTTGTACTCTGTCCGAGGTGGACGTCTCCTTGATCTGTGGCATGTATGATATTGATGTTGAGCAATTTGACCCTATCCTTCCTTTACCCAATCAAACGGCCTATGACCCTCCTAAGGGTTATGAGGCTATCTATGAAGAATACTTCCATTCTGGACTCCGTCTTCCCATCCCAATTTCTTTGTTTCGAATTCTTCATTCTTACAACCTTAGGCTTCCCCAAATCAAGCCTAACAGTTTGAAAATTATTCTTTCTTTTCTGCTCTTCCTTAGAGCATCTGAACTCCCCTTCGATCAAAGAATCTTTAGGAGTCTATTTGCTTGTAGGTCTTCTGAGAGTTGGTATTACTTTACCAAAAGAGTGACTCCTGAAGATTTTAATTTCGTTGTACATATTCCTTCCTTCAAGAAGAATTGGAAGGGTAGGTTCTTCTATATCAAGAAGTTAGGGTTACCCCAACTTGATATATGGAAGTCGGGCAGAGCTGACAACATGAAGCCGAGCCCAGAATATTGTGACGAGGCAGCCAAGTTGTACTCTCTGCCTGTGGTTATTGACTGGCATAGGGTTAATGAATCCGTTCTGAAGGCGGCTGACCTGAGCTCCTTAGCTTCAGGTCCCCATTACAAACCCCTTTCTCCCGACAATTTGGCAATAGTCCGGGGTATGTTCTGGTACTTGTGCTTCTTTTTCATTTCTAACTTCCCCCACTTAACCTTGTGCACTCTATGCAGGCTCCATGGCTCCTGGAGGGAAGGATGTTGCGGCAAAGATTGCTAAGGCCGCAGCTCGCAAGAAGGCTCAGGCCGCGAAGGCAAGGGCCGAAGCCGCACAAGAACTGCCCCCAGCCGAAGGCATTGCCGAGGCCGAGGTTAATCAAGCAATCACAATTGCTTCTGAATCCACCACTCCAGGTATCTTGCAATTGGAAGACATTAAATCGTTTTCTTGAATGGTTTTTAACTTCCGTTACCATAGCAGGGGCAAGGGTCAATATCTTGCCAGCAAACTCCACTCCTGCTGATCTCGAACGGACCCAGCAATTTGAGGGTTCCATCCTGGGAAAAAGGCCAAGAGAAGATGCCCCCGTTCCTGAGGCCGAGGTGGCACCTGCTCAGGAAAACGTAACGGTGGGCGAATTTGATGAAGCCGACACCGTGATGAACCCTGCCACAGCTAGGAAGATGAACAGTTTGATACTACCCATTGACAAACAGCGTTTCTCAACTGCATCTTGGGGCAGCTTGGTCAACTCTGTCCATATCAACTCCGCCATGGTATGATTTACCTCTTGTTTGTTTCACATGCTAAAAGTTTTTCTAATTCCATTTCGGTGAAACAGCTAACAGTGCAACTATCCGAGCTCATTAGCCGAGGTGAGGAGTTGCAAAATCAACTGGCAAGTAAAACCAGAGAGTCTGATGCTAATTCCCAAAGCATCGCATTTATGAAGTCGGAGATCATCAAAATTCAAGGCCAAAAGGAAGAGGCTGAAACCAAATGGGTTACGGCCAACTCCTTGGTGTCCGAGCTGGAAAAGAGGAATGCCGACCTAGAGGCATGCTACAACCAAGTAATGGCCGAGTCTGGGCAGAAAGATGCCGTGATCAAAACTCTGCAAGAAAAACTGGAGCAGCAAGCATCAAACTTTCCTGCTCAACTTAATGCGGCCAAGACTGAAACAGTGGCCGAGTTTAAGAAATCTGAACTGTTCGAAGAGAATATGGTGCTGCTGCAGGGCCCAGTTATGCAGATGGGCCAGACGAAAGCCATTGATGTCTGTGCTGAGGTCTGCCCCCAGCTGAACAAAGATGACCCCAGACTGGTTGAGCAATATAACATCAATGCTGAGGCCGAGTTCGAAGCCCAGTTTCAGAAGTTCACTGATGGGGCAGACTTGCGTGATGATGAGCAAATCTAAACTTAGATTGTAATGTGTACTCTTGTCATCAATGAAAGTTTCTGCCCTCTTAATTTGCAATTCTCGTTTGTTTCCGAGTCTTTTGCATTTTTCAGTGTTTTCGTCATACTTTTTGTTGCCGAGGTCACACATCGGACCCACTAATCTTGAACAAATCTCTGCCCGCTGATTAGCGTAATTGAACTTTTCAAGTTCATTGTTGCCGAGATTGAATGTCGGTCTTATTAAACCTGCTCAACTTTAATAAAAGATAGACAAAATAAAAGTTACCTTGTCTTGCTGAGCTTGAATAAGAAAATCTCGTGAAGCCTTGGCCGAGATCTCATTTAGAATAACTCAGCGTATCCGTTGTACACTAGCCGAGGTAAGATATAGAGATCTGCCCCGACCTTATCCAGAGTTGCCAAGGTCATATGAATCTTGAGCAAGTTGGTGTCCCGGGCTGGCCGAGATGCAACTTCAATCCTCAAGCGAGATCTTTCCCAAACCTGCTGAGAAATTTAACCCTCTGGCGGGCTCTTTCCCCAGAACTTGCCGAGGAGAAATTTAACCCTCTGGTGGGCTCTTTCCCCAGATCCTGCTGAGAAGAAATTTAACCCTCTGGCGGGCTCTTTCCCCAGAACTTGCCGAGGAGAAATTTAACCCTCTGGTGGGCTCTTTCCCCAGATCCTGCTGAGAAGAAATTTAACCCTCTGGCGGGCTCTTTCCCCAGAACTTGTCGAGGAGAAATTTAACCCTCTGGCGGGCTCTTTCCCCAGAACCTGCTGAGGAGAAATTTAACCCTCTGGCGGGCTCTTTCCCCAGAACCTGCTGAGGAGAAATTTTTTACCCTTTAGCGGGCAGGTGCCTGGGACTTAGCCGAGGTCTTTTTTCACCCTTTAGCGGGCATTTGCCCCGTTCTTCGCCGAGGTCTTTTTGGTAAGAAACTTCAGTTCCGCAGAGCTGTCTACAACATTCAGTTGAATGAACACTTTTTATTGCTGAGAAGTTTCATGCACCAGGTAGTGACTGCTATAAAGGCCAACTACAGGGCCGAGCTGGGGGTTTTCAGATGTATACGAAAATTGGTCCCCACTTTGAACTCAGTTAACAGTCTAAGCAGCCTAGCTATTTTTCCCACTCAGAGCTACCACTCGGGTTGATGTTCACCTTAAGGAACATCTAATTCGGCTCAACTACGCAAGCTTCACCTCAGATCGTAAAACTGATGCAGATGGCCGAGCTCAATCTGGCGAGCTATCTCTTTACCGAGTTGTCTACAGTCTTCTGTATCATGCCCTATATCATGATGATATAGGCAGTAGAGTTGAGGATTCCTCTTATGGAGTGGCCCTGCAAGGGGCTTTGGTTCCTTCACCAAACTCTTCTTTCTCATATAGGAAAGGATGCGAGCTTTTGATGCCAAAAGAGAAGTCCTTTCTCTTCCCTGGCCCCCCATCCGAATTTTGACAGATGCTCTTTCTCGCCGTGAGGCCTGGATATGTGTTCCAGAACTGGAAGGCCGAGATGAGATCGAAGGGCGCTGTATGGTCTGATCATCAGACCTCCGGGGTGAGTATCCTGCTTCAAATATAAACTCAGCTTGACATTCAGAATGATACCCTGGCCGAGATGGAGAATACTCCAACTGCTGATCACTAGCACCGCTAGGAGAGGGACCATTGATTCCTTCTGTCATGGATTTTCCTCTTAGCTCCATAACAGCTTGAAACGCTGCTGAATTTTGAGCCACATAACGTACGGCTCTCATGTGCTCTTCATATGAGCAGGTAATAGGAGTTAACTCCTCAAGCTCCTTGGAACATGAAGCAGTTGGTTGCAAAGAAGACATTTGGTTATTTTCTCTGCTCATCTTTCTCTTAATAGCTTTTGTAAATCTACTAAGAAGAGTTGGTAGTGACGATATTTCGAAGGTCAAGGGACCCGGAGGTTCGGGCCCTCCTTCTAGCGCCAATTTGACGAGGTCGGATTGTCTCGCCAAGGTAAAAGTCGAAATATCCGGGGTCTAAGGCCGTCACCCCTCCGTCACCTGTCCTCCTAGGAAGCCTGAGAAAGGAAAGAACGCGTTAGGGGTCCCAGGGCGCTGCCCCGGGGAAACCCTCCGACGCTCAAGTCAGTTGCAAGCATTATAGCGTATGGCTTTAACTGAAATATAGGTTTGATGAAACCTGCTTGAGGTTGGCCAAAGTGTAGGCCGAGCTGAGATGAGAGCAGCGGGGTGTTTTTTGACTCGTGATTTGGACTTGGATTCTGACCTTACAGTTTTCGCCTCTCAATTTTGGCTTGGAGCTTCTTACTGTTGGAGACGCTCTTTTATAGTTGGCGAAGCTGGGAGCTGCGTGTCTCAGATGGTTGAGATGACGACGTCTGGCCCGCTTGCATGGTAGCCGTGCAGCTGCTAAGGATCGCTGTACTGGCACCTTTCCTCGTATGGTTGACATCTGGAGAGGTGGATATTGCATGTAGACCACGTAGCATACAGCTTTGTGACTGTTGTAGCCTGGCCGAGATCAATAATCAGAGCCGTGATCGAGAGCAAATCCGAGGCCGAGATGTGTTCCTTTGGCCGAGATGGAACTGTTGAAGACTCGGATCCCTTTGGCCGAGCTGGATGTATATCCGCCCTTCTAGATGTCCGAGATAGTTATTATGGCCGAGGTGAAACCCTTAGGCCAAGGTGGAACCCTTTAGGCCGAGGTGGAACCCTAGTTCCAGTAGGGTACTGACCATGCAACCGAGATGGCATGGGGCCTCCGTGGCCGAGACGGAATATTTATCCGTGTAGGACTTGGTCAGTCGTCAGGCCGACCTGCGGCCCTTAGTCATTTCTGTACTCTTGCTCTAACGTTGACTGTCATTGACTGACGGGTGAATTTTCTGGTATCATCAGTCAACTTTTTAGGCGTCACTCTCGCTGGTCTGATTAACGGATCCCCGTCCGCTGCCGCCCTCAACCGCCGCCGAATGTTTATACAGAATGATACAGACCACCAGTTCTTTCACCAATTTGATTTGCTAGTTTCTCTTGTGTCCCACCGGCAATATTCTCACTTTTGTAACTTTTCTTAAAATGCACAATTTTAACTGTCCTAATCCTATGGTAAAAGAGGAATTTCTCTCTCCTGATTTTTTTCTCTAACTTCTCTATACGACTCCAAAATCACTCGCCGTATGTCTTCTTCTCCGGCCATTTCCTCCCTGGAGGAAGATGACCTGCGAAGAAGGAGCGTAAGAAAAATAAACGAGACACATACGAAGGCTTCACTCAGACCACATCACCAGCGGCACCCCTTACCCAAGAAAACGTATGGACAAAGAGAAAAAGCTTCGTGGATATAATGAACTCTACAAAAACCAAAGGCCCTCTATACATGGAGGTCGATGAAGATGACTACTGGGACCAGGAAACTCTCACTGAGCTTTATGCAGAAAACATAGAGGACACAGTTGCCAATGAGACACAATGACCGGAAGTGGAACTCTCCGGAAAGGATTGCATTTCTCTGTGGCGCCCATGGAGAAGGGCGCTTATAATCAAACTTCTGGGGAGAAACGTAAGCTATCAGACCCTATATGACAGACTGCAAGATTTATGGAAGTTTCAGGAAGGCTTTGAACTGACAGACTTAGCTGAAAACTACTTCATTCTGCGCTTTTACTCTAGATCTGACTACATCTACGTCATGGACAATGTCCCTTGGATGATATTTGGGCACTACCTAACCATCACCAAATGGATGCCATACTTTAACCCAACACAAGCTAACATCAGTAGCACTATGGTGTGGATTCGACTCCCTGGGATCCCGGTTGAGTTCTATGATAAAAGATTCCTTATGGAAGTTGGAAACACGGTAGGAGAGGCAGTCAAGGTTGATGAACACACCCTAAGTGCGACAAGAGGTAGGTATTGCAAAGGTCTGCGTAATACTTGACTTGTAGAAAAAGATAGTCTCATGTGTGAAAGTGAAAGGACCCAAAGGCTACATACAAAAGCTGGAGTATGAAGGACTTCATGAGGTTTGCTTCAACTACGGTAGATATGGGCATCATGAAGAAACATGTACAGGGAAAGACGAAATGCAGACTCAAATAGAGCCCGAGATTGAAGTAACCAGACACCAAAAGGAACTAGAACCATCACCAGAAAAACCTTTCGGGCCGTGGCTTTTTCCAGCAAACAACCGAAGGAGGAAACCTCAGGCAAGTTTCGGGGAGACAAACAGTACAGGCAAACCTAGTACGAAAGTGCCCCCTTAGCAGGGTAACTGGACAGTAGTCAGTCGAGGTACAAAGAATGCAGCTGGGCACAGGTCCCAAAACCAACCCAAGGACAAAAGGAATTTAATGCTAGGCCAGTCTGACTATGGATCCCGCTTTGAGATACTAAATGAGAAAGAAAGTGAAATGGCAAACCCTCTGGAGCTAGAGACAATCATTCACAGATTCACCCAAGCCCAACAACCAGAAAAAGAGGCCTAAATCACAACTGCAACTAAGGCCGACCTGAAGTTCATGGGGCCTCCCCAAAAAAAAGGAGTTAAGCTGCGGACTAAACTTAAGACACCAATGCAAAACACAGGAGCCACCAGCCCAACGCAAGAAAACAAAGACCCTAACCAAGCAGCCATAATATTTAGCAAGCAACAACCAACACCCACTGAAACATGGAAAATCAATACTAACACAGACTATATTATCTCCAGGCCCGATATGACTGAGGGTTTGTCGGACCTCAATCTCCAGATGACTCTCCCAGACTCCAAAAAGACCTATGAAAGGAGTGCTTCCCCCAACATCAAAGAACACCCACCAGATTGTCCTCAATCCGAAGCCCCTGGAGACCCATCCTTTAGTATGGAGGTTGAGGAAGGACACAACGACCCTCCGGATAAACTTGGACAAGGGAGAGTATAGGAAGACAAGAACGGACAACCAAGGGGTATGGATAACCCCAACTCTCACTAATGTTTTTTTAATGTCTGTCCTTTTCTGGAATTGTAGGGGAGCTTGCTCCGCAAACTTCTTCAGGAATTTAAAAGATCTCAATATACAAAAGAAACCAGCAGTATTATGTCTGGTTGAAACTAGAACACATAGCTGGAGGGCAAAGAAAATCCTACAAAGGTTTCATTTCTCTAAGCTTGCGGCGGTGGAAGCCCAGGGATATAAGGATGGAATCTGGTGCTTTTGGGATGAAGACCAGATCTCTCTCCAAACAATTAGCTACGATAATCAATGCCTGAACATGGCAGTGATGCATAATAATAGAGTGGATTGGATTATGACACTAATTTATGCATCACCAAATAAGACTGAAAGAGAGGATCTTTAGAAGTACCTAAAGACCATTGGGCAGGGACTTGTTAGTGCGTGGTGCCTCATTGGGGATTATAACGAGATCCTTTCCCACACAGACAAACGTGGGGGCAAATTAATCACAACAAGTGGTAACAAAGAACTTTGGAATTTGGTGGATAAGTGCGAACTCCTTGATTTGGGCTTCACGGGACCGACGTATACGTGGTCCAACAGCCGTGAATCAGAGGCTAATATCAAAGAGCGTCTGGATAGAGTATGGACCAACCGTGACTGGCAAACAAAATTTCCAGGGGCCCAGGTACACCATCTCCTCAGGACACACTCAGACCACCATCCGATTTGGATTACAACTCATAGGCCTAGCAGACAGGGAAGTCCTAAACAGTTTAGATTTCAAATGTCCTGGATCGAACACCGAGGTTTTTCCCCATTTGTGGAATCCACTTGGACGCGTGGAGGCAACCTGCCCAATGAGATTCCTCGTTTTACCTCTCAGTTGGCACCTGGGGCAGGAATGTTTTTGGAAACATTGAGCGGCAGAAACAGAGATGCTTATCTAGAATCTCTGGCATCCAAAAGGCAATATCAAGGCAAGGCTCTGACTTTCTCTCAAAGATGGAAGAGCATTTAATCACAGACTATAATGAGCTCCTAGCTCAGGAAGAGCTATACTGGTTTCAGAGATCTAAGCAGCAATGGCTGGTTAATGGGGAGCGTAACACACGTTTTTTCCACCTCACAACAATTAAGAAGCAACGAAGAAGAAGAATTGATCGAATTAGGGACGAATATGGAAACTGGGTTGATGAGAATGAAAAGATGTTGACTATTGCTAGACAATTTTATGTTAACCTATACACTTCTGAACCTAACATATCTATGCCAGAGGAAGCCATTCATTTCCCACACATTACGAGAGGGGAATCCATCAGTCTAAACCATAATGTGACTGATATTGAAATAGAGACGGAAATCTTCCAAATGGGTGCAACTAAGGCTCTGGGTCCTGATGGCCTACTCTCCTTGTTTTACCAAAAGTTCTGGCATGTGGTAGGTCCGGATGTCACTAATTACGTAAAGACGGTTTTCCAGAATGGGGAGGTGGACAAACAAATGAACAGGATCCTTGTCACACTTATACCTAAACAAAAGATCCCGGAAGACATTACTCACTTCAGACCCATTGCCCTTTGTAATGTTGTGAAAATTATCACCAAAGTCATTGCAAACCGACTAAAGACTCTATTACCTAAACTTGTCACAGGATACCAATGCAGTTTTATTCTTAAGAGACAAGGTATCAACAATGTCATAATACTTCAAGAAACCATACACACCCTGAAGCAGAAGAAGGGCAGAAAGGGCTACATAATTGCCAAGCTAGATTTAGAAAAAGCCTATGACAGGTTGGACTAGAACTGACTACGAAAAATTCTAAAAGCAGTGGGCTTTGATGGAAAAATGGAAAACTTGATAATGTCTTGCCTACAGAATTCCTCCCCCACAGTCCTTTGGAATGGGGAAGGAATTGAAGAATTCACACCACAAAGAGGACTCCGACAAGGAGACCCCTTGGCACCATATCTATTTGTTCTGTGCATGGAGATCCTTAGTCAAGCCATCCACAATAGTGTTACTGATGGGACCTGGAAACCTATCCGAATGAGTAGAGGAGGCCCTGAGCTATCACACTTAATGTTTGCGGATGACCTCATTCTAATGGAGGAGGCTACCTATGCTCAGGCTCGTGTTATGAATGATATTCTGGAGAAGTTCTGCCAGTGGACTGGTCAGAAGATCAGCAAGACCAAATCCAGAATATTATTTTCCAAAAATACTGAGACAAGACTGAAGAATAACATTAGCGAGAATTTTGGCATCCAATCCTCCTTTGACCTAGGGAAATACCTGGGGATTCCTATGATACATGGCAGGGTCACAAAGACCATTTTCCAACCGATTGTGGATAAAGTCAAAAACAGGCTTAGCTCTTGGAAAATGAAAATCATGCCCAAGATGGCCAGATTGATCCTTGTACAGACAACAACATCAACAATCCATTTCTACTATATGCAGACCATGAAATTACCACACGGTACAATCAAAGAGATTGAAAAGTTAAACAGGAACTTTCTCTGGGGAGACACGGTAGACAAAAAATCTTTCCATCCCATTTCTTGGAAGGTCGTTTGTTCCCCAAAGGATGAAGGTGGACTGGGGTTGAGAAACCTGAATACAGTTAATATGGCACTAATGGTGAAACTGGGTTGGCACATGGTGGTGGAGAAAGAGGCTCTGTGGGCTAGAATTTTGTGGGCAAAATACGGCAGTCCACTGGCCGAAATTCATCCTAAACATAATGTCTCTTACATCTGGAAAAGCATACGGCAAGCAATGGAACTACTAAAGAAGGGCTTCCAAGGGCTGATGAACCAGCCGAACTCAGAACCCTAACCTACTGAGCTCTCCTCATGGGAAAGGGGTACAAGACCATTCTCCATACAAGAGGCTTATGACATGCAGCATAATGACCAAACAAGACCAGATTCAAACACGAAGAAGAAATGGAAGAGAATTTGGAAGATTAAGGGTCCTAGAGTGCCAACTGGTTTATCTGGCAACTCAGGCACAACAGATTACCTACGAGGGAATTCCTATACAAAAGAAAGCTAGTGGATACCAGTTCCTGCGAGATCTGCCATCAAGCACCGGAATCAGCCCTGCATGCCATCAGAGACTGCCGTAGAGTCACACGCCTCTGGAAGTCCCTTCTTCCACCTGCAGACTGGAACTTATTCTTCCAGATGTCCGATCTCACCTCATGGATTGACTGGAACATTAGCCATCCATCCAAGGAGATGAATCATCGGCGGCGTTGGCTTTTCATGTTCAGGGAGGGGACCAGGACTTCATGGAGATGGAGGAACCAGACAATCCATAATCATCCAGAACATAACCTCCCAATACACTTGAGGGTTCAGGAAATCAAGAGCAAAGTAATGGATCTGGAAGCTACAGTGCGCAGTGAACAAGACAAAGAAGGAATCAGATGAAGCTATGCCTTTACTCTCCCTGGTCTTTCTCCACTCAAGGCATGGGGGAAACAGTTTGGTAGTTAGGAATAGTTAATGGGGTAGTAATTGCATTTGTTAATGGGGGTAGATGCAATTACTGTAGAACTTATTTATGGCACCTTAACCCGGATGCCTCTAGAATTTGTTTGGGCCGGGCCGGGTTTTTTCCTCTGTTCCTTGTTGGTTTTACGTCTTGTAGGGTGGAGACTTTTGGGCTGCTCCTTCATGTTGGACCAGCCTTGTAAAATCTTTCTGATATATATCATGATCCATTCTTTTTAAAAAAATGCACAATTTTTTTTTTGCAGAAAAAAAAAGTTAAACCCTTGGCTCCGGAGTTATGAAGCTGTGTGAAGGATATAAATCAATAACTAAACGACCTTCTACATTGTTAAAGTGCTACCAAACAATCTACACAATAAACCCAATGTAAATCTGACATATAACCAGCATTCAATTAGAACGGATTCAGGCATTTGGCTTTCACCCTTACATAGTAGTATTAATCCCACACTGTCCTAGTTTATACCTGTAATTTTTTGGAACAATGTTTCAACCGAACTATGTCCTGATGCCATATTTCTGATAACACAATGTTTTCAGTACGTTTTCAAACATTTACTTCAAATTTTTAATGACAAAACCATGATCAGATCTTGATAGTGTCTACCCTTCATCTTTCTTGCATCAGATGTTAGCGTCGACCCATGACGCGGACTGACATTGACGAGGTCGGATTGTCTCGCCAAGGTAAAAGTCGAAATATCCGGGGTTAAGGCCGTCAACCCTCCGTCACTTGTCCTCCTAGGAAACCTGAGAAAAGAAAGAACGCGTTAGGAGTCCCAGGGCGCTGCCCCGGGGAAACCCTCCGACGCTCAAGTCAGTTGTGGGCATTATAGCGAATGACAACTGAAATATAGGTTTGATGAAACCTGTTCGAGGTCGGCCAGAATGCAGGCCGAGCTGAGATGAGAACAGCGGGGTGTTTTACTTGTGATGTGGACTTGTAATTTTGGCTTCTGATTTAGCCTTGGAGCTTCTTACTGTTGGAGAAGCCCTTTTATAGCTGGCGAAGCTGGGAGCTGTGTGCCTCAGATGGTTAAGATGCCGACGTTTGGCCCGCTTGCATGGTAGCCGTGCAGCTGCTAAGGATTGCTGTTCTGGCACCTTTCCTTCGTATGATTGACATCTGGAAAGGTAGATGTTGCATGTGGACCACGTAGCATACAGCTTTGTGACTGTTGTAATCTGGCCGAGATCAATAATCAGAGCTGTGTTCAAGAGCAGATCCGAGGCCGAGATGCGTCTTTCTGGCCGAGATGGAACTGCCGAGGACTGTTTCCTTTGGTCGAGCTGGATGTATATCCGCTCTAGGTATCCCCATCATTATGGCCGAGGTGCCATTCTGAAGGGCAGAAATGCCGGGGTCTTGTGATATGGTAATTGATCCGTGAATCCCTTAGGCCGAGGTGGAAACCTTTAGGCCGAGGTGGAATCCTTTAGGCCGAGGTGGAACCCTTGGTTCCAGTAGGGTACTGACCATGTAGCAGGGATGGCGTGGGGCTTCTGTGGCCGAGCCGAAATACTTGTCCGCGTGGGACTCAGTCACCAGGCCGACCTGCGGCCCTTAGTCATTTTTGTACGTTTGCTCTAACGTTGACTGTCATTGACTGACGGGTGGATTTTCCGGTATCATCATTTGCCCCCCAGATTAGTTTGGCTGAGCTGAGCTGAGGGCAGGCTAATCTGTTGATATCGTTGCCTTTGGCCGAGGTGTCTCTCTTAAAGCCAGTTACTCCATACCTATCAAGCACGGTGTACGAAGCATCAGTTTGTAGCTGTACTGATTGGGTCAGACTATCCAGACGGATGATCTTCCAGGACACGTGTCTGTCTCCGATTAGTTTGTCCTGCACCATTATGGCCTACGCAGATCGAGGTAACGGCGGTTCAGGATTCAATGACAGACTTAATGATGGTGTGGGGACCGAGGCTGGCCTGAACCGAGGTGACCTTTGGAGTGACGGGAACTTGCCTATAAATAGAGCCTCGTTCCTCATTTTTCCCTTTTGCATTCTAATTGCTCTCCTTATTCTCTCTTCATCGGTGTCAGCTCTTCCAGCGTCCCCCTTGCTCCGACGTCCTTTTCACCTCGGCAATCTTCTTCCTCTTCTAGCCAATCGCCTGTAAGTCTTCTGTTTCCATGTCTTCTGCTTCAGACTCACAGAACCGCTCCGAAGGAGCTTCTTATGTTGGTAATGACGGAACTTTTAGTTCCTCATCGGAGAAGACGGTTGTCTCTGAGAACCGTCCTCCAGCCCGGCTTCTGGCTGGTGCTGGTGATGTTGCCGGCCCCAGTGGCCGAGCTGTGCCGAGCAGAGCTATTAGAGTGGTGGAGGTTTCTCCAGAGCAGGCAGAAACCATTCCTCCTCCAGGCTCGGCAACGCTGCCTAGTAAATCTAGGGTTTCAGCTCTGCCAGTAGGAGTTGTCTATAGGGGGTCTCCCTCAACCGAAGTCCAAGAGTCCTTTTGTACTCTGTCCGAGGTGGACGTCTCCTTGATCTGTGGCATGTATGACATCGATGTTGAGCAGTTCGATCCCCTCTTACCTCTGTCCAATCAAACAGCCTATGACCCTCCTGAGGGCTATGAGGCCATCTATGAAGAATACTTTCATTCTGGGTTTCGTCTTCCCATCCCAGTTTCTCTATTTCGCATTCTTCACTCTTACAACCTTAGGCTTCCCCAAATCAAGCCTAACAGTTTGAAAATTATTCTTTCTTTTCTGCTCTTCCTTAGAGCGTCCGAACTCCCTTTTGATCATAGAATCTTTAGGAGTCTATTTGCTTGTAGGTCTTCAGAGAGTTGGTATTATTTTACCAAAAGAGTGACTCCTGAAGATTTCAATTATGTTGTAAATATTCCCTCCTTCAAGAAGAACTGGAAGGGCAGGTTCTTCTATATTAAGAAGTTAGGGTTACCCCAACTCGATATATGGAAGTCAGGCAGAGCTGACAACACGAAGCCGAGCTCAGAGTACTGTGACGAAGCGGCCAAGTTGTACTCTCTGCCTGTGGTCATTGACTGGCACAGGGTTAATGAATCCGTTCTGGAGGCGGCTGACCTGAGCTCCTTAGCCTCAGGTCCCCATTACAAACCCCTTTCTCCAGACAATTTGGCTATAGTCCGGGGTATGTTCTGGCACTTGTGCTTCCTTTTCATTTATAACTTCCCCCCTTAACCTTGCGCACTCTAAGCAGGCTCCATGGCTCCTGGAGGGAAGGATGTAGCTGCGAAGATTGCTAAGGCCGCAGCTCGTAAGAAGGCTCAGGCCGCAAAGGCAAGGGCCAAGGTGGCTCAAGGTCTGCCCCCAGCTGAAAACATTGCCGAGGCTGAGGTGAATCAAGCCATCACAATCGCCTCCGAGTCAACCAACCCAGGTACCTAGTATTTTTGTAGACTTGCAAAATTATTTTTTGAGTAATCTTAACTCTAAATACTGATATAGGAGCTAGGGCTAATGCATCTCCTATAAACCCTCCAACTGATCTTGAACTGACCCGGCCATTTGAGGGCTCTGTTCTGGGTAAAAGGCCCAGAGAAGACGATGCCCCCATTCCTGAGGCCGAGATGGCACTTGCTCAGGAGAATGTAACAGTGGGCGAATTTGATGAAGCGGACACCGTAATGAATCCTGCCGTAGCCAAGAAGATGAACAGTTTGAACCTGCCCATGGACAAGCAACGTTTCTCAACTGCATCTTGGGGCAGCTTGGTTAATTCTGTCCATATCAACTCTGCCATGGTATGCCCTATCTCTTGTCTGTTTCACGTGCTAAAGTTTTTCTAACTCTATTTCTGTGAAACAGCTAAAGGTGCAACTGTCCGAGCTCATTAGCCGAGGTGAGGAGTTGCAAAGTCAGCTGGCTGCTAAAACTCAGGAGTCTGATGTTAAGTCCCAAAACCTTGCTTCTCTGAAGTCAGATCTCCTCAAAATTCAAGGCCAAAGAGAAGAGGCCGAGGTCAAATGGGCTACAGCTAACTCCTTAGTAGCTGAGCTGGGGAAAAGAAATGCCGACCTGGAGGCATGCTATAATCAGGTCATGGCCGAGTCTGGGCAAAAAGATGCCGTAATCAAATCTCTGCAAGAAAAACTGGAGCAACAAGCATCAGACTTTTCTGCTCAGCTCGCTGCGGCCAAGTCTGAAGCAGTGGCCGAGTTCAAGAAGTCTGAGCTATTTGAAGAAAACATGGTGCTGCTGCAGGGCTCAGTTATGCAGATGGGCCAGACAAAAGCCATTGATGTCTGTGCTGAGGTCTACCCCCAGCTGAATAAAGATGACCCCAGGCTGGCTGAGCTTTATAATATCAATGCTGAGGCCGAATTCGAAGCCCAGTTTCAGAAGTTTACTGATGGGGCAGACTTGCGTGATGATGATGAGCAAATCTAAACTTTGATTGTATTAAATGTACTCTTATCATCAATGAAAACTTCTGCCCTCTTGAGTTGCAATTCTTGTTCGTTTCCAAGTTTTTTGCATTTTTCAGTATTTTCTTCATACTTTTTGTCGCCGAGGTCGCACATCGGACTTATTAATCTTGGGCAAAACTCTACCCGCAGAATAACGTAATTGAACTTTTCAAGTTCATTGTGGCCGAGATTGAAAGTCGGTCTTATTGATCCTGCTCAACTTTAATAAAAGATAACAAAATAAAAGTTACCTTGTCATGCTGAGTTTAAATAAGAGAATCTCGTGAAATCTTGGCCGAGATCTCATTTAAAATCACTCTTGAGCATATCCGTTGTACACTTAGCCGAGGTGAAAGATAGAGATCTGCCTCAACCTCATCCAGAGTTGCTAAGGTCATACGAGTCTCGAGCAAGTTGGTGTCCCGGGCTAGCCGAGATGCAACTTCAACCCTTGGATCTTTCCCAAACCTGCTGAGAAGAAATCTTTAACCCTCTGATGGGCTCCTTCCCCAGAACTTGCCGAGGAGGAATTTAACCCTCTGGCGGGCTCTTTCCCCAAATCCTGCTGAGGAGAAATTTAACCCTCTGGCGGGCTCTTTCCCCAGATCCTGCTGAGGAGAAATTTAACCCTCTGGCGGGCTCTTTCCCCAGAACCTGCTGAGGAGAAATTTAACCCTCTGGCGGGCTCTTTCCCCAGAACCTGCTGAGGAGAAATTTTTTACCCTTTAGCGGGCAAGTGCCTGGAACTTAGCCGAGGTCTTTTTTCACCCTTTAGCGGGCAGGTGCCTGGAACTTAGCCGAGGTCTTTCTGATAAGAAACTTCAGTTCTGCAGAGCTGTTCACAACATTGAGTTGAACGAACACTTTTATTACTGAGAAGTTTCGCGCACCAAGAGGTGACTTGTACAGGCCAACTACAAGGCCGAGCTGGGGGTTTTCAGATGTATTCGAAAATTGGTCCCCACCTTGAACTCAGTTAACAGTCTAGGAAACCTAGCTATCTTTCCAGCTCAGAACTAACACTCGGGTTGATGTTTACCTTAAGGAACATCTAACTCTGCTCCACTGCGCAAGTTTCATCTCGGATCGTGAAAATGCTGCAGATGGCCGAGCTCAATCTGACGAGCTATCTCTTTACCGAGTTGTCTACAGTCTTCTGTATCATGCCCTATATCATGATGATATAGGCAGTAGAGTTGTGGATCCCTCTTATGGAGTGGTCCTGCAAGAGGTCTAGGTTCCTTTACTAGACTTCTCTTCCTCATATAGGAAAGAATACGAGCTTTGGAAGCCAGCAAGGAACTCCTTTCTCTGCCCTGGCCCCCCATCCGGACCTTAACGGATGCTCTTTCTCGCCGTGAGGCCTGGATATGTCTTTCAAGACTTCGAGGCCGAGGTGAGGTCGAGGGGCTCTGTATGGTCTGATCATCAGACCTTCGAAATGGGTACTCAGCTTCAGTTATAACCTCAGTTTGACATTCAGAATGATATCCTGGCCGAGATGGAGAATATTCCAACTGCTGAACGCTGGTACCACTGGAAGAAGGATTACTTGTTCCTTCTCTAAACGTTCCCCTTCTCAACTCCAGTACAGCTTGGAAAGCTGCTGGATTTTGTGCCACATAGTGTATGGCTCGCATATGTTCCTCATATGAGAAAGTAATGGGAGTTAACTCAAACTCCTGGAAACGTGATGCAGTTGGTTGCAAAGAGAGCCTTTGATTGCCTTCTCTGCTCATCTTTCTCTCAATAGCTTCCTAAGCTAAGAATTTTTAGAAATGACTTGATATTTCGAAAGTCAAGGGACCCGGAGGTTCAGGCCCTCCTTCTAGCGCCAATTTGACGAGGTCGGATTGTCTCGCCAAGGTAAAAGTCGAAATATCCGGGGTTAAGGCCGTCAACCCTCCGTCACTTGTCCTCCTAGGAAACCTGAGAAAAGAAAGAACGCGTTAGGAGTCCCAGGGCGCTGCCCCGGGGAAACCCTCCGACGCTCAAGTCAGTTGTGGGCATTATAGCGAATGACAACTGAAATATAGGTTTGATGAAACCTGTTCGAGGTCGGCCAGAATGCAGGCCGAGCTGAGATGAGAACAGCGGGGTGTTTTACTTGTGATGTGGACTTGTAATTTTGGCTTCTGATTTAGCCTTGGAGCTTCTTACTGTTGGAGAAGCCCTTTTATAGCTGGCGAAGCTGGGAGCTGTGTGCCTCAGATGGTTAAGATGCCGACGTTTGGCCCGCTTGCATGGTAGCCGTGCAGCTGCTAAGGATTGCTGTTCTGGCACCTTTCCTTCGTATGATTGACATCTGGAAAGGTAGATGTTGCATGTGGACCACGTAGCATACAGCTTTGTGACTGTTGTAATCTGGCCGAGATCAATAATCAGAGCTGTGTTCAAGAGCAGATCCGAGGCCGAGATGCGTCTTTCTGGCCGAGATGGAACTGCCGAGGACTGTTTCCTTTGGTCGAGCTGGATGTATATCCGCTCTAGGTATCCCCATCATTATGGCCGAGGTGCCATTCTGAAGGGCAGAAATGCCGGGGTCTTGTGATATGGTAATTGATCCGTGAATCCCTTAGGCCGAGGTGGAAACCTTTAGGCCGAGGTGGAATCCTTTAGGCCGAGGTGGAACCCTTGGTTCCAGTAGGGTACTGACCATGTAGCAGGGATGGCGTGGGGCTTCTGTGGCCGAGCCGAAATACTTGTCCGCGTGGGACTCAGTCACCAGGCCGACCTGCGGCCCTTAGTCATTTTTGTACGTTTGCTCTAACGTTGACTGTCATTGACTGACGGGTGGATTTTCCGGTATCATCAGACATCATGGCATTTCAATTGCATAATTAAAAAACCTTAATTATATCTTTGATAGTGTACCACTTTATAGCATGTAGCCTCTTGAGCTCTCAGAACCGTTAGTAGAATGCATGATTTAGTAAAATACAGTTCAATTACTGTATCATCTAAACGACTAATAGAGAATAGTAATTTACACATTTATAAACTAAACATATATCTTACTAGGCGGATCAAATATGCACAGCAATGATGGGATGCCAAGCTGAGAAGACGAGGTGAAGGTAATTAAGTGGACAAGCACATGTGTGTGTTGAGCACAATAACAATACAGCAGAGCAAGGAGATTGACAACAACAACAAGAGACTGCAGTGTCGAGCTAAAACACTTAGAAAAATACAAGAATCTCAGAGACAGCACTAAAGAGACGAAAAAAGTAAATAGACAATTCAGAAAACACAAGAAAAACAGAGCTCGTGTATTTATACAAAAATACTGTACATACATCCACTAGCTCAATGCATTAAATAACCCATTTCGGGCTCCCCAACAACGAGACTGTTTCGTTCATCGACTTGGCATGAAGACCACGCAGAAGCATATAAGGCAATATAAAAATGCATCATCTCTCATGTCTTCTTTACAACTCATCCGTTAATTTCTCTCTTGGACTACACTCCTCTTGAATCAATGGACAACTTTCAGATGGAAGCCAATACCCACAAGAATCATGCAGATTCTTCTTTCTTTTTCAGGGATCCAAGGGCCATATATGCAAGTGGAATCCAATGAAAATTGTAAAGGTTTTGGTAGTTTTGCTATTGCTATCTTTGTTATATTTTACCGTATACACTACATTAACTGGCCCTTCTGCTAATGTAAAATCATACACAATGTCTTTTATAAGGCAATATTTTTGTTATATCTTTTCCGATGATCTTTAATGAAAATTACGTCAAGATGTGTCGATCAATTGCTACTTCACAATCCAATCATATCCGGTCATGACCTAAAGATCTAGATATCGAAGACACGAAACCTTATAGCGTGTAAAATTATACGGATGGAAGTGCTGAAATTTAAAATTTATATAAAATAAATTTCTCAACAAATAAGATACTTAATACATCATTCCCCAACAAAGTATACCTGCATATGAAACTCCAACAAAGACTTTTGTTGTAATTAAAACTCGTTGTCTGATAGAATAATGCTCCTAAATGTATAATTAAAACCTTAATTATTATTCTAAGATAAGATGACTATTAATGGTGTAATAAAACATCTCCTCTACGTTTTATATTGCCTTCATACTACCTTTTATATATCAAAGAAACCCCCTCGTAACTACAGAAAAATTTATTAGGGGTGTTACATTTCATCCATAGTCCTAAAGATGTTTTAATCTTAATTTCATCAAAAGCCTAGAATGGAAAGTCCTTAGAAAAGTGAAACCCTGAATTCTCTACTCGCCATCTTCTTTGTCATTGTTGTTTCCCTGGACTCCGATACTCTAAAAATTCATTAGAAATCCACTTTTTATTTTTCTCTTTTTCCATTTTCCCTTTCCTCTTCAGTTATTGCTGTCGTTATCGCCTATGATGATATGGGTCGAAAATTCTACACTGTATTTCTTTATTATTATAAAAATATTGTTATAATTGATTTTTTTACAGTGTTCAAATTAAATTACACAAAAAATTCAACTTTAATAATATATGAAGGGAGAATTTTTTTTTTTTTGACAAGGTGACGTTTGTTAACGCTATCTTTTCTTATTTATGTTTGTTATGGCTCTTGGAGTTTCCTTTTGATCCTAGTATTGCTCATCCACCCCCCCCCCCCCCCCTCTTTTTTTTCTTTTTCTCGAGTAGATTGATCATTCCATCTGCCTTTAATTGGATAATTCGGGAGGAGAAGTTCGCCTAACCTTTTTTATGTTCCATCTTCCGTGCCCTTAATTGGATAATTAGGGAGGAGAAATTCTCCTAACTTTTTCTATATCCCATCTTATAAGCCAAATTAATAAGAACATGCTAACTGGACCTTATTTTTGTTAAAGTGGGATATGTGGGCACAATCCCATATACACAGAAGATCAGATACTAAAAAGACATGAGATTTTTACCTGAATTGGAGTATTAAGTTGACTTTCACATATAGTTGTGACCACATAAAGATAGGCTTGATCCTCCATGTACCATTCTTATATATTGTACATCATTTAGAATGTCTCAACTTATTTGATTTAAAAACTTGACTTAAGCATATTCTTTGAACAGATGAAGATGTCTTCGTATCATAGTTAATTAGTGGTTCTTTAACTTTCACCCAACTACATGAATCTGATGTACGAAACGTATATACATAATAGATAACAACTGCTGAAGTGTGCATGCTTCAATGTATGTGATTTAATAAATTCATGGTTCATGACGATACACTTTCCGTCCCATTTTGTTAATTTGTTTAGTATTATATTTTGGAATGTTTCGAAAGATGCCAATTTTCCATTTAAACCAACAATATTTTATTTATCGTCCAAAATTATCTTTTTCTTTTATTATGAATTCAGGAAGTTCACTAAACTCTGTGCAAAAGTTGGATCAACGACCAATAAATATATTAGCGAATTTTGATTTTCGTCTTTTGATATCTTTTCCCCCGGTTGTGCACCAAATAACTCCACATGCCAAGAGAATCATTTCTACCCCTTAGGACTATCATTGCTGTTTTATTGTTTCATTTTTGCTTGCTAAAATCCTTTTCCAAATTTCTTCACGTTTAAAATGTGCCTATTCAGTATTTATTCAAGTTGATTGCCGGGGACCAAAGTATCAAAGCTTCAAACCGTGTTTCTATTGAGATGAAATCCAGCAGTCAAGTGAGCCATGAGGGCTCTTTCTTTTCAAGGCATCTTGGAGCCACATGCAATGAGATCTCAACAAAAATGGCCAAGGGTTTAGCACTTTTGCTGCTTTTCTCTTTATTATTCTTTACCCTATTCAGCATATTCAGAGCCCGCTCAGCTGATGGCCTTTTCTCAGAGCTTTTCTATCATCAATTAGAAAAACAAGGTACTTTTTCTTTTTCAAGAAAACTGTATATATAGAACATGCATTTGACTTAAATATTTTGCACAAAGACGTGTGAATATTTTTTGTACGCGCCCTTACCAGATAAGTTATTTTTCCGTTTATCTCATCTGGAATTTTTTAGAACATAAAGCCTTGAAAAAATGTGATTAGTTGGTCATCTTTAGAAATGTTTTCTGGAAAAGCTACACACAGGCAGGGAAGAAAAGTAGCTCCTCGAGGCAATTTTAACCGCTAGAAATTTTTTCTTCCTTGTTAGCAACTCCATGATATTTTTAAGTTCGATATTTTTGGAATGTCATCCTGTATTTGCCTCTTAAAAGATAAGAAGAGTAACTCAGTTGTATGTGATGGAAGGTATTATATCACGGATTCAGTCTAATCATATCACAATCATATCCAAAATATAATTATATCAAAGTATTTATTGTAATTGGCATATGCAATAGATAGTGACTAGAATTCAAATACAAATAAACTCTATTATATCTTTTTCAAATCAACGAAAAAATTTACGTGATACTTGTCTAACATGGTATCAGAGCATAGAGTAGAAAAGAACACCTTAGGACATTCTGCAACTCTCCCCTGGCTACATTGGCGGGATATCTAGAAGTCTGGGACACCCGTTCCGTTGAGTACTTGTCTGGTGGTATATCATTGATTTTTCTTTCAGAAAGAACACGAACATGTGTCTCTCAATCGGATCATCAGTATTCTCTACATTAGGCAGAACAGAAAGTTCTTCATTAAGGCGTGGATCACTTATTTCTTGTTGGACATTCAACAAAGGAGACTCATCGGTAGTGGAAACTGACTCGTAGACTCTTCCTTCATTGGGAGAGGTCTCCTCGATGGCGGCATCTGCTCGTTCTTGTTGGATAGTTGTTAGACAAATAAAGCTATGTAACCAATCTAAAAACTCATTCAATTCCCCCTCGTGAGGGCGAGGGGTGGTTATTAAAAAATACTCGGATTCGAGGAATACACGGTCTATTGACATGGATTCGACTGGTGGTGAGATTATAACACCGGTAGCCCTTCAGGTGGACAACATACCCGACGAAAACACATGTTTCAACACATGAGTCTAGTTTGGAGCGTTAGGTTTTTGGGATATGTGCTAACGTTTGTAAAGAAGACTTAATGTCAAGAACTTTTGTGCATAGTCAGTTTAGGAGGTAGACTGAAGTATTGTCAGCTTCGGGCCAGAAGTGTTTATGGACATGTGACTCGAGTAACATAGCTTCTGTCATTTCGAGGATAATATGATTTTTTCTTTTAGCTACACCATTTTATTCTAGTGTATTTGGATAGGTTGTTTGATGCATCAATCCGTTATATCGGAAGAACAATTTTAGACGTTCATTCATATTTGTTGTCATTATCCGAGCGTAGGATCTGAATTTTGGCGTTGTACTGTCTTTGGACCATGTGAAAGAAATGGATAAATTTTTCTGGGACTTCAGATTTTTTTTTCAGGAAGTATACACACGTCATATAGGAGAAACCATCAATGAATAATAAGAAATACTAAACTGACTACGACTAGGTATATGTACTGGTCCCCATATGTCAGAATACATCAATGAAAAGATATTGTCAATTCGAATATTATTTGGTCGAAATGTAGCAGTTTGACTTTTTGTACGAATACATGTCTCACAAGGTATATGAACTATCTTATTGGTAAACAAACTACAAAATAGTAGTTTAAGATAACTGAACGAAGGGTGACATAGACGTCGGTAACATAGCCACAGTTGCGTGTTGGCCGTCCTGTGAGCGAGACCAGCTCTGTTGAGCGACCTTGTCAATGTAGTACAAGCCTCCTTGCTCAGTCCCACGTCCAATTATCTCATTTGTATGTATGTCCTGCAAGAGATAATAATAAGGATACATGAGAACCATACAATTGAGTTCTTTGGTGGCATGGCTAAGAAATAACAATTTAGAGGATAACGCAGGAATATAGAGATATCTACTGAGTTGCATGTGTGGAGAAACCATAATGGGGCCTTCACTTTGTACAGAAACTAATTCACCGTTCGCAGTTTCAGTATGTGTTTCAAGGGTTTAGAGAGGTATAGAAGCTCGTTAGGGTCGTCAGTCACAGTGTCAGTGGCTCAGCAGTCGAAGATCCACTCATGGATTCTATCTAAAAAGTATACCTAAGGTAGAGTTCATGTGATGGGTTTGTGAAAAAATTTTAGATTTTTAGGGGTCGTCTGTATTCTCATAAAACTCATAAGGAAAATCTATAATTTTAGAAAAAAACAATGACTGAATTTATAATTTTAAAAGGTTGGGGATAAAAATCCCTAACCCCCATACCTCCATTTTCTCTACTGCCGCCCAGTCCACCTCTACCTCTATAACCAGCAAATCCATAAAAAGTCATGCCTTGCCTCTTGAGAGCATAAACAACATCCATTTTCGTCACCGCCTTCCTCCTTGCATGCTCTATGTATTTTACAACATCAAGAATCACATTCTCCCAGAATATCTTCAGAACTCCTTTATAGATCAGCCTGCTGATTTGCTTCACTCCGCCTCGCTGAGCCAATAGACCAATAGCCAGTGTGATTCCCTAGATATTGGCTCCCAAAACTTTCCGACAACGTTGTGCTCCTCCCTTTCGCAATCCTTTGCCTCCATTCTCACGACCTGACATTTTCGCTCACTGAAAATGAAAAATTGAGAGGGAAGGTTAAAAAATGAGGGGATTGCTGTTGGTCTTCAGCGGCTGCTTGTCGCCTACAGCCAATTTTTTTTTATTTGATGTGTATAAGGAGGACAATTTGTTTTGAGAAGGTGGGTTAAGCTTTGGCCATGTCGAGGTCGGGTGCCGCTGGAGTTCTGGCCGAGTAAGGTTTCCTCCTTCCTTTTTTCCAAACAATGAGAAAAGTATTCTGAGCTCTATAGGTTCGGAAACTGCTCTGATACCATGTTAGACAAGTAACGCTGATCATACTTTGTTATTCAAGAAAAGAGGGAACCTAATCGTGTGTCTAATTATATATGTGGACAATATGATCATCGCAGAAAATGATAAAGAGGAAACCTCACGGCCCTGGGAAACCTGTTTACAGAGTTTGAAATGAAGGACTTTGGTGGATTGAAGTACTTTCTTGGGATTGAAGTTCTATGGTCGATGATGAGAATCTTTGTGTCGCTTCGAAAGTACATTCTTGACTTGCTAGGTGAGATTCGGATGATTGATTGCAAAAAGAGTGAGATGACGATATGCGTGAACCATAAACTACAAATAATGGAAGGTGCACCAGGAGCAAATCGAAAACATCATCAGAGACTTGTAGGAAAATTGATTTATCTCTCCCACACCAGACCAGATATAGCAGATGTCGTGGGAGTTGTAAACCAGTTTATGCATCAACCACAAGAAAACCACATGGAAGCAGCAACAAGGATAGTACATTATTTGAAGGGAACACCAAGCAAGAGAATAGTGTTTCAAAAGCATGGACACTTAGACGTGGAGGTATATATTGATGCTGACTGGGTAGGCAGCCCAAATGAGAGACAGTCCACTTCCAGGTACTTTGCCATGGTCGGAAGAAATTTAGCTATGTGAAGAAGCAAGAAACAGAAAGTAATTGAGTTATCAAGTGCATAAGCTGAACTGAGAGGAATTGTGAAGGGTTTTATGAAAGCATTTTGGCTAAGGAAGATAATGCACAAGATTGGTTTTCCTCTAAGGCTTCCTACTAAGCTAATGTGTGAAAACAAGGCGGCGATAAGTATCTTCGAGAACTCAGTGCAGCTTGATCGAACCAAACATATAGAAGTGGATCGACATTACATCAAAGAGAAGCTTGAGGAAGGTATCATTGAGCTCGCGTTTGCAAAGTCTGAATATCGGCTAGCTGATATCCTCACAAATGCCGTCACCAGAAGGATCTTTGACTCGGTACTTTGCAAGTTAGGCATTGGCGATCCCACTGGCCAACTTGAGGTGGAGTGATGGAAAATATCAAATCAAAGATTCAGTCTGTTATATGACAATCATATCCAGAATGTGATATATCAATTGTATTTATTGTGATTGGCATATACCACTAGATTTCAACTATAAATAGGCTCTATGTATTTTATTCAAATCAATAAAAATGACTTTAATTCACGTGATACTTATCTAATAGTAGTTTTCCACCAGGTTTGTTGTGTAATAAAATAATAGTATTTTTTTGACGGGAATTATAAAATAAAATAGAAACTTGAACGATGTCAATTAATCAGTAAAATATAGAACGTGTAGCGCTCACACTATCTGTTTTCGTTAATCTTCTATACATTTATGATGCTATTTTTATTTCATAAGTTCATTGTAAATTGTAGTCCTCATGTTTGATATCAGTGAGGCATACTCTATATTAAAGTGTATATCCTCATAGTTTATACTCTATATTCTTGTTTAAGATATCTCAAAATCTTAGAAACAAATTGAATTATCCTAAGTTTCAACATTGTGTTTGCAACTGATAAACACAATGCATTAATAAGTAATCAAAGGTAAAACTAGTAATAACCTGGTGATATTGTTAATGAAAAGATATTATATTTGAATTTCGTCTTCAAAATCGTTTGTAATTTTAGGTTTCGAGGAGCAATGAGAGAGTCTTATTTTTTGTTGTGATTATGATAATCATCATTAATTGGATACAATTAATATTTTCCCTTTCATATATGAAGTGCTTGAACACAGAATATAGAATGACTCTACAACGTTATCACCATATGTATATGTGTTTATATCTATATGTGTATGTATTTGTTCACATGCTATAAAGTTTCATGTAAAAATTCAATATACAGAAGTGTCTCATGTATTTGCCTTTTAAAATAGAAGACATCTGCTACTTATTCAGTTCCTGAATTATTGTTTGATTTAAGAATATTTTATGCGTACTTTTACAACCATATTTACGAACAAAAAATAAAGATAATACACGATAATGTAGCAAAAAAGAGAGGAAAAAGTAACTTGGTGACACATTTACTTGTTAGACACCATAATTGAATTATGTCTCAAAAAATTATGATTCCTAATTTGGATCATCAGACTTTAATGGACTGGACACATGGTTCTGTGATGATAATCATCATCATTTTGATATAATTCTTCTTCTTAGTGAGGGTGGACTTGGAGCAACTGGTAAAGTTGCTTTGTGACCTTGTGGTCACGAGTTCGAACCGCAAAAACAGTCTCTTGTACAAAGTATAGAACAATGCTTCGTACATCAGATCGCTTGGGATCTGACATTTCTCTGAACCCTGCGCAAACGTAAAAACCTAATGCACCAAGAACTTCTTGTTCTTATGGGTTTTGATATATGAATTGGTTGAGCACAGAACATATAATATTTGTACATCCATTCCCAGTATATACATAGATCTTTATTCATATGTCACACTGGTTCATGTAAACAATTCAACATGAATATTCATGAAACTTGATGAAATGGCAGAGAGCTTGAGTGCCAACAAGGGAGCAGCAGCTAGTGGTTGATGTCACTAACGGAGTCTAGCTGAGTGATCAAGGAAGCACAATCCGTGTAGAGATCACATTGTGGTTGTTGGATTGTTTATGGCGAAGTACGAACGTCTACGAAACGGTTTGGAGGAGTGACTGCTGCAGAAAGAATCAAATGTTGAAATTGCAGCAGAGGAGCTGAAGTCAATTGGAGTAGTGGTAGTTAGGAGTATTATGAGATGACTGTTTTACCCTTAGGTGTATAGCGTAAGGGGACAGTTAATGAGGGACATTTTGGTAATTTTGCATTGTATTCATATTTTCCCGCCTTGCGTCGTCTTCTTCCCGTGTTGTATCCGAAAGCTGTATATATAGCCTTTAGGTGGTGTGATCAAGCAATTGAATTGACGGTTATCTTTCTCTCTTAATAAAAATTTTCTCTCTACCTTTCACGATTCGTTCTCTCAGTTTCCTTTGCTTGAATGTTTCAATAGTTTTATGTTAATCGGAACCTTGAGATCTTTTGATTGTAGTATCAATTTGTTCTTCGCTCTGTGTTTGTTGAACTATATCATGGTATCAGAGCTTTGATTGATGTATTTTGAGCTTTGATTGATGTATTTTGGTACGTTTCCCAAATCTACTTCTTCTGCAATGGCGAACAATCAAGCATCTCCTTCCAATCAAGCATCTCCTTCCAATCAAAATCAAACTACAATTACGGATCCAACCGATGATCCTTTATTCCTGCATCCTAGTGATAATCCTGCGTTGGTGCTTGTTCAACCTCTATTGGACGGAAATAACTATCACGGCTGGAGTAGAACGATACGTAGAGCCCTGGAGTCTAAGAATAAAGCAGGTTTTCTTGATGGAACAGTGGTAAGACCTCATGAAACTAACCGTAGATTTAATGCTTGGTCTAAGGCAAATAATATGGTTGCCTCTTGGTTAGTAAATTCTGTAATTCCCAGCATTGGTCAGAGTGTCATGTGGATTGATAATGCCGTCGATATTTGGTCAGATTTGAAATTTAGATATGGCAATGCGGATGCCTTTAGGCTGTCGGATTTACAGGAAGAATTCTTCTCTGTTAAGCAAGAAAACATGTATGTGACTGAATACTACACCAAATTGAAGGTTATATGGGAAGAGCTTTCTGTCCTTAGATCAATACCAGTGTGTTCATGCACTAGATGTACCTGTAATCTGTCCACATAAGTGAGGAAACTTATAGAGAATGACTATGTGATAAAATTTCTGAAAGGTCTCAATGATGATTATGAAGCAGTCAAGTCACAAATATTGTTAACTACCCTGCTTCCTGATATTAATACAGCGTTTGCCATGGCTGTAAAGCTAGAAAGGAAATTGATGTATAGTAATAGTCAGCTGCAGTTCAATAACAGTCCAACTGCCTTAGTTAATCACAGAGCTTACTCATCATCAGAGGTGTCACACCCTTCAGGACCTGTCATGGCAGTTCAAAGATCAATGGGAGGAGGTTACAGGAGGGAGGCACAGAGAGGATATGGTGGTTCAGGCTTCAAACGACCATTTTGTACCTTTTGTAACACACTAGGACACACTGTGGACAGGTGCTATAAGAAACACGGATTTTCACCGGGATTCAAGCAGAGACCACAAGTGAACTATGTCAATGGAGATGAGGAGTTCATTCAAGAAGACGTGGTGTATCAAAACACTGATGATGGTTCTGTGACACAGAACGCAGACTATGCCTGTATGCAAAGCACCCCTCCAATATCACAGGAGCAATATGCGCAATTGATGAGTTTGCTCCAGGAACACAACGTCTCAAACCAGAAAGGAGTGGTTCAGAAACATGAGAGCACAGAAGGACATCATGCGGTGATGAGTGCTCAAAGTCATGTTGTGGCTGGTAAGCAAGCAGGTAACTGTGCAGGTAAGGCTTTAAACTTATGGATTGTAGATTCTGGAGCCACAGATCACATTTGTTGCAGCATGTCTTTATTTGACTCCTTTGAACATGTACAATCTTTACATGTCACCCTTCCTAATAACCAACTCGTTGAGGTGTCACATGTTGCCATTGTCACCATAGAACCATCCCTTATACTCAGAAATGTGTTGTTTGTGAATGCATTTGCTTTCAATTTAGTTTCCCTCAGTAAGCTTGTTGTCTCGGATGGTTACGAAATAATTTTTAAGTCCAAAAGCTGCTTGATACAGGATCAAAACAACAAGAAGACGATTGGTTCAGCTGACCTGCACCAAGGCCTTTACTACCTGCGCACTTCACCCATTCAACCATCAGCACATTCTGCCTCCACACTTCCTGCTCCTCACCAACCAATTCAACATTCCAAGCATCTTCTCTGGCATTCTAGGCTGGGCCACTTGAGTGAATCAAGGATGAAAGAGGTCCATAAAAGAGATCCTGTAGTCCCTATTGCAGAATGCACTTCTGAATGTCTTGTATGCCCACTTGCCAAACAGAAACGCAACCCATTTCCCTTATCTTCCTCTACATCCAAAAATCCCTTTTCCCTTATTCATGTAGACATCTGGGGGCCATACAAACATTGTACCATGTATAGACAAAAATACTTCTTGACTATAGTAGATGATTTTTCTAGGTATTGCTGGATTTATTTGATGCAAGCAAAATCTGAAACTCAATACATACTGAAAAGTTTCTGCAAATATGTTCAGGTGCAGTTTGATACTCACATAAAAGTGATTCGTTCGGATAATGGACAAGAATTCAAAATGTCACAATACTATGCTTCTGAGGGAATAGTACATCAAACTAGTTGTGTTCACACCCCCACAGCAAAATGGCACGGTTGAAAGAAAGCAGCAACACTTACTCAACGTTGCCAGAGCCTTAAAAATCCAATCAAATCTGCCTCCTAGCTACTGGGGTTTCTGTGTACAGCACGCAGCATACCTAATAAACATCCTTCCTACTCCTCTGTTAAACAATAATACACCGTATGACCTGCTGTTTCAAAAGGCTCCAGAGTATCAAAATTTGAGAGTCTTTGGATGTCTAGCATTCGGCCTGAATACTCAGCCTCATAAAGAGAAATTTGCTCATAGATCTAAGAAAAGTATCTTCCTAGGGATCTCTCTTAATACTAAAGGTTATATCCTTCAGGATTTGGCCACCAAAGACATTTTCATTTCTAGAGACTTTCAATTCCATGAGTACACATTTCCCTTTCACTCAATCTCCCAACCAGACTTGACCTGTGTCCCACTGCCTCAACCAATCACTCAGAATCTTGATCTGCCCAACTTGCCTGTGCTTTCTGATGCCATCACAGACATACCTGATCCAATACCTTCAACACCTCATCATTCTTCTTCCTTGCCTCATATCACTTCTCCATCTTCAGCCACAGATCAGCATTCACCTACATCTGATGAATCCCCTGCTGAGACTCCTGTTGACATTTCCTCAATTAGCATTGACTTACCTGTTACTCATCCACTCAACACGTCTAATATTCGACCTACCAGAGAAAAGAGAACCCCATCCTATCTTCAGCAATACTGTTGTAATCAACTCACCTCTACCAGTACTCATCATCACATGTCCTCTCCACATAATCTTGAAAATTCATTCAGCCTAGCATCTTTGGCTCCTCACTACAAAACATATGCTTTAAATCTAAGCCTGCATTTGGAGCCTTCTTCTTATGCAGATGCAGCAAGACTTCCACAGTGGCAAGCAGCAATGGATGCTGAGTTACAAGCCTTGCAGGATAACCATACCTGGGAGTTAATGTCATTGCCCCCTGGAAAACGGCCAATTGGATGTAAGTGGGTTTACAAGGTCAAACTGAAGCAAGATGGAAGTGTAGAGAGATACAAAGCGAGGCTTGTTGCCAAATGGTATACTCAGCAGTATGGAGTCGATTACCAAGATACCTTCTCACCCGTAACTAAAATGACAACAGTGAGAATGGTTTTGGCATTGGCAGCACGTCAAGGATGGCATGTACAGCAGATGGATGTCAACAACGCATTTCTCCATGGGGATCTTAATGAAGAAATATACATAGAGCTTCCTCCTGGTCTGGGGACATCACGGCAGAACCTTATGTGCAAGCTTCAGAAGAGCCTTTATGGACTGAAACAGGCTAGTCGTGAGTGGAACTCAAAACTTACACACTTCTTGCTATCTCAAGGATTTAAGCAGTCCAAAAATGACTACACTCTATTTACGAAATTTGTAGGATCTGCGTTGTTAATCCTTCTAGTCTATGTGGATGACATTGTAGTGTCCTGCTCTGACTTATCTGCTATCAATCAAATCAAGACTTCCCTGCATTCAGAGTTCAAGATTAAGGATTTAGGGGACCTTAGATACTTCCTTGGTATAGAAGTAGCTAGGTCCCAAGGGGGGTTACTTATCAATCAAAGGAAGTACACGATGGAATTGCTTGCTGAGACTGGTTTTCTTGCGTCCAAACCAGCCAGGAGTCCTATGGAGAGCACTACGAGGCTGACTCACGATGATAGTCCTGCACTTTTAGACAAAATGCAATATAGAAGTCTCATAGGCAAGTTGATCTACTTGACCATCACTAGGCCGGATATATCCTTTGCAGTACAGCAACTGAGCCAGTTCTTGGACTGCCCCACTGAAAATCATCAAAGGTCAGCACACAGACTGCTGAGGTACTTGAAAGGAACTATGGGACAAGGACTTATGTTTCCTACTAAAGGAGAGTTGAGACTAAGAGCCTTTGTAGATTCAGATTGGGCGGGCTGTAATGAAACCAGAAGGTCAATCACGGGATATTGCGTTTTTCTAGGTGATGCTTTGATATCTTGGAGAGCAAAAAAGCAGACAACCGTGTCTAAGTCTTCTGCTGAAGCGGAATACAGGGCCATGGCATCATTAGCTTGTGAGGTTCAATGGTTATTGTATATGGCGGATGACTTGAAGTTGAGTAGACAGACTCCAGTTGAGGTGTTCTGTGATAGCAAGAGCGCTATGCACATTGCTGAAAACCCCGTTTTTCATGAGAGAACCAAACATATAGAGATAGATTGTCACATTACGCAAGAGAAGGTGCAAAACGGGACATTGAAGCTGATGCCTATAAGGTCGGATTTGCAGTTGGCTGATTTGTTCACGAAGCCTTTGGACTGTGGGAGGCTGGAAATTCTAATGAAGTCTTTGGGGGCTCTCAACATATATAGCAAGCATAGCTTGAGGGGGGGTGATGAAATGGCAGAGAGCTTGAGTGTCAACAAGGGAGCAGCAGCTAGTGGTTGATGTCACTAACGGAGTCTAGCTGAGTGATCAAGGAAGCACAATCCATGTAGAGATCACATTGTGGTTGTTGGATTGTTTATGGCGAAGTACGAACGTCCACGAAACGGTTTGGAGGAGTGACTGCTGCAGAAAGAATCAAATGTTGAAATTGCAGCAGAGGAGCTGAAGTCAGTTGGAGTAGTGGTAGTTAGGAGTATTATGAGATGATTGTTTTACCCTTAGGTGTATAGCGTAAGGGGACAGTTAATGAGGGACATTTTGGTAATTTTGTATTGTATTCATATTTTCCCGCCTTGCGTCGTCTTCTTCCCGTGTTGTATCCGAAAGCTGTATATATAGCCTTTAGGTGGTGTGATCAAGCAGTTGAATTGACAGTTATCTTTCTCTCTCAATAAAAATTTTCTCTCTACCTTTCACGATTCGTTCTCTCAGTTTCCTTTGCTTGAATGTTTCAATAGTTTTATGTTAATCGGAACCTTGAGATCTTTTGATTGTAGTATCAATTTGTTATCAAAACTCAACAGAAATAATTATCAAAACTCAACAGAAATAATTATCCTGCCCAGTATTTCTGTTATGAGCGTAGTGCAGAACCTAAATTAGGATTTGATTTTTTTTCATTACCATTTCTTCAAACATTTACATGTAATCTTTTTTTTTTTTTTTTGGCTCATGATATATGTAGTGCTAAAGAATATTTTTAATCAAGGCGAAGGGCCAAAAGATTCCAACTCTTCCCAGTCAGTTGCTGAGAAGACAGATGATAAGCTGCTGGGAGGCCTTCTGTTACCTGGATTTGATGAAATCTCATGCCAAAGTAGATACCAATCAAACATATACCGCAGAACACAACCTCGACAGCCTTCTTCTTACCTTGTCTCAAGACTCAGAAAATATGAAGCACTTCACAAACAATGTGGTCCTGGCACTGATTCTTACAACAAATCCTTGGAGAATCTCAGACATGGTAGAGAAGTGACAAAAGATTCAGCTTGTAAGTATGTTATTTATGTTCCTGATAAAGGATTAGGCAACAGAATCCTCACCATGGCAGCGACATTCCTTTATGCCCTCCTCACTAATCGAATCTTGCTTATTGGCTATGGAGGTCACACGCAAGATCTTTTTTGTGAGCCATTTCCAGAGGTTTCTTGGCTGCTTCCCTCTGATTTTCCCATTGATCCGCACGCAAGTTTCAATCGTTCTTCGCCTCATACATTTGGGAACATGTTGAAAAATGATTCCTTCAGAAACTCATCAAGTGTGCCACCATTTATGTATGTATATTTGGCAGATGATTATGGTGTCCGCGACAAGCTTTTCTTCTGTGATCAACATCAATCATTGCTCCAAGATGTTCCATGGCTTCTAGTCAATAGTGATCTCTACTTCGCTCCGGGCCTTTTCTTGATCCGATCTTTTCAGCAAGACCTTAATAATTTATTTCCAGAAAAAGGAACAGTCTTTCATCATTTGGGCCGGTATCTTTTTCATCCGTCTAACTCAGTTTGGGGCCTTATTACAAGGTACTATGAAGCTTACTTAGCGAAAAAGGATGAGATTTTGGGCATCCAAATAAGAGTCTACCCTAGTTATGCGCCTAGAAAAACTCCTTTACAAGACCAAATTTTGGCTTGTTCAAGGAAGGAGAATATGCTGCCTGAAATTAACAAAACAGAACCTATCATCAAAAAACTGGGAAAACAAAAAACAAAAGCTGTTTTGATTACATCTTTAACTACTAGTCATTACGAAGAAATAAAACAAATGTACTGGCAGTATGCGGCAGTTACAGGAGAAGAAATCTCGGTTTACCAACCGAGTCATGAAGAAACACAAAGAAGTTGGAACCAAATGCATGAGAGGAAAGCACTGGCAGAAATCTATCTTTTGAGCATGAGCGATAAGCTAATAATTAGTGGAATGTCAACCTTCGGTTATGTTGCTCAAAGTCTAGGGGGTCTGCGCCCATGGATACTTCGCATGCCTCTTGAGGGGAAAGTTCCTAATCCCCCTTGCAGTCTTGCCATTTCCATGGAGCCTTGCTATCACTGTTCCCCAGTTTATTATTGTGGAAATAAAACAGGCATTAATACAACTCAAATTTTACCTTATGTTCGAGGTTGTGAAGACATTGTCCCCGGTCTTAAGCTAGTTGATTAGTGCAATTGGTCCTTTAGTGTTCTGTTTCATTTTCACGTTTTTGAGCTTGGACACCTTGGACATGATATGGACGGTTTCATAAACATTATGAAGAAAAACTCTCGTATCCTTTGTGTATACTATTTCTTTGTCATTTTATCATTGCTACAAATTATTTCTCAGATTGTTTGAATGGTTCTTTTTGTTCATTTGGTCAAATTCAAGGAATAATATTTTCCATTGATGATCATTAACAGTACATTCGGTCTCTAAGTTTTACAGAATTTCCTAACTATGGAATACAGAATCTCTACTAATGATGATTGCTGATTTATTTACAGTATCATCAGTATATGGTGAGTAAATATCTTGCTAACTATGGTATGATTTTACATTAATTCGTACAATATTAACACTTCCCCTCAAGTTGAACTGTGGGGTCTCCGATGTTCAACTTGCGCAGTACGTATTCAAAAACTCGTCCATTTACTGCCTTGGTTAGAATGTCTGCGAGTTGATCTTCCGAGCGAACATGAGGAAGTGTGATAACTCCTTCATCGAGTTTTTCCCTCATAAAGTGTCTATCTACCTCAACATGTTTGGTACGATCATTTTGAATTGGGTTTTCTGATATACTAATAGATGTTTTATTATTGCATCGTAAACACATTGGATCATGTGTCTGAAAACCAAGCTCCTAAAGCAGTTTGCAGATCCAAAGTATTTCTGTGATATCTTTTACGATATTCCGAAACTCTGCTTCTGCACTGGACAATTCCACTACTTTTTGCTTTTTACTTTTCCACGTGACAACATTGCCACCAACTAGAGTAATGTAACCTGACGTAGAGCGCCGGTCCACCTGACTTCCTGCCCAGTCAACATCATTGTATGCCTCGATCCTAAGATGACCGTTATTTTTGAAGAGTAACCCGACCCCTGGAGTTCCTTTTAAGTACCTCAGAATTCTGATCACAGCATCCAAATGATATTTCTGCGGGTTGTGCATAAATTGACTGACTACTCCCACAGCGTAAGCAATGTCAAGCCTGATATGTGATAAGTATATCAACTTGCTTACCAAGCGTTGGTACCGTTCCCGATTTGTTGCAGGTGCTCCCTATACCATATCCAACCTGTGATTTTGAACCATTGGAGTATCAGCAGGCTTGGCGTCAAGTAGGCCGACTTCTGTTACCAGATCAAGAATGTATTCTTTGAAAATGTAGATCCCATCTTGTGACTGTAGTACTTCGATTCCCAAGAAGTATTTGAGTCCTCCAAGGTCCTTCATTTCGAACTGAGTGAACAAGTATTTCCTGAGACGAGAAATTTCATTTATCGTTTCCAGTAATGATCATATCATCAACATATATAATAGGACAAGTAACAAATCCTCCCTGGTTTTTAATGAACAACGTGTGGTCAGTGTTGCTCTGTTTGTACCTGTCTTTTCTCATGGCGGAAGTAAACCGGCCAAACCATGCCCGGGGTGACTGCTTGAGCCCATAAAGGGCCTTTTTCAACCTGTATACATGTCCAAGTTTGAACTCATCGGAGAAGCCTGGGGGTGGTTCCATGTATACCTCTTCTTTTAAGTCACCACGTAGAAATGCGTTTTTAACATCGAATTGTTGCAAGGGCCAATTGTTATTAGCTGCGATAGAGAACAGCACCTTAATGGTGTCAATTCTGGCTATTGGTGACAACGTTTTGGAATAGTCCACTCCATACGTCTGTGTAAATCCCTTGGTTACAAGCCTCGCTTTGTGTCTCTCAATGCTTCCAACAGATTTATACTTAATATTGAACACCCATTTGCATTCAACCACTCGTTTCCTTGTTGACAACATACACGGTTCCCACGTTTTACTTCTCATAAGTGCATTCATTTCTACCAGCATAGCTTCCTTCCATTGTTATTGAGTACACGCCTCTTCCACTGTTTGGGGTATTTCCTCAGAGCATATTGTGGTCAAGAAGCTTCTTGCTGTATAACACACGTTTTGTTCATGTATGGATATAGGATATTTGGAGGCTCGAGCAACTTTGGTTGGAGAGTACCTTTTATGTGGAACTCTTCTATTTTTTTTGGTGGTAGAACACGCCCATGTTCTTCTGTCATAATGTTAGTATGGTCCAACTCAATGTGTCCTGGATTATTCGCAGTGTATTCAGTTACTGTGTCAAGGAAATGATTATGAGGAGTATGAGAAAGATGATTATCGAGATTACACTAGGTTGAGTCATCTGTATGTTAACTAAGAATTGGATTATCAGAAGAATTATGTATACCTTCATTTACCTGTTGGGACGCATTCATCTGAGGAGTCTCCTTGTCGGGTACAGAGGCGATGGTCGTATTATCTTAGGGAGCTATAGTGCAGTCGGAGCCATCTACTTGCCGTGTTGGTTCAGTCAGTGACCATTATGGATTTGACAACCAATCGAGATAATCATCATTAGTAATCTCCCCCTAAGACCAAGATGGGGTAGCAAAGAAAAATTCGGTTTTTAAGAACACACAGTTCATGGTAACATAGATTCGGCGGGTGCGAGGGTTGTAACACCGATATCCTTTTGGAGTAGAAGTGTAGCCAACAAAAACACACTTTTGGCACAGGGGTCAAGTTTGGCTCGGTGAGTTTTAGGTATATGGAGAAGAACGGTGCAGCCGAATACTTTGGGAGGTAGGGTTAAGAGTGAAGGAATTTTTTTGACTGGATAAAGTTTGTAGGGGTGTTTTATGGTGAAGTATAATGGTGGGTAGGCGATTACTAAGATAGGTAGCGGTGGACACAGCCTCTGGCCAAAAACCCCGAGGAACAGACGACTCAAGCATCATTGTGCGGACATTTCAAGAAGAATGTGGTTTTTTCGTTCTGCCACACCATTTTGTTCAGGGGTATCGGGACAAGAGGTTTGGTGGATAATTCCAGTATTACGGAAGAAATTTTTTAGTGCCCCATCGAAGTATTCCCCTCCATTGTCTGACCGAAGTATTTGGATAGTCGAGCAGTACTGTGTTTTTATCATATTGTAAAATTCAACAAATTTGTCGGTAACATTAGATTTGTGTTTTAAGAGATAGAGTCACGTCGTACGTGAATAGTCATCAACAAAAATAATGAAATATCGAAAGCCCAAAGGGGTAGGATGGGGTGATGGTCCCCACACATCAAAATGTATTAAGGAAAAAATGCGATCCACGCGTGTCTTATTTGAGCGTTAAGTCACTTGTGGTTGTTTGGCCCGGAGGCAAATGTCACAAGTAAAAGTACTTAAAGAATCAGAAAAACAGTTATGGAAAAAGTTTTTGAAGATAACTAAATGATGAATGTCCCAAACGACGATGCCATAACCATAACTGACGAGAGACCGTATCGGTGGCAAGATTAAACTTGCCCTGTTGCACGACTGCATCCACGTAATAAAGGCCCTCGCGCTCAGTACCACGTCTAATGATCTCCTGAGTATGAATGTCTTGTAACACGCAAAATGACGGATACATAAGTACAACACAATCCAATTCTTTGCTGAGTTGGCTAATGGAGAGTAATTTAGTCGAAAGGGATGGAACAAATAGGCAATTTTTAATAGTGACATTAGGGTTAAGCTCTATAGGACCATTTCCATAGACCGGGATAGTCTCTCCATTTGCGGTTTCGACGTGTGTCTTAGTTGGTGAAGTCTTGGATCAAATGACATTGTATCTGTAGCACCGCAATCGAATATCCAGTCGGTCTTTTTAAATTGGGAGTTGGTTCGATGTGCTTGTGATGTAATGGGTTGTTGAGGGCTTTTTCACCGACTGGGACCGGGTTCAATATTTTTGGAACTTTGGGGGTCACAATTAGAGGAATTGGAAAGTGCTGGGGGTTGGACTGTAACATCTGAAATATTTGGGGCGGGAGGCGCATAACTAGAGTCTGAATGGACCATATTATCATTTGAAAGAAGACTAGGGGCCTGTATAGCTATTTGTTGGGGGGACTAAAGGGATAAAATTTGTCTTTAAAGGGAAGTGGGGGTTAGGGTTATTTCCTACCCGGTTACCTGGGACGCCGTCTTCTCTGTTTCCTTTTTCCTTGGGGTTGCTCTGGCAGTGCTGTTCTGAGTTCTGGCCACTGCTTCCTCCTTCTTTATCAAAGGAATCTGAGGGCTGCTGCCTTTCCTCCACTTCCGCTGGTGGTGACCTGCTTCCCTTCCCACCAGTCAAGATACCCCAAGATTTGGAAACAACTCTCCTTTTTGTGCCCCTTTTTTCCACAGTGTTCGCACAGAAGGTGGCTCTTGTCCACCTTGGATGCTAGAAGCAATGGTGGTTGCCCTTTGTCTCCTCCGGTATTGTGGTCTGCGATGGCTTGATACCTACAGTTATCCTATCCCATGTGAGGAGATGAACTCTGAGGGGCCATGTTTGATCAGTCTGGATCTGGTTTTCGCCCGTTTAATTTCTGAGAATGCGGCCTCTATAGTGGGTAAAGGTGTCCTCTTCAGTAATTCTTTCATCTTTGCTTCACACTTGTCGCTGATGGCCGTTAAAAATTGGTACAATCGGAATTCTTGCATTTTCCGATTATATGCGCTGATATCCTCTGGACACTTCATTGGATTTAGATCTAAGGTGTCAATTGACACCCACAAATCCTGGAGGGCATTCCAGCATGCCTCCAGTGAGCTTTCCCCTTGTCTGATATTATTTGTCTTCCTATGCAAGTCAAATACTTATAAGGAATCCCCTTTGATCCGTAGGTTAACGCCAATCCATCCTATAGGGCTTTAGCAGTTGGATAGCGTGATACATTGTTTATCATGCTAGAGTCAACGTTCTGCAGGATCCAGGTAAAAATTGAATTATCATCTTGTTCCCATCTTGGGAACTGTGGATCTGACTGTGATGGCAGAGGAGGCACCCCCGTAAGGTGGGAGCAGCGTCCTCTGCCCAGAATGACCCTATAAATGACCGGAGACCATAGTGCAAAATTGCTGCCTGTTAGTTTGACATCTATATTCAGATTCTCCGGCAGTGGGTTATGTGATGGTAGTGGTGGAGTAAGATTGTCTCTGAGGATATGGGCCACCTGGATGGCTAGATCCCCTGGGTGTATTTGTGGCTTCTGGTTTTGGAGTTTCTGAGGATTCTGGGATTTCTGACATGATGTTTGGGTTATTTGCAAGGAAAGGAGATGCTTCTGGTGGTTAATGCAACGACGACGTAACACTTCGTCTGAGCATATGGGTGATCAGCAGCTTGGATGGCTGATTGTCTATCAGCAACCGGTTGTCTGGTTGAGTGGCTTTTTCCGGGATAGGTATGTTCAAGTGTGGCCGGATATTGGCCGGGAAAGGTTAAGGCAATGATGAGTTTATTCTGAGCCTATGCCCAAAATCCACACATCCTTAGGGATTGTGCCCGCTGATACCATGTTCACTTGGGCAAATTCAATGAATAATATTTTCCGTTGATGATCAGTAACAGTACATTCAGTCTCTATTTTAGTTTTAGAGAGTTTCCTAACTATGGAATACAAAATCTCTACTAATGATGATTGTTGATTTATTTACCGTATCATCACTATATGGTAAGTAAATATCCTCTTAAATATGGTATGGTTTTACATTAATTCGTACAATATTAACACTTTTTTACATGCAGTGGACTTATTGTAACATAAGTACTGTGACAATATCCAGAACGTAAATTGGACACGCAGAATTTAAAGTGGTTGGATGTAAAACCTACCTCTATGGATAGAAATCACTGTTAGGCTTAAACTCCTCAATAACTTTTGCTCTTGAATTTCGTTTCATATGTTTTCAAAGATCTCAGAAGATATTAGTTTGGAGGTATAGAATGCTACCCTTTTTAATTTTTGTTTTTGCTCGTACAGCCTTTGTAATGATACGGGCTGTATATTAAAATTAATGAAGAAACCAATCAGTTCTGTATGTTATTCCTTTATAAATTTATAATCGTTACAGTTATTTCTCAGACTGTTGAATACCCATTCCCTTATTTATCAACAAGGCGTGGGTAACGAACGAATTTTGTGGAAGAGACAGCGGCCTTTAGCGGGACTGTTGTCTTAAATCCCGATCCCAGCTGACCCAGAATCAAAACCAAGCTTCTGTCTATAGCGGATAAAGGAAGTCGAGTGCATGTAACTTTACCCATGTGTTGGAAACATACAGACGTTTTCAAATGAATAAAAATTGTGTGAAGTTGTGTCGATACCGACAATTTAGTGAGTCATTTTGCTTTATTCTATTATCATCGTATTCCAAAATAAAAGACAGATATGACTTTCACTCCATTAGAAATAGAACAATCTTGTCCATCAATACCCAAGGTAAATAAATACAGTGCCAAACCAGGCTGTTGGTTGCAAAGTGCTTTTAGGGAAACAATGTGTAAGACTCGTTTCGTTAGACCCAAATTGCAACTGGCCGCGACGCAAGGATTTGCTAGTTCGAAGATACGTGAACATTTTCCCATGAGATTATTGGGGAATTGGCAAATGAATAATAAGGACTACATGAGCATATGTATAATATTGAAAACCAGAAGGACGTTCACATCCGAAATAGAGCAACAAGTAGACAGTACAATAATTCTAGTGTTTCATTATCAGTATTCCAGTCGCCCAAAAGCTACAATAAGGTATACCACCATAAACGACGATCAGTATTCCAGTGCCATAAAATTTTTCTTTTTTCTTCTCTTTAGCTTATTTTGATTTTAATTCTATTTCTTTTCTTCTAAATGAGATCATTTGCAATCTCATGATTAAGTTCAAACGAAGTTAATAGACACCCAATATTAGGGCATTCACACTATAGTAGCACATGAAGCATCTATTCAATACAAAGTTAATGTCCAAATTTCACAATAGGGTGAATTTTAATGAGGTAGCATCACTTTTGTACTGGAGTACTCTCTACAAGTTCACGTAAGAAAGTTCCCTTTAACAGCATATTGACCGATCTTGTGCAACTAGACACCCAATATCAAACTGCCGCCTCCGGGGTGTATTCGAATGATTAAATTCAAGACACATGACCCTTCGAAAAATATTAGTTCATTTGGGTAGTTTTTATTTTTTTCAGGTGGGATGACTAAGCAGAGCTGGATATTTCGACCACCTAAGGAGATTTGCCTTTCGTTTCTGTTCATTTGAAAATAATGGAATTTGTATCCTGCACAAGATGGGGTAAGACTGCGTATATTAGATCGTAAAACGATACGGTCCTTTTTCGGATTCTCTGTCTCCGGAAACGCCCCGTCTCCTAGCTGTAGCAAAGAGTGTTTATGCAGCCAGTTGTGTTTTACCCCAGAAAGATGAAAGCCTGTGAATTTTTCTGTTACCAAATATGTATTATACAGCCTTGAAATATACATTAATTTACGAGTATTAATTCTTCTTAGTTTCTTTTATTTCTGAACAAGAGGCAGTTTTTATCAGGGAAGTCTATCACACACCATCAATCTCTATAAAGAAAATGTGGAAAGCACAATAAGTCTATCTTTAATCTCAAGGTCTCCTAAAGCAAGTGTCTTACTCCCTAATGTTGTAGTATCATGTTCATGGTAAATCAGAGCAAGTTACTCATGCAACTTATCGTTTTATATTTTACATTGTTTACGTCCTTCCCTTTTTAGCATTCTTATATATTAAATTGGTTCCGCTTCTTATATTGTGAAGTAGCAGTTGATCAATACAGCTTGATATAATGAAATTATATTGTAAAGTAGCAGTTGATCGACACAGCTTGACGTAATTTTCATTATAGATCATCGGAAACAACCTCTGTGTGTTTCTAACACATGAGTATCGTTGCGTACATCCGATCTCTTATGACGGGAGCTTTTAAAGCAAGGGGTAATGTTAATGTTGAGGTTGATATCTTTTAGATAATTTGTGAAGATCTTTTTGCAAGCCACTATACTCAATTTGCAATTCACCAAAAGGAGAAGATGAATAAAATATCTTGAGGCCAGTCTGCTTGTCCTCTCCATGCTCTTCATCCTCCAAACTTGAGATGTGATCATCAACCCAAGTGGACGCTTCCGCTCTAAGATCTTTTTCTTCCTCGAGGAAAGCTCTTCTTTTCAAAACTTCGAATATTTTCTAGATCACTCATAAACTCATCCATGGTGAGTTTGGAAGGATCCTTAGCTTGCACTACAGTCGTTACCTTTGATTACCACTCACTCATGTTGGATATATTTCTTTGTGGGTCGAAATGTTACCAAGTCGTTAAGGTTTATTTTGTGGGCTTTTTACAGTAAGAATCTTTGAGGATATAGTCGACATTTGTTACCTTGACATTAATAGAAACTGGAAAATAGTGGTTTGAGAATTGTAAAATTTATCCAGAATTCTGATATAGAGAATGATACAGACAGCCAGTTCTTACACCAATTTGTAACTTTACTTAAAATGCACAAATTTTATTTGGAGAAAAAAAAGGGTAAATCCTTTGTTTCTGAGTCCTCCACTGGCTCAGCTTTATGAAGCTGCATAGAGGATATAAATCAAAAATTCAACGGTTTTCTAGATGGTTAAGGTGTTATCAAACAACCCACACAAAGAACCCACTACAAATCAGGCATGTAACTCAGCACCCAATTGGATATGATTCAGGCCTTTGGCATTCACGCTTACATAATAATATTACTTCCACACTGCGCGTGCCCTAATGCGTACGTGCACTCTTCTATAGCAATGTTCCAACCGAACCATGTCTGGGTGCCATATTTCTGATAACACAATGTTTTCAGTACGTTCAATTGCATAAATTAAAGAAAAACTTGATCAGATCTTGATAGTGTCTACCGTTCATCTTTCTTGCATCAGATGTTAACCTCGAACCATGACGCAGGCTAACATCATGGCATTTCAATTGCATAAATTAAAGAAACCTTAATTATATCTTTCATAGTGTACCACGTTAGAGCATGTAGTATCTTGAGCTCTCAGAACCGTTAGTAGAATGCATGATTTAGTAAAATACAGTTCAATTACTGTATCATCTATACGACTAATAGAGAATAATAATTTACACATTTATAGACTAAACATATATCTTACTAGACGAATCAAATATGCAACAGAATAGCAGCCACACGTACGATACCAGTAACAGCCGGCTGTAATAGTAGGCAATGACAATAAATAATTCATTTCAAAATTGAGACATCAAGAGTTCGAACATAGGACCTTCTCTTATAATATCATATTAAATTACCTTCTTATCAAAACCATAAAGTTATCAGAGATAGTGGTAATTTATGACATCAAACAACTGTTCTGAAACCACGACATTGATGTGGTGAGCGGACTGTAGTGCTGTCAAGTCAAGGAAATCTAATCCTGACTTATTGCTAAAAGCTAGTTTTCCCAAATCCAGATACAAAACCAATAACCTCACTGCTATTTATCTATCTGCTAGTTTTCGACTCTTTTTCAATGATTAGTCCGAATCAGAATCCGAAAACTCCTCCTGCTTTGCATCCTTGGGTGCCACATCTGTCATGGACGGCGGTACAAGTTGATTCCGCAGCGGCCTTCTACGATTCTTACCATCTTGGCTCGCCTCCTCCTGTCATGGAAAATTTTCACAAGAGTTGTGAGGAATATACTACTGTGATAAGATTCGGAAAAATTCAGAAAAAGTATATCTTCTTTGCCAGAAGCACATGTGTGTGTACTTTGAGGGGGAATAGCCAAATGTCAAATCACTAAGACCACAGGTTCAACACTAACAGCAAATTGAACGGAAGAACAGAGAGGGTAAATAAAGACGAGACGAAAGAAATTGTAAATGCCAACTTCTCAATTTCGTCCCTGTTTGCTCAGAAATAATTAACCAATGTTACGTTATACTTCTTTAGCAATGTAGAAATACGTGTACACTCCGCAACTACCTAGACATTTGTCCCTTTAAAGAAACAGGAAATTAAGTTCCACTTCATAAATTTGTGGGTGTCTCTCTGCAAATGTGTGTGTGAGAAAGAGAAGGGAAGAACAAGAAGGAAAAATAATAATGCCAAAATTGACAAGAGCAATAAATAACGCCAAAACAAGAGAAAGCATTCACTAAAGCAGAGCTGCCAATCATCAAAACAAGAACAAAAAATTGAAGAGGCAAAAAGGAACTCATTCTAGAAACAATGTTTCCTTAATCTAATTCAATTCCAACTCACCTGTTTGCTACACTGAGTTGCATAATAAGTTGAAGTTTCCAAACTCATGCTACAACCGCAGTGATGATAGGTAAACTGTGACAACTCACTGTAGCCTCGATTGCCTTAAACTAAAAGGGAAGCAGGCCCTTGCATGTATCTTATCCAACTAAAATATGAATAATACACGAGCCCCTACACGTCTTGTACGCATGCATCCAACTACCGTACACAATATATAGGTCGAATAACACAGTCAAACTCAAAGAACACTCCACATCAATAACCTGTCCACTTCGTATCAAGCAAGCAGCTAGAGATTGATAAAACGGAATGTTAAATACTGGAGCTCAAAGTTTTCTTTTGATAGCTTACACTATTGATTGGTTGAGTGGTGGATTTTGAGTCCTTCCCCTGATCAGAACGACTTCTCTGGAGCCAAATGCGACCAAAGGACATTAAAGCTACCAAAAGTAAAAATGGGCCAATGCGTGGATCACCAAATTGGTCGTATATTTTTTGTGTGAGGTCACCAATCCTCTGTTTCAAATCCTTACTTGAAGAAGCAATGTTCCCAGAAGCTGTAGACAAAAAGGGATCTGCATCCTCAGGGACAAGCTCAGGACTTTTTGTTCTCTGCAACATGATGGACGCAAATGAAGTAAACCATCAGCTAATTTGCTTGAACACCAGAGGTGTTTGAACATTAACATTCAATATTCAGTTTTATCAGCGGTTACATATAATAGGAAGGCCCACAGAAAGAGACACTCTCCTATACAAACAATACTCACAGACAAATTATAGCTAAACCTCATTCCAGCAAGCAGAAGAAATTGGCTGTATACACCGTACAGTAACCTCTCAAGCCACAACCGAGTAACCATCCTGCTACCTTATAACTCTTGCTTATCACATATACATAATCTGCTGTGATCTAATACAGATAAGTTTAACCAAAGCCATAAAAATTGGGTTTACTACCTACAGAAAAAATGAAAAGAACAAGCAGACTAAGTCATTCTGCTACACGACCAGGTCACACTGAAGTATGCATAACAAAGATGGAAAACATATTCAAACAGAAAACAACAATGTATCAAAAGTAGCCCGATGTGATCAACTTCGGACATGCTATTTTGACACAAAAATATCAACATAAGCGAAATTGGAGGCAGGCAAGATATCAACTATGTTATACAAGTCGGAACTGCAAATATTATTGGAAGAAAGCACAAAGCTAAGAAGATAGAATCAATAACAAAAATGCACTTCAGCAATCTATACTCAACAGAGAAAGAAACATGTGGTCACATCAAGTGATAGAAATGTGTGAATGACTAAAACGATATTGGAAATTAACTCACAAAAGGAGGGAGATTTCTTGAGTCGCCATCTTTAATAGTCTCTGAAATCCATCTCATGATCTGGATACATTTTCACCAATCATACAATCAGAAAATTTTGAACCATATAAACAAAAAAGTAGCAATTTTCAAGGGATGGTCCCTCCATTCCAAGTTCATATTTTAGTTTCTTTTAGAGGACATAACCAAAAAAATATATATACAGCGGCCATAGTTTACATATCAGATGCATCTTAATATCCAAAATTATACTTGCAAACATTAAAACGAAGCCACTCACTAAATCATGCTAGATTAATAAGCTGAAAGTACAACAATAGACGAGGAAATTGGGACAGGGGGGAAAATTAGCTCAATGGTAGCTTTGAGAATTGAGACTATGTATAAATTCGCCAGCATCCAAGACACTTCCCTGGTGTGTGTGTGTGCGCGCGAGCGCGTGCGCGTGTGTGTGTTATGCATACTTCTCAATATAAGACGAGCCTTAGGTAAAAGCGGTTTACAGATTAATAAACAAAACTTTGACAACTGAAAACAAAAGAACCGACTAGTGAAATTCTTGATATCAGTAACACACCAAATACTGAACCAGAGAAACATGGCGTAACATATGAAAGAGACGCTTCTCAGCAGTTCTAACCTCTAACATGTCGCTGGAACCATTGTACTTAGCAACAAGCTGAGATGCAGGATCCGGGGCAACATATTTTAGTGCTTCAAGCATAGTTTTTGGCTCCCTCTCTACCTCAATATCATCCGTAGTAGCATTTCTCTCATAACGTACCAATAATAATCGAGGTGTATCAGTAATTCCCCTTTGAGGTCCACAGCTTTCATAGCTATCCTCTGAATTGATATGGAAGAAGCAGTATTTCTGTATAAATAGAAAGCATGACAGCCTCAAACTTAGAAGAGCAGAGAAAATAACCACCAGAAAAGGAGTTCATGAACTTATGCAAGGTGAACTCTAACAAAAAGGAGAGCAAGATCTAATTAGCACTTATTCTACCCCCTCCCCCTTCCTAAAAATAGTCACAGTCAACTTTTCAACATAGTGTAATCAAACAATGTTTTTGGGACGAGGAAGTATTTTCTTAGCAGTATCAACACCGTTCAATTTTGTCTGTACAACCTGTTTTTCGCACACTGAACGGCTAACAGCATTATAATCAGAATCACCAGATCTAAGCGACCATCCAAGGCCTGCAATGGAGGTGATAAACTATCACCAGCACCCGATCAATTAGACCAGCTCAGCGAACGTAACGATCATATCCATTCGTGAAAGTTCAGCAATTATATTAGAAGAATTAGAAGGGATATACATTCTAACTGATTTTTAGAGTACTTGTGTAATCAAGCTTCTACAGCTGGTGTTGCTGTAGGTCCTATCTTGTAAGAGCTGTGGGTTGAGGGTCTGCTTGGAGCTAGTTTGCTTGTTTGAATTGCTGAGACCGACTAAATCCGGATCTCGTAGATTCCAATTTGTTCAGAATCTAATGTAAATCTGACTTTGTAAGCTGTCTTATTTAAATTATGGTACGAACAATATAACATACACATACACACGCTTAAATCTGACAGATACAAAGAATATGAGTTAGGTGAACACGAGCTCACTTTTTGTGCTTCCCCATCAAGCCAAGTGAACGTCAGTCTTTTTTGTTTCACTGCAAGTGTGGCTGTTACTGACAAACTATCTTCATTATGAGAATTGACATCCCCTGAGAGTGTTTCTTGAACCCTGCGCATAGTCTTTGACCACAAGTTACTTACAGCATTGGTCCAATAAATGACATGCAGGAGCATTTACACGTCATGAGTACACTTGGCAAGTAGTGCATTTAAAGAAACTGGTTAGAATTTCTCCCTCTTTCCCCCACCCCATCCCCACCCCTTCTTTCCCCTGCCCATCTTTCTTGGTGGTCACTTTGGATGAAAGAGTTATTTAGATTGAAAAATTAACCAGCTCCAAGAGAAAGTTCTGCAAATCAAAAAGGAATCAAAAAGGAATCACGTGCTCATGTGTTTTGCATCCTAAAAGGACACCAAAATTAATTACCCAACATCAACACTGACGACCATCAACAATGTCCACAAGTATTATACTTTAAATAAAAAGAATAAAAAATAGAGTAGGGAATATAACTTACTTCACGCATTTTGTTCAGTTCTTGGCTCAGCCTTCCAGCCACGATGGCACAGTACCAAATCTTTGTATCCTTCCCAGCACGGGAGTATCCTCGAGGATCACAACCTAACTCCATTGATGTGACACTCCTTAATTGAGGAAGCACTGAAAGCATGGTACATCTATAAAAGATCAGAGGCATTTTATGGATTCCAAGGATCAGCGGAGCAACAAAATAGTCTAGGTAAGTTGAGACAGCACAAAGTGACCCGCGCACATCCTCTTCGTCAAGTTGAAATGATGCTATATCTAGAAACAAATGCTTTACAGCTTTGACAGGCACAAGCCATTAGGCTAATTTCAAACATCTTTGGTAAGAAGAAGCAAGTCTTGAGAGCTCTTATTTTTTTGGAAGTAGCCTCGCCAGTGTTTTTAAAGTATCACAGGTGAATATATATGCCAGTGATAAGGGTTTGTATATGGCGACAGGATGTTAGTGTGGTATAGTGAAGAACAACTCTACACTAAGTTTGAACAAACAGAAAGCCTTGAACTATTGAAAACACGTCGTTTTGTTCTCTCTCAACTGTGTATACATGACTTGTGTTTAAAAAAATAAAAGAATAAATAAATAAGGAGGATGTGGTCTGATCATAAACGTGCATAAAGCCGCAGACACCTTTCATCTGGCTAAAAATAAACTGCTATGTCGATAAGTATGCAGCAGCTATGTACACTCATGTCAGAAGCTTGGAGATCAATTTTTTAAAAAAAGGAGAACAAATCTAGCAAACTCGAAGCTTAATGTCTGGTTGTGTACTACTGGATGTGATTCAAAACTACAAAGAAGAAAAAAACTGTTTCTTATGTTAACCAGGACAAAAAAGACTTTCTGATACGTTTCATATATCTAAATAAAAATCTGCTTGGGTTAAGTCTGAATCACGCCAAAATATAAAGACAGGAACATTTAAGTACAACTTCTAAGCAGACCTCCACCAAGAGAACCACAAAATACTGTTCCAAAGATTGGTTCATCCAACCATGGCCCTGTAATGTCCCTAATCAGTGTCCAATATCTAACTTCAGGCTCAAGTTATAAACATAATGCACCATGCAGCTTAGGTGAATTCCTAGCTATCTAAAACCTCAGAAGATTTAAGCAGCTTGACCTAATGACATTTGTCAAAATTATATTTAATCAAGTAAATAAGGAGCCAAGCAGCTTAGGTGGATTCTTAATCTATATAGAGCCTCAGAAGGTAATGCAGCTTGAACTGATAACATTCATCAAACTGAATTTAACCAAGTGATTCATGGAAATAGAAGCTTGACCTTGATATTTGTTCTTCTCCACCATATCTATAAACATCGAGTTGTTGAGAACCCCTGCAAGATAAATTAAGTTTCAACTTACCATTTGAGAAACATACAATGATTACTTTAAAATCAGCAATAAGTATAACATATTATCCTACCATTAGGGGAAGGTACTTACCATGGTAAACAACTGGTTTGACACCCGGATCTTTTAGGAAAACAACGGCAGGTGCAGATTCTACCCCAAAACTATAAGAAAAAGGGGGAAATTAATTTCATCTATAATGCCATTACTACATCTCTCAATCACATTTTATCCAAATACTCAACAGTAGGCAAAATAGTTTTTGTTTCAAATCGGCAAGATTCTGAGGAGCAAAATTGAAAGACAAATGCAAACAGATTCAAAAGAGCAGAATGCATTGTCAACAAGATCCATTAAGCTAGTTACAGAAAGAAGACCACTCCATTCAAAAAAAATTGGTCTTTTCCACCAAAACATCAATGAAACGACATTGATATCCAATCTCTTTCACATTCCAATTAACATATGGTATCTATATGAACGAAAAACTTTTGCATCAGACTGACTTTTTTCCAGCAAAAAAAGTCGAGCACAGTTTAAAAGAACTGAGATTTCAAGCAATCATTTGTGTGAGGATATTGGTAAATTAGCCCAAACATTTATTACATGATTAGGCCATCAATATAAACAGGAAGGTAAAAAACTTTTATGCCTGCACAGTCTATTCAGCCATTTAGAAGGGGAAAAGAAAAAAAAGAAATAAAAAATACTTGTAGCTTTTCAGTCTACTTAGAACACATTTACATTGATATTTCTATAAATTAGGCTCCACGTCAACTTGAAGAATACCATTTTCAAAGAAAGAGGCACAGAGGAGAGAGAATGCGGGAAGATTCCACCAAGCAGATATCAATATGCTCATAGAAAGACTAAATGAAATACATGCTGACAAAAAGTGAATGGGGGTGCAACGAGTTATATGACTTTGAAGGGGAGAAGGAAAAGGAAAAAATATGACAAAGGAAAATTACAAGAGAGGAAGAGAAAAGAGAGACGAATTGCATACGTGTTCCACCATATGGAAGAGTCATCTTCTTGCCATAAAATGAAAGCAAAACTGGCATACGTCCAATAGATTTTAGCAGCTTGACGGATAAATGGTCTGGCACGTTCTCCTGTCCTTGAGAAGAGGATTACTTTGACCTATGACCAAGGACCAAGAAAGCATTAGTCAGCAACAATAGTTCTTCAGAGAACGTAAAAGAAAGGAGGACATCCCAAGGAAAAACATCATTAACTTTCTTCAACATTATAACAGCCATTGTGCATCATAAGAAGCGAAGAAAACACAAAGGAAAAATAAAGATAGTTCCTGGGTACTGAAAGTTATGAGGACTAATAAGAAAGGAGCCATATAACCGAGAAACTGATATCAGCTCTCTCAACATAATGTTTTTTCCCCCATCTTTTGCACAGAATGGATAAAAAAAATGCACACAGCGAAGACCACCTTGCATGTTTTCAAAGCAGCATAGCAAACAGACCGCGAGTGGTGGACTTAATTATTAAGTTTCGAGAAAACAAATTAGCAGTGAGTCCAAGAAATTTTGGCATGACATTGCCTCCTTCAAGCTACTAGTTCAGAAGCCTCTATCTCAGATACAGCTAGCTGCATTTCCTTTGTCTCAGGCAATGTACCAGGACTAGGTGTGACTTCAGTCACGGACACATACCCAAATGTCCGGTTCCATAATGAATGATATTTTAAGGTAAGGCGAGGGCGGATGCGGTGCTTTTATAATATCGGCTATTTATACATTTAGTGTGTCTTAAAAAATACATAGGCATGATTTCAAGGATATTTTAAATTTGAAGCCAAGAAAGGCCCTAATTCAACCAACTACGTCTAAATCCTCATGCGTTTCAAAATCAACAAAATCTGATTCATGCAAACATCTTCAAGAAATTTCACGAAGTGCTTACCTTGTGAGGTTTACTTTTAGCGAGGAAATTTTGGCCCTGAAATGAAAAAAGAGGAAGTATATGAAACTCGCCTGCTTTACTGAAAATCTATAAAAATTGAACATGGAGAATTTCAAAATTACGAATGACTCCTTGGGGTAATAGAGAATCCGAGGTAGCTTTAGGATAACTGTTGCAATCCAATCAGTGACAGCATCAACTGATAGGTCCCCTCCATACCTAATTAAAATAACAAGAAAACAGACAAGGAAAAACCAGATAGATATGAAATTCAAAAAATTCAAACTGTATTGGAAACCAGGAAAATAAAGGACATGGTGAAAATATTAACATTTTGAATATGGATAATAAGCACAAATGAAGACTAGGAAACAATATAGTTACTATCCCCAAGATTCCACAGGATCGTCCTGCTTTCTTTTTTTTACTTTATATTGTTATTTGAACTCAGTTTAGTTGATTATCAAGCTAGGCAAGTACATTGGATCAGGTGGAGAGAGGAAGCATTGCAATTAGAAATCTCAATTCTCGCCAACAATTCCTCTATAACCTGTTACCTCAAAACAATTTCTCCCATCCATCTCTCTTTTACTGTGCCTCTAATTCCCAACAATTTTATCAGAGGTGTTAGCCTTATTTAAGGAAATCATATAATCATCTTGATGCTTGATTTTTGACGATCATGACCTAGGCAATTTTACCTATACATACAGCGAGGGCTGTTGCATCCAGGGGGGAAAGCCAGAAGAGCAGGAAGCCCTGCATGCATGTCAAAAAGGTTCAGATGACCAAAAAAAATCATGGACCAGTACAAATTATTGAAAGTGAAAAGCAGATGAAAATCAGAAATCAGATTCAATTATTAAAAGAACAAGCAAACAAAGTTTCAGATAATAATCCAATATTTGAAGAAGTTCATATTTATACGCTGAAGATGTAAAATATATATATATATATAGATATATATATATATATAAAATGAAGTAAAGATACAATACAGCGTTTCATTTTCCAAACCAAGAAAAATTACATCATAACAGAGAGTACTCGAGTCCTGACATGAAAGTAGTACAAATGAGCTCGAAATATTTATCTACAAGTACATAATAAAACGGGTATATAAATACACGCCCTTTTATGATAACACCCTCTTGTTTGGTCAATGGTCAAGAATGAACCATGAGATGAAACCAATGGTGTAAAAATAACAAGATTGTGCCTTTATCATTGTTAGATATTTTCCTTGGTAAGTACTTGAGCATTATTCCCCCCTTGTCAATATAGAAAAAAGTAGCAACATATGATTGCAGTACATACACAAGTTTAGAGGAAACCAAAGCGGACTAAAATATGCTCGATTAGAGAAGATAAACATAGTAATGCAACCTGGAAACAAAGGTTTAGAGGACTGAATGTTCACCAAAACCTAGCATGTAAAGCAAAAGAAGAATCAAACAAACCATCTCTAAAGAAGGGTTGTCCACTAGATTTCTTCTCAGCTAAGTAAGAAGCAAGATGGACATCACCAACGTCAACCATGCCAGTAATTGCAACTCCATCCAACAAGGCAACTGTAAGAAAAATGAAATAGCACTTTATCACAAAGCAGCATCCTACATAGAAAAACATAACAGGCACAATAAAATATCTTACCAATTCTCTTCCAGTGGTTAGAAAAGTTTGCACAACGGTTACTCCCATCAGAGAAAACCTGAAATTAAGTCGATAAAAGATATCAACCAAGGACGTAAGAATCGCCTATTCATTTCACGATTTTTTTTCTAACAAATCTCCAGATTAACCTGTCTTCAGGACAATTTCAGAGAAAATCGAATTACAGTTACCACTATGAACCAACTACAATATACCTAGCTAGCCAATAGAGACTTTAATTTACAAACTATACAAACTCAAAATAGTGTCCATGCAGTTCGAGAGAGACAAAATTGGGCATAGTAAATCTGTTTATCAAATTGACATCATAGATATGCTTTAGCCGATATGAAAACAATAAATTCATAAGTCATGAACTGAAAACTACATTGGATTATTTGCACCATTTATTCATGATAACTTTTCATGGGACTCGCACTAAAACGACAGAAAAATATCAGGTACTGGAGAGCTTCAACAGTAAGTATACAATGTTGGGAAAAATAGATTTCAGGTCATGGCTACCAATTTTTTTTTTTTTTTTTGGGTACTTCATGGCTACCAATCTAACTTTCACTCAGTGATTTCCAACCAAAAAGTGATTTAGTGTAGACTGCATTCCTTACACAGGACTTATAAGAGTTGAATAGTTCCAACTGAGTAATCAGCCACTAAATTTGAAGCTACACGGAACACGTAACCGGCTACAGCGAGTAATTCTCAATGGAGTATTTGACCAGCTTATTTTATGCAAACAAGAGCCTCTCTTTCAACTTATGTCTCATTATACCACATTGCCAATGCTGAATGCCTACAAAATCAAAATAAGGAATAGTACCTGAAGGAGCAATGGCTTCTCGGTTTCGAACTTGTACAAAAAGTTCTCGGAGTTAATGACATCCCAAACATGATTTTCACGATCTTAGATTACACGCACATGGAAGAAACAACCGAAAGTGTTAGAAAAAGGGGGAAAACCTTGCGAAGATTTAGTAATTTGGAAGTTAAATCGGTGCAATATTTCATATCAACGAAGCCACACAGAGAGTCACAAACCAAACGATGAAGGCTCCATCAAGGGAAAGGGGATATCAGAATAACTTGCCCCGGCATATAGCTCCTTCGTCTTTTCAATGACATGCTACAAAGTATGAAAAGTAAAACCAAATTAACAACAGCTTAATTTATCAAATATAAGATGGAAACAAGTGTATGCATGAAATCACAAAACAAGAGCAAATCTTAAACTCACTTGTTGTTCGTCAATACCAAACACATCGTAGTCTCTCTTCCAAATGTCATTGGAAAGGAGCTCAAAAGCATAACGAGCCTGTAAACATCACAGGAAAAAAACAAAAAACAAAAACATTTCAGCATGAATTCCAGTATAAAGGCACCATATTTCTGATAAGAGTACAATTGCAACTTTTTCAATTCAACGTTGTAATTCACCAAAGCACCTGCCATAGAGTATGAATTTGAAGTCGAAATGAACCTAGTACAAGTTCACAGTCAGTTCATACCTTTATGACATCAATTGACTCAGGAGCTTCAGCACCTGAGCTCCTAAAAACATGGCATTATTAGTTTATGAACGACATTAGCAAATAACAGATTGGAGGACCAAGAAGTCCATGAAATTTGCTACAGAGACAAAAAAACATGATGCTTAAATGCTCATGTATTATAATTACTTGTCCATAGAAAATATAGCAAGTTAAATTGGGATGGAAGCAAGAGATCAAGTGTCACCAACAATGTTATCCCATTAATGTTGTTCATGTGTTTGACATCTGCATTTTACATTGTCAGCATATTTCGCTGGATATTAAGCCTCAATATTAGTCCATATGTGATTTTACATTGAGTCCATACATGAAGAGATGTATTGAAATTTTAAAATATATTATTTGCACATCTACCCAAAAGACAAATCTTTTAGAGGAGATGGTAAACCAATACATGGAAATAGCTAATTTCAAACTCCTCCACATGCCTCAGGCATGCATTTTCATATGGTCCAATAACAACTTTCTTAAACAGCTTAATTAAAAGAACATGACTCTCTCTGTCATTGAAACCATACAAGGCAAATGCAGTAGGAAGGAGGAAAAAAGGGATGAAGTAGTGTTCCCTGATCAACAGATAAAAGGCAAAAGCTACTTCCAGCAAGAGAATAAGCCTCTAGATCATGCCAAAACTTTCAACCAAACAATAAAAAGAGAAACTCAGAAGTCCAAACAGCTCAACATCCATTATACAGATGATACTAATCAAATACGACTGCTTGGCTGTGATCTGACAAATGGCTGATACGAGGAAGTCCATGACAAGCCTTTGGACATCTAGCAACGTAAAGACAGACAACGACCAAATCAAAATCGCACAGGAAAGACATAACTGAAATTAGAATACAAAGACTCCAGGATGACAGAACAAAGACGCAACAACAATGGCAACAAGCTTTGGAGAAAAAGAAAGTTTGTATCGCAGAAAACTTCAGCATCAAAACAAGAAAGGAAAATCAGTAGTTTTACATAACATGTGAATGTGGAATAGCGCGTCCATATTTGACTTAGGCACAACATCCATCCATCACAAGCAACATAAGAGGAAAAAGACTAATACCTAAAACCCCCTATTAAGGCACAACACTCTAATTTTTCATGAATAGACTGATGCAAAAGTCTGGTATTGTGCAGGATATGAGACTAAAAAAAAGTAGACATGAACAATATCAGATTTCAAGTTAAGGTGATCACCATGTGAAAACTAGGGATCTTATTCAAATCAATGGACCAATTTAACTTAATAAGGATATGTAAGCCGTAGAACTGAAAGCAGGTACCTTTTGATTAAAATTGGATTGAAAAGCTGATGTGAAAAAAATAAAAGTTCAACAGGAAGCTGTTATTCAATGCCTAGAGGTGGATGCTTTTAAAGCCTTTTCCATATGTAGCATAGGTAGCTAGGGAAAAATGAATTTCTAAATGCAAGTCAAGCAGGTCCTCATCAAAACAACTTTGCCCGCAAGACAATGTACCTTACTGTGGCGTCATAATGTTTCAATATACGACTACAGTAAAATAAATAAGAAATTGAAAAGGCCGGGCAACAAGAAGAAAAGACAAATCTGGTTAACAGAAATATCAGCAAAGCTAACAAAAAATATAAATTGGAGAAATCAAATACTTCATTGAGAAGCTGGGGGGGCTGGGGGTGGTGATGAACACAGAATGCACAAAGTAGCAAGTTAGAGGACGAAACGTGTAAAGCAACAAAATTTCCAGGATATGATTCGTCAAGGAAAGAAACTAAAACTAGGCAGTAAAAGAACAATATGAATAATCAGAACAGAAGAAAAAGAAGGAAACAATGCCAGCAGGGTCAATGAGTAACTAGCAGTTTTCAAAAACAAAAAAAAAATGGGTAACTAGCAAAAACTGAAAATTTTTCAATAAAATAATTCGATCCTTTTTCTCCCCCACACACCACACCCCTCCCCTTAGAGTGAAATATATGAAGCAGTCTAGTTGACCAGCCCCACGCTCGTAAGGCTTAAAGCATAAAACTTCCGTATGCCAATGACAATGTTATATCCTCATAAAGATATCAAATGAAAGACTATCAACCAAGGCATTAAAATCAAAATTCCAAGACAACAATCTATCAAAATTAATACCATCTCGAAGCGAGCTGCTCGTAAGCCTGAGTAACTTCCTCAATTGAACTAAGCCTCTTTATCCCCAAAACTACATTGATCAACCAAAGCAAGATGATTCACACTTGGCAAAAAGATGTAAACTTTCTAATAACCAAACAAATAAAACAAGACACTGAAGCACACCCCCACCATCATAATGCGATGTCGGGAAAGAGCGAGGTAAAACAAACAGCTGGAAGAAAATTGAAGCTGACAAAAGAATGAGTGGAAGAGAGTAGGCTCGGACGGCTGATGCAATTGATGAGATTGAAACTGACTGGGGCGGAGTGGGGGGAGGAAGGCCTGTGTTTCTCGCCATTGTTACAGGATAATTTGGTTGTTTAATTGCGCCGGTGAGCTCCCGGGGGAACGGAGATGAAGACAAAAAAGCGCAGAATCGGAGAGATATGTGTTTGAAGTTAAACGGAAAAGGAAAAGCATTCTATGAGTTGTATTTGGCGATGAAAGATGGTTTTCGAATCTGTAGTAATCTTTCAAAAAAAAAAAAAATCTTATGACAATCCTTTTTTTCCCTTTTTTTTTTTGGCGAGAAAGAATCTTAGAAGAGATTTGGTTTGAAATTGGTATGAGACTCGGAATGATGGATAGTAAAATCAAAATGGGTTTGAGTTGTAAACTCATATACGTTTGGTATAGAAGTTGGAATAAGTATCATTACCATACATGCTGTTTGAAACATATTTGAGAGAGAATAAAATTAAAACGCACGCGTACACACAATGATGGCGGAGTGATGGCACGATAGTAGCACATGGTGGAGCGCAATGATAGCGACACGGTGGTGGAATGGTGGCACGATGGCGGCGGCGCGACGACGCGGCTACATGGTGGCGGCACGACAGCAGAGTGGCAGCGCAATGACAAGGTGGCTGCGGTGGCGGAGTGGGGAGGTGGCGGCAGAGGCGAGAACGGTGGCGTGGTGGCGATGCATTGGCAGTAGGATGGCTACAAAGTGAGGGCGGGCGGCAGGAGCGGTTGTGTGGTGGCGACACAGTGACGGCATTGTGGTGGCACGGTGGTGATGCAAGATGGCGCGTTAGAGGCACACTATGACAAGTCGAAATGGAGGAATGGATTTTAATATAATTTCACTCAGATATCAATATATAAGTTTGATACTCACGTAAAAATTATAAATCGATCCACGTACTCTTCAAACCGACATAAGAAATATGTATCATTTTTTTATATTCATTCTTTGATTCTAATACCCATTATAAGAAATATGTATCGTTTTTTTATATCCATCCTTTGATTCTAATACCCATCAACCACCCGTTTAATAATCTTTCAAAGAATCCTATCATTGTCTTGTTAGTTTTTTAAAAAAAAAAATTAACGATAATTTTTTTGTACATGAATCTTGTACGCAGATGAGCCACTTGCAGCAATCGTGGGGGTAGGTCCCCATGCCACTTCACAGTTTTACTTGCCCATAAGAACTCCATTGCAAGGGTCCTGATTCTCCGGATGAGATCCTATAAGGGTAAAAGTGAGATAGAATATGAGGCCTCCAATCATGCGTCGCTATGTGTACAGAAACAAACAGTTGTTGCAATTTTTTTTTTAAAAAAAAACTGTTTTTGTGTGCGTGGTAACGCGTAATTGGAGTCATCATATTTTGTTTGTTAAGATCCTATTATCTCATCCGCTGATTCTCTCCTTAATTACCTTTTCCTCCACCAGCAAATACTTGACATGTGTCCTGACTCCTTTAACTTCTGCTCCCCCTCCTTAAATGGGCCCCGCGCTCCCGCTCATAAAGTTCCACCAAAGTACTACCACCATCCCACCCTCTCCCCACCCGCACCTCAGTACCTACTGCACCACCGGTTCTCTTCATCCACCGCCACGAGCATGGCGTCGTCCCTTTGCTTCGCCGCCCTCAGACCACCTCCCCCTTCTTCTTCATGCCTTCCCCCCTCCTCCCCTCACCCATGCAGCGCCACCCTTCGTCCCATCTGTCAACTTTTACCTTTGGAGGCCACAATTTCATGTCTATCGGGTGGGAGCGCCACTGGTTCTTCAGATGATGGCATTGGAGGGGTGGTTCTGTTTAGATCTACATATATTTGTTTAGATATAAGCAGGGCAGTGTCCACAGATGCAATTAGGAGGTGGGGATGGTTTGGGCAGCAGTAGTGGATGAGAGCAATGGGGGTAGGATTTCGACAAGTGATTGAGAAGGTGGGGATAGTGGGTGTGGCAGTGGTCGATGAGCGGGGGGGTTAGGATTTAAATAGGTGATTTTGGTGGCGATATATGTGGTTGAGGAGGTGGGGTTGGGGGGTGGTGGCGGTGGTGGATGAGTAGTGGTGACATCATGAGGGTAGGAGGACTCGAGGATTGAAGGACTCAGGGGGTGGTGGTTTTTTTTAATATTAGGCAAGTGTCACGTATTGGTTCGTGAAAGAGAGGGTGAGGAGAGAAGAAATTAATAGGGGTGGGCTTGTATGTTGGGGGATAGGACGTAAAGGGGTGCGTGGACGCATGACCACGCGACACGTGGTAGCAAGAGGGTGGTGAGGCTACATACAGGTAACCCTCATCTAGCCTCACCACTCCTTCTTGCTGTCACGTGTCGCGCGGTCACAAAAGAGGTAAGGAAAGTGAAGGTGAAGAGATCTCAACCCGTATGTTGGATTCATCTTATGCTGTAAGGCGTTTTTTATAGAAAGACTTGAGTATAAGATTTACATCTTTTTGCACCGTTTCATAGAGTTGACAGAGAACACTGTTGAGATAAAAGGTTGATTCAACCTGTTGCAACTCAACGAATCAAGGGAAAAAAGGAGTTTTTACGATACAAATGATAGAGCCCGTTTGCTTCCATAATTTTTGAAATAATTGTTGCATTGTAAATATAAAACTGCCCTTACCCAAAGAAATTTTTTTGATCATTTTTGTCCGTTATATTAAATGGTGGTTTTTTTTTTACATGCCTAATGTTTGCATGACGCGGAACATTGTGACGCTGTCATGACTTGGCCAATAAACGAGTGACACGTGGCAGACAAGTTTTTTTTTTTTTGATTTAGTCTCGTTTTTCCTTTATTCCCCAAAATTTTCAGATTAAAAAACTGCAGCAACTCAGAGAAAGCGAGAAGCAAGGGTGACTTCCGGCAAAAGCCTCTCTTCTCCGGCTAGAACCGATTTCCGACCTCTCTCTCCGATGACATATCTCTACTGCTATTGCAGAGTATTGCTTTTCACCCGTGATTTTAAATATACATTGAGGACTTCAATTTTATTTCTAAAATAGAGGTCCAATTTCTTCTTCATCAAATCGATGCTCCTCCATCCTCTCTTGTATCTGTGTTTCTTCCGTACTAGGATTTGAAGTAATTAGACCAAGGAGGGATAGTTCGGATTTCGCCCTAAATTTGGGTGTCAAGAGAGAGACTTACCAGTAGCTGTCACTGGAGGGAGAGTTTGGATTTCACCGTAAATTGCCCTGAATCGACGGAGGGACGGTGAAGCTTGGACGCGAAATTTGGGATTTCACCTGGGTTGGGGACGAAAGAAGGCTGGAAAATAGCAATTAGGGATTACACTGTTTATATTTTGTATAAAATATAAAAGGAAAAATCAAAAGAATAAAAAGCTGGAAATGTTTGTCACGTGGCGGCCTATTATTGGCCGCGTCAAAATCGCGTCTTCCACCATCGCGTCATGCAAACATTTCGCTTTACACAAGTAGAATGTAGGACAAAATCACCTTCAATTTACATAAAACAAATGTCTTATTTCTTTTAGTCATCCACTAGACCCACGAATTCAACATCATTGTTTCTGTCTTCACCTTTTGAATCGGAAATAAGGTCATCCCACGTAGCCACTACTGTATTTACAACCTTCTTCTTTTGAGAAAAAATTTTCTTCTCTTGATTTTGTTGCTATGTGACATGGCCATATGCAATGACACGATCTATTCAACCACACATATAGCATTTTTACCCTTTTTGGTCTTTGGATGAACTTTTGAAAAACTTTCTTGATGCAGCTTTATTTCTTGTTGCAACCTTTCTCAACTTTCTAACTAAAAGTGCAACTTTTTTATCCAAATCTTCACACTCAACAACTATTTCTTTGTGTAACTGGTGGAGGCTTTGTAAGATCCATCAGATTTTGCACATCAATCAAGATTAAATGTGTTAATAGATTTTCACACAATTCAACAAGAGATAACATCTTGAGATTTTTAGACTTGTGATGGTCATCACTTTAGGTGTCCGTTCTTTTGGAAAAGAGGTAAGTAATTATAAGAGTTGATCTTCATTTGATATCTTCTTGTTAAGCATGGCAAGTTGATTATGATTCAGGTGGATCGATCAATTGTCTCCTCAATCTTTTCACCACTCTTCATGCTAAACATTTCATAGTCAGAGCATTAATTTCTTAGTCATTCTTACTTGCTACGTTCCTTCATAGATAATCTCTAACCTTTTCCATGCTTCATGAGATGTTTTAAAACCGTAAAGTCTAACAAGCTCGACTGTAGTTAGAGCAATCAAGAGAATATCAAATGCTTTTTCATTTATTGCAGACTTTAGCTTTCTCTTTTTCAGTGTATTCATTTTCATCTTTCGATATATTTTCACCCTTTGAATTGGTAATCATATGAACTTCAATTCCTTTGACACCGCTCTTCATATGTCAAAAACACAACTTTTTAAATGATTTATGATTCTAAACTTCTACAAAGAGTATTATTGAGCATCAAACATGGGAACCTTGGTATTTGGTGCCATGGATATAGTAGATGGCTTGGGAATTGAACTCGTGGAAGTGGAGATCGACGTTACCTTATTTTTTTTAATGATTTTAAACATTTTTACTTGCAAAAATTGGAAATCAAGAATTGCCTCAAAAGAGGTCAATAAACTCCTACTACAACAATTGCCACCACAGCTTGTACAACTACTTCTACAACAATTACAAGGAAGAGTCTTAAAGTTTTTTTACTTATTATAGTTAAAAATTACAAAAAATAAGTTTTAGGTGAAGAAGTGGAGTTACACCTTCAAATCAATACTAAATTACAAAAAAGAGATCAAGTACGTTTAGTTCATATTATGTCATACTTTAATGCACTCTCAACAAAACAATTGATACAAAGCAATATTAGCTAAATGAGCTTTAAGCATTTTCACACTTGATAACTGTTAAGACAAAGAGAGAATTTGAGCTTGAAGTAGGTCAAAGTGTGTAAATACCTTCTTCAGTGCTTTGTATACGTATGGAGCCCTTCAATTTCATTTTTCTAGACTCGCCCTTTCTCTTGTTTTATTCATTGCTCATTAATATTCAAATTTTTTCTAACATCTCTTTTCCTCATATTGTTTGAATAATTTTTTGCCTAGATATTTAAGGGACATATAAAAGTACTCAAATTAATATTAGAGACGTTAGTAGTAAATGAGCATTTAATTTGAACAGATAAGAGAAATACAACATTTTGTTGTTTGAAATTCATGGTGTAACAACTAAATTTCAGAATACCAAACTCAGAGACCGAACTTTCGGTCTTATACACCGAACTCCATTCTAAGTTTGGTCTTGATTTCGGTCTCTTCCTATAGAATTCTCTGTTTACCACTTCGAACGTTCGATGTTCCATTAAGACAAGCACATAGTTTTGAGTTCAGGCGTGAGTTTGTTCAAACTTTTACCTTTTAACTAATTTTGAATTTTGAATACAGAAACAATCATTTAATGTGGCGTGTGTCGCTAACAAAGACAAATGAGGTTGGAGCAATTTCACACAATCTGTAGTGGTACATAATTTTTCCATTTAATTAATTAGGCCTAGTGCCCGACTTCACTGTAACTTTGGTATATACTTTGGTCGGTTTGCATCATTAGCAGCCTTATGTATGAAAGTTGATGAGAATGAAGAAACCCGTTTTAATACATGTCTATAAACTATCAGTTAATCTTCTTTTTTTTTTTTTTTTTCATGAAAGGATCTGTTAATCTTTTGAATGAATGTTTATGCCATTTTTGTTATTTTGATAGATCAATGTCATTTGATAGGTTTCATCCAATCAAAATACATGAAAAGAGATGACTCCATATTATCTGTAAAATGCTAATCACATGCACTTAATATATTTTAAACTGAGTTATGAGATATGATGTCGATTGAACTGGTTCAAATGTTTGACGATAATAGGTTAGGATATTTTTAAACTTACTGCTAATAAGGAGGGATAGTTCAAAAACTTGCGGATGATCATAATGAAGTCAATGTTGAAGATATCAGATAAAATTTGAATCTTGGACCGTGACTTTCTTCCCAACAAAAAAAGTATAAATTAATCCATCTGAAACCATAAACTTAGACATAGAAAAAGAAACACCGGCTTTCTTCTTACAATTAACGTGGGAGATCATGGCGTTGCTTCCTAGGTTTTCTTCATTCATTTTGGTTCTTTTGATCCTCCTTTTTGACTCCGCAAGCCATGTTTTTGCTGAAAAAAAGGTAGTCTGGCCATATTTCATAATAATGAGTTACAGTATAAATCCCAGGCTGTAGCAATAACCTTCGCTGCTTTTGAGACATATAGACTATGGTTGTTGTTGTTATGTTACAGTATAAAGTCAAACAAATTGTGTACCCTTTTCGTTTTTCAATTTGTTATATGTTTTGTTTTAATCACTTTCCATATTCAGGGAGTCAATGACACACTTTTCCTTAACTTTGGAATATGATGAAATAAAGTAAAATGACTCACTAAATTGGATGTGCTTCTTATATTGTGAAATAACAGTTGATCGACAACCTATGTGTGTTTCTAACTCATAGATATGGTTCACACATACGACCCTCCTATACCCCACCATAGGGGGAGTCTCTAAGGTAATGGAGTAATGTTGTTGTTGTATATGTTTTGTTTTAATGTTATGAATCTATGGAAAAATTAGGCATACATTGTGTACTTGGGAGAGCATTCACATGGTCCGGAAATAACAGAGCAGGATATCGAGAGCGTAACAGAATCGCATCATGATTTCCTCTCTTCCTTCCTCGGAAGGTATGTACTCAAAGTTTCACTTATGTGTGCCATATATAATAAGGAAGAGAATATGTTTTTATTATAATTTGACTATTTACAGTATTCGTCATTAACTTTTTGCATGTAATCATATCTACACATATATACACGTACACATACATGTACACACGCACACATTCATACGTACATATATTGTATGAAATCAAAATCTCACTTACCTATGCTATATACATAAAGGAAGAAAGTATGCTTGCATTATACTCTAATTTGACAATATATAGTCATTGTTATTAACTATTTTCATGCATGTATTTATCTATACGTATTTATACATATGTATGTATTTATTTATTTATTTATTATTTTGTAATGAAAGCAAAGCCTTCTTTATTTTATTAATGATCACCAATTACGGTGGAGGAAAAACCGCTTTTATTACACGATTTAAAAAGACAAACTAAACATAACATTATAATAGAAAAAAGAATACCAATCTAAAGAAATTTTCCTTTACCGCGGGTTTCAACAACTTGTGAAGGAGGCGTTGTGGTATATTTGTGGAGGTATATCCTTTTTTCCACGCGCTGCTTATAAGCTGTCTTAGACTTATGCGGTATAAAACCTTCATCATACTGGCTTCCAAATATATGTATGTATTTATATTTATGTATATATATGCATATATACCCATATATATGTGCCCTCGCACGTGTATATATATGTAGACATACAAAAAATATATTTATATGAGGTAGTTCTGAAAGGAGAGCTAAAATTGCAGCAAGGAGAAGGCGAAAGAAGCCATATTTTACTCGTACACAAAGGATATTAATGGTTTTGCAGCAACTCTCGAGGAGGAAGATGCAGCAAGTATCGGACGTATGTTTTCAATATCTTACTACTTTCGATCTCTTACTAGGGCAGTCGTCGCTTCCATTCTTAGACAGATAGTACTTCTCCTTATTCAAAAGGCCATTTAGAGCTATACATACACACTATACACACACACACACACAAACTCCCTTCCTCCCTATAGGTTCACAGAGTGGGATTTATCTTGATTCCAAAGTGTTGATTATTGATTGATTGATTGATATATAGAACATCCGGATGTGTTATTGGTGACGCCAAACCGAAAAATAAAGCTTCACACGACACACTCATGGGATTTCCTTTCGCTCGAAAGCGATGGAGGAGTCGTACACTCCAATTCTCTTTGGAAGAAGGCCAACTATGGTGAAGATATAATCATAGCAACCCTTGACAGTGGTAAACAATTTGTATTTCTTCTCTGTTTCATATTGTCTCAATTCTTGACTTTCTTTGCTTAATGTAAGTTTATGTGTATAAATTTCGGTATTATGTTAGATACGTCATTTCACAATATATACACAAAAAGACATAATCATAATCCTAATCAAATCATATCAAATCAACTATAAACTTATGATAAGAATCATAACTTAATATATTCTTAATCTTAGACTGTTTCTTCAATTATGATGCGTGTATATTGATGGTAGAATCTTCTAACATATTCTTAGTAACTTTTCAGGTGAGATGAGAAATCCTGGGTTCATATTCTACTGCTCCAACTTTTTGAAATAGACAAATTCTTGCTGCTACCCTGTTTACTACTGTTGATGTTGCATTTGTGGACTTAAGCGTTTGAAAATTTTATTACGCCTGTTACTGCTGTTTGTTGTTACTCTATCTACTACTAGTGCCATAACTTTTTGGAATATTTAATATTGCTACTACAATACAACAACATTACCACATTGCCTTAGATGCTCCCGTCTATGGTCAGAGTATGAGACGGTCGGAAACACACAAAGTTGTTTCTCGATGACCCATAATGAAAGTTGTCTCTTGTCGATCAACTGCTTCTTCACAATATAATAAGCACAATTTTGATTTATTCCATCATATTTCAGAGTAGTCAAATGATAGTGTGTCATTGACTCCATTTAAAATGGAAACATGGCTACTGCTATACTTTGTTGAATTTATAAAATATATTCTTTCTATGAACTTAAACTTTCAATAGTAATTTAAACCATAAAACTGATAATTTTGCAGGAGTTTGGCCGGAATCTAAGAGCTTCTCCGATGAAAATTACGGTCCCGTTCCATCGAGGTGGAAGGGAGCGTGTGAGGATACGCAGGCACCTCATGGCGTCCGGTGCAACAAGAAGCTTATCGGAGCTAAAAAATACAACAAAGGATACCTCCAATTGGGAGGCGAACTAACAAACGAAACAGATACAGTACGCGACCTAGATGGACACGGTACCCACACCTTATCTACGGCGGCAGGGAACTTCGTCCCAGGAGCCAATATTTTTGGGCTTCCAGTTGGAACCATAAAAGGCGGTGCGCCCCGTGCTCGAGTCGCAGCATACAAAGTTTGCTGGGGCGACGATTGCACTCTTGCTGATATCCTGCAAGGGTTTGACAACGCGATACATGATGGCGTGGATGTGATATCAATGTCACTTGGTGGATTTGTAACGGATTACTCTGATGATCTCACTGCCATTGGTGCATTCCATGCTGTCAAGAAGAACATTGTTGTGGTTGCCTCAGCTGGAAATTTTGGTCCCGATGAACAAACTGTGTCGAATATCCCGCCTTGGATTATCACTGTCGGTGCGAGCACATTGGATCGCAAATACGAAAGTGGACTTAAGCTTCAAAATGGCCTCCACCTAAAGGTTAATAGGAAAACATATCGTGTTTATTGTTTTTCATTTTCTTGTGATTGAGTTGATTCTTAGTTATTTAAATGTCGCGCTTAATGAATTGACAGGGAGAAAGCCTATCGCGTTCATTGCCAAAGAAGAGCATGTATCCTCTTATTTATGCTCAAGATGCAAAACTTGCCAATGCAAGCGTTAGTAACGCGTAAGACACTATTCCTTGGTATTGTTTTTCAAAAAACAACAAAAAGGCTTGATTTGATATACGAGGACTTGACAATTTTGCAGGTCGTTGTGCTTAGAGGGAACATTAGACCCCAAAAAGGCGAAGGGGAAGATATTAGTATGCCAGAGGGGTGTAATAACAAGAATACTTAAGGGTAAAGTAGCTTATGAGGCAGGTGCTGCTGGGATGGTCATTTGCAATAGTGTCTCTGATTTTGATGGACTCTTTGCTGATCTTCACTATCTTCCTTCTGTGCATATCTCTTACAATGATTCGCTTCTTCTTCACAATTACATGAACTCCACCAGGTAATCAATCCCCCCTTCAGCATTTGAATTCTATCACAAGCACTTAATTTGCTAAACACCACAATGCGACAAGAGATAGATATCTAAGACATCCCTTCACTGTTACCAATCAACTTTCGTGTTTTTTAAGTCCTTGAAACTGAATAAGAGGCTATATTCAATGAAGCCGGATTTGTATTTTTTTTGCTGTTTTCCTCCTATTTAGTTCTAAGGGTCGAAGAAAAACCAAACTTTTACGCATCAAAAGAGAAGAATGATTAACAAACCATTTTTTCTTATTGGCAGGCATCCATCGGGTTATATCCTTCCAACAAAAGCCAAGTATGGCGTAAAGCCTGCTCCAATGATTGCACCTTTCTCCTCAAGAGGTCCGAGTATGATCAACCCAGATATTCTCAAGGTTCTCAAGAACGATATCATCACCTTAATTTGTGATTCTGACTTTCTTTGCAAGCTCTCATAACAAATATTTTTGTTTCTTGATCTTACCAGCCTGACATTACAGCTCCAGGAGTAAATATAATTGCATCATTTTCTCCAGCTGGAAGTCTCACGTCTGATGATGATGACGACCGGCACTCATCTTTCGCCTTTTTATCAGGGACCTCTATGTCTTGTCCTCACGTTTCAGGTGTTATGGGCTTGCTCAAGAAGTTACACCCCAACTGGAGTCCAGCTGCCTTAAGATCCGCCATTATGACTACAGGTAAACCTTTAACATGCCTAAGTAACTATCCTTACACATTTTAGAATGATATAGAAGTAATTACTAGACATCAAAATACTTAACTACATTTTGGATGAATAAGAAAAGGTCCACAAATACCGACACTAAACAACATTACCCCATTGCCTTAGAGATTCCCCGTCTACGGCGGGGTATGAGATGTTATGAGAGGGTCGGATGCATGCAGCCATACCTATATGTTATAAACACATATGTTTTTTTTCCGATGACCTCTATTGGAAATTGCGTCAACCTGTATCGATCAACTAGCCAATTTAGTGAACCATTTTGCTTTATTCCATCATATCCCAAACACACATGTTTTTTCCCGATGACCCATATTGAAAATTGCGTCAAGGTATCGATCAACTAGCCAATTTAGTGAACCATTTTGCTTGATTCCATCATATCCCAACCTATATTGAAAATTGCGTCAAGATCAATTTAATGAACTATTTTGATTTATTCCATCATATCCCAAAAGTAATGAAAGTTTGTCATTTTCTCCATTGAAAATGTTTGACATTCTTCCTACTAAAATGACTAGAAATTGTGTGCATCCTTTTCTGATAAATAACAAATCTTGTATGGCAGCTCAATCAACGGACAACACTAACAATCATATTCAGGATGACATTAGAACCAAGGCGACGCCATATGATTACGGTGCTGGGCAAATTAGGCCAAACCAAGCTGCAGATCCTGGATTGGTATATGATTTAACAGTCGAGGATCATTTGAACTTCCTCTGTTCACTTGGATACAACAAAGATCAAATTCGTCTTTTCGCACACAAACACTATGAATGTCCTAAAAAGACAAGTGTCAGGGGCTACAACTACCCCTCCATCTCAGTCCCTATTCGATATGGCAACGTTTCCATTACGAGAAAGCTGAAAAATGTTGGCACTCCAGGGCCATATGTGGTACACGTACCCCAAATGCATGGTGTTAAATTGTCTGTAGAGCCTGAAACGCTGACGTTTAAGAAGATCGGAGAAGAAAAGAGCTTCAAGATGACTATTGACATTAGTGAAGATGAAGATTTGCCAGGTGCACAATTTGGGGAGTTGCTATGGACGGATGGTGAACATCATGTGAGGTCACCCATCGTCATTGGCTAGGAACTTTTCTGATATTTTCATTTCATCTAGTGTAAATAGTGGTAATAAGTCTAGGAAATAGATGTTGCAATTCGATTGATTTTTAATTTCAAGTTTATTTTTTTGTTGACCTTCATTCTTGTGATTTTATGCACAATTGCAGTTCTTTTGTGATATAGAAATTGTGCAAATTATAAAATATTTTTTTACTGTTGGTGTTTATCTTATAAAATAAACACGTTTTGTTTTTCCTTTACACTGTATCTTACATTCACTATGTCAAATATGGCAGGAAGACAGTAAAAAAAAAAAAAATCAGGTGGCTCAATATATGTATATGTATATGTATATGTATATATTTCTGATCTTCAATTAAATCCATAGCAAGTTTGCTTGGTTTGGTGATTATAATCATAATTTTGTGACAGCAACTAAATTGCAACAGTTCGGTGATTATAATCATAATAATATATTCTGCAATCAAACGTTTCTGAGTTTTTGAACAAAATATCCAAATTTAATTTTTATTATACATATAGTCCGAACATTTTAAAAATGTCTCAACTTGCTGAGAACATGTAATTGCAGGTTTCAACGTCTTTCTCCTCCCTCCTTCTTCCTCCTTCCTCTAGTGTTCATCCATCATTCACTGCTGTAACTTTTGCATCACTCCTCTTCGAAGCCCCATATATATCACTATTTTACTCCCTCACCCCCGCCCTTATCCTACCATAGTTGCATCCATCCATCTCCCTCCTCCCTCTTCATTCCTTTCCCATCTATCGACCATACACCGCTGTAACTTTGTCTTTTTTTATAATTTTATTTACTTGTTCTTACCTCACTTCTATTGTTTAAGCAGTATACTCTTTATTATATTGGATGTCATTTACCTAAAACGTGTGTTGGTTATACGGAGGAGTGTGGGGCGAGAAAGGGACATGAACAGGAAAAAGATGTCCAGATAAGGTAAGCATAGGTTGATGTGCGGGAGAAAAAGGGGTATTGCAGGTATGCTGTGGCAGAAGAAGAAAGAGGAAGTGATTACTGATGTAGGCGTGAGTGTCTTTTTTGTGTGGATGGGTGGAAGAAGGCTGGTGGTGGAAGACAATGGTAGATATTGATTAAATATGGGAAAATGATGAGCTTTATCTTTAAATTTAAATTAAGGGGTTGACGGCGTGAAGAAGGTGGAGACTAATACTGGTGGTGGTTAGAGGGCGGTCAGAAATGGATGGACGGCGAAAGAGGGAGGAGGGAGGAGGAAGATGGGAGGAAGAAGAAGAGAGTTAGAGAACCTGCAGTGGTCACTTGACGTTTTGGAAAATAGAGCCAAATTTTCTTATTTTGGAAAATAGAGTGATATTAAAGTTGATAATGTTGTAAACTTATTACTATCGCATCCAACAATGTTGTAACCATTAAAATAACAAATAGTTAGTGAAACATAACTTAATTTTTTTTGAGAAAATAGTCCGTCGAAAAAGAAATCTCTATTATTATATCATCTATTCAAATATATATATTTTGATGTTGTTGGAATATGCTAAGTATATGATTGATTGATAATTGACACATCCAAGTACATATAGAGACGTGACTGGAATAAAACTATTTTTTAACAATATCTTTTGTTGTAGTTATAATATTCAGTCGGAAAGAAGTAAATAAAGGACGGACAGGAATATTTCCTTATCCATTAGTTTTAGCCATCTGTCCAAAACCATTTAAGTATAAAAAAAGAAAAAACTATGCCCACATATCTCACACATCTGGGACTGCTTGCTGTGGACTGAGGATTCCCAAGAATATGGCTAGGGCTATCATGAGTTTCACTCCGATCAAACCCAATGCCCCAATTGAAGCTGCCCATTCATCCAAACTGGATTTAATCTCTTTCTCAAAAACGGTAAGCATTTTTCTCTTTTAATTCAGCTTCATTTAGCTTGCAAACTAGTTAGTTAATCGTTTTTACCCTTTTTTTTGCTCTAAATTTCTTACAGCTTAGGCATGGCAATGCCACAGGCTTTACCAACAGGAATCGTATGGTAAGAAAAGACCATCACACGTATGGAGTTTTGAATATGTTTGTTTCAAATAATCGAGTAATAAGTCATGCAAACCTAGTTCTAATAGGATTCAAACCTTAATTTTCAAAGAAAAGTGTCATCGTCTTTAAAGTGACGCCATTTTCAAGTTTTTGAGGAACTGGTCATTTAGATGCTCTTATGTATTGATTTTTGAATATTTCAAAGTCAGAGCAAATGGGTATGAGCTAGAAAAACAGTAGATGTGAATGGACAATTCCATCAAAGTTTTATAAACTTTAGAGATGCATGTAATCTCTTATTACTCTAGGGGTCAATTAATTTTTCATCAATTTGTGGTTTCATATCAATTCTGGATTTTAAAAAAACACAGTTATCAAACAATCCTAATTTTTTTATATTGCTAAGAAACATGATACATCTTGAACTTAGCTGTTCTCTTTGTAATGGAATATATCCATGTATGTCAAATTTGGTTTGACACTCCTAAAACCAAGGAAAATTTGCAACAGGTTGGAGGGTACACAAGCAAAAGGGGTTCCAGATTGAAAGCCAATGCTTTCCCAGATTGGCCACTGATGGCAGTGTTGGTTGAGCAAGCTGAAGGACATAGAGACATCATTACTCACAAATCCATTTGGCATCTAAGTGACATACAGATCAAGAATGTTTGTAAGTACATTCATCAATCTCATACACTATCCAAACTGAAACAACATGATATTAACTTGAAAAGTGTTTGTGCCCATGGATTCATCGACACCGAATCTCTTATGGTCTTAGACTTTTGTTGTTGTTGTAATTCTTATGGTCTTAGACGTTGTGTACTAATATGTCTTTTCCTTCCATTTATAAGTGAAATTTTTTTCTTTCTGCTATGGGATAAACTGAAATTTCACCTTTGTAGACACACTGTACAGCATGTTTACAATTTGGGGTTGCTGTTTCTTTGGTGCCACAAAAGTAAGACTTCAAGTATCTCACTTTCTTGTATAAGGTTTATGAATGAGTACATGTGAGTTTGATCTATTTCTATGTGCATGATTTGTTTGGTTTAGGATCCTTATTATGACTCTGAAGCCTACAGAGGAGATGGTGGGGATGGTACTGGCCATTGGGTCTATGAGAGGGTAAGTTATATTCCATTAGAGAGATAATCAAACCTTGCTTTTAATTTTTCTTGTTAAACATTTATGCAAAGATTTTTCTTATAAGCACTTACAAATCTTGCAGGTCTTTCTAACTTCTGCACTATTCCATCTTCTAATCTTTACATGAGATTGTGTCAGAGACAAATAACAAGCTAACACATACTTTTTATGTCCAAAAGATATTGTTACACTTGACTCTTTTTATGGTTCAAGATAAATTATGACAACTATAATATTTTCGGGATAGAAAGAGTATTGAGACAATTTTGCATAATACATAGGAGAACGGTTAGAAGATCTCTTTATCTTAGTAAACTAATATGGTTGTGTTGGTCCTGACTAGTTAGGTGATGCTTTCTACAGGAAGATAAATGTATAATGCTATGCATAAATAAATAAACACACATGCGAGCACACAGATAGACATACATATATACACACACATGTGTGTGCGTGCAATTTGATTGTTTGCTTTGTCAACATACGCGCGCATAAAACGTTGCATATGCACGTGAGGGATGTTTAGCTGATAAGTTGAGGCGTGGTGCAGCAAGAAGACATTGAAGAAACAGGTAGAGCAGAATTGTGGCGAGAGGAATTGATAGAGGAGATAGAGCAGAAGATTGGAGGCCTAAAAGAATTGGAAGAAGCTGGCAAGAAAGAAGAGCTTGTCAAATGAAGTTTCTGTATTTGAAGCCTCGTAGAAATTGTAAGTAAAATCAAAAGCAAAGTGGACTCTTACACAATAATAATCCTATTTCTTTTTATCTTCTTTTCCAAAATTGTAACTTCAGCAATGCACCCTAATGCAACATCCCGCTATACGCGTGAATTTCTAAGGCAAGATGTTGTTTCAGTACCAGCGAATCGAAAATGAACCAGATTTGCATATATAATTTTGTTCATGCAAGTAACATTTATAGACCGATCAACAAAATGGTCCATTGACTGTCTGATGTGTTTGAATGATGATATCAACTGTGAACAAAACCAGTGATAAATAGCATCGAGTAATTTGTTAAATAGAAAAAAAAAAGTTATAATGGTGCATTTATTCAGACATATTCTTCAATTCTGCAGCAATAGAAACATTCACTGAAAATTTTTAGTTTCAAACGAGGGTGGTAGGTGAGTCAGTGAATGAACACTTCTAGATGATCCTTTATTTGTTTTTTTTTACTTCACAATCTAAATTTATCAAGTACTGAAGAAGGTGTATGTGTTTGTCATGAATTATGTTTTATCATTATTTTTCAAGGAGACATCCAACAATTAATTTTTTCAAATACGGTAAGAAAAATATACTAATATCAAATAGTGGAAATAAATATTTTATATATTAAATGGCATAAGATTCTATAAGATAGACATAACAGACTTACATTTTCAAAGTCATACATGCAGCTTGCACATATGCTTACACATAGCCGTGATATTTGACTTTTTGACTTCTGGATATAAGATTAGACATCATATAGCAGACTAGAGTCCAAGAAAAAGAAAATATTAGTGTATGATAAATTTAAGTTACTACTATACACAGTCATACGTCTGATAGCCGGGATGAGATCTCCTCACCGCGCGGTGACTGTCCAGGACGCGACACGTGGCAGCAGTAGAAGGTGGTGAGGCTGGATGAGGGTATATGAAAGCCGGGATGAGATCTCCTCACCGCGCGGCCCAGGACGCGACACGTGGCAGCAGTAGGGGGTGGTTACCCTCATCCAGCCTCACCACCTCCCTTTTTGCCACATGTCGCGCGGTCACGCACGCGGTGAGGGGATCCTATCCCAAGAAAGCCTCCGGAAAATCTTCTCCTCTAGTTGCTACCACTCTCAAATCCTCCACTAAAATAACCACCTTCCTCAAGGTGTCGGAATAATATTTCCATCAGCTTCAATAGCCTTTCTCTCAAACATATCAAAGGGTGGTGACAAGATACCTCCAGCATCCTCTATCTCTACCATCTCAAACGGAGACACCTAGACACCTCCAGTAGAAGTCTACCTAGAGCACATCAACAACATACTTCCGCTTATGGCAGAGTATGAGGGAATCAGATGTACGCAACTATACATTGTTGAGCCTGTAGCAGTCTTTATCTCTAACATCTCAAAGGGAGGCGCCGAAGAATCTCCAGCAAACTATATCTCTAACATCTCGGTGGTGCAGACAGGATAACAACAAAGAGGGCATGTAGGATTAGAGGCTAGTCATATCTCTATGACTTGGCATAAAAGGTGTGACAACATTAGGATAACAGTGTAATGTGATGTCCAACTTCAGATATGGACAAACAAACAACACAATCACCGTCGATTATATTCAGGTTGATATGGTTGCTGATATCATGTGGTAGATTCTTACTGCACTAGCATGGTAACAAAGGAGAGCAACATAGACGCATCAAGCGCCAAGAATACGAATAAGACAGAGAACTAAACAAGGTCATTACAGTCAAACTTGATTCACAATATAGGGGACAAAAAAGCAGATGAGATGGTGAACACGTGAAGGCGAAGGCAAGAACACTTCAACTCAAAATCATAGGCCTTCATTCTTGTTCTTTGTAATATTTTTTTACATCCAATGCCATTGGAGCCCTGTTCTTGACAAGGCTTCAACAAACAGCATCATTCAAATCTCCGTTCTTAGAACAATCATCAGGCTTTCAATGACGACCAAAATTGATAATATCTCATAGACAAGAATGATGCCCTAACGAACAAAAGAAATAGAAAACAATCGGATACAAAGAAAAAAGGCCATGCAAAAGCTGGATGAGAGCAAGTGAAGGAGAAGGATACTTTCAAAAGCTTAATTCACAGTAGAAAACTCCAACTTAAGTAAATAAGCTCAACCTAAGGTCCTAAACAAAAAGGCCAAAAAAAAAAAAAAGTGAAGTGACAGAAATTGCATCCTTATTCAATTAGAATAAATAGCAAAACATATAAGAAGTCGTAGGTTAGCCTCAGAGGTAGTGACAATAATTGCATATCATCATCCTCAATTCTGATAATACGTGCAATTCACATCTGCATCATAGGCAAACTAACAACTCGAATATACAAAAAAATAAGTGAAAATAAAAACAAAACAGTGCATTAGAAAAGTTTCATGGGAAACAAGTGGCAACATCATCTGATAATAGAAAAGAACTGATGCAAGCATGCTCCTGTTGCAAAAATAACATGTAGGCTAATACATGAAATTTACGTTCCCCCTATATTCTATCTCCTCAATTTTCTCTTAAAGTCAACCAGGAAGATTAAACCACAAATTAGCTAATGAAAAGCTGAAAAGCACATCATAGAGCAACGTATTTCCTATGCATAAGAGAGATTCCCATTAGACTCGGTCATCTTTTCTCCAATGAGGAGTCTGATGTCCCTGTCTGTTTTATCATCATTTGCATCACTGAAAAACCATTGCTAAATTCATCACAAACAGAAAAATCAGGAAACCAACAAACATAAAGACAACAAAAAATTGAATCTTTTTTGTGGCGGCGAGAGAAGGGGCATTAATTCAAACTATTCAAAAGACAATTGCTAACGAGGACTGGTTACAGCATTATTGATTGTCATACTACGTTAGAAAGTACTTTCCAATTCTTACTTCAATTATATACCCCTATAGTACCTCTTATTTCTGTTCCACCATTTTCCAAGAAAGAATATGAACATCGCTAAGGGGTAAGGATCCTAGTTTCCTTGGAAAGTTAAAAACAAGAACACAGTGGACTTAGATCAAGGAAAGAAAGTAACATAATGATTTACATTGTATGAAATATATGATGCAAGTATGCCATTGATGCAAAAGCAAAATGTATGCTCATACAAGAAAACACATCATGGAGTAATGAGTTTCCAGATATGTATGCATCAGATAAATTCCCATTAGACTAAGTCATCTTTTCTCCAATGAGGAGTCTGATGTCCCTGTCTGTTTATCATCATTTACGCAACTGGAAAACCATGCCAATTTCGTAAGTAACACAAAATCCAAGAGAACCAAGAGAAAACAGAAAGGGGGGAAATCATAAGAGCCTTGAACATATAACCTTATCTGCCTCAGATTGTAAGTTCGTTTCATAGTGATATACTCAAAGTATATTTAACACCATCATAGGCAGAAAAGTTCATCAAGGAAACGGCAATTAGAAAATTTTGAATTTTGACTCCAAAAATTATTTAACCAAAAAATCACAAAAAAGAGTAAATTCTGTCAAACCAGAGGTTCTAATTTTCCGTCATACAAAATCACCCTTCCCTAAATCTCCTTCGCATAACTGCATAAATTCTCTGTAAAGAAAACCTATAAAATAGTTTAAAAAATTCGGTTAACTTAGCAATTTGAAGTGTTCTACTCAATGAGACAAGAAAACAGAATGGAGACACCAAACTCAATCACATGATTCTAATACATCAAACAATCACAGCATCAACAAATTGAGTCAACCTGGAATGAGGTGAACCCGTCAATAAAAATCAAATCTTTCACACATTGACGCAGAAACAAATTCAAATGAGCAAACTTTGCCAATTAAAAAAATACAGAGCAACCATTATACGTCTCCATAGACAGCTAATGATAATGGTACTTTACAGAATCACTGCAAACACACTGAATCAATCTGGAAAGAGTAAGGTGAACCCCTCAATAAAAAATCACATATTTTTCACATATTGATGAAGAAGCAGATTGAGAAGTTAACTTTCTGAAGCACATAAAAGTTGAGCACCCATTACACACCTATATCAGAAAAATGAATTGAAGAGCGTTAACTTTCTCAACTACATAAGTATAGAGCACCAATTGTATCAGCAAAATGAGTCAATTTGGAAAGAATAAAATGAACCCCTCAATAAAAATAATATCTTTTTCACACATTGATAAAGAAGCAGATTGAGAAGCGGAAATTTTCAGAAGCACAGAAGTATATAGCACCGCACTACACACGCAATCAGAAAATGAATTGGATAGGCAATCTTTAATGCAGCAGGAGACGACGGAAAATATTTTTGCAGAGGTGAAATAATTAGGGTTTGTTGCTGGAGTCTAAGTGGCCACTACACATATATACAGTTTGCTACTCTAGAAGCTGGTAACTAGGGATTTAAGGTGGGCTGTGGTAGAATTTGCAAGAAGGCCCTTCAACTTTTATTCTATTCCGTTTCTCCACCTTAAGTTTTTCTTATTAGCTTTGACTGGAGTATTTTGATGTATGAAGCACAAAAAAATTTTAATTTAATTTTATTCTTATTCTTTTGGGTCATTCAGAGGTGTTGGACACAAACAGGATATACATTACGAACGATTACATTGCATCGGGACGCTGGAAAAAAAAAGTAGTCACATTTATATTTGTACTCAATTTTATCTAACACTGGACCATCTTTTGTAAAGAAAATTCAAACTTGGACAAATTTACTTATTCTCGTTGCGGTATCATATGACTCAGAACACTGGTCCTTGAACTTGCATCCAAGAAGAAGTGATATTAATTTCAATAATTATATATATGTGTGTGTGCGCGCGCGTGTGTGTTATACTAATCGACATTCCAGAAAGGCTAGTTTATGAGATTCAAACTTCTTTCATTTTACTTCTGAAGCTATTTCCAGAATGATGAAAGGAAGAGTACATCAACTGAACTTTCTTGATAGTTTGCTGATTGTGATGGAAGCAGAATTCCTTGTTGGATTATCTACGTTCAGAATGTTGTTAACTTGTAAGTTGTAACCAAAGGGGGAAGTTTGCTTGCACTCCGATGGTACCCCCCCAGGGAGGATAGTGCAACAATGTACCCATTTATCTGGCGTGTAAAACACCCTGTTGGCATCATCCAAGCAAATGGTAAAGCAACTTAACTTTTTCAGGCATCTTGAGCAAACATCCACAATTTAATTCAGACTTCTACAACTGGAACACCACATATTCAAGATTCCTACAGTGATCTGGTTTTGACGCATGGATCAGCAATATACCTCCCCAATTCATGCACCACCAAAATGAAAGTGAGTTTGTGTTACTTTCAGCAGTATATGGCAGAGCAGATTCAGAAGTCAGAATCCCATCTTTCCTAATAAACGCATCCTGCAGTTCCTGGTAGATAAAAACAGATAGTGGCTCCTGGTCATGGCTCCTGGTGTTGCCGATCCTCATGGCCTTCGGCACAGCTGTAAACTAGATATACAACAACATTCGCCAAGCAAGGCCAGACATGCAAGATTTCAGATTAAAGTTTTCAAACGTGTTGAATGGATTAGGCTCCTCTTCTTACAAAAGGATTGAAATGCAAGAGACATAGTTGACGAGCAACTCCACTATACTGAATAACAAAACTATTGCCAAAGCAGTCAAAGATTGGTTTTTTGATAGAAGCCAAAGATGAGACTGTCCATATGCGTGTGACAAAACTTGTCACAACCGGATTTATGCCCGACATGAATAGACGGTATAGAAAAAGAATTTCAAAGATCTGATCCTACATTAAAATTCATATAGAGTTCTTCCAGGTTTTCAAATAAAGAAGGATACAAGAAAGCTTCCTCAGTACCATTAAGCCTTACGATAGAACACAAGTATTGAAGTGAAGTATGAGCTTCTTGTCTTTACTATTGCAGTGTAACGTAATGATCATATTGATCTACGTCTATTACAATAAAGTGTTTTTTCTTTTCCGAAATTAGTTTAATGTTGGCTTCAAAGTATAACATTTCCATAGAAAAAAAGAAATAGAAAAATCTTAAATATCTTGGTTTAACAGAGGCCTTCAATAAAGGATCAATTTGAGGGTTGAAGGAGATCTGACTTCCTCCATGGTTCTTCAATTTCTTGGTTCAGCAGCAGCCGAGAAGAAGGGGTAAACTTAAGGATTGAAGGAGATTCGACTTCCTCCAATTCGATTGGTTTCACCAGAAAATGGCTGTTGAGGGCATCAATGACTCTAGCAATGAATACCCATCTAGGCAGGTATTCTTTCAAGCGACATATGAAATCCAAATGGTCCCTTTCCTAGAGGAAAAGTATATTATGCACGTTACAGGAAATTAGAAGAAGAATCAAACAAACCTTCAAGTAACTTTCC
>AP025040.1:9212933-9473888 GCA_036186865.1 Eustoma russellianum | reverse complement strand
TTTCCCCCCCCCCCCCCCTGCGGCTCTCTCTACATCGTGCAGGCAGGTAGTCATGCATAATCAAATCCACAGCACCACCAGGTTGGTAGATACACGTTATAAAGTTACTAACGTGAATGATGCAGCATACAAAAGAATTATGAACCCGAACAGAGATTGAACACTAAATTGCATTCAGATTTTCACTTTTCTCTTAGGCAAGAAAATTTCAACAATCTTTTTCTTATGCCTCAAATCATCCAAGAATCACATACATTCTGCATGTATAAATACGAAGTTCACCACGGAAGTTACAATAAATACGCAGACTACTTGGAACTTTTTCCCAACCGACCAGTAATCGTTCACAAATGATGAAGTACAACATAGACAGGTTTAGTGGCTGTTTCTACTCTTTAAAAAACGTGTGAACTAACAAGTGACGACATTTCCAGTCATTCTAAATGTACCAAATCATGTTAAATACCAAACATCTTGCAAATTTAAACTGCATCTAAATGCGTGTCATACTCTACCCTAGTTATATAACCGCCCCTCATGATTCCACTTCAGTCAGAAGTTGATGTTGAATAGAAAGATGAGGGTCCAGTTTAATCTATTCATCAAGTATACACTATCTGAACATAAGTAGATACCTTTCGGTACTCAGGAGCTCTTCTTGGAAGTTTGAGATAAGCCATGTTAGATGTCTCATAGTCCCACAGGAAAGATGTATGGTGTATCCATCGGTTCTTTGTAATCGACTGTGCATTTCCACCAAACTTCCGATGTCCAAAAACATAATCTGAACAAAATGGAAACAACACACCACTTTACTCCAGAATATCTTTAACTAATAAAATGAAACTTGCATGAAGAAATAAACATAATGGATAACTGCCACGTGGAACCCAATAATATCAAAATGAAAAAGAACCGGGAAACAGCTGAAAAGATTCAAAATACCAAACAAAACGCAAGAAATTATCAAAGAGAACAACGGGACAGTTACTTTAGTCAGCACACGGACTGAAAACACATCTTACAACCAAATTTGGTAACCAGATCACGGAAGATTATCAATTCCGACTTCCAGTATTGCTTTGGTCCTCTGCGCATTATACTTGAGAGAAAAACAAAATCAACGGGATGACGGAGAGAAAAGGATTTCAAAAAGGGATCCCACCGACATAACAACAATCTGATCCAATTGCAATCACAAAGTGCAACTAAAGTGTAGGACTGGCTGGTAATATGCCTGCCAAGGGGTTCCACAAATTTCACTTAATGCATAAATGTCCTTTTACTTCCCCTAACACATCATCATGGGAATGAGCTCATATAAGACACAAGGTTATCATCTAAGACTAACATAAAAAGAGACGATATTGAGCTAAACCATGGAGTAAATCAAACATCTGCAAATAAACAGCCAAACAAAAGGTAAGCAATTTTTTTCAATTCATCATGTCAAAAAGGTGGAAGATACTTTGCTATCTCAAGCTAGTCTCTAGAGCTATGACATCATAATAATATGGTTTAGAACCATACCGTTTTCACGAAGATCAAAATCACCGGCTCCTTGAAATACTTTGTCATATACTAACCTGCTCCATGTCATAATTGGCCTTGGATAAGGTTGTACATCTGGAAAAGCATCCTTGTTGCATATAAAGGTAACAAAAACAGTTCCATGATCAACAATTACAGTACCTCCTCCGGTAAACCTTCTAACAACAGGAACTTTGTCTCGAATTACAGGACTTGTTTCTAGAAGTTCAGCTGGTTTCCTATGAAATATGCCAATAACTATCATTGCAAATCTTGCTTACATAATAACTGAACCAAAGTGTAGCATAACAAACATCACATACGTTCAAAAGAAATTAGAGAAAAACATCAACAAATCCATGTCTGAATGAATAAAGCAAGAATGTTTGTTAGATGTTTTAGGAATATCTTCCTCCTCTCTCCTTTCTTTTTCCGCTGCTTTTTCTCTTCAAAGAAAAAGCAAGAAACAGAAATAATTAAAATTCAATGCCCAATTCAATAATATTCCTAGCTTGCAAGAACAGCCTAGATTTTCAAAAGGGACTCAATCAACCAGCTAAAAAGGTACTTCTTTTAATGGATGAACCCTAATTGCTTAATCCAATTTGCGCACTTCAGGAGCCAAACCATTCACTTCAGATTCTCAAGTCAACTTAACCAAATCACAAATACATACATGGATTCACCCAAATTTCTCTACTGATTCATAACTTCCGCTAGCCACACACCCTCTTATAAACAATTAATGCATCATTTCAAAGGGCGTAAAAGAAAAATCAGAATTTGGATTCTTGGGAGGAGAAGCAAGTTACCCAGAAACTCCCATGACAATAGTTCTTTCATTTGTCCCATCATTAATGATGCACCAGTTGTCCGAAGATGTACGGAGTAATCGCTCTTCTAAATGCAATTGCTGCAGGATTGGAATCTCCTTCAGTCTTACAAGATTCAGCAACGGGAGATTTCGTTGCTTTGACATCTAGTAATCGCATTGAGCTTGAGGATGTGATTACTATTGATTTCTATAACGCCGGACTAGTAGCAGATATTGACAAGGCTTCTCTAGTCAGAATTTTTTTAAAAAAATTCCTTTACATTTTTCACAAATTTTTATGTCATTGGTCAATAACCAAAAAAATGTGTAGAATACTTACATGACTTTGTTTTGATCAATCATCTTTTTGCTTGTATGTAAATAAAACTTATTTGTCATCGTTTTATTAGATCACTAGTTATTCAATTGTCACAATAAAATTTGTGTACTTTTTTCCTTGTTTCAAAAGTCACATCGTCCTTTTTTCCCACTTCTGTCATGTCTTAAATATTGATCATTTTTATAAATAAAAAAGTTAGATTAAGTTGTTTTTTTATTTTTAATCTTTTTTCTTTTTAATTTTGGAGAAATATGTTTGGTTTTAAAATTAGTGTTTAATCATTTCTGATAAATCGTTAAGAGTTATATTGATCAAAACAATAACTTAAATATGTATCAAATATAGCACAATTTTAGCGCACACAACCCAACAACAACATTACTCATTGGTTTAAAGGCTCATGTCTATGACGAAATATAAAGATTCGGATGTATGCAGCCATACTCATATATCAAAAACACATAAGTTGTTTTCGATGACGCATAATAATAATTACGTCAAACTGTGTCGATCAACTGCTACTTCACAATACAAAAAATACAGTCAATTTAATGAATTATTTTAGTTTATTTTTTCATATTTCAAAGTTAAAAAAAATATGTCTAAATAGAATTTGACAATTAGAATAAAAGGATGATTTAGTTTTTTCAATGGTATCATAATTCCACCTCATCTTTTTCATCTTCCTTCACCAATTCTTTTAGAAGCAAAATGCGAAATCCACAGGGTGACCTTTACTGTCTCAGTCCTACGAAGCTGGTGGAGGACGCAAATCAGATGTCCAATAGTATTTTAGGTTAGCAGGCTACACTCACGCACTCACGCAAGGTGTTAGCTATAAATTAACAGAAGTGGATCAATTACTCCATACATACTAGCCGAAGTAGCAAACCCAACTGCGAGTGTCCCATTGCCTTCTTAGGGCAATACTCAACCGAATACGTTTCCTTCACCAATTTCTCCTCTCTGCCATTACCGGCCCTCCTCCTCCAGATGAGATCCTAGAAGGCTAAAAATGAGGTAAATTATGAGGGTTTCAATCACGCATTGCCACGTGTACAAAAGCAAATAGGTGCTGCATTTTTTTAAAAAAAAACTGTTTTTGTACGCGTGATTAGATGCCTCATATTCTATCTCACTTTTAGCCTCCTAAGATCTCAGCCGCTCCTCTTCGTGGGATGGGACGAGATTCTAGGAGGCTAAAAGTGAGGCTTCCAATCACGCGTCGACACGTGTACAAAAGCAAGGGAGTACTGCAATTTTTTTAAAAAAAAAACTGATTTTATACACGTAACGACGTGTGATTAGAAACCTCACTTTTAACCTCCTTTTAGCCTCCTAGGATCTCATCCACCTCTTCCTGCTCTCCAACTGCCCCCACGCCAAGCCCAGAAGCTGCTGGCTAGCACAACAATCTGGAAATTGAATGTAATAGAAACAGTGGACGGTCCCATTAGACTAGACGTGATAAGACAAAATCCGTAGGAGAGTTTATGTCCGTATGCAAAAATGTAATGGAAAGAAGTGTCTGACCATAATCCAATGGTTGAAGGAAGAGTTTAGCTTGGAGAAGAAAGAGACTTGGTCTTTGATCTTCTGGTGGCTGATTTTTAGGAGGCCGGAGAGTTTCAGAAGAAGGAGAAGGGAAGTGCTGGTGGGATGGGATGGGGGGAGGAAAAGCTGTAGAAACGTGATAGAGAAAGAGGAAAGAGCAGAAGTGGGTGGCGGCTGTGTGGTAGTGCACAGTGGTTTGTGGTGGTGTGTGGTGGTTTGCAAAGGGTTTGTGGTGTTTAGTGGTGGTGTGCGAAGGGGAGAGCGATGGGGGCGGAGAGGAGATGGATGGAGCGGAGAGAGAGGAAAGAGACGGTGGAGATATGGATAAATTTAGACTACATGTTAAAGATATGGATGCACTGGTGCAAGAAATAGGAAGTGGCAAGAAGGTCTTGGTTGGTGGTTAGCCATGGCATGTGCTTGGCATGGATGGTTGGCAAGGTGCTTGAGTCTTGGCACGGATTGTAACACAAGACTTAGACCTTGGCACGTGTGGCATGGTTTGCGTGCTTGGCACGCTGGAGCGGAACTAAGTCTTGGCACGTATGGCACGGTTGGCACGCTGAGCACGTTGGGATCGCAAGACTTCATAAGGCTGGCACGGGTGACATGCGGGAGTTGGTCTAAGCTTGGTATAGCAGAGATTGCTGGTGCAGTAGAAGACTAGCTTGTTTTCTCACGTGTGTTTTTTTGTGTTTCTAGATACTTCTTTAGATTAGTATAAATACATGTATTAGCTCTACATTTGAGCATAGAGAAAGCAAAATAAAATTTCAGAGTTTTTCCTTTTCTTCTTCCTCAAGTTGAGGTTCCTCTCTCTGGCGCCATAGCGCACTTTCGCTTACTCCGAGCTTCTCCACAGCAAATTGTTTCTTGTTTGTTACGTCTTGATCAACTCGATCATTTGTTTTGATTTCTATCAGAATTTTGACATGGTATCAGAGCCATGACAATTCGATATTAATTCATCGTATGCTCATGATCAAACGCCGCATCACAACATTTGTCTTACGAATCATTGTAATTGAAGTATAGGCATGGCGAACACGAGTGCTGCTTCATCTAGCTCACGAAGCAATCACATAAACAATGAGAATCCAGCAAGTAACCCGTACTACTTGCATCCAAATGATAGTCCAGCAATTGTCTTGGTTCAACCTCCACTCAATCCACATAATTACCACTCTTGGAGCAGAACATTTCAAATGGCGTTGTTAGTGAAGAACAAAACCTGCTTCATAGACGGATCTATGCCTAAACCTGTACAAAATGATCCTCAATTTCAGGCATGGAGGCAGGTAAACACCATGATCCAATCATGGATCATGAACTGCGTCTCTCCTTCAATTGCGCAAAGTGTAATGTGGTACGATAGTGCTCTAGATGTGTGGAATGATTTAGCTATGAGGTATGGAAGTGGTGATCTTTTCAGGTTATCTGATTTATTGTGTGAATTTTATGCTGTGAAGCAAGAAAATCTTAGCGTGAATGATTACTTTACGAAGCTGAAGGTACTATGGGAAGAATTAGCTTCATTAAGATCTGTACCAAAATGTGATTGTCTTCGTTGTGTGTGTGATATAACTAAAAAGGTGAATCAATTCATTGAGAGTGATTACGTTATAAAATTTGTCAAAGGCTTGAATGAGGAGTTTGATCCAGTGAGATCACAGGTTTTCGTGATGACTCCTCTGCCGGATATTAAAACTGTTTTTGCGATGGCACTGAAGTTTGAAAGGAAGATTACTAGTAATTCTGTGTCAACTAGCTTTAGTAATGCACCTACAGCATTGATTTCGAATTGTGATGATCAAGAGAGCTTTGTAGCGAATACGTATGTTAATAAGACGCAAGGGCAGACATATAGGAGAGGAAATGGAAGATTTTATCAGGAAGGAAATAAACGTTTGCAATGTAACCACTGCGGTATGATAGGACATACAAGTGATAGATGCTACAGAAAGCATGGATTTCCTCCTGGATTCAAGTTTAAGAATCAAGTAAACGCAGCTGAGGTGGTTGAAGAGAAGTCTCAGAACTGTGATGCTGAGATGACTTTGTCTGGTTTATTTCCACAGGCTACGCAGTCTCTTACTCAAAAACAGTTCACTAAACTTTTGAAATTGTTGGATATTGATGATGCTGTTTCAGGAAACAGTGGAAATAAGGAGGTGCAAGGAGCTGTCATGACGGCACAAACTGGTATATCCACAGGTAAGCGTTCTGTAAGTACTGATTGCGTTTGGATCTTGGATTCAGGAGCCACTGACCATATTTCATGTTCCTTGGCTTTGTTTCAGTCTTATAATCTCATTGATCATGTTTCTATTAAGCTCCCTAACAATGTCACAGTTGAATCAACTCATAGAGGAGTTGTTATATTACACAGTGGTCTGGTCTTGAAGGATGTCTTATATGTTCCTTCATTCTCTTTCAACCTTGTCTCTCTCAGCAAGCTTACTGACTCCCCTCATATGCTTGTTTCATTCCATGATTCTGGTTGTTTAATTCAGGATCAGTTGTCCAGGAGGATGATTGGTTCAGCTAGGAAGCATCATGGGCTTTATTATTTACATGATTCCAGTTTGCCTCTGCAGTGTGGAGACTCCAGTACATGTCTTTTACCTTCTGTTTTGTCTTCTTCTAGTCTTAACTCTGATTCATATCTGTGGCATGCCAGACTTGGGCATGCCTCATCAACTAGAATACAAGAGTTACATAGATTTCATCCAGAAATACCTTCTTTTGATCAGAATAATGTCTGTACAGTTTGTCCCTTGGCAAAATTGAAAAGATCACCGTTTCCTATATCTGCTACAGCCTCTAAGTGTCCTTTTGATGTTATTCATGTTGATATATGGGGCCCTTATAAGCACCCTACAATGTACAATCAAAGGTATTTTTTGACTATAGTTGATGACTGTTCAAGGTATACCTGGATATATCTGCTTAAGGCAAAATCTGAAGTTAGACAAATTTTGCAAAGTTTCTTTCATTATGTGTTTACTCAATTCAATGTTCATATCAAGGTTGTCAGAAGTGATAATGGACTTGAATTTAAAATGACTGAATTCTATATGCAACATGGGGTAGTCCATCAAACAACCTGTAACCACACTCCTCAACAGAATGGAGTGGTTGAAAGGAAGCATCAACATCTTTTGGTTGTAGCTAGAGCACTTAGATTTCATGCTTCATTGCCCATTGATTATTGGGGGTTCTGTCTTCAGCATGCTACATATCTGATAAATTTGATGCCATCTCCTGTACTTCAGTGTAAAACTCCTTATGAGATTTTGCATCAGAATCAGCCTGTATATACTCATCTCAGAGTGTTTGGGTGTTTAGCTTTTGCGTGTGACAACACTCCTCATAAAGCCAAGTTTGCACCCAGAGCTTTTCCTTGTGTCTTTCTTGGATTTCCCATGAATACAAAGGGGTACATTGTTCAAAAGCTGGAAGACAAGTCTGTTGTTGTGTCTAGAGATGTCTTGTTTCATGAAAACTCTTTCCCATTCTCTAATGGATCTTCCTTGCCATCAGCATCAGTCTCAGTTCCTCATGCTGTGACTGATGCACCTCTGCCTCTGTGCCCATCACCTCCTCAAGTACATCCTTTGCATCAGTTGCCACCATCTCCTGATGCTCTTCATTCAGATGAAACTGAGTCGTCCTCAGTGTCACCAGTGCCTTCAGCGTGTTCCTCTCCTTCTTCATCCTCAAAGGAGTCAGTATCCCCTCCAAGCGATCAGATGCCCGTAACTCACCTGGAGGTCCATTTGCCCCCTATCTCTGATTCTGATCATAGATGTGTTAGGCAGAGACATGCTCCATCTTATTTGCAGGATTATTATTGCAATCTCAGTCACTCTTCTGTTGCTTTTGAACCATCTGAGTCTGTGCCATATCCTATACAGTCATTTCATTCTCTTGAAGCTTTGGCTCCTGAATACAAGTCCTACGTCCTTAGCATCAGTACTGAGCAGGAACCTGTGACTTATCAGCAGGCTGCTACATCAGCAGCCTGGCAGCAAGCTATGCAGGTTGAGTTGGCAGCTTTGGAGGCTACACGTACCTGGAACATTGTTCCCTTGCCACCTGGTAAGCAGCCCATTGGCTGTAAGTGGGTGTATAAGGTTAAGCGCAAGGCTGATGGGTCAATTGAACGATATAAAGCAAGGCTAGTGGCTAAGGGATACACTCAGCAACCAGGTATAGATTATGTTGACACCTTCTCACCTGTGGCAAAAATGACTTCTGTGCGTCTCCTTTTAGCTTTGGCATCTGTGAATCATTGGCATGTGCATCAGTTAGATATAAATAATGCCTTTCTTCATGGTGATTTATACCAGGAGATTTATATGGAGTTGCCTCAAGGAGTTCAGTCTTCCATCCCTAATGCGGTTTGCAAGCTTCAGAAATCTCTTTATGGGCTTAAACAAGCCAGTAGACAATGGAATGAAAAGCTTACTGTGTATTTACTGTCTCAGGGTTATAAACAGTCCAAAAATGATTATACCTTGTTTACTAAACGAACATCAGATTCTTTCATAGCTTTGCTCATTTACGTTGATGACATTATTGTAGCTAGTGATTCATTGTCTCATATTCAGGCTCTGAAAGCTCATTTACATTTCACATTTCAAATCAAAGATTTAGGTGTTCTGAGGTACTTTCTGGGACTTGAGGTGGCAAGGTCTCAGGGGGGGATTATGATTTGTCAAAGAAAATATGCAATGGAACTATTAGAAGAGACAGGTTTTTTGGCTGCCAAGCCTGCCTTGACACCCATGGAACAAAATTTAAAACTGGAACATAGTGATTCACCTCTATTTTCAGATGTTTCTTGTTACAGGAGAATTATTGGAAAGTTATTGTATCTCACTATTACAAGACCTGACATTTCATATGCTGTACAACAATTAAGTCAGTTCTTAGATTATCCCACAGAAATGCACATGAAGGCTGTTCACAGGTTGCTAAGGTATTTGAAGGGTAATCCTGATCAGGGCTTATTGTTTCCCAGCACAGGTTCAAAATTGCTTAAGGCTTACTCAGATTCAGACTGGGCTGGGTGTACTGAAACCAGAAGGTCTATTACAGGATATTGTATGTTCTTTGGTAATGCTTTAGTATCCTGGAAAGCAAAGAAACAGACTACAGTCTCAAGGTCCTCCTCAGAGGCTGAATACAGGTCACTTGCTGCAGCTACTTGTGAAGTGCAGTGGTTGTTGTATTTGTTGAAAGACCTAGGCATAGAACAGAAAGAGCCTGTAGAACTGTTTTGTGATAATAAGAGTGCCATATATATTGTTGAAAATCCAGTTTTCCATGAGAGGACAAAGCATATAGAGGTGGATTGTCATGTGGTCAGAGATAAGTTTCAAGAGGGGGTAATCAAGCCAATGCCAGTCAAAACTGAGTTTCAGGTGGCTGATCTGTTCACTAAAGCATTGAGTTCTCAAAGGTTGCAATTTCTGACTTCTGCATTAGGGGTCTGTAACATTTACAAGAAGTCAGAATTGAGGGGGGGTGTTAAAGATATGGATGCACTGGTGCAAGAAATAGGAAGTGGCAAGAAGGTCTTGGTTGGTGGTTAGCCATGGCATGTGCTTGGCATGGATGGTTGGCAAGGTGCTTGAGTCTTGGCACGGATGGTAACACAAGACTTAGACCTTGGCACGTGTGACATGGTTTGCGTGCTTGGCACGCTGGAGCGGAACTAAGTCTTGGCACGTATGGCACGGTTGGCACGCTGAGCACGTTGGGATCGCAAGACTTCATAAGGCTGGCACGGGTGACATGCGGGAGTTGGTCTAAGCTTGGTATAGCAGAGATTGCTGGTGCAGTAGAAGACTAGCTTGTTTTCTCACGTGTGTTTTTTTGTGTTTCTAGATACTTCTTTAGATTAGTATAAATACATGTATTAGCTGTACATTTGAGCATAGAGAAAGCAAAATAAAATTTCAGAGTTTTTCCTTTTCTTCTTCCTCAAGTTGAGGTTCCTCTCTCTGGCGCCATAGCGCACTTTCGCTTACTCCGAGCTTCTCCACAGCAAATTGTTTCTTGTTTGTTACGTCTTGATCAACTCGATCATTTGTTTTGATTTCTATCAGAATTTTGACACTACAACAAAATATAAAATGTACCACAAATTTTACAATGGTATTTGTTGGTCATTGACCAATAAAATGTGTAGAAAATTTATGGACATTTTGTTTTGGCAAATCATCTCTTGGTTGGACGTAAATAAAACTTATTTATCATTATTTTATTGAGTCATTAGTTGAACAATGATCATAATAAAATTTATGAAAATGTATAACTATTAATACACGATCATTTTTCTTGTATTTTGGCATAAACTTAGCCCAGACGCTTTGGTCAAAATTACAGAAAATTAAAAGTCTATTTTAAAACCTAGAACTATAGGTTGTGTTGAAGATAATGAATTGATAGGATAACCTCACCGCAAACCACTCATCCTATGCGTCATCGTGTAACACGTGGCAGCAACCGCAAACCACTCATCCTATGCGTCATCGTGTAACACGTGGCAGCAGAGGTGGGTAGTAAAGCTAGGTGAGGGTCACTCGCGTCTAGTCTCACCACCCACCTTAACTGACACGTGTCGTACGGTGACGCGTGGGGTGATAAGAATGTGGGTTAGGAGATGTCATCCCCAATAATTCCTCCTGAACTAGCATAGTTAGCGTAGTTTAGCCATAGTTGTCAAAGTAGCTGGAGGAAGATGAGGCCCAAGAACTCAGATAACCGAAGAAGAAACCGAAAGAACCAATCCCCTATCAGAACCCGACCCGTTACCTCAATCGAATCGGACCAAACCCGCTCTTCTGGGTTCTCCCCATCAGCTGCTTCACCTTCACTTGTAGATAATGAACTGATCACAGACGAGCTCTCACTCTTCCAAAGCCTTCAAATTTCACCCGAATCATCCGGCCCGAACCCGAGAAGCTTTCCTTATGCAGTAAAACAGCAATGCTGGGAGAAAGCTGAGAAAATCAAAGGGCGTGACCCGGAACGGTGGCGAAAGGATGCTTTGGGGAACACTGTGTTCAAGAAACTGGTGGGTTGTCCTGGTTGTTTGTGCCATGATTATGATCATATTATCCCTTACTCTAAGGTACCATAAAAGTTGTTTTTTTGTATTACTTATTTATGCCTTGAGATTCTTCTAACGGCATCTGAGATTGAACTGGTGCTGTTTCAGTTTAATTTCAAGAGTGTTTGAAGATTGTCGGCTTTTGCTTTGAAACTTTCATACTTTGATGTGCTGCAAGTCTCGCATTTTAATAGTTTCTTAGTAGTTTGATATATAGAGTGAGTTTGTGTGCTATTTCCCTGTTGCCATTTCGCTCGGCATTTCCTTCTAGGTGGCTATTTCCAATTCGACCACCAGTTAGCTTATAGTTACTCTAGCAGCCAGGTGAAGCTTCTCCTTTTTTTTCCCTCATAATTGTTTGGAAGTGTTTGGCTTTTGCATCGAAAGTTTTGTACTTTGATGTGCTGAAAGTATTGAATTTGAAAAAGTTTGTAAGCACACCGAAGTACTGGAATTATTGGGTTGTGCAATTTGCCGTTTTATTGCACCCTTGGTCAGCAATTTTCTGAACCCTTATTAATTTCATGGTAGGAAGCACAACCTTGATTTTTTTTGGTCCCGTGTACCAGAGAAAGATACACGTCGATGTCGTCGATGTTCTATAAATGCATTGAGATATCATGTGTTCTTATGAATATTTGACTTGTAAAACTATAAGAATATCAAGCCTCCTTCTCACAAGGACATGGTAAAGTAGCTGAATGAATGTTGTCATTACGCTTATACTGTGATACGCCTAAATATATCTCACCACTTAGAAAGCATAGTGGATATTGGAGTTGGTGCTATACAGTGTAGTTTTGATAAATAGTTTAAGATGCTTGTCTTGGGTGCAGTGTATTGTGTAGAGTATTCAGCTGTGCATGATTATGTAGCTGTTAGGCGAATAGTTCGTCCTATCTTGTTTACATTGTCTATGTTGATTAAATATGTAGCACATGTTATATGCAACTGTTAAAGTTGTCGCTTTGCGACCTAAGATCATGACCATGCATAGCAGAAAGAGTCTCTTATAGGAATAATAAGGTGACTGTACACGTTTTAGGCCCAAGATTGACCCAAACTTTTGGTGGATGCATACCTGGCTGGCGGGTGCGTTTAGTTGCCATTTCCTTTCCTCTTTAGTTTAATGATGCACATTGTACTTATTGCGGAATAATTGGGCAAGAATATGAGAGCTTCCCTTTCTCTTTGCTAATCTTAAAATAGTTTCTTTTGAAGAGAGAATCTTTTATTATCTTTTCCCAATGTAGGCTGCAATTATTCTTTACCTGGATTCTCTTAAGCCTAAAGATCTCTACCACTGCTATCTTCGATTGTTATGAGGTCCCCAAGTAATGTTCATTGGGAAGTAATACCTTGTGATTGGTGTTGTGCTCCATCCTTGGTGGTCATAGTGGCATCCCTCAACTTCAAGTAGTATTGATATAAATAATCCAAGATGATGCAAACGGTGGAAGGCGTGAAGGAACACTGGTCTCGGATGGACTTTGGGTTATGTTTCCAGGTCTATGGAATATAGGGTAAAAGATGAATTTTAGGAATGCATATGAAAATAGAACTAATTATATTCATCGCATGTTGCCAGAATGAGGACAAATGATATTATCTACATATCTGGTAATATGTTTTACCATTGTAAAATGTTGTTTTGTCAATATTTATAAATATTAAGAGATCTGTACTTCAGCAACTGACCTTTGCTTGTCTTTGGATGGCACTACATTGTGATCTACCCCTTGATTACTCGGTACTGTCTCTTTCTCATGTAACCAGCTCTTTGAAGTTATTGATTTTGCTAATCTTTTCAAGTCTTGAGCTTTTCAGAGATATCAAAAGGTTGGGTAGATTAGTCTTTCTGAACCAACCATCGCCAACGTTATTGATGTACTCCAAACGTTAACACTGTAACTTTCTTGTCTCATAGAACTTGATTAGCCTTAGCAACTTGCTTGCTTTTTCTTTTTCAGGTTACATACAGGACGCTACTGGTTTAATATCTTAGAGAACTAACTCCACCCGTGGTAAAAACTTCTCTTGCCAAAGCAGCTTGACTTGCCAATCTCTTGCCAAATGATCCTGGAAACTTGTGAAGTTTCTTTCGCCGTAGCACCTGTTTGTCCTGAGCAAATATTGCTTGGACCACAGTGAGGGAATCAGATGCCAGAATCACATCCTTGAACCCCTTCTCCCAAGCATTACGTTAACCTTCTTTAATTCCGTGAATTTGCCAGAAAATTTGTAGGGATTCCAGTATCACCACAAAAACCTCCTAACCGTGTTCCTTCATGGTCTCTCAGCACTCATCTTACAGCAGCGGACTTCTAAATTGCTGCTGCGATTAGCATTAACATTCAGGGAAATCCAATTTGGAGGAGGAAAATTCCATTTTAGCCATAAATCGTTTGTGCAAATGAGGGACGACGTCTCTTGCCTTTTAGGAGCAATGTGCTCAACACCTAAGTGGGTGTCTCGCTTTTCTGGAAAATATTCAAGTTGCCCTTTCCAAGTTACCAAATGGATAAAAGAAACAGGAGTGTTATGAGGACCATGTAGACAGAAATATTATCTTCACAAAGCAGATTCCCGAACGGAGAATCTTTCAAATAAAGATGACGAACATCATGGAGGAAAAGCTGAATATGATTTTGCAACACTCCTGAGTGATTTGGGACATACAAAGAAAATATGATGGAGATCTTCCGGTTCACCTTGGCATATCCCATAGAACTCACCTACTCTCTTTTTTTCTCTTGTTCCTTTGCGCGCTAGGAAGAGGTCTCTGGTGGATAACTTAACCAAGCAAACAAATCAAATTTGGTGGACATTATTCTCCACAAATTGATCCATTTAAAATCATTTTGAACGGAAACTTCTTTCTGATATAAGAACATGTAAAACAATTATGCATTACACTCCCTGTTGAGTAAAATGGCGAAATGATTTTATCTCCAATTTTCTTGTCAGGGTTCAATATTTCGCTACCTTTTATGAGTAGTTTTTACTTACCTATCCTCATGAATCTTAGATTTCATCTCCACAGTCTTATGTTATATTTATCAAAATAATTTCTATATGCAGGGTTAAGGCTTTAATTTTATGGACTCTGATGTTGTATCATGCATGCAAAGTGCTTGCTATCTTAAATCGTTGAACAAATCAAATCTTTGACTGCTGAAATTTACTGCTGCAAATATGCAGGGAGGGAAAAGCACATTGGAAAATTGCCAGGTTTTGCAGGTATTGGCTTTTCAGATCCATATAAATTGTCATGCAAATTTCACAAGTAGCGTTTTCTGGGCTCTGTCTAAGCTTAATCATTAAGTATTTTTCTTGCTGTAGGCAACAGTTAATCGGTCTAAAGGGAACCGCACCGAGATAACAAAATCCGAGCTTATCCAAAGAAGTTCATACTGTCGGGTTTCAGGTTTTTTCTTGTTGATCTTCTTACACTTCAACAGAAACTCAAAACAATAAAGAAAAAGAAAACGATGATGTTGTGAAGCTTTCTTGTTGAGTAACCTGGCAAACTTCATTTAGTTTGCATATTACTTATCTTTTATCCAATGCAGGCCGCGACATGGATCTTATTGAACTCACTGCATATGGCAATGTTCGACGTGGACAAGACACTGGAGGATGCAACATCCAGTGATAACTTTGTACATTTCCTCTTCTCCCAATTATTTATGATTGCAAATTCTGTTTGAAGGGAGATCCTCCTAATTTTGGTTGTTGAATCCAAGCTTAATGTGTTTGGATACTGTTGGTTAAGGCTTAACTATTGTTGCTATCTCTCTCTCTCTCTTCTATCAATCTACTGCCAGCTTCCTTTTTTACAATTTTATTGATGGCAGAATAATCAAGTTCAAGCCAACGCTATATTCACCGGAACCTATCTTTCTGGGATTGTCAATATTGTTATGAGGGACGACGAAGGTTGGTTCTTCTACTTTGAGTTATGAGATCTTGGGTACGAATTCCATTGCCGGTATTCTTTCTTGGTGGTCTGTAAATTTCACTGTAAGATTTATTAGGCTGGTGGTATGTCTAGCCATATTGAATAAGCACTCCTCAACGAAACCTTTTTGTTATATATATATTGTATCGAGGGTGTCTTTAAAGTACATGAAAACAGTGTAGTTATCCTTCTTCTCTTATGTTCTCTCTGTCTCAAAAATATTGTCATAGTTTGATTTGGACGTAATTCAATTAAGTAAAACCATGTTGATCACTATTTTTATTTTTATTATATCTTTAGTTGATTAATTGATGTTAGCTAAAAAATTATGTAAATGTTAATTGAAATGGGGAATGGAAACTTTGACTACTGAATATTATTAATTTTATAAAGTTGACAATACTTTTGAGATAAACTAAAATAAACTTGATGACAATATTTTTCAGACTGAGAGAATAATACTCTTTATTTCGTAAACATATTGGTTTAATTTTTTCTTAGAATATTGTCATCTTTCAAAAAATAAAAATTCAAGTTTTCATATCAATATACCAATTATTACTTGTATGATTTTAGAACATGAATTGCATTTAAAATAGGTTGACTTATGTTAGGAACAATATTTTTGAAAGGGGTATAACTTGCAAGCAAAAGACTCTTGGTTGGTTGAATAGTATTTTGCACATACTAAGAGTCGAATTCGTCCGCTTACGGTAAGAAAACTTATAAGTATGATATAAACATCCATCCAAGGAAGTAAAATACAACACATAGTGGTTGTTTCTACCTTCCTCAATAGCTAAGCCAGCAAAACTTGCCTGCAGGCAAGGTCTGAAACTTGTACAAAAATACGAAGAGGAGAGATAAACACCCTAGGAGATAGCTCAGTTGGTGTTCTGTTTAAAAAGGTTAAGAATTCGAATCCAGAGACACACAGTGTGAGTGTTTTATTTGTTGTTAGTTTGCGGGGGACACCTTGTATAGATCATTACGTAAGTCCTTACCTAACCAAAGAAGCCGCTGAGCTCCTAATTTATATCCTTCACCATGTTTTTTGAGACTGTGACAATGAAGGCTTGCAAAACCCGGAGAATGGCCTTTTTGATCCAAACATCTCTAACATGTCATATGATGGTTGGTGTTTAGCCACCTTTGGCTGCATTTATGTGGCTAAAAGAAAAAAGTAAAAAAGAAACGACCTTTCTTGTTTATGGTCACGTCTTGAAAGTCTCTCTTGCCCCAAAATTAATGATAAAGAACTGCACTAAAGAAAAGGAGACGAGATCCTCACCTCTCTTCTCCTCTACCTTACCACTACCCGTCTGACACGTAGCATTAGGGAAGGATGGTGAGGCTAAATGCAGGCGACCTTCATCTAGCCTCACAATGCACTCCTGTTGTTACGTGTCGGACGGTGGGTAATGGAGTGAGGAGATCTCGTCTCCTAAAAAAGTGCCTTTTTTCTAACTTTTTTCTCCTTGGAAAGGGATGGCTTCACATTTGCATTTTCTACATCACCTAAAGTCTTAAAAGTGTATTATGTTGACAACGTCCTAACCACCTTTTTGCAGCATTAACTTCATTTTGCATATTCTGTCATCACAGATTAGATAACCATAACATCCACGAAAAGACTTCACAACTCTTTCTCCAACTTTTTAGTTTGACGAAATTGTATTTTGACTTGAATCTAAGTGACAAACTAATCACTTACAGCATTAACAAAAGAGAAATGTCACATAATTATATTTTAATTTGGCCGACGGTTTATTCGAATATTCACTTATTAACCCAGATAAACGTAACATATATGAGATGTACGGCATACTTGATATCCTATTTTAAGCATATGGTTTTCACCAACATCATCTTAGTCAATTGTCAAGTATTAAAACATTTTGTAATCGTCCCTTCAATATGTTAAAGTTTGCCTATAATGTGTCGTTGAATTACCACCATATATAAAACCTTAAAACTTTTCAACAACCCATAAACTTTTGATTTTTTTTTTTGCTTTTAAAAGTAATAGTTGTAAGACACGTAGGAGTAAATTGCTTTTTAAAAGAAAAGGGAAAAAATTACATGTTAGAGTATGAATTGAGCAAGAAAACTGAAGGAAAAGCGATTAATTAAGCGTTAACATGATATCCACCTAAAAGAATTGCCACTTAAATATAGTAGAATGCATTAATGGCGTCCGAGAGTATAGTCCCGCTAGTATTCGGGCTAAAATTTGGTCTAAGAAGGTCAATAGTTCGAATATAGAGACACGCAGAGTGTGAGTGCTCCACTTCTGTTGGTTTGTAGGTGTTCCACTTCTGCTTGTTTGTAGGGGCACTTTGTGTATCACTGCGTAACTCCTCAATCCTAGTTTGTAGGGGCACCTTGTGTGTCACTGTGTAACTCCTCAATCCTAGTTTGTATGGGCATCTTTTGTGTGTCACCGCTTAAGTCCTCACCCAGTCTAAAAGGTTGCTTCTTTGTGTGTCACTGCGTAACTCCTCAATCCTAGTTTGTAGGGGCACCTTGTGTGTCACTCAATCCTAGTTTATAGGGGCACCTTGTGTGTGTCACTGCGTAAGTCCTCATCCAATCTAAAAGGTCGCTGGACACTTGATTTGCATACTCCACGATACTCAATCCTAGTTTGTAGGAAGCACCTCGTGTGTGTCACTGCGTTAGTCTTCACCCAGAATAAAAGGTCGCTGGAAACTTGATTTGCATCTTCTACGATACTCCTGGTTGGGATCTCCTCACCCTCACTTTCCTCACCCCCTTTGTGACCGCGCGACACGCGACATCAAGGGGTGGTGAAGATAGATGAGAGTCACCTACATCTAGCCTCATCATCACTCTTTGCTGCCACGTGTCGCACGTCACGCGTCACCGCACCCCCTTTGCTGAGGGGATCCTATCTACTCCTAAGAGCGTTTGGGGCATTTCGCCTTTTGCTCCACGAATGCAGTAATGGCACGATATCTGATGTTTCACTTTTAAAGTCAAATGGGTGGGACAGAAAAGGCGGAAAATTGCTGACTAATGCATTTATCTTCAGAAAAAAGGGATACTTTTAGAAAGGTAAATAATTCATCACAAGCCAAAGAAGTATTAGGTTTAATTTTCACATGGGGGTTTTTGAGTGTCAAAATTGTCTTACTATATTCATGAAAGACTATAATCAATATCAAAAGAAAGGATTTATTTTCCGTTAATTAAAATGGCAAAACGGTTTAACCTCTCGCAAAATGTTGCGGTTTTAATAATTCAATTGTCAAAATATAAAACTAAATAGATGACTAACCAAAATGTTCTTGGTGCCTTTTGAAATGCTTTGTCCGAAGAGAAAATGATACATAAACGACATTGTTATGCTTTTTGTGAGGCGAAGAGGTGGCGCAGCGCTGCATAGATGGAGGTGTCAAACTGCAATTATATGTCAACAACATGTGAGCATTTCGTAAAAGACTCGTATAATAAAATTATGTTTTAATATTTTATAAAAAAACTAGTAAACATTTGATTGCAAAATGTAATTTCCTCATCCGGCTATACTTGAATCTTTTGAATTAATGAAAATAAGAATCAAATTCTTCTAAAGAAATAAGGACCACTATGTATCAAGCAGTTGGAAATTCAAAGTTAGAAAATAAAGAGAGAAAAAATTGCTTTCATACATCTCTGTCAAACAGATGGTATACTTGAATACTCTTTGAGAGATATTCTGGTAAGGGAATGGCTAGAAATTGATGATTTCCTTTTCAATGGCCTGATATTTGGTTTAATGGTTCTAAATAGAATGCAAGTCGCCATATGTAATAAAGAGAAAACTGTCATTTAGTATATGACTTAATTGCTCCTAAAAGATAAAGTGCAAAGGGCAAAAGAAGAAGCAACACATATAAGCTTAATGCCAAAAGAGTTAAATGGATTTATTATGTGTGCACTGGAATTTCGGGACCCACAACTAACATATCTTTTCTGCAATATGTGGTTTACATTTGCTTGGTCACATGAATCACATGTACATTTTTGTTATTTATGACTTGCAAGGTCATTTTAGTAAAGTTCAGGCTATCGATACCATATATATATATATATATATATATATATATATATATATATATATAGACACACACACAACAACAACAACACATACCCAGCATATCCCAACAACATCAAAAGCTATTGCTAGGGTTTGGAGAGGATGAGAGGCAGACAAACAATACCTCTATCCCAAAAGATAAAGAGTTTGCTTCCAGCAAGACCTTCAGCTCTATATGTCTCTGCATAAACACATAATGAACGACAAATAATGAAAGACAAAGACAAACACCAAAAGTCCAAAGTCAACCTAACGTTTAGAGAGTATCTAAGCCCCTATATATCCTCTAAGGCATCCCTATATTCTGACTAAACATCGCTAACATTAATCATCCGTCTCCATGAGCTCCTACCCTGGAACATGTCCTCAGAGAGGTGCAAATCTAGTATGTCATGTCTAACCCGTTCCTTCCAAGTCAGTTTGGTCTTGTCTTTACTTCTTTTCTCCTATACAATGAGACTTTCAACTGGACGCCGTTCTGTCTCCGCTTGACATGCCTAAACCATCTCAGTCTCTCCTCCCTTATCTTATCCGCTATACTAGCCACCCCTAACCTTTTCCTAAATACTTTATTCCTGATCCGGTCTATATATTAACATACGACAACAACATTTCAAACAATGGACATGACTACTTGTAAACTAATGCTAGCATTGTGTACCAAGGATCAAAGTTTTATCAACACAAAATAGCAAGTATGCATCTATATAACAAGATCCAGTTGTACAATCTTTTTGCAGTATCATGGATTGGCTTTTGTTAGGTCCCTTAGAACACACTAGAAGTGGGGTTGAATAGTTTATTCACCAAGTATGGATATTTTCTTGAATATTTTTCGTTTTTGAGTGCAACCAATACTTGGACGTGTTCTTGAAAAGAATGAAACTTTGCGGAAGCGTAAAGAACACAATGATGTATAGATGTTCAAGTCAAATGACTCTACTCCTCTACCTTCTTGATTTTTCACAAGGATTTTGAATGAGAGATTGTTATTTCTATGGAGGGAAACAACAATCAAAACAAAATCCAAAATAATGAAAAAAACTAGGTCACACGCTTAAACCATAACCAAGAAAACTAACCCCTTGAAGTCTAGTCTCCAAATGACTTCTTTGCCCTCAAAGAATTCTTGTAGGGAGTATAGTACACCACCACACTATCAACTAACCCTCCAAGGTTTAGATTTCTCTAACAAGAAGCACCATAGCTTCTTGACCAACAATCTACACAACCTCTCACAATATTCACTCACTAATAAGAAGACCCTTCTTCTTCTTTTACAACACAACTCTCAACAATAAAGTAAAATATACAAGATTACAACTATTTTGAGAGTTTGAAAACTTGAGAGAAACTTGAGAGCTTGAATGGTAGAAAGTTGGAGAAGAAAGAGATGAAACCCTTGTTTTATCTCCTTTGAATTTTATGGCCGTTTGAAATCTTTGCAGAGCCAATAATGGGCTTTGTCTTTTTGTGATGACATGTCCTCATCATTTGGGATCTTCTCTTAGATGGTTGCAACTTGCAAGCTTCTTGGAGAAGCTTCTTGTTGAAAGCTTAAAGAAGAAAGATCACTCCTTCAAGGATGAGAGAGAACATGTGAAAATAGAACTAACGAAGAGGGTACAAATGTCAAATAAGCATTAGAAAACAAAGCATAAGACATTTGTGACGTTGGTCACATGAAGCGCCTTATCAGTTCAATGAACAGGCGTTCAATGTGACATGAAGCGCTTTATATGAAATTGAACAAGCGTTCGATGTCACATAAAGCGCCTTATGTGGGCAGCTGAATGCATTCGAAGTCACATGAAGCGCATAATCTTAGCCTTCATGCTTATTCGAAGTGGTTCTTACTTTTATCGGAAAGTTGCTTGGTGTACGTGCCCATTTTGGGGGGAAAAATACTTTTGACTATGTGGTACACATGAAGCGCCTAATGTAGGCGTTCGAAGTGTACTGGAATTCAACCACAATACATGAAGCGCCTAATGTAGGCGTTCGAAGTGTACTGGAATTCAACCATAACACGTGAAGCGCCTTATGTAGACGTTCGAAGTGTATTGGTTTCCAGAGCCTTTACATGAGGCGCCTTATGTAGGCGTTCGAAGTGTACTGACCTTCAAACACTTCACATTAGATGCCTAATCAATCGTTCCAAAGTGCCAATTTGTGCAAATCATCAAAACTAACACATTCCAACAGCTTTGACCAGGAAAACAACCACAATCGTCTCTTATGTTCATTTCATAGTAGTAAAGGGAAAAAAACTTTGGTTTTTTTTTGGTAACACCATAATAATTATAATTTAAATCATATTTGGATTCATTTTATTTAAATTATATGACACAATAAATTGATTACCATAAACCTATTTTCTAGGAAGTATCGATATTCAGTTTATACGAGGGAGAAACCCTAGTTACCGTTTAGAACACAACTAGAATCATAATTTAAATCATATTTGAATTTATCTTATTTAAATCATATGACTCAACAAATTGATACAGTAAAACTTGTTTTCCAATTGTCTTAGAAGCTTCTGCTTATCGTGGTGTATGTGGGGGCTGTATGTACGCAACCATACTCATGTGTTAGAAACATATAGATGCTGTTTTCCGACGACCTATTATGAAAATTGCATCAAGTTGTGTCGATCAACTGATACTTCACAAAGATGTTGTTTCTAAACATTATAAAGTATATAATCTTTATAAGGCTTTTTTTTATTGTAATCTAGTTTCTATGTTCATTATCTCATCCCCCCACTCCCCCCTCCCCCCGTGTTTCTCCCGGGTTTCCTTTAGATAATGGTAGGGCTTTTGGAAAAGCAAAAGCAAAGTGACATGGCTTTTTCCCAAAAAGCTGTTTGGTTGGCCACATGAATTTTTGAGTAGTGAAGGCGTTGACTATAATGGTTGGCTCCTTTCTGTCTTCCTTTCCTATCTGGCATAATGTTTTCAAAAAGGTTGAACCCAATGTTCGGAGTTTTTACCGTCTCCTCTGTCAGATTTTGTAAAAAAATAGAAATCGAATATTATTTTTAACAAACATCCTTATACAATGTTCCAATTCCTATGTGACTAATGTTTTCACTGGTGTAGTTTGGTTATTAGGTTTTTAAGGTATTTTAATTTTTGACTTGTTAGTTATGATGCCTTATATGTATTTTGAATTGAGGTTTGTTGTATACTAGAGGAATTGAACCAAAAACATTTGTTTTGAGACCAAGCTTAACCTCTAACTTTAGTCACTCAGTTAGGATTCGTCGGCTCGTTTATGTTGTTCGTTGAGTTAAACGAACCAACCTTGAACAATAAATATGTTCGTCTAAATAAACGAACAAGCTCGGCTCGTTCGCTAAGTTAAATGAACAGAGCTTGAACAACGCAATGCTCGGCTCGTTTGGCTCGTTTACAACCCTAGTTAGGATACAGTATTAATAATTCTAAAACTTTCATGTGAAACCATGATATATTACACATCATGTACATGTGTTATTAACTAAAGGTTTCATCCCCACTTGTTATCGTGTTTTCATTTGTATCCTTTTGCGATTTGACGCTTTAAAAGTTGTAACATTTTAGTTATCAGGCCATATCATTGATCTTGAACCATAAATCGTGTCAGATTGTGATATAAGTCATGATTGTATAATCATATATCACAGTTAAAACCAATATGTATCACACGTTAAAACAAATACGTTTCAGACTATGATATATCACACATCATATGCATCAATTACTAAAGTTAAGGATGCCAAAATCTTGCTTCAACTGCATTACAGAATTCTCATTATTTCTAAGCCCCCATACTTTGACTTGATCTGTCCTTCCATTTTGGCCTAAGTTTTGTCTTTTGCTGCTCATAGCACACCTCAAACCCTAGTTATAATATGGGACTAGGCTTACATGAGGTCTTTCTCACTTGGTTGAGAACACTCAGAGTAACTGGTGGGTCCCAATAGACCAATATATATAGTAGTTGTGCAAACAAATATAACCAACCATGATATTAAAGAAGTACCCTCCTTTTATTTGTACTAAAGAAAAGTAGTTACACCAGATTACGTTCGGATTATGGTACATACAAATATATTCACAATCCCTCCTACTTGTTAGTATGTCACACCATATAGCAAGCAAGGTGAACATGACAGCTACCAGAACTTTATAGTCATACAAAACTGCAAAATGAACTATCAATTATGACCATCTTTTTTCACAAGATTTGTGCTGCTTTTTTACCATTATCTGATGATCTCTCATCATTAATCCCTCCATTTTGAGCTGAGTCAGCGCAGCAGGTTTTCAGTCTTGACAGTTTCGAGGTCAAAAAGCGCGGTTCAAGCGCTCTCTAGGAAGGTAACCGACCTAGATAACGCAGCAGGATTCTCGTGCAAGATGGGGGATGCAGGGAGGAGATGCTTCTTTTCATCAGCCTTTTGTTGAAATCCTCTAAAAAGCCCACCTTTGCTGATTGAGTCATATTTAATCCCAAGAGTTGTCCATATACTGCTCTTGGCAGCTTCCTCAGGATCATCAATCCTCAATGTTTTTGGAACTAAAACAGACCCTTCTGATGTTTTCGGTTCTTGCGGTACGTTTCCCTCAGAATCTCTGGATTTAAGCAAGTCATCATCCCGTGAATGCTTACCTAATGTGGAATTTGGACTTGAATCAGGTAAGCTTTGGCTGGGTGGTGATACAGAAGGCAACCATGGGAAACTCCAAACACCACAATTCCATATAGGTGCAGGATATATTGGCATTGGATATCCAGGGGGGCAAATGGCTGGAATAGGAACACCAGAATTCCACTGGAAAGGCCATGGTACACCGGGTAGATATGGAACTGGAGATAGGAACTTGTTCATGTGCTGCAAAAGTGGTTCTTGAGGGCCGGTTTTTACTCCTTGAACAGCAGAATTAGAAACGGCAACATTAGACAAACCACTTGAACAATTATTACCATTTCCTACTCCTTTGGCAGAGACTGAAGCAATTGGATCAAGTTTGTAATACGCATTTGGACAGCCATTTAGTGCCTTCTTTTCAGCTAGGTTCATAACCGAAGCAATAGAATCACAAACCGGATACTCATGACCAAACGATAGAATGGCGCCATTAGGCTTAAAGTTTGGGTGGTGGAATCCATTTGGAGCATCCATTCGAGTAGCTTGGAGGGCTTCTGAGATAGTAATCGCGTGACAATTGGAGTTGGAGTTCTTGTTTTTACGTCGTCCAGCGCCTACAGGGACGTTCCTCATTGTGCCCCCAGCAGTCCAATATCTCTGGCAACTCTTGCAGAAGTGACGCGGTTGATTAACATTGTAATTGTTGTAATAACAGAACTTTGTGTCCATACTATTGCAACGTGGGCAAGGGAGGATTTTGTCTGGCTTTTTTAGAGTCTTCTGCTGCGAGTTGTTTGTATCACCTTGATCATTTTCGGTATCTGAAGATTGCTTTGCCATGCTGTCCTCATCCATGGGAGGTATATCAGGGCCGTCTTCATAGACTGATACAGCTTCAATATTTCGCGATTCCTCCACGACTACACACTGCTCCTTTTCTCCTGGCATAGATTTGCAATGCTCCACAACTACACCAATCTGATAAATTTGAGGTTGAATATCATGAATTTCAGTATGAACAATCAAATGAAATTCCTCACTATATTGTAAATGACAAAATCAAAACAATTCACTAGTCAAGGAATGTGCTTTTTGCAATATTTAGTATACAGTTCTTGGGGAAACATATGCAGAAACAGGACAATACAATAAGGTCCTGGAATATTTCGGAAACTTTTACTTGTTAAGAACTCTTGGGTTTCTAGTATAAACCAAAGGATAGTGAAGGAGCATATGGTTAAAAAGTTATGCCTATGTGATTCTTGAAACTTCTAGATTTCAGAATCCATTTAAGCTGTTTCATGGATCACTCGACAGTTGATGCGATTATTTGATTTATAATCACTCTAAAGTTATTGCCAGTAAATTGTTTCTACAAGGCAAGAACAAGATGTCACCAAAGGCAATCAAGTACTTCCATCAGAATCAATACTGTTTTAGTGGCAGGAAGAATCTAGTCAAAAGAACAGGGCATTAAGATGGAAAGTAAACATATAGGACCACAACAACATTACCATAAGCTGTTACCTGGAGATCGGGTATATACAACTTTATCTATATGTTATAAATAAAGTTTATTTTCAGAGGATCCATAATAAAAAATACGTCATTTAACTTTATTCTATCCTTTTCCAAAATCACAAATTTAAAGAATAAGTGTGTACTCCGTCAAAAACAAAAACAAAACCCTTAGGACAATTGATTTTTTTATATTTCAGATAAGGAAGAAGAACAATTTCCAATGAAAAAGAACATACAGAAAAGGTGAAAATATGAATTTTCAATCAAATTTAGTGACATAATGGTGAAATAATTTGATGATGAATGTTTTGTTCAGAATAACTGCAGGTAGTGCAAATTGCATAAAATATTTTAGGGCGAAATTTCAGCGGCAATCAAAAGACATGCTACAAAAATTCCCTACTAATCCCATGAACTGCAAAAGAGAATCACAAAAGTCACTTCTTTTGCACAAAATTTTGAAAGAAAACTCAAAATTTCAAGCCTTCTTTCCATTTCATCATCTGGGTTCTCCTTAAACATTCCAAATTCTTCAAATCAAACACATGAATTAATTCATTCACACACATTCACACAGTATTTTCACGCACTTTACCTTATTGACAAGAAGTGTATCCGAATTCTTTTCATATTCATTTCCAAGCTCACTCTCTTCAACTCTGTTCACTTTCTTAGCATCCAAACAGCAATTAGGAACAGAACTGTAACTGATTCCTCTACAATCACCGCCACCGGAATCGTCGGAACAATCTTCACCGGCGAGAATCACTCCAACGTTCTCCGGCAAGGCAATTTTCTTGCCAAAAAGCGTGATTTCTGGGTCCTTAACTTCCTTCATATTCCCTAATAAATGAAATAATAACCAAGTAAACGCCGGTCTAGTTCCTCTGGACAAAGAATACGATCAGCTGCCGGCTTTTTGATACAGTTTGAAAAATTATAGCTGAGGAGGGAGAGTGTAAAAAGTTGCTGGTTCAATTCTTTGTTGGCAATGTCAAGGTATTGGATTTTGATAGCATGTTATACGACATGGGGGCTAGGAGTAGAGGGTAGGGGAGCCACGTCACCATGTGATTAATTTTCCCAGCCACAAGTTTTTATTGTGGCCCTCTAGACAGTATCTTATTATTTTCTTTATAAGTTTATTCTATTTGATTTATTTCTTTTAGGTTTATTTCCGATTTCATTTTCATCAGAGTCAATGACACATTCTTCTTTTACTTTAAAATAGGATGGAATAAAGCAAAATGACTCACAAAATTGGTTGCGCTTCATATATTGTGAAGTAGCAGTTGATCTGCACAACTTGAAGCAATTTTCATTATGGGTCATTGGAAAACAATATTTGTGTGTTTCTAATACATGTGTATGATTACGTACATCCGACTCTCCATACACTGCCATAGGCGACAACCTGTAAGACAATAAAAAATGTTGTCGTTGTTGTCTTTTAGTTTTTTATTGTCAAAATTTGAGTCGAACAAATAAATCTTGTTCTGTTCTATAAATTGACGAGTATAAAGATGTCAACCAAACCTCACCATCTTATTTGATGGATTCATATTTCTACATCAAAATGTAAAATGTCAAATTTTTAGATGTTTGTGTTCACCTGTTAATCTAGAAATCTCAAAATATTTAGGATGGCGGGTTAGCAATACATATGTAAATCTGATGTTTTATGTTTAATTAAATTATATTTTCACGTGTCAGACATGTTGATGATCAACTTACAGATTGACATAAAACATTGTTGGATGCATTAATTGTCCCGTGGCGCATAGGCCGTGTGGACCAAGTCACAGCCGAATGTCGTGTACTCTTGTGTGTGTTGAATGCACTATAAGGCTAGGGTATGCATCTCCTATCACCAATTGGTTTTGGGAGAATTGGTAGCGCCTGAGGTCCTATAAATGGTATCAGAGCCAAGGTCACGGGTTCGATTCCCAGCAGGAACAATTGTTGAGGGAGAGATTGTTGGGTGCATCAATTGTCCCGGAGCGCATAGGCAGTGTGGAATCATAAAAAAAGCCATAAGAGAACAAAGACATACAACCAATAGTAGTAAAATGTGAGTCGAGTTTTGTCGCACGAGCACGTCGAACATTTGTCTTTTAGGTCGAACATTTGAACTGAGATGGTGATCTTACCCTATCTTAGGTGCTACTTTTTACAGTAATATTTCAGACATTGACGTCATGGTTCAACCTGAGGTTCTAACAAGCAACAGTTTTACGGTGTTCTTTCTTTTTTTTCTTTTTGAAAGAAAATCACTCCCAATTTGAATCACTTCCATCCCATTGGAGCATCAGCAGTACTAAATCGGCTTTAGAAATTAAAATACGCATATGCTGAGTTGATTAACGACTCAATAACTTCTTTTCAAAGGATTAAAATTCATGTCATCATACATAATATATATACACATGTACACACACATATATATATATACAACAACAACAATCATACCCAGTATATTCCAACGACAGCAAAAGCTATCGCTAGGGTCTGGAGAGGGTGAACGGCTGACAAACAATATCTTCATCCCAAGGGATATAAATATGCATGTATATCTATAAACACACGTACACACACATATTGTGCAAACGAAATGTATCTTTAGAAGCAGTTACCAAAAGATCACTTGCACAAGTGTAGTCGTATGATTGTCTTTAAGAATACTAACATTCGTTATGCATCGAATTCTATTGCTATTTTGCTGTTTCTTTTTTCGACTTACCATTTGTCTTTCATGTATTTCAACATGGAAAACTAAAAGTGACAGAGAATATGAGACATAAGGAGTAGTTAATTAAATACTGATGAGATAATGACTATTAAAATGAATGGCATATTTGAATATATTCAATCTGATCTCTACGAAAGTTGATAGTTATCCACCAAATATAGACATTAAACAACTACAACATACATTGTTGCCTTCCATCTATGCCAGGATATGAGAGGTCGGATTTACGCAACCATACCGGATATGAGAGATCGGATTTACACAACCATACCCATGTGTTAGAAACAGACAGAGGTTGTTTCTCGATGACCAATAATAAAATTACGTCAAACTGTGTCGATCAACTGTTGCTTCACAATATAAGCAGCGCAACCAATTTAGTGAGTCATTTTGCTTTATTCAATCATATTCCAAAGTTAAAAAAGAACGTGTCCTTGATTCCATTGGAAATGAAAACTTTTATTCAATTAAACAAGAAGCAAACTTGAAGTCTATTAGATTGACAAGCACTATATATCAAGAAACGGGTAATTACACCAACAGGTATATTACTCTTCTAGTCCATGCAAGATTTATGGACCCAATCTCCTGATATAGTTGAATAGTAAACCACAGAGTATTCAAAGTTGATTGTTTTATTTTGATGTTGTCTTTTCGAATTTCATATGTCTTTTTTTTCCATAAGATTGGAATCTGGGATCTTTTGACTTAGACTCTGTTTTGGACTTTGTTTATTGTGTAACACATGTTATGCTCCGCACTTTCCGTAGAATAATTACGGGATAAAACGAAAATTAATTGTGATTAAGGACAATTAATAGTAATGAATTAGGAATTTAGTATTAGAATTAATTTGAATTTATAGGAGGATTAAATGTAGAATTAAGTAGCCTTTAATTTTAGAATTTAATATTAGAATTTAATCCTTTAAGATAAATAAGATATTAGGATATAAGTTATAAACTCAAATTTCACCCTTCCCATATCAAACTGACAAGACGTTAGTTTTTCTATTCTTCACAGAAAACTGACGCCACTTCCCTCTCACCCCACTGGCGATTCTTCTTCCTCTCTCCCCACCTTAGGCGGTTTTCTCCTTTGCAACCCTAGGGAAGATTTTTCAAGATCTTCAATCCAATCTTCTTCCGTTCTTCGATTCTTCTTTGAGTAATCACATGCAAGTAATCTACTTATGAGTTCCTACGATTTGCGAAAGAGAAAAGGCCTATTTTTGATATCAAATTGGATCACCATGCAGTAGTTCCATTCTGTGAATCTATATGTGATTTATGTGTTTTGGCTTTGAGATTTGGCCGCTATTTGATTGAAATCATTGTTGTTGTTGTTGATTTTGTGAAATCCTGCCAATCCCAATCCCTTGAACCCTACTTTGTTGATATTTGCGGTTGAAGGAAAGAGAGAGTGAAAAGATAAGATTTTTGGGTTTGTTGGATGAATGATTCGAGTTTTAGGCTTGAATCTTTGATGTGTCTGTGAAAGATGATGTTTGGATGAATTAAGCATGGATTGATAGGGAGAATAGGCTTTGAATGGTTTGGAAGTAAGTTGGGATCGAATTGGGGGGTTATTTCTGCAGTTTCTGCAGAAATCGCAGGATGAAGATTCTGAGAGCGATGACGTCGATCGATCGACGTCAGGGTATGACGTACGTCGATCGATCGACGTATAGGAAGTGAGGGGCTGACGTGTTTCAGATGTACGTAGATCGATCGACGTAGGATGAATGAGAGATCGACGTGTCTCAGATGAACATCGATCGATCGACATAGGTTGAGTGAGAGATCGACGTCCCTCAGATGGACGTCGATCGATCGACGTTAGGGTATGACGTACGTCGATCGATCGACGTCAGGGTATGACGTCCATCTGTTTTGTAGAAAATTAAGGGAAGAAAGAGGGAAGTTAGGGGATCCTTTGGGATGACCTTAGTGACTTCTTAGGACCTGATTGAGGCTAGTTTAAGGCTTGGGAACACGACTTAGGATGGTGAATCAACGAGGGATACCTTGTAATGTATTTGAATCGGACTTTAAGGTATATGATCTAAGGGGTTAAGAATGAACGTTTGAAGCTTCGATAGGGTTCAAATGGAACGTGTGAGAAGAGTTACTTCATTCCTCGTATCCTTAGTGGGAAAGCTTATGTGAGGTAGGTTTAAGCTTGTCAAGATACGATGCAAGTGAGAATGTGATTTGAAGTATGTGATTGAAGAACGTGATTGATATGAGAAGTCTTGCATACTTGCATCATGACACTTGCATTTGCATAATGTTTTGATAAGAGTTGTGCCTCGGCACAGGGTATAAAGTTTGCGAAATGAGCTGTGATGCGTTATAGGGTATAAAGACAAGCTGTAACCATCACAGGGTATAAAGTTGAGCTGTAATGTGTCATAGGGTATAAAGACAAGCTGTGACACATTACAGGGTATAAAGTTGAGCTGTGGTGCGTCACAGGGTATAAAGACAAGCTGTGGCCCACCACAAGTTATAAAGTTATGTGACCGGACATTGTGACATGCATTGCACTGTTTTGAAAAGAATTGCATAAGCATTTGTGATTGTGTAGTGTAGTGCATATTTTGTCATGCATCACGTGGGTCGCTACGGTATGATTGAAGTGTAACTTCATTGTTATTGAACTGTTAAGTGCATATGAATTACTGTTCTTGTTCTGTGATGCAACTAATCTATATTCTTAAAGTCATACAAGACATGTGCCCCATCATCCCTTGATTTAAATACTACTCATGTCTTGCCATGCGTTGATCCCGTATGTCTTATAAGCGGATTACTTGCTAACGTTTTCGCTAAGGGTACTACCGTTGTGTTGCAGGTGAGCCTGAATATGATATGATTTTCATAGAAGACGACGACGAGTTTGCTGAATGGGATGCTTAGAACTCATGTTGGGAATTGTTCTAGACTGTCTTTTATTATTCCAGCTTTCTTGCATTTATTTGAGGACTTAGATGGCTGCGTCCATAAATAATCCCTGATATTTACATTATCTTTTGACGTAACGAATTGATGGTTCAGATTTATTTTAGACATGTTTCCGCGCTTATTCTCTTACGTCATTGATGATGTGTAATTGAGAGATGTGACGTCTTGTTGTCTTCTCAGTAAGCTACGACGGGTGTACCGGTTCGGATCCGCTGTCCGGGTCGGGGCACTACAACACATTCCATCTTATGTGTATTACATAATCTATGTGCAAACAGACGGATTTTGTTCAAATTTATAATCTAACGACTCCCCGTTACCAAATATTTATGGACCCGTATTTGCGAATTTGTCTAAAGTTTCATGCTACTAGAGCCTCAAAGGACCGGACGCCAAATTTCATAGGAGTTGAATGTGCATAATTTAGTTGTCCCGAACCATTATAATTTGCCCCTCCAGGAATACAGGGTCCAAAATAAGAATTAATGAAGACAGAAGATTAATGTTAAAGAGGTTTAGGCAGGATATAAGGGCATGCTAGAGTATATTTAGGGGCTTAGATACCATCCGCACTTTAGATGGACTTTGCACTTCTTAGTTTCGTTTTTGTCTTTGTCTTACATTATATGTGCATATACACGTTTATAAATATTTTAATATCGGAAGCTTCTTATTTGTATTTACTGAATTCCCTCACCAACACACTAGCACAACATATTACCATTATAGTGTTATTTATGCAGGTACATATAGAGCCGGGGGTTTCAATGAAAACAAACTCTCTATCCTTTTGGATAGAGGTATTCTTTGCCTGCAGCTCACCTTCTCCAGACTCTAACGATAGTTTGTGCTGATGTTTGAACATACTGGATGCGGTTGATTGATAGATACGTTAATTGTCTATCATTCCGTTCATCCGTAAATACTTGAGTTACGAATATATTTTGTTTGGCTGGACGTGGAGAAAAAAGTAGCAAGAAATGAAAGGGAAAAAAAAGCAGCATCATATAAATTGTGCCAAATTTTGCAAGCAAAGAAACTATCGCATGTGTTGCATGCAGTTCGTGCAGGAGATTATATCACGGCTTTGCGTACTGGTACTAATTGTCTTCGGACTAAGGGTTTTGAAGAATACGTAGACCGTCCATCGAAATGATGCAGCGACAAAACGTACGACAGGCAATTATATTCCACAATACGAGTTCAGCCACACTCACTCACACTCAACTCCTGACACGTGCACATGCAGGGTCTTCAAGCTACTTCTGCACGCCACCAGTATAGGGTGTACATGCGTTCGGCGAGGAGGCTGCATCCATTGAAGGGTTAGTAACACTACTGTCGGATTATTTTCTCATACATATGATGAATTACTAATATTTGTCAAAAATTACAAATTCTGTTTAGAGGTACATGATATTTTAGACTCACATGTATTGGACTCGATCACTAGGATGATGCAGAGATGTTCAGGTCACTTGAGTTGATGTGTGTGACACCAACTCATCCTCAAGATGACGAGGTATGGTCGTCTCATTATCATTCACAGTCATTATCCATGCAGACATCCCTACTACCTAGACCGACCAGACCTAAACATGGAGAAAGCCCTAAGCATAAGAGAGAGTGCGGTACAGATGGACATATTGATTGTGATAGTTAGTTTATTCATATTCATTGTAATAATTTTTGTATTTTTTATACTAAACGTACTTGATTACCAATCATTTGTTGGTTCATATTTATTTAATGATTATATTTTTGGTATATTATATGTATATGATTGGCGTTCATTAATAACTATTTATCTGATTACGACATTTGCACTATGTACCTTTTTGTTTGGATTTTGATAGAGTCGTCATAAACCCAAGATGAGTTTCACAACATCGTTCCAAAGTTACATCTACATCGTTTTATGAACAATGTTTTAACAACTCATTTTACTATGTAAAGATTGTAAAACGAAATTCAAGATAAATTTTCTGTGCATTATCTGCTCGATTAAATAGAGCAAGATTAATATAACCTAACCATTGCAAAACCACTTTTGAAAAACTGCCACATTGAGCCCCACACAAGATCTGTATAGTATTCTTAGGTACGTTTAATAGTCTATTCTAATAGTATTTGTAACCTCCGGTAATTATGGGTATGACGATACTACTATTATTCTAGTAGCACTATATGTTAATTTTGCACACTTTATACTCTTTGGTCTAAAAACAGTTAGTCAAAATTGACTTTAATAATATAAGTCCATACTTATGATATTTCTTTTTTTCCTCGATGTAGGACGGGTATTACATCAGTAACTTTACAAGTTTCTATGCAGGAATTTAACTATGACTTATAGAACTCCCATTTACGTTAAATGCCATCTGTCTTTCTCTTTTCATAAAATAAGAACAACTTTATTTTTTAAAAAAATTAATTTATTACTTTTACAATTATCAGTAGTCGACATGATGAATATAAGCTTCCACGTTAAGCTAGAACTGCGGTAGAGGGGAAAAAAGTGAGGTATGCTACTTTGATGAGGGAGTGGGTTATACCCCACCTGTACCAGAGGCCCTTAGCCAGGTGGGATGTAAATCGAGGGATGTGCTCCACCGGCAGTCCTGCAAAAGGAGAGGACACACGAGATTCAGCCAGCCCAGAAGCAACCCTTGTAATATTTCAACAAGGATTGTCCCCATACGTACTCGAACTCGGGACGGCGAGGTTCTAGCTCCAATCACCTTTGCCACTTACCACTGGACTATGCCCATGGGGGCGAGGTATGCTACTGGCGAATAGAGATTAAGGTTTAAAAAGGAGACCTAATCACATAACTTTCGGTGCAAAGTTGGTGGGTTTTTTTCTTTCTTAGGAAACATAAAGAAAGAGGAGCACTATTTTTTTTAAATTCTTATGGTGGTGTAACTTCATTTAATTACTGGGATTTGTATGAAAAGGGACCCTTTTCTAAGTTTTATAATATTAATGTCCCTTTTACAGTGGGCGGCTTCCCATATGGTCGGTTTTAGATAGAGTTGCTTAGGGGTGAACAACGGTACCGGTTCCGGTTCTAACGGTTCTTTTGGAACCGAACTGGAACCGTAAATCTGTGGAACTGTAGAACCATGGAATCGTTTAATACGGATCGGTTTCGGTTCGGAACTGCGCAACAGCCAAAGCAAAAGAATAGCTTTTTTTAAAAAAAAGGAAACCAACATACATTTATTTCCTTTCTTTTTTCAATTTACAGTTGATGTACTTTAATTTATAACTTAACCAATAAGAATGTACCTTTAATTTTGCTAATATTTTCATTATGGTTTTGTGGATATATACGTGTATTCATGTGTATATACGTATATATATGTGTGTGTATGCCCCACTTTATGTAATTATTAACCGAACCGACAACTTCGTAACAATATGCGAGGTATCTAACTGGTTTGCTTAGACTTCTTTGTCATGTGATAGCAGGGTATGTATGATTTGTACGAAAATATTGCTAATAATTAGTTAATGGTTCGAAAACGACAACCCTGTACATGGTTTTTTTCTTTTTTCCTTAAGGCATGTCTTTTGTCTTAACAATTTGGCCATTTGCATGATCTCATCATCACGGTTCATCCATTATCACAAGTCTCTATGTCTAAAATTATGTCTAAAAGCACATTTTAGACACAATTTGTACATGACAACATATAGTATACATATTTATACGGTTCGGTTCCGGTTCTAACGGTTTATGAAAATCAGGAACTGAATTGGAACCGTGAACCATCCGGTTCAGGAACCGAACCGTTAAAATTATACAGTTCCAGTTCAGTTTAAAATCCATATTTTTGGTTCGGTTTACATCCGGTTTTACGGTTCCCATTTTTTTTTGCTCACCCCTAGATTTGCTCTCATGATACTTGAACTAGGGTTATTCAACCTTGTTATTCTATTTGATCTCCCATAAAGTAAAGTTTTTAAATAAAAATACTTAATATAAAACTTCTACCGTGAACCACATGTGATGAAATCGTAAGCAGTTGAGTAATATCAAATCTAAATAAGAAATTAATCTATACACATCACAATTGTAAATTTGTGATAAGTAAAAGTCATAATGTCAGATCAATCATTAGTACGGAGATTATAGAGGGATCATAAGCCTGTATAATGTAGAATCAATTTTCCGTTGAGTGAAAAAACATATGTAATATTAGAATAATAAGCATATAATATGACCTTAATCGAAATGCGCATGTGTCATATGCTATATGGATGGTTAGAAGTGATAAAGCTACTTAGCTACTTAAATCACCTCCTCTTACCCTACTTTTCCTCACCTCATTTATGACCGTGCGGTGACGCGTGTGATGAGAAAAAGTGGATGAGAGAATCCTATCCCCATGAGAAGACACTCTGTTAATGGATCTAATACTACTCTTTCCATTGAGTATAACAGATCAAATGACGTTATAACGATGAACATTATGATTACTTGTAAGCATGGTATGAAAAATCTCGATAGTAGTTTTATGAAAAATCTTTCGCGGAGATAGTTTGAGGGCGGGTTATGAATCAACTGGTAAGGTTGTAGTTTTGTGAAAAAAATACATGGTAAGGCTACGTATATCAGATCGCTGGTCCCTCTTCAGACCTTATGCAATTACATGAGCCTAGTATACAGTAAACGCTCCGTGAGCCTTTTTGGCAGAGGTAGTTTGTTCTTTTTAATAGTGTGAATGACATAAAGTGGAAGGTTCTTTCTTCAGAAAGCAGGATTTTCTTTTCTAGTGAAGGTAGCCTCTAATATTTGCACGGATTAGTTCATCTCTCCGTTCAACAAGACTAGAAAGCCCTGCCCCTGTGCTTTGTCCGAAGATACAGGTTTATGATCGGAAACCTCAACCGAACCTGTATCAGCTTGTCAGGTGTTCAAGGCTCGTTATGACAGAGTGTAGACTACTCAGTCAGTCACACAAAGAGCCCACCTCAGCGAGTGGAACTCCAATGTGATGCGTTTACCTGAATATAGAGTCATATCCACACTTGTTCATCTAAGTTATGATCCTGGACGTGATTTTTGTTTTCATGTGTTACTTGTAGTCTTGTAGATATTGACTGCTTCAGTGATTCACCAGAAAAGGGAAAGAGAAAGAAAACGTTGTTTGACTAACTGCAATAGTTTCGTCAAAAGAACAATTTTTTTTTTCTTTCCTAGAAACAATAGAAAAGGTATTGAAATAGGCTTCTTTATCATACAAATGGAACTTTTATATTCATCATCCGTGAGTGATTCACGTACGATGGATTGTTCTTAAGACATTCACAAAATAGGACAAAACTTATCAGCTAGCTAAATGGTCAAATAATTTACGTTTAAAACAAGGAAACTCTTTTTTTCCCTGTTGAGAGGAGACGTTTTTCATAAAAAAAAGTTTATAACTTCTCTTCATTTAAATTTTGTTTATCAACTTGCCAGGTTGTACTCATGTTCATACAAATGAAATATTATTTTAGATCAAAACGTGAAATCCCTTATTCAGGTCCCTACTGTTTCAGCCTCAAAAAACATGTATAAAAGATGCAAATCAGAAGTCCAGCGGTTTTTGGATGAGATCTTAGGCAGTGGTCCATATAAGATCTCCCGGCAAATTAGGCCTTTGGCCAAGCACTAGAGGAACACTATAATCAAATTCTTGACTTCTTCCAACCTGAGTAACAGCTGCACTATGTTCTGGGCGGATAAAATATTGTTTTATTAATCAATATCCGGTTGACGCTTTGGCCGACTTAACGTCCCAGGCGTGTCAAATAATTATACCTCCTCTTGTAAAGGAGGGAACCTCAGGTTAAGTCGGCGGAGGAAATCTCTCTTTCCTGCTTCTCGTTCTCCGGTGAGAGAGAGACTTTCTGATCGTACTCGATCACCTAAACGAAAGCTCTCCCTCTGCCACTCGAAGAAGAAAAAGGCTGAAGCGTGTGCGTGGCGAAAGAGAGGCTGAGAAGGATACTGAGAGGGAAGGATAGGTCTTCACAGCGGGAAATGGATTCTGACAAGGAAGTGCCAAGTGACGGGAGGTGCAGAAGATATGAATCTTCTAGGTCTTGGCGTGGGCGCCCCCTTTACACCCACGGAGGAGTCGACAGGGATCTAGATCTCGTGGCGAGGTGTCTGGTGATATCCACTGCCTTGTTTGTTTATATATTCCATCTTGTGATTTTATGTCACTTCAATTTTTGAAATAATGGTGCGAAATATTGGGGATTAATTGCGTTTAAGGTGATTTTTCCTATCGCTCTTCCTATTTGTCCATAAGGATCATCTGTGTAAATGAAGAGTAAAGAAATTGTTCAGAAATTGTATTCTTGCAATTTCAGTAAATTTCTCAATGATCAATTACATTTGGTGCCTACTGCTTTTATACACGTTTTTTCCTACCTAAATCCCACGATTGTTGCAATCAGCTTAATTCCGTGATTGTTGTAATCAATTTACTTCCGTGATTGTTGTAGCTTTGATTGCTGCAATTTGTCCATGATTTGTCAACACTCCCCCTCAAGTTGAACAGTGGGGTCAACAACGTTCAACTTGCACATAACAGCTTCAAATGTCCTTCCGTTGACCGCCTTAGTCAATACATCGGCTAATTGATCTTCTGATCGCACAAATGGTAGATTGATAATTCCGTCTTCCAGTTTCTCTTTGATGAAATGACGATCAATTTCTATGTGCTTAGTCCGGTCATGTTGTACTGGGTTTTCGGAAATACTAATAGAGGCCTTGTTGTCACATAGCAACGGTCAGGGCAAATTGACTTGCAGTCCAATGTCTTTGAACAGTTTGTGTATCCAGAGTATCTCCGTGACTCCTTTTGCAATTCCTCTGAATTCGGCTTCAGCACTAGAGAGTGCAACCACGTTTTGCTTCTTGCTCCTCCAGGTCACCAGATTTCCTCCTACAAGCATAAGATATCCTGAGGTAGATTTTCGATCTGTCAAGTTTCCTGCCCAATCAGCATCAGTATACCCCTGAATATTCAAGTGTCCATTATTCCAAAAAACAATACCCCTTCCTGGTGTATGTTTTAGATACCGCAAGATACGCCTGACTGCATCCATATGGTGTTCTTGGGGACTATGCATAAACTAACTAACGATACTTACTGCAAAGGCAATGTCGGGTCGTGTATGTGATAGATAGATTAGCTTTCCTACCAGTCGCTGATATTGGCCTTTATCTGGGCAGGGTGTTCCACTTGTTGTTTGCAACTTATGGCCTGGTGCAAGAGGAGTATCACATGGCTTGCAGTCAAGCATTCCGACTTCGGTCAGGAGATCTAAGACATACTTTCGCTGCGAGATATAAATCCCAGTTTTTGATCTTAGAACTTCAATGCCCAGAAAGTACTTTAGTCCCCCGAGATCCTTCATTTCAAATTTAGTGAATAAATGCCTTCGGAGACGAGCCATTTCCTCAGTGTCATTTCCTGTAATTACCATGTCATCCACATATATAATTAAGCATGTAACCATACCTTTTCTTCTTTTGATGAATAGCGTATGATCTGCATTGCTTTGTCGATATCCATCTTGTTTCATGACTCCAGTAAATCTTCCGAACCAAGCTCGGGGGGACTGTTTCAGCCCATACAACGCCTTCCTGAGTCTACATACTTCATTTATCTTAAAATCTATGGAGAACCCGGGAGGAGGTTCCATGTACACTTCTTCTTTCAGATCTCCATGTAAGAATGCATTTTTCACATCAAACTGATGAAGAGGCCAGTTCTGGGTTGCAGCAATAGAAAACAATACTCTGATTGTGTCAATACGGGCCACGGGCGAAAAAGTTTCTGAGTAATCAACACCGTATGTCTGTGTATAGCCTTTTGCCACCAAACGGGCTTTGTGTCTTTCAATACTTCCATCTGCCCTATACTTGATCGTGAATACCCATCGGCACCCAACTGGTTTTTTTCCGATAGGCAGTATACATTTCTCCCATGTCTGATTTTTCTCCAGGGCTTCCATTTCCGTCATCATAGCTTCTTTCCAGGCTGGCTGTGCCTGGGCTTCTTCAATATTTCTTGGTACCTGTTCTGTATATAGAGACACAAAGAAACTTCGAGCTAAGTCTGATATTCCATCCATAGGTGTTTTCATTGGATACCTGGATGCTCGGGGTATTATCTCAGGAGAGTATCTTTCTGGAGGTTTTCCTCGTGTAGTTCTGGGTGGTAGAGCCCGTACCTGCTGCTGTTCACTAAAAATGTCAGTATTAGTGTGTATTCCAGGTGTAGGAGGGTGAGACAAATCTGTATCGGGAGTATTCGTATCTAGGGTATCATGTGAATCTGAGGACTAGATTGTTCATTATTTGTATCGAAAACAGTTACCTGTGCTTCGTCACTCACCGATAGAGGATCAAGGGTTGATTCTGATGCCGCAGGTGGTACATTGTTGGGAGCTATAGCACAGTCGGCGCCATCTACTTGCCGTGTTGGAACAGCCGTCGAGTAGGTGGGAGATGACACCAACCAATCAAGAGTTCCCTTAGATGGACTCTCCCCCTGAACACGAGATTGGGGGTGTAGTAGTACTCGGTCTCAAGAAAGATACAGTTCATAGTAACATGAATTTGGTGGGTACAGGGATTGTAACATCGATATCCCTTCTGTGTAGTAGCGTAGCCAACAAATACGCATTTTTCAGCACAAGGATCGAGTTTGGTTCTATCATGTTTGGGAGTATGGACAAAAACCGTACAACCAAACACTTTAGGAGGTAGTGTATGTAGAGATGGAATAGTGTGCTGGGAGGATAAAGTTTGAAGAGGTGTTTGGTAGTTAAGAATTTTAGTGGGTAGGCGATTGATGAGATAGGTAGCAGTAGTGACAGCTTCTGGCCAGAGACTCATTGGGACATGTGAGTCGTACATCATGGCTCGGGTCATTTCAAGGATGATACGATTTTTTCGTTCCGCTACCCCATTTTGTTCTGGTGTGTAAGGACAAGTGGTCTGATGTATAATACCATGGTCTGTGAAGAAATTTCTGAGATTGTCATTGAGATATTCTCCCCCGTTATCAGAACGGATTATTTGAATTTTTGTATTAAACTGGGTTTGTATCATGCGATAAAACTGAACAACTTTTTGAGAAACTTCTGATTTATGCTTCATGATATATAACCATGTCATTCTAGAGAAATCATCAACAAAGAGTAGATAATAACGAAAACCAAGGGAGGTATTATATGGTGAAGGGCCCCATACATCAGAATGAATCAGTGAAAAATTTTATCAACTCTGGTATTATTAGCAAAGTAAGAAGCTCTGGTTTGTTTAGCCTGAAGGCATGTGTCACAAGTAATAGTACCAGTCTGAGTTTTGAATAATGAAGGAAAAAGACGATGTAAATAACCAAAAGAGGGATGTCCTAAACGGCGGTGCCATAACCACACCTTTCGATTGGCCGTCCCGGTGGCAAGATTAGACTGTCCCTGTTGCGCCACCGCATCAACAAAGTACAGCCCTTGGCGTTCAGAACCACGCCCAATGATCGCCTTCATATGAATGTCCTGAACAAGGCAAAAGTGAGGATACATTAGAACAATACAATCTAGAGCTTTAGTAAGTTGGCTGACAGAGAGTAATTTAGTGGAGAGGGAAGGAACAAATAGACAGTTATCAAGTGTAATATCAGGAGTAATAGAAATGGAACCACCACCGACTACTGGAACGGAGGCTCCATTTGCTGTTTCAACAGTGGTTTTGGTGGGTAGGGTTTGTGTAGTGAAGTCAGATTTATCATAGGTCATGGTGTCAGTGGCGCCGCAGTCAAAAATCCGCTGTGAAGGGCTTTGAATCAAGTGACATTTGGATTTTGGAGATTGTATAAGATTGGAGGGTAAAATGGATGAATTATGAAACTGTGGGGGTATTTTGGATTTTTGAGAGTTTATTGAGGGGTTAAAGATTTTTTTCTGGATATTGAGGGGTTTTTCTGGACAGTTTATAAGTTCGGGGGTAGATTTAGCAGTTTCAGAAATTATGGGGGTGACTTTATCTGACGCTGGAAACACAGGGACCATACTAACATTTTTAATAACATCGGGGGTACGGGGAATAATATCCTTTTCAGCAGGGGTATAAAAGATGAGATTAGGGTTGGGGCTGCCCCCAACCCTTCTACCTCCTTCGTCTAAGACAGCCGTCACCATGGCTGCAGTGCTCTTTTCTCCGGCTGGGTTTCGGTCCTGACCCTCCTGAACCTTCCTGTTGCCTGAGCTGTCCTCTGTGACTGCCTGTGCGACTGAGGCTTGCTTTTTCTTTTTGAATTCATCCCACCAATCGGGATATCCATGGATTTGGAAACATTTGTCCCTTGTGTGCCTTTTTTCTTGCAATGGTGGCATTCCAGATTACTCCGGTCTTCCTTTCCACGCTGTGATGGGAAGCCTGAGCGTGGAACCTCTCCTCCTCCTCTCTGTTTTCGTGGGTCTGATTGTGGCTTTACTGCTAAGCCCTGGCCTACCCCATAGGATGACTTAGGGTCTGATGGGGTTAAAACTGCACTCTGTACCCTAGCACATCGCAGTTCGTTATAGGCTGTCTCCACCGATGGCCTGGGTTCCTGTTTCAGAATCTCCTTCTTTGTATCTGCGTATTTGTCATCAGCTGCTAGTGGCAGTTGATACAACCGTTGTTCTTGAATCTTTCGATTATATGTTGCGATATCGTTAGGGGATTCCATGGGGTTGGGATCCATGGAATCGATGGTCATCCAAATCCCTTGAAATTGGTCCCACAGTGCTTCCAAAGGGCGGTTATTTTGCTTGATAGTGTAGCACTGCTTGTGGAGATCAAAAATCTGCAAGGGGTCACTTCCTGAACCATATGTTATGGCTAAACCATCCCAAAGAGCCTTGGCCGTAGTATATTTTGACACATTGTTTACAAGACTATCATCTATATTGTCAATAAGCCATGTGAACACAAGTTGGTCACTTTGTTCCCATACGGGATAAGCAGAATCTGAAGGTAGGGGGGGTGGAGGAACCCCTGTTGTGTGGGAGCTCTTCCCCCTACCCCCTAAGGCAATTCGCATCAGCCTACACCATAAGGTGTAGTTGGTGCTGGTGAGTTTCACTTTCAGCGTGAGATTGGCAATTTGTGGAGATGGTGAGGGCAAGTGCAGATTTTGTTGCAAAAAACGAGCAAACTGCTCAGAGATGTCAAATTGGACAGGGAGGCTGGGTTTATTTTCGGCTGTTGTATTGCTAGATCCAGTATTTCCTGGAGTTTCTGACATATTTGGTTGGTATTATGCAGGTTTTGATCGGATAAGACAGAGATTGGCTTGTTTCAGTCAAGAAGGTTACGGGGAAAAAAAACGAAGGGCAGGGATGATGATAATTCTGAGCCTTTCAAGACCCAGAACAGATACGGGCACTTGGTTAAAGGTAAAGTCTTGGCAGTGATGAAATCAGTATTTCTGAGCCAACTGATTTCAACGACAATTTCAGATTGAGATGGATCTACTGCTCTGATACCATGTGTAAATGAAGAGCAAAGAAATTGTTCAGAAATTGTATTCTTGCAATTTCAGTAAATTTCTCAATGATCAATTACATTTGGTGCCTACTGATTTTATACACGTTTTTTTCTACCTAAATCCCACGATTGTTGCAATCAGCTTAATTCCGTGATTGTTGCAATCAATTTACTTCCGTGATTGTTGTAGCTTTGATTGCTGCAATTTGTCCATGATTTGTCAACATCATCATTATTGTTTCGATAGCCTTGTTGAAAAAGTTAATTGCCAGAGATTTACAAATATTTAGTAGTAATCTTCCGTTGTTTATTTGCTTCATTGATTTATACTTATTACTGATAAATCTTGCAGCATTTGTGTGCGTTTTAATTGGAAGTAATTGCTTGTCTACATGGTGGGTTTGCAGGTAAACTTGAAGGGAAGTGAGCAAAGGCGAGCCTCTAAGTTAGCATTGTTGCGATCAATTATATTAACTGTCTATTCCAAATGCTTCCTTCCGTTACATGTGAATTCGTTTTTGGTAAATATTTGACCAGGAATGGCGATGACAATTTGGAGGCTAGAAGGCAGCTGATGAAGCATTGGAACCAAAAGAGAAGGTAGTTTTTGTCTACGGAAACACCATCTTGGCACTTTTGTTATCATTATGAAGTTAAAATGTAACTAGGTTGCTCTCTCTGCTTTCAGCAAGCCTTCATTTGGGTTGTATGGAAAGCTAGCTGCAGAGACTAATCGAGTTAGAGGTAGCTTAGAGATTGCTTAAATTTTTATAGCATAAAAGGTCTTCTTAATACATGTATGTCATTATGCATAATGGTAACTGGCCCATCTTCTGCAAGAAATTATTGTGTGTCATGACATTATAGTTTTCCTTGACTTGTTGGTCTTAAGTTTTCTCCGCCCATGTGCTAGGATATCTACTGTGTTTTGTACGTTCATTTTGTTCATAATCTGAGTGCTCTTCATATTAGGTGTGGCGCTGGTATTCAATGACATCCCTACTGACCATCCATCTTGCAGCAAACAGCACGCTGTTCTTCAATACAGGTGCACTATTGCAGGCCATACTTGATGGACCTTGGGAGCACAGATGGAACTTTTATCAATGTAAGCTCCATTTTATGCATATCTAATTACTTGACACATGTTGTTTCAAGCTCTTTTCGGTTGATGCACGAAAGCATATCCTAGTCTTGGAATTGATAGAGGTTTGCCATTTGCAGGAGAATCGGATTGTAGCACAACGGTACTATGAACTTTTTGAAAAAGATATCATTAAGTTCGGCAATAGTAGATACTATGTTATATTCTTTTACATTATGTGAACTGGACACATGCCAATCTGGAGTCTCTGGTAGGTCCTAAGCAGTCTAAGTTCCAGTGAAACTTGTCTTGTTAGTGCTGTACAAAGCACTGGTTGATGAAATTAGATCATTGTTTATCCTTGGCTACCTCACATCATAGTTTTTATCCTTCTAACTTGCTTTTTGAAGAATGATATTTTGGAGTTCTTGAGGACTGTGTTTTACTTCTGTTCGAGCTTGTTTCTTGAACAATAAGACAATAGTTGAACTGACTCATTAGCATTGATAATGGGAACGGGCCTGAAAGATGGCTAATTTGGAGAGTTCAGAAATCCTAATGTATTTATTGAAAATTTGAGTTCAGGAAAACAATGTTGATGACTGTAGTTTTGTTCAACATGACTAAGACTCATATCCACTCAAAACCTTAAGGTAATCGATGGTGGTACCACATTTTTATATAACGTATATATTCTATCTCTAAGTGTCCAATGTGGTACAATATTCTTAATACCTGCCCTCACGTAACAATATGGCTTGACATACACACGCTCCTTAAAACCTGCCCTCAATCACAAACCACAAGCCAAGCATGAACATCTGGACTTGGGTAAGAAGAGACAATAAAAGGACGACCATGGCCATGCAAAGGGCGAGTCCACATTTTTAAACCTGTTCTGATACCATGTTGAAACTTGGGCTTACATGATGTGAGGTTCATATCCACTGAAAAGCTTAAGGCAATGGATAGTGGTACCTCATCGTCATATAACCAATGTATTTTATGTCAAAGTGGCCGATGTGGAACGATATTCAGAATAATTTTCTTTCCATGTTATGGTATCTGAAGTGTTTTTAACAGTCGGGAGTACGTTGTGGATGCAAGAAAATTCAGCCGCATGATATGCCACAGCATTTGTCTTCCTCAACTATTGCTTGCTCATTATGGTGGACATCGTTGGGAAATCAAGTTTTGCTACTGTCGACAAACTCCAGCTCCAATTTTGGGCATCTCAGTTTTACAGCGAGCTAGAGTGGTTGATGAACTTTGGAAACTGAAGCTAAGTAGATAGTCACTGAATAGAAAGATAGGCCATGTCTTTTGCTTTTATACAGGTACATATAGAGTCGGGAGTCTTACTGGAAGCAAAATCTCTATTCATTGAGATAGAAGTTTTGTTTATCTGACGCTCACTCTCTCTAGACCCTAGCGATAGCTTTTGCTGTCATTGGAATATACTGGGTATGCTTGATTGATTGAATACACATTTGTATATCTGTAGGGGACAGCTATTGAATATGTATAGTGCTTTTCTGTTTTCTTTTAATTTATTTTAATTTGCAGTAACCTGTGGTATTTTTGTAATGATATAGTGTTCAGGTGCACATTTATTTACTTGTACAACTACTGTGTGTATAGTTTATCAGAGTAGATCAACAGCATTTGTAAATTAACCACTGTTTAGAGCCAGTTCATCAATTCTTATCTCAGTTTTACAGATTCAAATGTTTATTTCTTATTTTATTAATTAAATCCTAAAAAAAATGATATCCGATGATAATCAGTAATAAGTCGATGCCAAAGCAGATAACTAGTAAAAAGGAAGGAAAAACATAAAGATAGGGATTTTTATACTTATATACAACGCTTTTCTTTTTCTTTCTTTCTAAGTGCTGTAGGATGGGTATTACGTGTTGAGATCCCGTGATTAGTGCAATTACGTAAATCAAGGAGTGAAATTGTAAATCAAGGAGTGAAATTGATTTTGTCTAGTTGTAAATTGATTTTGTCTAATAGTGAAAGAATAGGGCTATAAATATAGTGTGTATGAGATGTAAAGATATGAAGAAAAATAGAGAATACATGAAAATTTTTCCTCCCTGTGCAACCGTGTTTTTTGCCCATTAAAGTTCACATGGTATCAGAGCAGGCCTTGCTTAATCAAGCCTAGCTCAGTGTGTTTGTGAAACAATTCGGCTCAGAATTGTCTTCATCATTGCCATATTATCCTTACTCTCTGATCAAGAGAAATACCTGCCTGAATCTGAGATCCATCAGGCTCAGATTTTATCATCTTCATTGCCTCTTACATACCTCTCTCAGCCGTATGAACTGAGATCAAGTACAGTCCATCCACTTACCTGCAGAAAAAAGCAGCAACCATGTCAGACATTCCAGAAACCCCAAAGCCTGAAACTTCCGAAAGCAGACCAACTCTTCCGGCTGCTTTCGATTTTTCCGAACAATTTGCACGATTCCTACAACAGAACATGAACCTGTCACCACCACCAACGGTGACAACCAACCTTGTGCTAAAGGTTAAATTGAACAGCACAAATTACACACTGTGGTGCAGGTTAATGAAGATGGCGCTTGGGGGACGGGGGAAGAGTTCCCATATCACTGGGATTCCTCCTTCTCCTTCCCCAGCAGATGCAAATTACCCCGCGTGGGAACAACAAGACCAATTAGTATGCACATGGCTAATTGATAACCTCGATGATAGTTTGGTAAATAATGTGTCTCAATACTCTACTGCAAAATCTATATGGGACGGCCTCGCAGTAACTTACGGGTCAGGAGGTGACCCGCTCCAAATTTTTGACCTCCACAAGCAGTGCTACACAATTAAACAGGAAAACCGATCCCTTGAAGCTCTGTGGGACCAGTTTCAAGGAATATGGCTAACAATCGATTCTATGGACCCCAATCCAATGGAGTCACCAAGAGATATTGCTACATATGCTAGAAAAATTCAAGAGCAAAGACTATATCAGTTATTACTAGCAGTTGATGAAAAGTTTTCAGACACAAAAAGGGAACTCCTAAAAAGAGAACCCAAACCCACTGTTGAAACCGCATACAACGAGCTTCGGAGGGCTGACATCCAAAATGGAGTCCTCATCAGCAATCCATCAGACACCAAGTCATCATCTGGATTGGGACAAGGATTATCAGTCAAACCGACATCAGAACCAAACAAACCGAGAGGGACCACAGGAAACCCTCCTCCACGCTCAGGACCATCATCACGGCGTGGAGGAGATACCAAATCAATAGAGTGTACTCACTGCAAGAAGAAGGGCCATAGCAGAGAAAAGTGTTTCAAATTGCATGAGTATCCCGACTGGTGGGATGAATTCAAAAAGAAAGCCCACGCCAATGTCGCCCAGAGCTCTGAGGAAAGCCACTCTGGCAACATGCAGGACAAAGAGGGGCAGATTCGAGGCAAAATTGAAGAAACAGAGGGGATAGCCATGGCTGCCATCGGGGATGACGAAGGAACCAGGAGAAACTGCGCAGGAGGTACCGGGGCTGGGGTTGAAAACCCTAGCCCTAACATTTCCTTATATACCTCTAAATTATTAGAGTGCCCCCCCAATATTTCCTCCAGCTATAATTATGGTCCAAATGTTTCTCTTTGTTTTAATTGTGACCCGCCACTCTTAAAGAAGAGCAGCATGGTCCCTCATTTTCGTGATTGTTGTGATTCTGACCCACAGGTTCTCAAATTAGACGCTGTGGTCCCTGTACTTCCTCATATGCCACCTGAACCCCCAGAAATACCATTATTTCCTCCAGTGACCCTAAACTCCCTTACAATGCCAAATACGTCCCATCAAACCATTAATTTATCAAAGTAGCCCCTTAATTCTCAATGTTACACAGCCAAAGCCAACTCTCAATGGATCTTTGACTGTGGTGCCACTGATACAATGACGTATGACCCTTATGACCTTCTTACACACACACACCACCGACTAAGACTGCCGTTGCTACAGCTAATGGCACATCCCTCCCAGTCAAAGATGGAGGCAGTATTTCTATCACACCAGGCCTTACCCTAAAGAACTGCCTCTACGTTCCCTCTCTCTCAACAAAATTATTGTCTATTAGTCAGCTTACCAAGGCTCTTGATTGCATAGTGCTTATGTACCCTAATTTTTGCCTTGTGCAGGACATTCGTACGGGGGCGATCATTGGGCGTGGTACTGAGCGCCAGGGACTGTACTATGTTGATGCGGCGGTGCAACAGGGACAGTCTAATCTTGCCACTGGGACGACTGAACGACAGGTGTGGCTGTGGCATCGCCGACTAGGACATCCTTCATTTAGCTACTTAAAACGCCTTTTTCCTACTTTATTTATTTCTCAGCTTCAGACTTTGTCATGTGATACTTGTCCCCGGGCAAAACAAACTCGGGCATCATATGTTTCTAATAATACTCGGGTCAGTCGTATGTTTTCTTTAGTTCATTCTGATGTGTGGGGACCATCACCATATAATACTCAACTTGGCTTCCGCTATTACGTGATATTTGTTGATGATTTCTCTCGCATGACGTGGTTATACATTTTAAAACATAAGTCCGAAGTTTCCCAAAAATTCATTCAATTTTATACTATGGTTCAGACACAATTTGATACTAAAATTCAAATCCTTCGCTCTGACAACGGGGGTGAATATCTTGATAATACTCTGAATCAATTCTTGACTACTCATGGCATTATTCATCAGACATCTTGTCCACACACATCCGAACAAAATGGGGTTGCTGAACGAAAAAACAGGATTCTGCTCGAAATGACCCGAGCCATGATGTTCGATTCCCATGTCCCGACGAGTTTCTGGCCGGAGGCAGTATCTACAGCCACCTACCTCATAAATCGCCTGCCTACCCGCATTCTCAATTACCAAACACCCCTTCAGGTACTCTCCTCTCAACATTCTTTACCTTCCATATAGACCCTTCCTCATAAAGTGTTTGGGTGCACAGTGTTTATCCACACTCCCAAACACGAACGGACTAAACTCGATCCTTGCGCTGAAAAATGCATCTTTGTTGGGTATGCCACTATTCAAAAGGGCTACCGCTGCTATAATCCTCGTAGCCGCCGCATTCATATCACCATGAACTGTATTTTCCTTGAGACAGAATATTATTACACCTCCCAATCTCGGCTTCAGGGGGAGAGTACCTCTGAAGGAACCCTAGATTGTACGGTGCCACCCCACACTTGTCTGACAACTTTTCCAATACGGCAAGTAGATGGCGCCGACTGCACTGTAGCTCCCAGCACTGTACCAACCGAGGCACCTATATCACTACCACAGGATCCTCCGACGAATGAATTGTACAAGGTAACAGATAAGGATACTAGTACTATTCAGTCTATTCAGTCTGTTCTTGTAAGTGACACTGATAATACTGCTGAAAATGATACTAACCTTGATACATCTCTTGACTACCCAATTACCCCTGAAATGTATACAGTGACTGATCTTCAGGTGGCACAGCAAGAAGTACGGGTACTACCTCCAAGGGCTAAGCGAGGAATTCCTGCAGAAAGATACTCTTCAGAACGAATATCTAAAACATCTAAGTATCCTGTAAATTTGTCTGTAACAGGAATGTCCGATATGGCTCAAGGATTTTTTACTTCTCTATGCTCTGAGCGTATCCCACGAACCGTTGAAGAGGCCCAGACTCAAGCAGAATGGAGGGAAGCTATGACCATTGAAATGCAAGCCCTTGAAAAAAATTGCACTTGGGAAAAGTATATACTTCCACCAGGAAAGAAAACTGTTGGGTGCCGATGGGTATTCACGATCAAGTACAAGGCTGACGGGAGCATTGAAAGGAACAAAGCTCGGCTTGTCGCAAAGGGATATACTCAGACTCATGGCATTGACTACTCAGAGACATTCTCTCCCGTAACAAGAATTGATACAATTAGGGTGTTATTCTCCATTGCAGCAACACAGAATTGGCCACTTCACCAGTTCGATGTCAAGAACGCGTTCTTACATGGAGATCTCAGAGAAGAAGTTTATATGGACCCTCCTCCAGGTTTTTCTCAAGACTTTAAAGAAGGAGAAGTCTGCAGACTGAGAAAGGCCCTGTATGAACTCAAACAGTCTCCGCGAGCATGGTTTGGCAGGTTCACCGAGGTGATGAAACAAGACGGTTATCGACAAAGTAATGCAGACCATACGCTATTCATCAAAAAGGTAAAGGATAAAGTCACGTGTCTAATTATATATGTGGATGACATGGTAATCACAGGAAACGACTCTAAGGAAATTGCACGCCTCCGAGACAATTTGTTCACCAAGTTTGAGATGAAAGATTTAGGCGGACTAAAATACTTCTTGGGGATTGAGGTTCTAAGATCAAAGGCTGGAATATATATATCACAAAAGAAATATATTCTAGACTTGCTCACTGAGGTTGGGATGCTCGATTGTAAATCCAGCAGTATCCCTATGGCGACGAATCAGAAATTACAGGTGACCGAAAAAGAAGTTCTCACGGATATAGGGCTGTACCAGCGCCTGGTTGGTAAGTTAATTTATCTATCACATACACGGCCCGACATTGCGTATGCAGTCAGTGTGGTTAGTCAGTTCATGCATCGACCTCAGAGACAACATATGGACGCAGTTATGAAAATTCTCCGGTATCTAAAGAAAACACCAGGGATAGGGATTGTGTATCGGAACAATGGACACTTGAATATCCAGGCATATACAGATGCGGATTGGGCAGGTAACTTGACAGATCGAAAGTCCACTTCAGGGTATTTTGTACTTGTAGGAGGAAATCTTGTGACATGGAGGAGTAAAAAGCAGAAAGTTGTTGCTTTATCCAGTGCTGAAGCAGAATTCCGGGGAATAACAAAAGGGATTACTGAGGTACTTTGGGTTCAAAAATTGCTCAGAGATATCGGACTACAGTTTGACCTACCCACACCACTTTTTTGTGATAACAAAGCGTCAATCAGCATTTCAGAAAACCCTGTACAACACGATCGGACTAAGCACGTAGAGATTGATCGACATTTCATCAAGGAAAAATTGGAGACAGGTATAGTGGCATTGCCTTTCGTAAGATCAGAAGATCAACTGGCGGACGTACTAACCAAGGCAATCAATGGACGATCGTTTGAAGCTATCTTGCGCAAGTTGAACGTTGTTGATCCCACGGTTCAACTTGAGGGGGAGTGTTGAGATCCCGTGATTAGTGCAATTACGTAAATCAAGGAGTGAAATTGTAAATCAAGGAGTGAAATTGATTTTGTCTAGTTGTAAATTGATTTTGTCTAATAGTGAAAGAATAGGGCTATAAATATAGTGTGTATGAGATGTAAAGATATGAAGAAAAATAGAGAATACATGAAAATTTTTCCTCCCTGTGCAACCGTGTTTTTTGCCCATTAAAGTTCACATTACGTCAATCCATATTTCATAAAGTCCATGCTTGAACCTAGCAAAAGGTTGAACCTCAACCCCAAGGACCTCCTACATCCCAGTCCGACGAGGCAACTAGAAGGATGTAAATCAGATACTCAGCGGCCTGCTAAGGGGGAAGCATAGAACACGCATCCCACGTTAGGCGGCCCACCCTCAAGACCCATATTGGAGTCTGAAGATAAGACACCCACAATGCATGTTGCGGGATTCGAACCTTGCACTTTTTTAACAATTCTGTCCCTTCGAAACCAACTAAACTATGCCCTGCGGGCCTGAACCTTACAAGTCATTGCGTGTGTGTACGGGGGAGGGAGGGGGAGAGATTAGAGGTGTTAGTATAGTTCCATAGTAATTAAAATGGAAATAGCAGGTTATGAGGTTTATGCAGCTGAATATGATGAATTGCTATGCCTATGTTCGAACTGGAATTATATCAATTTAAATTAATATTATTATTTTGATACATAACACTATTTTTTTAAATTTATTACTATAAAAAGGGAAAAATCTGAACGTGCAGATAATTGAACCAAAAATTACTTGTCTTATAAACCTCAGCTTTGGCACTGAACCAATCTCCACTGGCTCAATTCATTTGTCTTATGAGAAAAACTTCGATGACATTATGACTAGTATTTTTGCTGACCAACGTATAAAAAGAAAAGTATCTCGTCTATAAGTTCATGTGAACCTTACAAAAAAAGAAAAAAATCTCGTCTATGAAAAATAGTTCAAATATTAAAGTCCCTTTATTTCATCTTATAAAAACTCAAGACGAAATTTTGTTATCAACAATCTCGTTTGATGAAGATATGTAATTTCATTGTAAGTCTATGTTTAAACCCTGATTATGCCCTAATCCTGAATTGGGCTATCCTTCTTTCCTATAAATTTTTTTTTGGCCAAAAAAACAACAACAAACATTACCCTATTGTGTTAGAGGTTTTCGTCTATGACGGGGTATAAGAGGGTCAGATGTGCGCTATCATACGCATCTGATAGAAACACACAGTTTGAATATGTATGCAATTAGTTTTGACTTGAACATCTTTCCTTCACCCCCACAACACCACCCAAAAAAGTGAAAAGATAAAAGAAAAAGTCTAATGATAGTTGGAAACGGTTGAAATTGAAGTTGTTCTCACTTCTGAGTTATAAATTCTAACTATTGCAATTGGTAATATATCTGACAAAGACTTTGTAATGAAAATCTTTATAGGAAAAAGATCACCACAATAGCGTATCAAATAGTGGGTGAATGATGATAGATTTGGTGAAGGCTCCTTAGTGCCCATATATGCGTTGACTTCAACATAGCAACGTCCAAAACTCAGATTATTGTTTTCACTGGTCACTCTCCACTTCTTCTGGCTCATATATTTCTCCTTTCTGACTTAAATATCTTCATCATATCCTCCCACTTATACCTTACAGTTCTTCCACTTACTTTTACACACAAAACACATACCTCAGTATATCTCAACGACAACAAAAGTTATCACTAAGGTCTGGAGAGGGTAAGAGACATATAAACAATACTTACATCTCAAATCATATAGAATTTGATTCCAGTGAGACTCTCGGCTCTTTCACTTACTTTTACGGGTCTTAAACATTTGTCACATAATTCTTATAAATTATTGCTTTTCGGTTATTGTGGTTTTTATTTAATTTTTATGATAATTTCCGAGATAACTTGAAGTTTCTCATATTTTGTTTTGGTGTGGATGAAGATACATTGAGGGTTGAACTTAAATCAACCTTAAATTTTGAAGAGCCTCATAATTAAGTAGGGACCGACTCACCAAGCCCATTTCGTTAAGGCTTAATCACTTATTATGAAGCTACTTTAAGAAACAACATATATATTGATTTCGTGTAACCTTGCAGTGACCCTCATCTAGCATCACCACCTCTCCTTGCTGCCACGTGTTGCGTGGTTACAAAGGCGGTGAGGAAAGTGGGGGTGAGGAGATCCCAACCGTATTTGCACAGGCGAAAAGGAGGGGATAGGATCAACCCACCGCAAGAGGGTGCGGTGACGCGTGACCGCGCGACACTTGGCAGCAAGGGGGAGTGGTGAGGCTAGATGATGGTCACCTTCATCTAGCCTCACCACTCCCTCTTACTGCCACGTGTCGCATGGTCACAAAAAGGGTGAAGAGATCCCAACCCCGAAAAGGAGGGGGACCAAAAGAATCAAAATGGTGTGCTGGAACCTTCCTCAGCATTGTATGTTGGTAAATACCTTTTTGAATTTAAGATTTGATTGACGTAACCACATGCCACCAAAGGATCCGGATCCCTTACTGGCAGCAGGGAGGTGGTGAGGATGGATGGAGGTCAGCCTCACCATCCCTCCGGACTGCCTCGTGGCGCACGGTCCTTTGTTACCCCTATTCAGCCTCACCATCCCTCCGGACGCGGTCCTTTGTTACGCTTCACGTGGGGTGTCAGGAGATCCCATTCGGCCACCAAGATATACAATAGTGCCTTCTTGACAATGTATAAATTGTGCTTCGGTGTTTTACACCAATCGCATATACAAAGCAGAAGAAAGTGGTACAAGTAAATGGCTATGGCTGCCTTGTTACTTCGCCTCCTACAACTTCTGTTACTTCTTCTATGCATTTCTCAACCCATCCTCTTGAATGCCATCCCAATCACAAGTAAATTTGGCTCTTCTTTTCACGCTTTCTTTTTCTCTCTCTTTTGCTAAACATTTGTTTGGGAAATTGATTTGGAAACGATCCACTTCTGCTGCAGGAACAAAAAGCTTGGAGCATCCATCACCGAGGGCTCATGGATTACCTCAACACATTCGTACGGTACGTTTTGACATGGTCTCGTTGGATATCCATCTTATACGATTCACATAAAATGAAATGATGGTATAACCGTTTCTTACTATATATGTCATCTTAATCGAGGACTTCCGTTCATTCAGATGACTAATGATTTAATCAGGTTTTTTAAATCTTTATATCATGCACATCTTTGATATAACGGTGTCTTTACGTTGCTCTAGAACCAACTAGTGACGCCATAAAATGATGCCATATAAGATTTATCTACGTAGAAAGCAAGGGATGATTAGACAAAGCAGGAGGTGTACATATATTTGATACATTTGATTAGTCAAAGAATAACTTGTCATATTTTGATCAACGATCGTGAAATTTGTGCATATAAATCCATTCGCTCATCTTTGAACAAAACAGTTCATCAGAGCAAGCAATTTTGCAAGAGTTTGCATAAATCTATGTATTTTAGTTGAAGCTGGATGAGACATAGCTCTGACCTTGCTTAATCAGAAATAATATCAGGTTTTATTATTTATATGCCCATGGAGACCAAATGATCATTCAACTATAATGAATCTCACTCTTTTTTCTTTTTCTTTTACTTTTGGCCTGATCTTCAACCATTTATCAGGCTGATAAAACAAAGAGATGGGATGTGGTTAATAGAATCGGAAGGAAGATGGACGTGGAGCTCCATGACTATCCCGGATCCGGGGCGAACAATCGCCACAGACCACCACAAGTAGGGCAAATCCAGCACTGATTGCTTGAATTTCATGGTGGTAGCATACGTGCATCCAGTTGCAGTCCCTATTCCAGCAAACATTTTATGGAATGGTCAATTGTGTTTTTTTACAATTACAAACGATTTGACTTATATCACACTTAGAGATGACATGTACTATAACATCGTATAATGTGAACAGGCGATCATATATCCGAACGTCTAATATGAATAAGGTTCAATGTTGTTATCGTTGTCAATTATGTTATGAGTTAGTGTGTGGACGATGTCAAACATACATGTGTTATATTTAGTAGAGAATGCTTGTTTATTTGGTTAGGAAGAAGACTACGCGGCCATTAAGACTTGGTAGTTTTACCTAGGCAATGAATGTACTCAATGTTTTATTTATGTACTTGTTATCAGTACTAACGGTTAATATGAAATTTTATAGTACGTAAGAGTTAAATTGATTTTTTAAATTCATCTGTTCCGACGATTTTTCATTGATTTAAGCTAAAAGGAAAAAAGACTTTAGCAATCCATAAAGAATGGCTGATAGTCACAAAAAGTGAACATTCCTTTTAACAAGTTGGGCGTTAGACAACCAAAAAGTCGTGAGATGTTCATAAGTTTTTACTGTTTTAGTTCAATGGAATTTTGTGAAGATTGCGAAATAGGAGTTCAGCGGTCTTTAGTTTGGTAAAGTTTTATCAGAATCCATACAAGATGTCTACTGCAAACTGGGACAATAATCCTTTAAGCCAATTTAGCCAGATACAATGACATAGACATTATTGATTTAGACAACATTATTACATCCGATTCAAATAATAACTGAACTATGTTCTAGGGTGGGAGATGTTTATTGTTGTTCTTGCAGAGGTATGCAGGTTAGGTCAGTGACCTTAAGACGCCAAAAATATCTGCAGTGCTCCAAAATGGAGATTTGTTTAATGTTGTTCTCAAAGTTGGAAGTGAGGTTCATGGACTTTGAACAACCAAAAATTGACCACCACTAACCAAAATTCTTGAGGATAATTTCCTACAAATCTTTTATATAGTAGATGCGGCAAAAAAAAAAAAAAAAAATCTTTTACACAGAGCGCTACATTAAAACATTCATTTGTCAGTTTTGAATATTTCTGATATTAACCAATAAAAAATGCATACATAAAACGTGTTTCTACATCTGCTTTCGTTTTTTAGCCTAAATCATAAGTGTTTCTAAAATAATTTTTCGAAAAATATTTTAATACATCACTCCGTACACAAATAACCAAGTACTATACATCTTTGGTAGTGACTCATGTTTGATTAACTTCTATACTGCGTTAAAAATATCTACTTGATCTACAAAAGAGATATACGAAAGAGATAAAAGATAATCAAGTACAACATTTTTTTTTATTCTACTCGGTCTTAAAAAGTTATTTAGCGGTTGATTACAAAATTATCAACTAAATTCACAAGTTGAAAAAAACGAAAACAACTTAAAATATCCAAAAACATATACCTCACGACATATAAGATTTGTTTGATTTTAGATCGATCTACAATATTTTAAAAACATTTTGGTGTAAGATCAATCCGACCAGAAGGCACTTTTAAGTCAATGACCTTGATCCATGATTTCTGCATATCCCTATGCCAATTTCTTTAAGGATGTAATGTTCTTTTAATATTTACTAGTAATATATAAAAAATTAAGAACATAACTAATAGTAACACTCGCTTCCTTTTGAGGGCCTCCGACTCCTGACCGCTTTTTCAATCGTTTGATTATTGAAACTTTTAAAGAGATATATTATGATGAGATATAAGGTTAATAGGTAGTCAAACATATCTATGTGTTAGAAACACACAGAGTTTGTTTTTCAATTACTCATAATGAAAATTGTTTCAAGGTGTGTCGATTAACTGCTGCTTTACAATATAAGAAGCGCATACAATTTAATGAGTCATTTTAATTTATTTCATTACGAACAGACAATCACAACAATCTTTTAAAAAGAATTTGCGTCATTAGTTAAGTTGCAGACATGCTGTTTCACACTGATATGAAATAAAAAAGGCAAACAAGATCCGACAATTTAATTGGAAGATCCGGAATATAGAATATTACTGTAATATTTCCCATTATAATAACACGAGTCAGAGAAAAGCCCAAACAAATCTTAGCCGTTAAAATCTCGTCGACAAAACCGATAGTACAGATCATTTCTGATAGATCACCTACCCAAGCAACCGCAAGGAAAGCATAAAAAGCGCAGCCTGTCAGCAGATTTCATCGAGGCCCATCGGCGGAGAGAACAAATTAATTACACGCATTACTGTGTGACTGCTTGAAAATGTAGCTAGCCTTTTAAGCTCTTGAGATTTTCTTCAATCACCAAATACATTTCTTCTACTATCGTCTGAGAGGTACTTGTTTCTTGAGCCCTTTTGTGGGATTTCTTTAGTTTTGGTTTGCTTTTCGTTTCTTGTGAGTTTTGTTCTGAGGAATGTTTCAGTGTTTATTTTTTGTCCGGGATTTCTTTTTCTTGGTTTATTTGGTGAACTGTTTGTGGTGTTGGGTCGTGTCTAATTTTCTTGATGGATCCTGACCAATAAGTAGGCTAGCATAATGTTTGTTCATTGGTCTGATTAGAGCTGAGATTAGAAGTTTATGTAATTCTGGTCTGTAATTCTGAAGCTGAATTGAGGTGCGCATGTAGGAATATACATTTCTTTATTGTTTCTTGATCGATTCAAGGTCGAATCAACAACCCTGCCAATAAAGTCTTGTTGACTGTTATTGTCGAGGGTAAGTCGTTTGGATTTCTCTGTGGTGTTGACTGTTATTGTTTACAGTAACTCGTCTGGATTTCCCTCTAATCTTGGTTATGGATTCATAGTCTTGGTAAAAGTGCCCAATTCTTAGGAGTATTTGATCATCATTAATGTTTTACTACTGATTATTGTTGGATAGGGTTGTCATTTGTCTGTGCGTCATCCTCTTTGTGAGATTCTTGGTCCTTTACTCTTAAACCTGTGTTTCAGGAACTGATTTCTTGATGTATTAGTTGCTGAGACTTATACAGGCAGCTGCAATCTGAAATGTGAGCCTAGAATTCCTTTAGTTTATTTTGGCACCAATTTCGTGAGTATTATCTGTAGGATACATCTTTGATCTACCAGATTTCATTCCATAGGCATCCTAATCTTGCATGTGTTTTAGCGTGAATTAGATTTAGTTTTGTTCCAGATATCAAATGTTCAAATGTTTGCTCCGTTTACTATTCCTATTGTTAGTTGCACTGTTCTAGGATAATAGTCATGTTGCATTTCTAGGGCTATGTCCTCAAAATTCGTCATGTGCGTGGTTTTTTAATATGTGGAGAAGAACCTCAACCTGGCTCCTGTACTGAAGTCTTCTATGACATTTTCTATTCCCCTCAAAGATCAAGTTCTTATTTATCTTCCCATGATTGTATTAGTGCATGTGACTTATACTAGGGTGAGGCCGTATTGTCTTATACTTCCAAAAGCAGGAAAGGGAGTACTATTATCTTTGCTCTTATAAGCAATTATCTTCCTTTCAAAGCACAGTGTCCAACTATATCGGGTATTGAACTTAATGCTGGTTAATGTATTTTTAAGATCTCACCACCTTATTTCACAAGATCGAGCTCCTTTCTTTATGCAGGGTGCCAAATGGCTGCATCAACTACAAGCCTCTCAATTGGATTAACTACATATCTTGGTCCCAAAGCTGGCCCTCTTTCTCAGTCGAAGGCTTTTGGCATGAGATTCAACTCCCCGAATCATCTTACTAGTTTCAATGGCCTCAAATCCTCTGCAAGCTTTGAAGGAGGCTCCTCATTTTTGGACAAGGAAAGTTGTGCTGTACTTCAGCGCTCTGTTATCGCACAGAATTTGGACAAGAGATATTATACTTGTGTCCAGCCACAGGCATCTTATAAAGTTGCTGTTCTTGGAGCTGCTGGGGGCATTGGCCAGCCTCTAGCACTTCTTGTCAAAATGTCTCCACTAGTTTCTACCTTGAATCTTTACGATATAGCTAATGTCAAGGGTGTAGCTGCGGATCTTAGTCACTGCAACACTCCCTCCCAGGTTTTTGATTTCACTGGAGCTGAAGAGTTGGCCAGTTGCTTGAAAGATGTGAATGTAGTTGTCATACCTGCCGGTGTTCCCCGCAAGCCGGGAATGACGCGTGATGACCTCTTTAACATCAATGCGAACATTGTCAGAACGCTAGTTGAAGCTGTTGCAGATAATTGTCCAGACGCCTTCATCCACATTATTAGTAATCCAGTGAATTCCACTGTACCAATTGCATCTGAGGTTTTGAAGAAGAGAGGAGTGTATGATCCAAAGAAACTGTTTGGAGTAACCACTCTAGATGTTGTTAGAGCGAATACCTTTGTTGCTCAGAAGAAGAAGCTGAGGCTTATTGACGTTGATGTTCCAGTTGTTGGCGGTCATGCAGGCATCACTATTCTGCCCTTACTGTCAAAGACGAAACCCTCTGTCACGTTCACCGATGAAGAAATCGTGGAATTGACTGTTAGAATTCAGAATGCAGGTACAGAAGTTGTGGAGGCAAAGGCTGGTGCAGGGTCTGCCACACTTTCCATGGCATATGCAGCAGCACGATTTGTTGAGTCATCCCTGCGCGCTCTTGATGGGGATAGCGATGTTTACGAGTGCGCTTTTGTGCAGTCTGAACTGACTGAGATCCCCTTCTTTGCATCAAGAGTCAAGCTTGGAAGAAATGGAGTGGAAGCTCTGATCAAGTCTGATCTGGAAGGTTTGACCGACTATGAGCAGAAAGCTATGGAAGCCCTCAAGCCAGAACTGAAGTCCAGTATCGAAAAAGGGATCAATTTTGTCCATAAACAACCAGTGGCTGCATAAAGCCGAAGTACCCTTTAACCCTTAGGTCAGTTTTCTGATTAATAAGCCAATTTCCAAGTTCCAGATTGTTGAGTGAGTCAACGTTTTCAATTTTGGTAGTTTACCTGGAGAAGTATTCGAATTTGTTTTTGAGTTGGCTTCACGGCAGGCAAAATCAGTATACAAATGTTGTAGAATTCTGAAATGTACTATTACTCAATAATAATACTGTGGCAGTAGCACTGCAATTCAGGTGTATTTCCATCAAAAGTCGATTTTACTGATTCCGGATTAGTTCATCTAGTTATTCTGTTGCGCAACAAATGCTATGCATGCTCATACATGAGATTTGATCAATACTTCAGTATGATCAAAGACCGTCCAACGAGAGCATTCACTTAAAAATTTGAGTAAATACAGAAAGAGAGAGAGAGAGAGAGAGAAGAAGGGGGGGGGGGGGGGGGGGGGGGATATTTCACAAGAAAAGCTGGAAAAGAGGCAAAGCAAACAAACGAGGGCAAATTGTCATTAAAGAACCATATATCATTTATATAGTTGCATTAACTTATGAGTACGATAAATATATTTGGACCACCTATTATCTCATCATGCATGTCATTTTTTGTTCATTGATTTGGCATTTTTCTTTATCAGCCTTCTCGCGTATTATAACGAATAATTATTCTTTTGTATCATATGGTCTCAGAATGACACAAAAACTTAAAACAATTTGGTCGAAAGCTTAGTTGTTGTTGTTTCTAAATTATCATAAGTTAATTGTTTATTTTGATAACTATATATTTAATAGTACAAATTAGTAAAAGCATACAATTACTCTTATTTTTTTATAACATCATGACTTATATTTTTATACCTGTCACAATAGTAGCTAAAATTAATATGTTGACTATTGTAAACAATGCCATTGACAAGGGCGCAAGGCTTTTAAGCTGTAGGAGTTGATTGGAATTATGGGAAATAAGCATGAAAATTTAAAGATAGGAGCAAAGGAAAGCATAAAGGAAATCCATTAAGCACAAGAAACCAAGATACAGATGTTGTAAGGTGCATGGAGATCAGAGCCAAGACTGCTTAAAGTGTGCATACCATAAAACGATTAGTAATAGAAGTTGGTCTTTAGAATATCCCCACATTGCACAACATTCCCCAGCTTTATCTAGCTTTCTTGCTCCTGTGTCTAAACACCTTTAGTTTTCTTGGAGCAAAAGGTGAAATCCTTCACTCCGGGAGCCCCACTGCTCCAGGCTCAAGAAGCTACGTAGAGGATATAAATCAGGAGTCCAGCGGCATCCTAGATTGGGTGAGATCTTATGCATTTATCCACACAAGATGTCTTTATTTTTCTTATGTTCCTTAAATTGCCATCTCTCTCTCTACAAATATATATAGAGAGAGGTTATGCATATATATAATATGTGTGTGCACACACATTTGCGGGTTATGTATTTAGATATAATTGTCCCCAGAACATAGACTGATGGAAACAACCAAGGGGTAATCACCTTGAAAGAGGGAGGTTGAGAGTTCGAATTCCTCTGGAGGCATTTGTAGGGAATTCCATTGTTTGGGCTCCATAATGCTGTATCTGTGTATATAATCTGCCATTTGTCTAAATTTATCAGGTTCCTGGTTACCTCCCTACACTTCTTGTAAGACGGGGGCATCAGAGATTCTTACTGGTTAGGGTACAACCTTTATATTTAGATATAATTGCTACAAGGTTTGTGGAATAACACTGGGTGGGGGGGGGGGGGGGGAATGGGGATGACATGTACAGTGTGCCTAGAGTTCAAGAGACTACAATGGTCATTGTTTGGTCTAAAAAGAGCAAGTTAATGAAAGGGAGGTGGGGAGCCAAAATAAGATTCTTGGCCTCCCTAGAATGATGTTCCACACAACTTTCTGTTCAAAACTGTCACTGTCTTCCAAAACAGCCTTCACATATTTACTTGTATCTCAAAGCTTATCATTGGATATATCTTAAACTTCTGAAGATGTTAAGTGGCCCTCCTTGCTTTATACCTTTACCCCCTTCAAAATCCCCCTAAAATAATGACTCATATTTCTTTCTACAAGACATCTAAATAAGACATAGACTACAATCTTCTATTTTTGTCTAAACTAGTAGACACTCTTTGTCTCTCTTGTTTTATTGTACAGAAACATGAGCTGCACATCTTGCTGGATGACAATCCTGATTCTTTGTGTTGCATTATTATGGATTCAAACAGACAAGGCTTCAGCCATTATACGGATTGATATCGCGATCCAAGGAGAAAGAGGACAGTTGAATCGTAGAAGTTCTGGGGTTCTAAATTCTGTTGCTTCAGAGGAAATGGCAATGCAGATCAATTTAGCACCTGCGCCCGCGCTGGCATTCAATACAAACCAATCAAACAAGCAAAAAGTTAGACGAGGCTCGGACCCTATTCATAACAGATGGTGAAATTCAGAACCCTGTGTGTACCTGGCAAGCAATCAAGCTTTTGGTGCTGCCCAGGAACAGAATTTTGAGACAGGCAGGCAATTTCTGCTTCCTCTCAAAATCTATACTTTAGCTTATGTTGAATTTGTAATGCTTGAATTATTCTTTTGTTTTGGAAATGAGGCATTTTTCACTTTGCAGAGAAGAGAAGCTGCCGTAAAAATTATTACACAGACAGGCATAAGTTTAATTCTGTAAAATTTTCAACTCCAACTTTTCTTATCTATAATATTTCTGATGATGAATCTGTCTCACAAACAACAAATGCAGGTGTTTCTATCTGCTGTTCACTTCCCACAAATATATGTGCAAAACCTGTTCAAAATATCTTCAGTGGATGAATTTTAACCAAATAAAAAGAGAGAAAAAAAAGGGTTTGTATTGCTTCATCTTTGTACAACATGATGAGCACCTCCAGTTTTCTTTTTCTAGTTTCCCCTGCTTTACCAAGAGTTCAAGAAACATCAGCCTTGAACTCTAATCCCTATTATAAGTATATTTGAAATGTCATTTCTTGAAATAGGAGATGCTATTAATTTAAATATACGCAGTGGAATTCCACATTCATTTACAAAGGTCAACAAGAAACTTAGATGTATTCGTAACTTGATGAACGAGGAGTTGCTTAACTGTTCAAAAGGAGATTAGTTCACATTCTGCAAAGTGAGTGCTTTCTGGTATCTCTTACTCCTGTAGACGTGTAACTGTAAAGAAAATAACCTGCGGTAAATAGCCTGCCAAATCATATCCACAGCATCTCCTGGTTGAGATGGAAATTGATATTCCTGCCAAATGTATCTTGTAATGTTGAGAGAATCATAATCCATATAAAGGTTGTAAGCTACAGTTCCTCTTGGGAATGAAGAGACGTCAATAAAAAAATAAAAATAAAACTGACACCTCTAGGAACATGCAGCAAATTAATGAACAAAAGTTCCAATACAATGAGTGCATTTCTATAACATATCGTTCCTTGTAAAAATGGCCAAAGTTCTAGATGGGATTTAATTGATTCGGCTTGCCACTCGACTCTATCAAACTTAGTCAAGATTCCGTACCTCAAGTTTACTAAGAGGGGTATTCTTAGTGCTCCAACGCAAGGGTCTAGCGAGGAGCCGAATTGCTTCGCAATCTGATGTACGCAGCTTTAACCTACATTTAGTGCAAGAAGTTGTTTCCACGGCTCGAACCCGTAACTTCAAAATCAGAAAGCAACAATCTTACTAGTTGCCTCCAAAGCCGCCTTCAATTTCCTAAGACTGATATACAGTTGAAATTGGCCTTACTGCTTCGCCAAAACAGCATACTAGTACGAAAGGTTAACTTAGTTTGTTGCGAATATTGGATACCAAAAGGAGCAAAATACAGGTAGTTACATGATTGAAGGGCATGCTTTCTTTGTATGAAGGAGAAAGTAATTTTGCCTGACTATAGTGTGTTGGGATTAATTCGAGATACGTATGATGCGCAGCACGTTGATAAAGTTTATACGAATTAATCATAAGGTGGACGTTATGTATGATAATATTATATGTCACATATGTCACGTAATAATATTAATTGTTACGTAAAACATCCACATGTTAAGTGATCATCAGGTATACTCGTGGATGTATAGTGTGGTCTAAATGAAACCCCGAATATGTAGACAGTCATATGGTCAGAGACCGCGATGGATGGGCTCAAAGTGCAGCGACCATAAAGTTACGACATCTGGTCCCCGAGAGGCGACAACCCACGTGTGGCTTGTAGATAATTATTGGTACAATAATTAAATATTGGATAATATTTAATAGGAAGATAAGGTTGAGTTTTAAATTTAAGATTAAATTTAAAACCTTATACCTATCAGATCCTTCCATCCCCTCTATATGAAGAACGCTTCACCTCCTCATATTATCAGAGGGTGAAAAACGGCTGCATACAGAAAAGAGGGAAGGTGTGCCAAGTTTTCTATAAAGTCCACACTGCCTAGCCTCTCCATCGGGTAAAGCAGTGAATTGTTGAAACCAGTCAAGGGGTGTATCAACAATTGGTGGGAGGTCGTGAATCCTTGGATCACGCCAGATTCTTCATTAGCCGGAGCAGTTGCAGTGCACGTGATCAGATTAACAACACCAATGGAGCAAGGTATATTTTCCGCATTTTGTTACTTTGTCCATTGATTCGATTAAACGATCCTATTCAGAGATTTATTAGATTAAATCCAACATAGTGTTCCCAAAATTAACATATCATACTATGACTTCAGTGAGAAGGGTGTGTCTTGGACCAACTGGTAAGGTTGCTGCTTTGTGACTTTGAGGTTATGGCTTCGAGCCACAGAAACAGCATCTTGCACAAAAGTGTAGGTATGACTGCTTGTATCAGATCGTAAAACGATTTAGCCCCTTCTCAAATCCTGCACAAACACGAGAATCTAATGCATCGATAATGCCTTTACTATGACCAGTATTTAGGATACCATGTAAATATAATTGAGCTAAAATTGAAGCCTAAAGATTTGTGGTTTATGAATCATAACAAGCAAAACGAACAGTATGTTAAAATGTTACATCAGCTTTGATATTCACTACATGTTCATCATTATGTTTGAAGAGTTACGTTGACCTCTATTCTTATTTGAAATGTCACTATGAACTCCTTTTGTGTTTTTTAATGCCTATAAAAATCAATAAAAGTTGTATAAGATGATATTTGAATTTAGTAAGACTGTTAATTTGTCATATTAGGAAAATTAATTTGATTAGTGGTTAGATAGAGGTCATTATATGACAAATGGACCATCAAAATACTATACTGTTATTATTATTAATTTTAACTCTTCTCTACCATCTAGTTATCCATATTGTTACGTTGATCTTGCTCTGCTTTTACCATCCTTATCTAGCAAATTGTCATAACTATCCTCAATCCCTCAATCCATATTAATATTTAAATGCAACCCCCCCCCCCCCCCTATTGCATGGTAATATCTATATGAACTAAATATAAAAATTACAAAATGTCTTATGAACTGTTTCGTGAACATTTTTTTTATCGCATTGCACCAGACTGATTTATCCTGGAGGATTTTTGCGAATATCCTTTTGATAAATAAAGAAAAAGTGTGAAGAATAAAGAAGGTAGTGGTTAAGTTGACCCTGTGAAGATAAGCAGAAACACATACGCTAAGAAAATCGAAAGGAAAAAAAGAAAGTATTATTTTGTTGTGGATTTGTTTGAAGTGAGGAAGTGAGCAAGGTTTGTCCTTTTTTTTTTTTTTGAAAAAAACGGATCTTCATTAAAAACAATAGCAATTTACACGGCCCGGCAGTTAGCGCAAAGCCCATATCCAAAAGAGAAAAGCTACCAATATCCATTACAAATCAAAGCCCCACCAAAAATTAAATGCATGTCTGCAATGAGGGAGTCAACTCTACCGCCCATAATTAAATCCCTGTAGCTTCATCTTCATCACCCAATTCCTTCCTTGTTTCTTTCGTTCTGAACCAACGTCTCCATTTCAATCACCCTTCGTTTGATACCTTGAGCCAAGCGGCAGATAGATGTTTGGGCATCCTGTGTTTGGTAGATGGTTGAGTTTCTCCATCTCCACGCGGTTCTCACGCCATCTCGAAAGGTAAGCATCCATAGTCTCCTTAGTTTCGTTTCCGTTGATGGGGGGTTAAGATTCTTATCAATCCACGTACTAATGTCAGTAGGCTGGAAAAAAGATTGCCACTTTGCGGGTGGAATTAGGGATTTCAATAGTCTCGTGACGCGCTTGCAGTCTCTGGTAGCATGCAGGACAGATTCGGAGGCGAGATGGCATATGTCGCAGGTACGTGTTTCCGTCAACCGTCTCTTATGAAGAAATTCCTTAGTTGGGAGTCTATCATGCCTTAGTTGCCAGAGAAAATAGTTAAGACTCTGGGGTCCCTTCAATTTCCACACTTTCCTCTATTTTTTCGTGTTTTCATCTTGCTGAGGCTGATTCTGGGCTTGTATGTTGTAAACGTCATGTAAGGAGAACGGTTTTGGGCCAGTTCTTCGAGGGATGTGAGTGTTATTCTGAATGCTTGAGTTGGCCTGCTCCGTCTGGTTGTTAACAACAGCATTCAGTAAGCCCATTGCTTTTCTAATGCTCCTCCATATGTAAGAAGTGTTTTGTGTTGTTTGAGTCTCAGATAGAGGGCTGCCGTATTTAGCCCACAAAATCTTAGCCCATAGGGCTTCTTTTTCTGTAATCAGACGCCACCCCAGCTTCACCATGAGAGCAAGGTTAACGGATCTCAGATCCTTTAGTCCCAATCCCCCATCCTCTTTGGGGGAGCAAACAACCCTCCACGAAATTGGATGTAAAGTCCTTCTTTCATTTGTATCCCCCCAAATGAAGTTTCTATTTAACTTTTTGATATCATTGATGGTACTCTCAGGTAGCTTTAAAATCTGCATATAGTATAAGGGTATGGTAGAGGTAACAGATTGTACCAGTAGAAGTCTAGCCATTCTTGACATAACTTTAATATTCCAAGTGCTCAATTTGCCTTTAACCTTGTCCACGATTGGTTGGAAGGTGGTTTTGGTCACCCTTCCGTGGATAATTGGCAGCCCAAGGTACTTTCCCAGGTCCGTAATAGATTGGATGCCAGATCCCTCGCTCAGCTTGTGTTTAATCCTAGCATCCGTGTTTTGTGAGAAGAACACTCTTGACTTCCCTGCGTTAATTCTCTGGCCTGACCAGTTGCAAAAGTCATCAAGTATATCTTTCATGATTTGGGCTTGCTCGCGGGTAGCCTCTCCCATAAGGATAAGATCATCTACAAACATTAAGTGGGATACACTGGGACCCCCTCTAGTAACACGGATAGGTTTCCATAAGCCCTGTGCGACGCTTTTATGTATTGCTTGGCTTAAGATTTCCATTCCAAGCACAAAGAGGTATGGGACCAGGGGGTCCCCTTGTCTAAGTCCTCTCGTGGGGGTGAATTCATCTATTTCTTGTCCATTCCAGAGAACCGTGAGGGATGACGTTTCTAGACAGGACATTATAAGTCTCCTGAGGTTATCCCCAAAGCCAATTGTGCTCAGTATAATTTGGAGGAAACCCCATTCCAGCCTATCGTAGGCTTTTTCGAGGTCAAGCTTAACAATCATAAAGCCCTTTCTCCCCTTCTTCTGCTTAAGAGTATGTATGATCTCCTGAAGGATGATGACATTGTCAATGCCTTGTCTCTTGGGCACAAAGCTACACTGATTTTCAGTAATAAGTTTGGGCAGCAGGCCCTTAAGCCGATTGGCAATCACCTTGGTAACAATTTTCACCAAGACATTACAGAGGGCAATTGGTCTAAACTGTGTTATACTTTCAGGGATTTTTTGTTTAGGTATGAGAGTAATAAGGATTCTATTCATATCTCTCTCAATCTTGCCTCTTTGGAATGTTTCTTTCACGTAATTTATCACGTCAGGTCCAACGACATGCCAGAATTTTTGGTAGAACATGGAAGGAAGTCCATCAGGCCCTGGAGCCTTAGTTGCACCCATTTGAAACACGGCATGTTCAACCTCCATGTCCGTCACCTGATGATTGAGATTGATGGAATCCCCTCCAGTAATCTTTGGGAATTGTAGTGCGTTCTGGGGGACAGGTATAGGTTGTTCAGCCGTATGAAGACTCACATAGAATTGTCTGGCCATCTTCTTCAACTTCTCTTTGTCCTCGATCCAGTTTCCTTCGTCATCTTTTAGTCTGTCCACACTTCTTCTTCTTTGTTTCCTGATTGTAGTTAAGTGAAAATAGCATGTATTGCGTTCACCATTCACAAGCCATTGTTGTTTTGATCTCTGGAACCAATAGAGTTCCTCTTGAGCAAGAAGTTCGTTGTATTCAGCGGTCAGGTTTTTTTCCAAGTTGGTTAAGAATCTTGATCCATGGTTTGCAAGGGCCATCTGCACCCCATGGATCCTTGAGAGGCATCTTTGCTTTTTCTGTTCAATGCTGCCGAAAACCTCTCTCCCCCAAGTTTTTAGCTTGGAAGTGAAGGCGGGTATTTCTTCCTGTAAATTTTTCCCGCTGTCCCAACTAGCTTCCACAAAGGGGGAGAACTCACGGTGTTCCAGCCAGGAGAGCTGAAACCTAAAGTGTTTGGGACCCACGTAATGGTTGGGTTTGGTAGTAGTAAGCCAAATAGGGTGGTGGTCAGAATGAGTTTTAGGTAAGTGATGCACCCGTGCTCCTGGGAATTTTGTTTGCCGTCTTCTGTTTGTCCAAACCCTGTCTAGCCGTTCATTAATGCATGCCTCCGTCTCCCTGCCATTTGACCATGTATAGGCAGGGCCAGTAAATCCCATATCGATCAATTCACACCTATCCACAAGCTTCCAGAGCTCCTTATTTCCACTCGAGGTTACAGCTTTACCTCCACGTTTGTCAGCTTGGGAGACAACTTCATTGTAGTCCCCAATAAGGCACCACGAAATATTGTTATTAATTCCAATGGTCGTAAGGTATGTCCAGAGATTGTCTCTCTCTTTCTTGTCAGGTGAGGCGTAGATAAGGGACAAAACCCATTCCACTTTATTTCCTTTCATCACTGCCATGTTAAGGTTTTGCATATCATAGTTGATCATTTGTAAGGAGATCTGGTCTTCATCCCAGAAGCACCAGATTCCACCTTTGTATCCCTTGGCTTCAACTGCAGCCAGTTTGGAGAAGTAGGACATCTGCAGTATTCTCTTAGCCCGCAAACTTCCTGCCCTAGTTTCCACTAGGCACAGAACGGCAGGCCTCCTGGTTCTTAGCAAATCTTTTAAGTTTCTGAAGAAAGAAGAGGAGCAAGCTCCTCTGCAATTCCAAAAGATGACTGACATAAATCTTAATTTTGGGTATGAGGGTTACCTTGGCCATCCCGTGTCTGGCCCTTCTCATCATCTTCATTTAATAGCATTTCCTCGTTTGCCTCGCAAAGCTTTGCTGGAGTACTTTGTGGGGCTTCTTCAACCTCCATTTGATTTCTATCTGGAGGATTCTCTTTGAGGTTTGGGGGAGCATCACATGCAATGCCCCTTTTAAGTTCGACCTCAAGGGAGATGGGTTCCTCGAGGCTTAGCCCAGCATGTGTATCTTTCGTGGGAGTTCTGATGTTGATTAGGTTAGAGCCTGCATTAAACTTCCACATTTCATTGTATTCTGTTTGTTGCCTGTCAAGGATCCTTACTCCTTGGTTTGGGTTTCTGTTTTCCTGGGTGGGGCTAGTTGCAATGATGTTGTGGGTTTTGGTCTTCAGCTTGTTTCGTACTTTTACCCCTTTTTTTGTGGGGAGCTTGTTGATTTCGTGTTGGGCCTGTCTGCAAAAGTAGCTTTGGCTTCACTAGTCTGTTGTTGGGCCTGTGTGAATCTGTTGATGATTTCCTGTAGTTCGGGTATTATTTCCGGGTTGTCCTCCTCATCACTTAGGATCTCAAATCGGGATCCGTTACTTGGCTGTCCTTGCATTAAATTTCTTTTGTCCTTAAGTTGACTTTGGCTCTTGTGCCCTGATTTGCTGTGTGGGCCACGGTTGACAACTTTCCAACTTTCACTAGGACCAGTCTCCATCATACCCTGTCTATTTGTACTTTTGTCTGCCCCTAGGTTGGCGTTCTGTCTCCTTCGCCGGTTGTTGGACGGGAAAAGCCATGGCCCGAAAGGCTTTTCCGGTGACGGCGTCAGCCCCCTCCTCTGGTCAGTAGCTTCAACTTCGGGGATATTGGGAATATTGCATTCTTCTTTCCGTGGACATATCTCCTCTTGATGTCCATATTTACCACAACTAAAGCAGATGTCGTGGAGGCCCTCGTATTCTAGTTTTTGAACATACCCTTTTGGTCCTTTCACTTTAATACATGGAGTTAATTCTTTAGAGAGATCTAGGTCCACACATACTCTTGCGTACTTTCCCCTTGTGGCTCGTAATGTATGTTCATCAACTTTGATAGCATCCCCCACCGTATTACCAATTTCCATAAGGAACGTTTTGTCATAAAACTCAGCTGGTATCCCTGGGAGTCGAATCCATACCAACGTATTGCTGATATTGGCATGTGCTGGGTTAAAATACGGGATCCATTTTGTGATAGTAAGATAATGGCCAAGAATCGTCCAAGGACCATTATCAAGAACATAGATGTAGTCAGCTCTAGAGTAAAATCTTAGGATAAAGTAGTTCTCCTCAAGATCTGTTAGTTCAAAACCATCTTGGAATTTCCACAGGTCCTGGAGTCTGTCATGTAGCGTTCGGTAGCTAATATTCCGGCCAAACAGTTTGATTATGAGTGCTTTCCTCCAAGGTTTCCACAGGGAGAGGCAGTCCTTGGCGGATAGTTCTATTTCTGGCCACTGGGGTTCTCCTGGGAGTTCTTTCTCCATATTATCAGCATAAAGATCAGCTAGAGTTTCTTTTTCCCAGTAGTCGTCTTCCTCTTCACCCGTGTATATTGGTCCCTTGCATTTTGCTGACTGCATAATATCCACGAAGCTTTTCTTTTTCCCCCAAGAGGCGTCAGAAATTGGTGCCGTATTAGTTTCTGTCCAAATAATGTTTCCATTTGTATCTCTTTTATTCTTTTTTATACTTCGCTGGAGCAAATCATCTTCCTCCGGTGAGGGAGCGGCGGGGGAGGACGCCATGTACGAAGAGCTTTTTGTTGGTGTCGCTTGGTTCTTAGCAAGGTTTGTCCTTTTGATAAAGCTTCGGTTTGTCATTTTGATAAGGATTCCTCAAGAAAATTGACAGGTATAATGAAGTATGTAAGAGGTTAATTTAAACAATTCGCCTCCTCCCTCCAAAACAAGAAGAAGAAAAAAAAATCAATGAATGAAAAAGTCACCTTTGTTTTATTTCTTATTTTATTATAAATATTTTGTAAATTTTTTTTAAATATTTTATTAGTCTTTTTTTTTTGACATTTCACTTATTATATGGACGTTGGTTTTGTTTACTGTTTTCTAATTTTTAAAATGGAAATAATCTCGTCTTTTCAAAGTGCATGATATACATCCCAAATTATGTTTGAGAAAACATCTTAATAAACAATATCTGACGGGATTAGAATCACCCAAATTATGTCTAACACCCACCTTCAACATTGAGAGTTTGTGACCTACTAGTTTTACGGAGGAAAAGGATCTTTTATTGACATAACTATAAAAGTTGATAACAGTACATCATAATAGACACTATTCAACTATCTACTATGACTATAGGAAGATACAAAATTTATACAAAAAGGAGCGAATAAACTTCGAGTCTTCCAAAGAATCTCACAACAAACTTGCCATACTGACGGGCGTTGAGTTGGAACGACCAAATAGAACAGGCATTTATGATGGTCTAATCGGGAGTTAAGGTTCTTTATGCTTAAAATATATTCCGAAATTTACTTCATAGTCATAACAAAAGATTTATATATAAGTACACAGATTTAGCCCCACACAAGGTGAACCTCTGAGTACTTTGCCGTTACCCAAGACAATGTGGGTTGGAACAAACTCAAGTTATGTGCTCCTTAAAATGATACTGATTGTCTTTGTTGTAGCCTACTTAGACTGTCGTATAGGACCTGAGTTTGCTGGAGGCCAACTCGGACATGTGTATAAGGTCTGAGTAGGGGTGTTAAGCGAACCGAATAGTTCGTGAACTGTTCTAGTTTGATTCGTATTTGTTTTGAGTTTGTTCGTTAATTTTACTTAAACAAACCAAACTTGAACACCTATTTAGGTTCGTTTAGTTAAACGAGCCGAACTGTTTGCGAAATGTTTGGCTCATTTAAACAAGTATATTGTTATCGAATTGAACTCAAACCAATTTTAAAACTTGTTTAGCTAAACAAACTGAGCCAAACAGTTTGTTTAGTTAAATGAATCCGAATTTGAAAATCTTGTATTTGGCTCGGCTCATTAACATCCCTAGGCCTGAGCAGACACTACACCCAACTACGTCCTTTGGAAGTCTAATTTATACATACACTCTTTCAAAACTCAAAACCCAGTTCATCTAGATATACATAAAAAAAAAAAGCATTATTCCCCTTCCCCCCCCCCCCCCCCCCTAAAATTCCATTCAAGTTACTTATTTCACTGTAATCATTTAAAAGCACTTTAGTAATATACCTTTTTTTTTTTGAGTGGTAGTAATATACCTTGGATTTCCCCACCAAAAAAGTCTTTGCCATTTAAATACTCCTTCACAAAGTAGTCTAAGACGTATAAGAGGTAGAAATCTAAATATGGAAAAAAAAAAAAAGAAGTGGAATAGGTAAAGAAAAGATAATGTAAATGTAGAGTAGGCATGGGATTTTGTGTTAGATCATTAATTTTATGCTTTGTAACAACCTTTTCTTCTGTTGACCCCTAAAATCTGAAGTTCACATCAACTTAATCTATAATGTGACCGTTGTAACTGATGATGGAACATCGAATTAAATAGAAGAATTGATCCATAAGAACAGCAGCATACAGTAGATAGACCTAATGATATGAAAGTTACAAATAGAACAATGGCCATACGATTTCTCATACTCCTCTCATATGGGCAAACAAAATTATTCAGCCCATAGGAGCACCAAAGGAATCACCCAATTTCATTGTAGTGAAAAGACATAATTAACCTCTCCTCAAAACCACAATTACCAAAATCCCAAAATAAGCAATAACAACATTTTATCATAAGCAGCATACTTAGAATAAATCTAAGGGCATTTGGGTCCTCCTCTCTTGGTCTTCCAGTTGTTGTAGCAAGAACCACAAGCACCCTTGTTGCCATAGTAGCCAGGGGGGACACAAAGACATTTGGCACAGCATTTGTTACAGAAGAACAAGCATGGTTTCTTGTACTGCGTCCTCCCACACCTTCTATTGCACTCTCCTCCACATTCTGTACAACAAAACCATAATCAACCCTAATGTCCTCAAAGAATTTTATGTCATGTGGCAGCAATAATTGATCTATACAAAAGTTTCGTATTTATGTTTGAATAAGATGTCGGTATATCGCACTTTCATGCAATTTGTGCGGAGCAATAACGTGACGTACTATATCAGGGATTTGACGGTATTACTATGAATTTGAGAAAGAAAAAAAAAATCCATACTCATGAAGCCAGGTTATCTTCAAACTGTTAGCTTCATACGTAGTGTACTATATAAAAAAAGAACATTAATGGTGTACTAGACTTCTGTGTTTGTGCAGGATCTGGAAAAAAAATATGTAGTCTTACCTTACATTATGTGAAATAGGCTGTTTCATACGGGTTGGGATCTCCTCACCCACTCTTTCCTCACCCCTTGTTGACCACGCGACACGTGGCATCAAGGGGGTGGTGAGGCTAGATGAGGATCATCTACATCTAGTCTCACCACCCCTTCTTGCTGCCACGTGTCGTGCGGTCACACGTCACCGTACCCCTCTTACGGTGAAGGGATCCTATCCCGTTTCATATATAATGTTTTATGTTGTTTGTAAATTTTGTTGTGTAAGGAAAGTATATTAGAAAAAATAGAATAAACAATAAAGAGCGCGTGCAGAAATGAATGTAAAAGATATACGAAACATACGTCAAAATTTTGAAACATGGCGTAGATACCCCACTTAATGACTTATTGGCGAAAGCAAACGACCTTGTCTTTGACACACTGCACACTGCGATAACTTTGACTACCTCGAGCAACGTGATCGAATCTATTGACGCTCTATAATACATAAACAAACCAAATGTCTCAAATTTTCAGTTGGTAATACATTTCTTCTCAAGTAATTTTTTTTTCTGAAAATGAACAACATGAGGTGCATTTAGAAAGATCTTATAACTACACACCATAACACATACTGAGGATATCTAACGACATCCTTCAGAGAGGAAGAGAGACAGTCAAACAATACCTCATTCTAACCCATTCGAAAAGACAGAGTTAGAAAGATCTTATAACTGAAAAGTGAAAACCTATTTGTTCAAGATCCAAGTTCAACAATGGAGTGCAAAGAGTATGATAAGAGAAACATTAACGAACAGCTAAAACTGAAGGGAAATTCATTATGTTAATCAAGAACCAACCAAAAAGAAAGAGAGAAAATTTGGTATTTCTTGGGTATGTGAATACTTACGGTAGCTCCTGAGTCTTTTCCCACCACGACCACGTAGTTCCTACAGTTTGAGTAACATGAATGAATGACAAGAAACACAAATTGATTTTCTTGACAAAGAGGGAAAAAAAAGTATATGATCTTACTCTCTCAATGTGTTCTTGGGCCATGATGATTGATGCCATCATTGAGAAAGCAAGCAGAGCCAAAAGGAAGAGACATGGGAACTTGGCCATTTTTGTCACCACCAAATAGAGAAGGGCTAGCTTGTAGAAGAGAGGATTCTGCTGTTGGTGGTGTGGTGGAGACTTGTGCTATGTTGCTCCATTTATAGACTTGTTTGAGGGTTAGATTTGATATCAAGTTTCCCAAGACACCGTTGAGTGCAGATCGGATGTCTATAAAATAATAAGGAAAATTATCATCATGATAATCGTAAAAGTGGCTATTGGCTCAATAAAAAATAATATTTATTGTTTTCACTAATTATTATTAAACTATGACAGTAACATATATCTTACAACCGACAGTAAAAATTTGTCACGGAGTACATGGTTCCTTTATTGGACCCAGATAATTACTCTTGTTTAACCGAGTAAAAAGAAAAAGGTAACTACGTAATTTCAAAGTTACTTAAAATTTAGGTGGCGTTGGGTTCGTACTTGGGTATCGGAATTAGAATCGGAATGAGTATGACAGTGTACAGGTTTGGAGTATATGGGTTCGGCTCCCATATGTCTTTCATTATTGGTTATGTAGTAATTATTAGGATACTGTATAGTTTCTTCTGTAACATTTTAAAATTTGTATTGACAATATGCATGAATTATAAAATTTCAATATTTATTTCTGGTTCACGCCTCATGTTGCGATTTATCTATCATGCTGTCCAAATTGTGTTTTCACGGTCTAAGATGACCTTTTATGGATCGTAAAATCGCATCAACAAAAATGTGCCATGGGTTATGAAATTTTAACCTAATTGGTAGGTATGGAAAACGTATAGGAGCCCAATATACATGTTTTATGTAAAACATATCGTCTTAGGTTTTTGTGTGTATATATATCAATCATTATCCAGTAAGTTCTAACGACACTAAAAGATATCATTAGGACTTGGAAAGAGTGAGCGACATAAAAACAATCTCTCTTAGGATATAGATTTTCCATGACCATTTTTGAAATTATTCGATGCATAGGTTGAACAAAATGATTTTTCAAACAATTTGACCTTATTTCAAGGGGTTTCAAGAATAAAAATTTCAGTTGTCGGTGATTGATCAACTGCCAACATGGGGTTAGTTGCAAGATTTATTAGATAGTGAACTTCAACATCTTCCATTGCCTCCTTGGGAAATGAGCGGTGAATTATATATTTGTATATGTTTGATATTTCAACTTTTGTGGGGTACATGCGTCTACTTAATCAGCATCTAGATCAAACCCATCTTGATCATCAATGATTTGATGCGTAGTGGATCACAACAGGGCATAAACGACATTGATGTATCATAGATGTGTGAGGGATGTGCGTCAAGAAAGTGGTTGAAAGTTTTTTTTCTTTTAAGGTGACGGTGGTCGTTCGGAGGAGAACACAATTATATGCTAAGGGTGTTAAATGAAGCGAATAGTTCGCGAACTGTTCGAGTTCGATTCGTATTTGGTTCGAGTTTGTTTGTTAATTTTACTTAAACGAGCCAAACTCGAACACCTATTTGAGTTCGTTTAGTTAAACGAGTCAAACTGTTCGCGAACTGTTTGGCTCGTTTAAACAGTTATAGTATTATCGAACCAACCTCGAACCAATTTCAAAGCTTGTTTAGCTAAACAAATCAAACCGAACAGTTTCTTTAGCTAAATGAATTCAAATTCGAAAACTTAGTATTCAGCTCGGCTCGGTTTATTAACACTCCTATCCTAAAGCGGTAAAGTGAGATGATGGAGTGTTGTTGATTTTAGTAGTTTGAATTCCGTGTACTCACTTGTGCAGGGGAACATCTAAAGACTTTCTCTTACAAAAGGGTAATGAATGCACTCCATTTCATTATACTTATATACGATGGCACACTGAACTGTGTCTATCATGATTATTTCTTTTAGACCCCACATATACATGTGAAAATGTGAAGCCGACATTACAAAACATAAAGGGTATTACAAAATAACGTTAAAATATTAAATTGTAGTGTATTAAAATATGAGTGAAATTATTGGTTTGTGAGAATAGGGAGATGTGATGCATGTGCGCCCATAAGAGGCAAGCACATGGAAGACCAGAAGAAAGGATGCTTTTTAAAGGCTCTGCACCCTGCGCTGTTATCCATCCATTCATATGAGTCTCACTGATAAAATATTTCTATGTCGAAATACTTGAACAACTTTTTGATTTACATCTTCTCAGCTATCTCGTCGGATCAGCATATAAAGGTCCTTTGGATTGGAGATCAAGGTATTGTCTGCCTATTACTTACTCTTCTCAGACCCTAACGATAGTTTTTGCTGTCGTTGGAATATAATAAGTCCGGATGATGAGATGATGGATTGGAGATCAACTTTTTTGCTAACAACTTTTCTCTAAGGTACAAAAGGTTTACAGTCCCGAAGACTACCCAGACATATAAATTTTGTTACTTATTGAAAATTTTAGATATGAGAAACATATTAGGATATATATAAAATGTCCGGGCTCGTTTCTCTCTAAACTTTTGCAACTTTTCTCATAAAAAGCTCTTAACTAATAACATTTTTTTTTCCTTTAATTAAGTAGTCCTTTCAACATAAAACTAGTTATGAGTAAAGATTATGGAAGACCGACAAAAAGGATATCCACTATAAGGCTCTGTCTAGATGTAGGTCTTTAGCCAAATACAATCATAAATTCCCTATAAGAGATAAGGTAGTCTGTAGTCCAAATGGATGTGTCCATAAAGTCAATCCAAAAGAGCGTTTCATAGGTCACATTGAGTGATGAAGCCGGATCTTCACCAAGGGTCAAGATGACCTCGATTTAACTTCGTCAGTTAACACAAAGAATCCGTCAACTAGAATTGATAATGAGTAGCTAGAATAGCGCCAAATATCCTGCACAATGCAGCACAGGTCAGAGGTCCTGGGGGGTTGGCCCCGGGAATAACCCTCCGACGCTCAAGTTAGTTTGGATCATATCTCAATGAGATTATAATGTAAAGGGATGAGTTAAGAAGTTCTCACAGTGTTTGCCGAGGAGCACAAGATGTGAATATACTTTTTAATAAAGAAATCTGAACTCCTCCGTTGGTTTTTTTCCTCCTATTCCTTCGTCCTGGTTCTCTCGCTTTTATAGACTTCCCCCTTTTCCTTTGGATAACAGATAACGTAATAAGATCTTTGCTTAGGGTATAAAATCTAAGATGCAGTAGGTCTGCTGATGTGATTAGTAGCTTGATTGATGTAATCAATAGGTCGGCCTGGTTGATGTAACCAGCTGTGGTGACTTTGGCGTGTTCAGGAACAATAGCCAGCTGTAGTCATTATGCTTGAAGAGTATCCCTGTTTGAGGGTCCCATGTAATAGTAGCTTAGCAGGGTTCATTAACTGTGGTACACAGATGGCCCTTGCCGAAGTGCTCGACTTGCTATGGTACACAGCTGAATTTTTTTGAAGTGTACGTTTAGGCCGTGTCTGGATGAAGTGGCCCGAGGTGCAGTTATTTTGTGCTGTATGCTTAAGTTGGCGCCGAGGTGAAAACCTTGGCGTGTTTCCTAGTGTGGTGTTGGTCTGTTCTGCTAAAGCGCGGTTGAAGCTGTACCTTCATATTTAGGCACTGAACCGCCGAGCTGCTGAGCTGCTGAATTGGCGTGCCCTAATATCTCAAATGCCAAGCCTGATAGGGTTGACTGCTTAATGACTAACGGGTGGTTCAACCTTGGTTTATCATTGAGAAAGTCCGCATGAGAGAACGCTATAATTTTTTTTTTATCGTGCCATATGTGAATTTTGTTCTTTAGCGATTTTTTAGATAGAAGAAACATATCAGGGTGCATACAAAGAATCAGAAACTTAAACCCACATCGATAAAAATCGAAACTGACATTTAAATCCATAGTTCTTAGAGTGTGGTTGTCATGTTTTTAACATGCGTCGATAAAATGCAATCTACTATTTATACCAACTAGATACGTTCTGAAAATATTGAACATCTTTTCTATTTGAGACATGAAATTGTTTTTGTTGATTACAATTCCATGTATTTTGTAGTAGATTAGTATTAACAATAACCGTTTCTTTGTTTTAAAAATTAAAGTGAATGAGTTTTCTCCAGTTCTAAACTAGAGCATACCACAGACTTTAATGAATACTTAATCTATGTTGATAATATGATTTTGGATCTTAATAACATTAGATTCGTTGAATAATTCAAGAAGCCCTAGGGACAAAGGAATTAGACTGTTGAAGTTTGGAATTCAACATTTTATTACAATACATGTGAGTTCCACTAACCGTAACAAATTAGGCCATTCTCGTTGCGATAAATATTACCTTAAGTAACGAGTACAGAAAGCGAGAAAGCCCCATTAGACGTCAGTCTCCAAATAAATTCATCCTCTCCAGCTGCTATGGTTAATTTTGATTGAAGAACAGCTTGATGTACATGTGAAAACCCTCATCTAGCCTCACCACCCCACCCTGCTGGCACGTGTTGCGCGGTCATGAGTGGGGTGAGGAGAATACGGATGAGGTACCACCACCCATTGCCTTAAGGTTTTGAGTGGATATGAGCTTCACCTCATGTAAGCCCAAGTTTCAACAATCACCTATCTTGCTAAGGCAGTAATTGATTTTTTTGGAAGGCAAAAAAAAGATCACTGCGGCAAGATCATCATCAGAGGCTGAATACACGACCCTAATTGTGGCAACTTGTCAGGTCCAGTAGCTAATTTACTTGATGAATGAATTGGGGATCTTTGTTCACAGGCCCATGCCTTTGTATTGTAATAACAAGGGTACTATTAATACTGTCGAAAATCTTGTATTTTATAAAAGGATAAAGGATATTGAGATTGATTAGCATATCGTTAGCCAGAAATATCATGATGGAATCGTAACGCCGTTGCACATAAAGACTAATATCCAATTAACAGATGTGTTGACAAAAACATTAGATGCTAGAAAGCTGTTCAGCTTACTAATGTCATACGGTTTGTGTAATTTTTACAAGCCCAACAGTTAGCATGATCATGTTGTTGGATTGTATGGGTTGCATCCCCTTGATGCTTGGTTCTTGGTTAATACAATTTACATTTTAACCAAAAAAAAAAGGGCGTTATACAAGTCAGCTGCAGAAGTCAACTACGCTGCCAACTGCATGAGTGAATTAGCCACGTATAGAATTCTCATGAAGAGAGCTGCAAAATATACTTCATGAAAAGTTCACTGAATCTTTGACATAATTCATGAAATCATAAATTTTATAGATCTTTGAAATTAGTCCAAATTGTAACGGCATGTCCTAGTTTGTATAGACGCCTTCGATGTATTCACCTTTGCTCTAAGTTCAAGTCTTTAATCTATGCATTTGGTAAATTACTGATTGACTAATTAATAAGATCAGTCACCATTATAACCAAATACGTTGCTCTCTTTTGTAATGAAACAATTAACTAAAGTTTAGCATATACTTGATAGAGTTGCAATAGTTGATGGCCGCCTATTCAAGGCAAAGGTCATTTTCTTTCCTCTGTCAAACTGCTCATGATTGTGCTCATACATCAATTGTCAACATGAACTATAGAAAAAGGTAAAATGAAAGGTACAGATAGGAGTATACAGAGAGAGAACCATCAAAGCTAGCTGTTCGTCAGTAGTTTTGAATTTGTTGGATGAAAAAAAAAAAAAAAAAATCATACTCGGACCTCAAAGACTTCTAATGTTCCAGTTTTAAGAAGTTTTGTTAATGATATAAACAAGGTCAGTCAGCGGGTTCTTAGGTGAGGGGCCTAAGATTTGGTAGTTACAAGATGTCTGAGCCCAAACTCACTCCGGTATAAAGAGTTGACGGCATGCCCTAAACACTCACTTGAAATGTGTTAAGATTCAAACTGACAATCTTAGATGCAATCCATCACCCGAATATCAGATGAGTTACGCTATGAAGGTATAGTTTTGAATAATGGATGTTTTTGCCTCATAATAACAGATTATGAGTTTGAAACCATGCGCTTGTTAATAGGCGACGAGATTCAGTTACGGTGACAGAGGGGGGACGCGTCAGACGCGTCCAATAGGGCCTGACACGTGTCCCTCTGTAAAAATAAAAAAATGAAACCTGCTACAGTGTCACGTGTTAGGCTTCTATTGGACGTGTCTGACGCGTCCCCTTGTTAGCGTCACCCAAACTTTACCATGTTAATAGAGCAAAGTTTCATTGGAAGAGATATACATAAATTTTATGATATCAATATCTTAAAGAGATTATTATCTACATATTTGATGGGTGATATGTTTTAGAAAAAATAAAAAAACACAAACAAACAAAAGGAAACGAAAAATAAGAAGCAACATGGGTTCTGATCAGAGGTTATGGCTAACTCAAAAGTTTTTATCTTTCCTTTACTTTTTATTATAAAATGCCAGCTTAAAGTGTAAGATTATTGATTACTCTTCCATGCATTTGACATAAATGTTGTATTGAAGGAAACTTCCTTTGAAGGGTAGAGAAGCATGAGGACTTTCTCCTTTAGAAAAGTACCATATTCTTTTTTCTATTTTGTAATCTTCATTTATGTTTGTCACACGATAATATGTTTTATTCTTTTCATTGAAAAAATTGTTTCAATTTGCATCAAATCATCTTTCCAAAAGTCCAAATAAAATAAAATAAAATAAAAACTTGCCCTAAAGCATTACGTGTATTTTGTGGGTAATATAACTCAAGGGGTTAATTAAATTGAGTAATTTATGCTTCACTAAGCTGAAAGCTATACGCCAGGTCAAGTTTTCAACTTCATTGCGAGCTTTAGGAGTAGTTCAGATTGATTGGCATTTTGTCGCATTGTTGAAGTCGGTGGAGTGATTAAATTGAAGTCAAGTTGTGTGTTTTTTTTTCTTCCTTTCTTGAGTTGAAAGTGCTTAAATCTATTTTTTGGGGGGTGAGTAGTTCAGATTGATTGGTATTAATGTCTTATAGAGTGATTAAATTGAAGACACAAAACTTAAATAGATTTACAACGAATATGCTCTTTCACTCTTTCTTATATAGGTGATCAACTTTTTTTTTTCTTTCCCTTTTTTGAGTTGAAAGTGCTCCAGTTGTGGATCACATGGAACAGTACGTGCACGTTAAATGCCATTTAGTTCAATGCTTGCACCGGCATATGAGTTGCTTTTGCTATTTTGCGACGAAGTCGAATATTTACCAGGATCAGAGATGACTCGAATACAAAACGTCGTCAACGTCTTACATGGACGCAATTTGTCGCCAGTAATATCGTTCCAAAGAAGCTACACAAGTTGAGTAATGTTAGAGATCCCGGAGGAATTGCTCTGGAAAAAACCTTCCGACGTTCAAGTCAGTTACGTGGTTCACCATATTTGTAGTTGGAAAACTAGAAAAATCTGTCTTAATTTTGGTTGTTGTCGTTGTGATCTTTTTTATTTGATCGATTAAACATGGTCCTCGTATGGCGTTTTTATGCCTTTTAATATTCAGATGTTCTTGCAGATTTCTTGAATTCACATTTACCAACTCAAGATAAAAAGAAATGGAATAAAAAGGTATCAGACTTTGTTAAGTATTACAACAGAGCCCTAGTGCAGCCAATGCATGATGAGAAACTATGGGAGGGTGACATGTGTCCTGTCTTGTTGCCAGCCTGCGTTTGTATGTTTGTCAAGTGACACCATGCGTCACGCTACCTGACTAGATTGCTTACTGGTAAGAGCCTGCTCTGGTAGTTAGGCAGAGCTTCGCAGAGGTGTCCGTGTCTCCGAAGACATGGTCGAACAGCATGACTGAGGCGGCGAGATTCGAGTAAACCTGAAGCGGACAGCTGGAGCACGTTGGCTTCATTTTCAGAAGATTGGGCTGACCTGAGGTGTCCTACGCTTCCTGGAGCGAGCTGAAAAAGAGATAGCGGCTGCATTGTCCTGCGCCTTTGCATATTTATGTAACATTGACCGTAAGAGCCGACCTAAACACACTTGTCGTTATCATGAATGGGAGTTTGGCCTTCCCCATTAAGTGGATATGCAATAGATTCCAATCATAGGAAAAGAAAAGCTGCAAAACGAAAAGACAATAGAATACCCATATAAGATCATGATTTCTATGTACGTTCTTTTTTCAATTTTTTTTATGGCGTTATACAGTATTTATATCTGATAAGATAAACTTGTTCTTTGTCAAAGCTCAACAAGATCACATGTGTCATAAGAAGGTGGAATAGATTAATAGCAAAGATGAACTAGGGCTTCATTAGTTGGTGCGAAGAAAACAAAAGGCCTAAAATGGCTAGCCTGTTTGTACAAGAAAACAAATTGTAATCACAAAAGGAAACTGAAAAGTTAAATAATAATAATAATAATAATAATATAATACTATTAATAATAATAATAATAATAATAATAATAATAAAAATAATAATGCTAATATTATTATTAGTATTATTATCGTCGTCGTCGTTGTTGTTATTATTATTATTATTTATATTAATACAGGACTGAAAATCGGAAACTATGTTATTCATCGGACGACTAAATTGTCCCACAAGATGTGGAAATGACCATAGGTATTCGACTTATCATATATGTTTTAAGTTATCGTACTAGTTGAAGGTGTAGGTTTCGAACTTATCGTGTATATTTTTATGTTACCAATAGTATATATATGTTTTGTTGGAAGAAGAATGGTATTTCTTCATTTAGATAATTCATCACAAAAAAAATGCTGAAAATGATCATCTTTTTGACATCCAAAAAAGCCCAACATGGAAAAATTTTCCACATTGATGAGGTTTGAAAAAAGATGTTCAACTATAATTTTTATGCCTAAAACTTCAACAAAATGTAACATTACGATCTTTTAAAGTTCTTGCACTTTAAAATTTAAACTGCTTTAGTCGTCGGCCATCTTTGGTTGATCCTAGGCAGCACAACAAACCTTTCCTCAAAGTTTGTCCCAATCAAAATTCCATCCATTAGGAAAATGACTTAGCAGCTTCAGCTTATCTATTTTGTTGGTTTTTCTTTTTTTCTTTTTCTTTTCGTGACAATAAAATTTAGGAGATGATTTTGGGATCATTATTCTAAAAACATGACAAGTCAAGAGCTAAAAAGGAGACTTATGTTGTGGTCCACAGAAAAACCCTTATATAAGACTTCTATATCATAGAAATTAATGTTATGCAACGGTCTATATGTTCACGAAATGGTTGCGCCAAGTTTAGAAATACCCATATACATGGCCTTTAAGCACACGACTGTAACCATAATATTCAAATTTAATTTTTTTTTCTCAAGTTACATTTTAAGTGAGTGAGTATGAACAACGGAGACAATCTCCATTGGCTTGATCTATTTCTGAAAAATAAATTGGATTTTATTCATATATATTCACAAGCACGTGTGCATTTGAACATGGGAGACAATCTGTGGCTTGTTTTATCAATTGTTAACTCTAACACCATATGTCATCAGCTCTTCAGTCTGTCCAAAAAATATTTATAATATCAAATGTACTTGCATGATATTACTACAAACATATACAATAATTGATTAACTTATACGATAAACATTGGGTGACAATATACCTCCTTAAATCCATTCATGCATGGTATGAGTTAGTGAGTGAAACATATTCTTCGTAAAGCATTAAGTTCTGAGTTAATGCAGCTAATGTAGCTTGAAGTTATTGAGCTAAATAATCAGATTATTTCTGCATTCTGAAAGAAGAAAAAGTAAAACAGTATACCGATCTTGCAGCTATGAGTTAATGAAATATGTAGCTACTGAGTATCCACGAGCTAATCCACTCTCTTATTAACGAATCTATATATGGTAAATAAAAAAAATAAAAAAACCATTATCATCAATCCTTGGAGGGACACCAGAATTTCCCGCCAACAACCGACTAGTCACTTTTTTTTTTTTTGGAAAACTCGATCCTCTAATATTATTCACCCAAAAACTTTATGTACATCAGACTAAAAAAGTCATCTTGTCAAGACTAAGCTACACATCATTGTGTTAAGCTACTAGCTAACTCTTTCTGAAAGAGTATAGACTAGTCACTTTAAATAGGGTGCGGCATGTACATAAAAGGCTCGGTTGAGATAGAAGAAGTAAAAAATGAGGTAAAATATGAGGTTTTCAATCACGCGTCGCCACGTGTACAAAAGAGGAGAGAAGTTTAAAATTTTTCTGTTTTTAAAAAAAGCAATTTGTACATGTGGCGACGCGTGATTGGAAACCTCATATTTTACCTCACTTAATACCTTCTGTGATCTCAACCGAAAAGGCTACGTACCTCGCTATGATTGTGAAACGTTATTTCGAGCTTTATATTTCACTTCTTAAGAAGTAAGTATTCGTGATTCATATACCGGACATATAGCTTAATGTTTATATTGTCAGTGTCCATTGATATATATATTGCAGCCTTTTTCTCCTCTCTCTCTTTTTTCCTTCCATTTCGTGACAATTGATCCTACATTTCTTTTTTGGTAAATATGTTGGATTTAATTTAAAATCTCTGAACGCTTAATCGAATCAATGGATAAAGTAACAAAATGCGGAAAATATACCTTGATTCATTGCTGTTGTTAACCTGAACACGTAGGCTGCAATTGTTTTGATGAAGAATATGGCATGATCCAATGATTCACGACCTTCCACCAATTGTTAATGCACCCCTTGACCGGTGAATTGTTAGGATTCACCACCTCCCACCAATTGTTGATGCACCACTTGATCGGTTTCAACAAATTCACCGCTTTACCCAATTGTTGATTCACCAATTGACCGGATTGTTGATGCATCACTTGATCGGTTTCAACAAATTCACTGCTTTACCCAATTGTTGATGCACCACTTGACCAGATTGTTGATGCATCACTTGACCGGTTTCAACAAATTCAATGCTTTACCCAATTGTTAATGCACTTGACCAGTTGAAATTGACCGGTTTCAATAAATTCACTGCTTGTATGTGCTTTATAGAACAAAGGTTGGCACACCCTTATTGGCACCCTCTATGACTGATTTTCATGTGTGTGAGGAGATGTAACCCCTCTTCCTTTATATAGAGGGAGAATGAAGAATCCTGGTGGGTATATTCCTTTATGGATAGAGATTTCTTTATCCCAGATACCTGGAGATATACTTGATATTATCACCAAGTTATCATTATTCATTATCAAATATTATCTAATATTTAATAATAAATATTATTATTAAATATTATTTAATATTTAATTATTGTGCCAACAATTATCTACTAGCCTGTCGCCGACGTCATACACTTTATGGTCGTTGCACTTTGAGCTCATTCATCACAGTCTCTGACCATATGACTGTCTACTTCCATTTTAGACCACACTATACATCCACGAACATACCCAATGAACACTTAACATGTGGATGTTTTACGCAATAATTAATATTATTACGTGACATATGTGACATATAATATTATCATACATAACGTCCACTTTATAATTAATTTGTATAAACTTTATCAATATGCTGCGCATCACACGTATCTCGAATTAATCCCAATAAAATATAGATGTCGTAGTTGACAATGTCAAGTTTATGAAGCTGCATTTATTTTTCAGATTAAATAGTAGAGAAGTCAAACTTTCACATGCTGTATTTAAGAGGAAATCGCATTTTCCCAGCGAAGTTTCTGACTCAAAGATATTTACCCAGATTCTGAATTTTATATGGGAGTAATCTTCATGTGGAAAATTGGATCCAGCGAATTTATTAATTAGTGTCTTATTGTCATCAAATTGATAAAAACTATATCCATATTGTAATACCTTCAGTTAAAAAAGTTTGCATATTTGGTTAAAGAAATGCTTATTGTTATTCATCACTTTACAATATCACACATTAATTTTTCTTTTTTTCACCTTATCCTTATTTTTTTTTAAAGTTACTCATCCCGTCATATAACCAACCAAAGAACATTTTAGCCTAATCGACACTCTATTAGTGATATTTTAACTCATTATATTTGACTAAGTCACCTGTGTCGCTTTTCCTTTTCTTGTATCACATATATGAGATAAAATATATAAGGTATATATTAACAAGAAAACAACCAACATGCTTGCTTAAAAATTTATGGAAAGTAAACAACATCGCTCTTCTATATAAAATATATTTTCACGAGGACAGGAAGAGTCTGAATTGTCATATTAAAATTATTTATACATTAGAGTTCAATATTTTCATTTGATGTGAAGATGATAGCAATATATGTATCTTTTTATGTTTGTGTTCATTTTGAAAATAAGAAATGATCGTTGATCAGTTAAATCCTTGTTTACCTATTCGACTTAAAATCTGATGATTCTAATCGACCTTTCGTCTGTCCAAGAAGGTATGGGTATTTGTGTTTAATCTTCATTTTTTTATATTGAAGCAGGTTTGAATTCATGCATTTTCTGAATACTAAGTTTTAGGTCTCTTATTTTAAAGATTGTTAGGTGACGTGATTTACATATTCCATAAAACTTTTTAGAATTAGAACGACGAACACTATCAGATTCAGAATTAGAACGACGAACACTAACGTGATTGTTAGGTGACGAACACTATCAGATTCAACTTTTTTCCTTCTAAGAAAGATAAGATACACGTGTCACTTTTTTATTATTGTAGCAAAAGGTTGTTTCTCCAGGCCCAAGGGCCCCGCACCTCCGGCCTAACAAGGCAGCTGTGAGGATGTAAATTAGGTACTCAACGGCTCTCTAAAGAGGAGGCACAGTGCCCACAGATTTACAAGGAGCCCACCCTCAAGACTCTCCGTTAGAGTCTGAAGATGTTACACCCACATTGTAGGCTGCAGAACTCAAACCTTGCACCTTGTGGCAAATCTGTCCCTCCGAAACTATTTGAGGTATGCCCTAAGGGCCACTTTCTTGATTATTGTGTACGACATAAGTAGCAAATTCTTAGGTTGGAGACCTTTTTGAAGCATTAAAAGAATATGGGAAGGGCCTCTAGTGAATGATTCCCAGTTAGACAATTTTCAAATATTCAAAAATGCAAAAAGATACTTCTCCTACAACAAATCTTTGATAGGGGACCAAGCCGCCTCATACTATACCCTCCATGATAAGCCAAAATTGAAGATCCCATTCCCCTAAAATTCTACCTACGCCCTAAGAACTGAAGATTTCCACTTCTAGAGTAGAAACTGTCACCTGCTAGAGTTACTTTATTTTTGTCTTTATATACTACATATCATTATCCATCAATGATTGTACTTAGCCATTACTTCTCTTTGGACTTTTTCAAATCCGAATAACAACTGAGTTATGCTCTGGATGATACTTAGCCATTACTTAGCCGTAGGAAATTAGATGAGTATTATGTATGTATGTGTGTTTTGTGGTAGTTCATGCAACAATACATTTTAATTAAGCAATAAGAACGAAAAGGGTTGCATGTTCAATGGTTGTTATGTTGCAAGTGAGTAAGTAATGATAATAATAACTAATAATAGCATTAATAATAATTATCAATTATCAACTATAAGGTCCTGCATTTAGCAGGTTGGCAGCATGCTATTAATTAAGTGACATAGAGGAGTTGACCAGATGTAGGTGCCCTCCTTTAGCTGCTAGTAGCTGATATGAATATAAAGTGAGCCCATTTAATTTTTCCTTTGTCCAAGTTGAAAGTTGAGGAGCTTTTCCTGAAAACTCACATGCCAAGAAATTGTTTGGAAAAAAAAGGGAAGAATATCACGGCAATAAAGTGCGTCATTATGCCGACAATTCCTTCCATTATCCGATTTATAATTTTTTTCCCAAAATTAGTAGCATGATAAATTGTTCATACATTCATATAATTCCTAAACATGGAAACTTTGATGTGTTTTAAAATTGAATGTTTCAAACTTTTGAAGCATGTGCCGCTTTATGTAAAATAAAGTAAAAACATACATGACTAGCTCAGTTGATACCCGTTTTACATATTGCTTTCTAAACAGTACAAATTCGAGTCTGAGTAACCGTAGTGTGGATGGTCTGTGTCATGCCTTCTGGTTTCAACCAGCACCTTCTTGGAGACCTAGACCATACTTTCTATTTAAGAAGTTGATTAATGATTCTGATTTGTTTCATCCACATAGTTCTATAGGACTTATCCGAGGCCCCGCACCAAGCACCAGAAATTTGTCTTTTTTGGTCTCCAAAGTAAAAAGCCTATGAAAAGTTGTTCTTACCTTTTAGCCCTTGTCAATTTCCATTACTTCTTGAAATTAATTTTCCAGCTTTTCTTTCTTACATATGTAGTTTTCAAGCTAAGATAATAAAAAAAAACGTCCATCACAAACCGTGTTGTCAATCGGGCTTTACAAGGAAAGATTTGATAAGCCTAATTAAACTCGGTTAATAGCAAAATTGTGGAATCACGATTTAAATTCTTGATGGCAAAACATACAAGCATAAAGCTCAAGTTCGGGTCGTAAATTTCATGTCAAGCTCACATTGTTTTACTACAAATTATGAAGTATCATTTCTGTGGAAAGTATGCATAAATTGCTCTATCAAATGAGATATTGATTAGGATAATAATATTATAGGAAATGTTCATAAGATAACACAAGTGATTCCCCCCCCCCCCCCCCCAAAGAAAGTAATAAAATTTCAATGCAAAAACGTAGTTAATAGTATGTGTTGAACGAAAAAGAAAGAAGCATATATATACATCTCATAATCAAGGAAGTACCTATCTTATATAATTGGATTTACATTATGAGAAGCACTTCTTAATTGGATTTAAAATTTAAGCTTAAACTCAACTCGGCTTACAATAACTTAAGATTCAGTCTTATGTTTATCGGGTTTGACAAGCTAAACCTAACCCGAACACAACCCGATCGATGGTGCTAAACATGCACGTACAAATTCGTAAGTTTGCCATGAGATACAACAACATTACCCCATTGTCTTAGAGACTTCCGCCTATGACAAGGTACGTAGGGTTGGACGTATGCAACCATACCATGTGTTAGAAACACATAACGTTTGTTTTCCGATGACCCATAATGATGCGTCAAGCTGTGTCGACCAATGATACTTCACAATATAAGAAGTGCAGCCAATTTAACGAGTCATTTTGCTTTATTTTATTATATTCCAAAGTCAAGAAAGAGTATATCCTTGACTCCATTGAAAATGGAAACATAAGTTTGCCACGAGATGGAAACATAAAATACCTAGTCCTCGACTAAAGAATCTAAAGGAATTGTCCAACCCCAAGACGGGATAGGATCCCCTCACCGCAAATGGAGTGCGGTGACGCGTGACCGCGCGACACGTGGCAGTAAGGGGGGATGGTGAGGCTAGATGAGGGTCACCCGCATCTAGCCTCACCATGCCTCTTTGCTGCCACGTGTCGCGTGATCACAAAGTGGGTGAGGAAAATGGGGTTAGGAGATCCCAACCCCAAGAATAGGTGAACAAGGGTTTCAATCATCGTCAAACTAGTTTGATAACTATAAGCCACAAAAGCCACAACCGAGAAATCTTCTAAAAACGAAACTGCAATAGAATCATAAAATTTTTTAGGTCATTGAGTTAATCGTTATTCGACGGTAATTAAACTGTGACATTATAATTACACATTACACGCACGTCGTAAAAGTACACCCACATACACGTGTATATATGTCTATATATATGTTTGTACATATATGTGTGTATATATATACATGTATATATATGTGTGTATATATATGTATACATATGTCAATATATACATGTGTGCACGCATGCATGTGTACACGCACAGAGTCACTCCTGAAAACATCTAATAAGACAATGGTGCTATCATATGTATGAATATTGTGCTATATTGGTTAATAATATAATTCTAATATGTTAATATAGACCACATTGAATGATTTGAGTCACATTAATTAACCATCTAGTGGATTACAATTAGTAAGTAATTGGGCGTCATGTTGGCTTCACCGAATTCCTATCTTTAATTATTTTGGCCATTTGGATTTGAAAACATTTCCACTATGCTTAAATTTTAAGCGCAACCTTTCATTTCTCCTCAAACTTGAAGTCACCAAATAATTGGCCAAATACAATGCAGGAATATAATACAAGTACTAGTAATCAGAAAACACAGGTTGACGCTCATTACGGGTCATCGGAAAACAACCTCTGTGTGTTTTTAACATATGGATGTGGTTACGTACATCCGACCTCCCATACTCCGCCATGGATATGGTTGCGTACATCCGACCTCTCATACTCTGTATGGTTGCGTACATCGGACCTCTCATACTCCGTCATAGGCGGGAGCCTCTAAGGTAATGTGATAATGTTGTTGTTGTACTAGTAATTCAGAACAACTTATTCCTATTTCCCATATAAAGTCAGTACATAAAATATGTTCACTACACTGAATGTAGAATTGTTCCTCCTCCAAATTAAAGAGAGATCACCGTTGTCCTGAAGCAGCTAAATTCCCAAACCAAAGTCTATCACAACCTTTAGATCCTAAAAAAAGCAGAACATAACATAAGAGAGAAACTCCTAAATTGTTCTGAAAAACCAAAATCTAATTTTTTTCAGAACAAATGAGTAGTTTCCCCTAAAGACATATCCAGTAACTCATCATTTCCCTGATCATTAGCAGCATCATCCAAAAGCCATTTCTCCAAGAAAGTAAGTGGCATTTGAGAACCAAAATTTTTGTTACATTCTTGATCACTGAAAAGCCTCGTTTCGGGTCGAAAGTTCATTACTTCTTCTAATGAATATCCATCAGAAACACAAGAAGGGAAGCCAGGAAACGACTCAAATCCATCCAAATTATTTGTCCTACTAATTTCCCCATCACTTGGGCTCGAACAGCCTGCGAAAACCGAGCGGCTTCCAGAAGAACTGTAGGTGGTATCTGATCCTTCATGATACAACCCCTTTTTCGGTGAATTCTTCTTCCAATTTTGCAACAATCTAGCAATGTTTTCAGCACTAGAAGCATACGTGGATGCTTGATGAGGAAAAGGATTCATGACAGATTGATTGTTGGTCATGTTAAATTGCTTTAAATCTTGAGACTTTTCCAAAGACAAGGCGTCACATAGTGTTTGTTTTGCTATGTGAATATCAGTTTGAAGCCTTCTTTCCCACTGTCCTTTTGAGATTGATTTGGAATCTGTGTGCTCATTTGGGCTTTGTTGAACATTTTCTTGGCCTTGAATCTTGCTTAGCTTCTTCCTCAAATGAGTGTTCCAATAGTTCTTGATATCGTTGTCGGTTCTTTCAGGTAGGTAAGAGGCTATTGCTGCCCATCTACACCGCCAAAAATTAAAATAAGATCATTTAATCTCAAGTACAAGGACAAGATATTACTTCCCCAAATACATACACCTAATAAAATATGAAATAATATAAGTTTGCAAATCGTTTTCTATTCTTGTAACGTGCGAGATTCATGCGTAGATCTAAAGAGTTCTTGATTGTAGATGCTAATATTTAGTACACTCTACTCATTTTATATATTGTTACCCATTTACAAATTTCACTTGTTCTTAAAGATTATGCTATAGAACAATCTTAAAAATTGTCGGGATGATGAAGTAAGATTTAGTACCTATTTCCAAGGAGGGCTTGGAGGTGAATGATCATCTTCTCCTCGTGCTCAGAAAAGTTGCCACGTTTGATCCCCGGACGGAGATAATTTGTCCATCTAAGCCTGCAACTCTTGCTGCATCTACGCAAACCTGAAATTTTGATAGGCCAAAAACAACTAGGCTCAGTTCATTACACAACAAGAAGTATTAAATGCAAAACATTAATAACTCTAACAAACTCAAACCTAACAAAAAAAATAAAAATAAAACCAAAAGGGTACCTAACTTATATGAAGAATAAAAATCAAGAATGGACTAACTAATGTTTTTACCAGTATTAGTAGGAACAGATCTCCAGTTTCCAGGTCCATGTTCTTGAATATAAGAGACTAAAACGATATCTTCTTCTGGAGTCCATGGACCTTTCTTCACTCCAATTTTGTCACAACAAGGTGGTCTACCCATCATATAAATCAAACACTTCTAATCACACAGCTAATCAGAAGCAAGTTTGAACTATCCCTCAGTCTATATAAAGAAGAATAACTTCATAGGATCTTTTTATATATTTTTTCTCGGGAGAAATGTTTGAGACATGAGTCTACGGGATGGGGGGGAGGACTTGTTTATATATAGGGAGATGGAGAGAGGAGAGAGAACGTCAAGGGTGCTGACCGAAGGAAGAAGAGGTCTTGGTAGGTTGCGGGCGGTGGGGCGGAGGTGGCGTTGCAAATGGAGATGGGGAGTGGGGTGTAAGTAGGGCGGATGAGATCCTAGGAGGCTAAAAGTGAGGTAGAATATGAGACCTCTAATCACGCGTCGTCATATGTATAAATACATTTTTTTTTTAAAAAAATGCAACACCTATTTGCTTTTGTACACATGGCGACGCGTAATTGGAGGCCTCATATTCTACCTCGATTTTAGCCTCCTAGGATTTCATCCGGTAAGTAGGGTGGGAAGGATGGGGGCGTTATCCAAAGAGTCAAAACAGGCAGGAGTAAGCATTTACTGAATGCAAAAAAGTCAGCTCTATGCTTAACTTATTGGCCTTTTTCCGCCTCGCAAAACCGCGTGTCATTCAATTATGTCACAACATGACAATTTTTTATATATTCAATGAGTCATAATAAGTACTAATCAAACAATAAGAAATATAATAATATAAGAAGACCTCTTTATTTTACATATTAATTATTATTATATGTCAATTATTTTTAATGTTGTTGATTAATAAGTATCTAGTAGTTACTTATTGACCATGAAACTTACAGTCAAATCCAATAAAAGATCTAGACAATATCATAATCTACAAAAAAAATATCATAATCTATTAAGTATAAGACAGATGGCACTATTGAGTGATACAAAGTAAGGCTAGTAACCAATGGATACACACACACATATACTTAGAGAATTTCTCTCCGATTGCAAAGATTGAAACCATCAGGGTACTATTCTTAGCAATCATAAAGATTGACCACTCCATGAGTTTGAAGTTAAGAATGCTTTCTGACATGGGAAAGTGAAAGAAGAAGTATACATAGAAGCACACCTATGTTTTCTAGTAAGTTTCAAAAAAATGAGGTTTACAAGCTAAGGAAAGCTCTCTATGGACTGAAACAGTCTCTTCGTGCATGATTTGGAAGATTTACGGTAGCAATGAAACGGAATAAATACCAGCAGAGCAATGCTGACAAACCTTGTTCTTCAAGAGAAACGAAAACTTAATTACATGCTTGATCATATATGCAGATGCTATGATCATAATAGAGAGCGATAAGGAAGAAATTGAGCCGCTTAGAAAGAATTTGTTCAAGGAGTTTGAGATGAAAGACCTAGGGAGGCTAAAATATTTTTTAGAGATTGATGTTCTTTGATCAAATAAGGATATTTTCATCTCCCAACGAAAATACATACTGGACTTGTTGGTTAAAGTTGGGATGGTAGACTACAAATTCAGTGACACTCCGATGATGGGAAACCACAAGCTAAAAATGAAAGAAAGACTCCGCTGGAAAATCGAGAACAATATCAAAGACTAGTGTGAAAATGGATATATCTCTCTCACACAAGGCACGATATTGTGTATGGTGTCGGAATAGTGAGTCGATTTATGCATCAACATCAGGAAGAACATACGGAGGCAACCATGAGAATAATATGATACTTGAAAGGCACACATGGCAGGAGCATTATGTTTACGAAGAATTGACACCTAGACGTTAAGGTCTTTATTGATACTGACTAGGAAGGTAACCCAAATTATAGACGGTCTACTTAAAAGTACTTTGCTTGGTAAGTAAAAAAAAAGAAAAAGACAGTTGCTCTATCCAGTGCTGAGACAGAGTTTAGGACCATTGCAAAAGGGATAATAAGATTCTGTGGCTAAAGAAGTTGATGGATGAGATTAGTCTTCCGTTAAGACTCCAATCCGGTTTGATGTGTGATAACAAGAGAGCGATACGCATCTTTAAAAATCCGGTACAATATGACATGACAGAAAATGTGGAAGTGGGCCAGTATTTTATAAAAGAAAAGATTGAAGAAATAAGTTTGTAGCTCTCTTTTGTACGATCTTATGATCAGTTGGCGGATATCTTTTAAAAAATAGTCAGTGTAGGGGTGTTTGACTTAACACTGTGCAAGTTGGGTATTAGGATCCCACTACTCAACTTGAGAAGGGTGATGGAAAACACTAGCAAGAATTTTGATTGCATAGAATAACTCAAATCAATGTATTTATTGTATTTATTTCTTACAATATTTTAATGGTAGAATAGTACTATACGTAGAACACTTTTACACCCTCGAAATAAATAAAAATATGAATTGATTCTCAAATCTAATAATCCAATAAACATCACCGGTTTTCTTGCAACGATGGGTACGGAAAATGCCCTGATGATTTTATTTGATGAGATCCTACAAAAAGATTTGTCTAGAGGAAGCCAAATGAGTACGTTTAATCCATCGAATGTTACATCTTATGTGAATCTATTTTTATTTTTAGGACTTTGACAATATGACACCAAAAGAGCTGCAAATAATGTATAATTCCTGTGAGATGTTTCAAAAGAAATATACGTTGGGATATAGTCTATTTCTCCTGGGAACTACCCATTATTTGACCGTCAAATAGTCGGAATTTTGATTTTCTTCTTTGGTACACAGAATAAATCAATATAATACATTATTTCATTTACCAATATTTCTAGTTTCGTTAGCATGACGATATCGGAGTTTTATTTAAACATTGTTCGAAATCAGCTCAAATTAAATAAAAATATCAAAAATTTTAATTTATAAATAAAAATATGTATCATATTCATATTCGACGAACATTTGAACCAAGCATCCAAAGCTCGAGCTTGACTTTCTTTTACTAAATTGCTTGAGATACTGATTGAAATTGCATCTCGTGTATAGTTACAGGAGTTACTGCAAGATAAAACTAAGTGCAAATTGAACATCATTTAATTCGGAAGAAAAGCTCAAAAAAACGAAATAATAATGTGTTCAAGTTCCAACATAGATTAATGAAGGCGACTTTCTGTGAATTTCAAAGATTAAATCTGGAGTCTTATCTTCTTCCAATGTGTATAAAATGATGATCAAAGCCAAAAAAAAAAAAAAAGGAAGGAAAGAAATTTGTTTTACTTACAATGAGCTGGTAGTCATGTGAAGAACTATTGCAATTTATGGGCAGCATGTCCCCCCTCCCCCTCCCCCACGCCCTCCCTTTGCTCCCACCTTAGCTTCATATATTACAAAGTTTCAAAAGGAAAACATCCAAAAGAAATCAACAATAATAACATTACCCGATTGCTTTATATGATTTTCTTTATGACAGAGGTATGAGAGGTTCGGATGTATGTAACCATACCCATATGTTAAAAACACACAGAAGTTGTTTTCCGATTACCCATAATGAAAATTGTGTCAAACTGTGTCGATCAACTACCACTCACAGTCAATAGTGAGTTATTTTGCTTTATTCTATTATATTCCAAAGTAAATGAAGAAGGTATCTTGAATATATTAGAAATGAAAAAAAAAGTCCGAAAAAATCCGTGTTTTTAGTTTTTTTTTTCCGAAGAAAGGATCGTTTTATTGATTGAATAAACTGTTCAAACATTTACAAGAGATCATCCGTATCGACAGCACAATCTATTTGGCTATCTATTACATTCCTTGGGCAAATACCAATGGCACATTCGATGTTATATGCTCTACGTGCTATGTCGCTAGATATAGCTGCCGACGGGGGAAGGTGAGTGACATTCCCATGCATGTATCGATTCCTCCAGGACCATAGGCTGTATGCCGCTGTACGAAAAGTATAACGCCATTCAGTTTGGCCGTTGAGATGTTGCCGCGATATGGTCAGGTTTAAACGCACCCATTCCTCTATTTGATTCGTCTGAAAAAACGTACGCTGCTCGTGTAATGGTAATAACAGGCGCCATACATTTTTTGCCCAAGTACAGTCTCTCAATGCATGTATGCAGTCTTCAGGCTGGCTTCGGCAGATGGCACAGATTCCGTCTACATGAATGCATCGTTGATGGAGAAAGGAGGCCGTCGGTAGCATCCCGCGACTGGTTCGCCACATAAACACATTGAGGCGACCCGGACCCTTCATCGACCAAATAGGTGCCCATTCGTTGTTTGGTGTGGCCACCGCTGTTGAGATGAGATGATTGTATGCACTTGTGACAGAGAAGGTACCAGAGGAAGTATGCCGCCATTTGTATGCTCCCTGCACGTCGGGGTCACGATCGGATCCCACTTCTATACAGTCCAGCAGAAGTGGCCGAAGGGATGTAGCTTGTCTCCATAGAGGTGAGATGTTCCGCCGGTGATTGTTCTGTAGGAAGCAGCCATATTTCCCAGTCAATACCCGAACCCAGAAGGAGTCTGGGTTTGTGATGATCTTCCACACAATCTTAAGAAACATAGCCGTGTTCATGTCCCGCAGTCGTTTGATATTCAAGCCGCCGCATTCCTTAGGTGAGCAGATGATATTCCACGGGCACCAGTGTAGGTTGCGAGAGACCCCTATCTCACCCCAAAAGAAACGTCTCAAAATCTTGTCAATGTCGTCTAAGAGTGTGAAGGGTAGTCTTACAGTTTGCATGGCATATATGGGCATCAAGGATAGAACACTTTGAACGAGAATGTATCTTGAAGTCAATGATAAAGTTCTTGCGCGCCATGCGTTTAGATTGGTTCTAACCTTGTCCACAATATAGTTGTAAGCCTTTTTGCCCCCTTTGCCCATTAGTAGCGGCATGCCAAGATAGTTACCAAGATCCCCGGTGATGGTGAGGCCAAGTCTTGATAAATTGCATGGCTGGAACCTCCCGTAAATATTCTTGGAAAGTAGGATCTGGGATTTTCGGACGCTTATAGTTTGGCCTGACATTTGGCAGAACTCTATCAGCACCTCCTCCATTGCCGCGCTTTGAGCATCCGACGCTACTCCAAATAAAAGCAGGTCGTCCGCGAAAAACAAATGAGAGATGGAAGGTCCAGATTTAGAGAGACGTATCGGCTGCCACTTCTGCGCCATTACTGCTCTATCTATCTTACTACTTAATACTTCCATGCACAGTAAGAAAAGATAGGGGGCCAAGGGGTCTCCTTGGCGAACACCTCGCGTTGGTTGAAATGATTCTAGTGTGCCGCCGTTCCAAATGATCTCAAGCGAGGCCGAAGTGATGGTGAACATGATGATCCTCACCATCGCAGCACTGAAACCCACCCTCTCAAGTATTCGTCTAAGGAATGACCAGTTAACTTTATCGTAAGCTTTCTCAAGGTCGATTTTGGTAGCCATATACCCCGTGCGCCCTTGTTTGATTCGCATCGAGTGCATGACTTCTTGGGCTATAATGATGTTGTCAGATGCATGTCTCCCGGGAATAAATGCACACTGCAGTGGCGAAACAATCTTACCAATGACGGTCTTTAAGCGATTGGCTATGACTTTTGAAATCAACTTGACAATCACATTCGATAACGCAATGGGTCGGAATTGTGATGCATCCGCCGGTGGCTGTTGTTTGGGTATAAGAGCAATAAGACTTCGATTTAATTCGACAGGGAACTCACCAGTATTAAACGCGTTCAGCACAAATTCAGCTACTGAGGGGGCGACTGTATCCCAATTTTTCTGATAGAACACGGGTGGCAATCCATCCGGACCCGGCGCTTTGTAAGGTCCCATTTGGAATACCGCAGTTTGGATCTCCTCAAATTGTACAGGACGATTCAGCCATGTCTTGTCTGTGTCACCAAGGGTCGGTATGAGTGAGGGACATAGCTCATCTGTGACGTGGGTATTTGCTTGGAAGAGTTTTCTGAAATGCTCGTGCACAAGATTTTGGATTATATGGGGATCATCCGTCCAGTTTCCCGTATCATCTTTCAAACGGTCCACCCAATTCTTTCTGCGTTTTGATGCCATGGTAGCATGAAAGAATCGGGAGTTTCGTTCTCCATCACATATCCATTGAAGATTATTCTTCTGCTGCCACAAAGTTTCTTCTTGTTGTGAGATATTATCATATTCCTCCATTAGGGTCTTCTCTAGCTGCGATAAAAAGCGGGAAGGGCGATTGGCTAGTGCCTGCTGTGCTCCCTGCAGTCGGGCTTCGCATTTTTTTCGGCGACTGGATAGGTTACCGAAGACATCATGTTGCCATTTGCGCATATGTTCTGTGAAAATTTTAACTGTTGCACACCAGTTCCCAGCACATGGCTGCCATGCCGTAGCAAAGAAGTTGGCGAAGTCCTTATGCAGCATCCAACACTCAAGAAACTTAAAGGGTTTTTGCATATGAGTGTGTAGAGTGGGTCTCTCTGTATTAAGTAAGATTGGATGGTGATCAGAGGACACACGGGTTAAGTGGTGTACCACCGAAAATGCGAAAGTAGACTGCCATGTCATGTTGGCCCATGCTTGATCAAGTCTCTGTTCTATTCGAAGTGTGCCAGATTGTCCATTGGACCATGTGAATCGAGGCCCGTCAAACGCAACCTCCATGAGTTGGCATGTGTCAATCATTTGTTGCATGCGGTCCGCGCCATGTCCACGTACAGGTCGACCTCCTCGCTTGTCAACTTGGGTGGTCACTTGATTGAAGTCGCCAATGAGAAGCCACGGTATGGTTATATTTGTCGCCATACTTTCAATATATTCGTACAATTTGTCCCGTAATATCACTTTGGGGGATGCGTATATGAAGGAGATCATATACAATAGAGAGTTGCCCTGAAAGATACCCACATTAATCGTCTGCGCCGTGTGGCTGATAACTTGAATTGGTGTGGTAGCATCCTCCCAGAAACACCACAGGCCGCCGGAGAAGCCGCATGCTTCAACGGCTACAAAGTGGGAAAAGTGTGTTTTCCGTAGAATATTCTTGCCACGTGAGCTTGGGACACGCGTCTCCATCAAAAACATAATGTTTGGCTTATGATCACGCACTAACCTTAGTATGCGTCGAGTTGTGGTAGGGGAACCCGCCCCCCTAACGTTCCAAGCTAGAATCCTCATGGAGATATGTTGCATCAGTAGGGCTGCCACTCTCGGGCCTTTGCATTGTGGAATCCATCACAGCCATAGTGGAATCATGAACCATTGTATCAGTCTTCTCGAGAATCATGTCTTGTACAGTGTCGTCTTTGTCAGGAGGGTGCTGTTTTGTTTGATCCTCCACAGTTTGGTCAATAATTATAGGGTCTATAATGGGTTGGCATGTATCTGGGTGGATGTTCGTTATATCGCATAGTGGCCGTTGCAATATGCGAACCTGTGTAGATGGTCCTGGGAGAGGTGGCCATGTTTGTCCTTGGAGATCTTCCAGATGGTGTTCGCTGTTTCCTTGTCTAGGAGGTGCCTGATTGTTAGCCTGTTTGGGTTTAACCTGTGGACCACTTTGTTGTTTGCTTACCCTCACTTTGGAAGTGGCTTTGATTGGGATTCCTTTGTTGCGGCGTTCGGGTGTGGTCTTACGATTTGACTTGGCCACTGATGTAAAGACGGCACTTGGGCCTGTGTCCTTAATAGCACGAATGGATGAGACCAAATGATGTTGTGTTGGGGTATGCGCATCCTCCGCTTCTTCTTCGGCTAGTGCTGTGAACCGAGAGCCACTTGGCATAGGTCTGTGGCCCTGAGAAGTATTTTCCTTGTTGGTAGTTCCCTGCTGGCCATTCTCATTTCCAGCTCGTTGTGTATGCTGTTGGGCAGACGGGTTTCTGCGTCGGGTGTTTCGTGCAATCATCCACGGGCCATAAGGGTCGGCCGGCTTACTTGGGTCTTGTGGCGGGATTCCTTTCGATGTAGGTGGGTTTGGTGATTCGCTCCCGCAATGGCCATCTTCACTTTTATGTCCATATCGTCCACATGTAAAACATATTAGGTGTAAACCTTCGTATTCAACATGCAGCTCCTCTCCATTCAGTACAACCACCGATTTAAGGGGTTTGGTAAGGTCGATCTCGACGCAAACTCGTGCGTATTTCCCACGATTTACTTGTGTTGTGTTACGATCGATTTTGATTGCTTTGCCCAATTTCTCACCTATGCGCATAAGCACCCTTTCGTTGAAGAACTCCAAAGGGATACGCGGTATACGCACCCACACCAGTGTAGACTTGATCGCCGTAGTGGAGGGCCGAAAACCAGGGCATAGTTTTATCACTGACAGGTAGTTGCCTTGGATTGTCCATGGACCATCATCAAGCGCGTGTCGGTAATCTTCTTTGGAGAAGAACCGAACTACATAATATCCCTCCTCAAGATCTATAATGTCCAGTTGCCCATTAGGAGCCCACATATCAGTTAGTCTCTGCGACAGGATCCGGTATGATATTGTGCGGCCTAGGGGTTTGATTACAAGGGCTCGCTTCCATGGATTCCACAATTGTTTCCATTCATCTGCATCAACATTTACAGCAACCTTGTTTGCGTCCATGGGATTATCCTCGATTACCGGGGGTGGTGGGAATTTTGGATCATTTTCATAAGCCTCATCATCTGAGTCTTCCCCCATGTATATTCGTGGTTCAGAGGGGATAGCCGTCCATGCAGATCTATTGAACAGCATTGTCCATGCTTCACCATTCGGTGGTGCTGGATCAACCGGTGATGGTGGATCAAAGGTTGCCACACGTTTATATTTCTTTATGCTGCGGTTGATCTGATCGATCTCTTCTACGCTTCGCTCGGTTAATTCTTCGTTATGGTTCATCATGGCCAGGGATATGAGGGGGAACCTCAGTTCCGGCGGCCAGATCCGGCGGCTGACGGAGGTTACGCGTACGTTGCAGTGAATAGTAACAACGCAAAATTAGATTCCCGCGTGTAAATCCGTGTTTTTAGTTGATAAAACTATACATCATTTTAAACAATCCGAAAAGGAGTACGAAAATAACAGAATAATATTGACAACACAATTAAGATTCACTATAAAGACTTTTAACAAGCTCTAATAAAATAAGCAATGCAGAAGATGAATCGTTTATGCCAATTAAAAAAAAGTGGAAAATTTGATTAAATTTTTTTCTGTCATTTTATTCTTTAAGCACTTACATAGGGTATTCGTGTATTTAAGGGACTAGATTAGTACAAGGAATAACATATCGATAATTTTGAATTTGGCTGGTAGAGATATTAGCTCAACATAGGGCTGTAAACGAGCCGAACGAGCCGAGCATTGCGTTGTTCAATCTCGGTTCATTTAACTTAACGAACGAGCCTAGCTTATTCGTTTATTTAAACGAACATATTTAATTGTTCAAGCTTGATTCGTTTAACTCACGAATAACATTAACAAGCTGAACACTTTAAACGAACGGTGCCACTTATTGAGTTCGAACAGAAAAAAGGTATTCAAGCTCTTTTCATTAACCTTTTATCCAAACCGAGCTCGAGCTCGAGCCAAACGAGCCGAACAACCGAACGGCTTGGTTCATTTACAGCACTAGCTCAACGATTAAAGTTAACCTTTTGAAATCATCACGTTATAGTTCAATCTTCAAAAAATGCAACATTTTCTTTCTCTATTTTATATGCGACAACTTGAAATAATTCTCATTTTTCAATAAAATATCAAAAGTAACAATCAGTGGCTTTATTTCGTTTTTACCGTTTGTTTTTCTTTTTTTGCAAATTTCGGTTTGATGACGTATTGACACTCAAAATATTATCCTTTTCTTTAATTAATACGTTGAATCATGTTTACTTTTTAAATATATCGTTGTAAGAAACTAATAAAGATTATGCATTAGCGGTTATTAAGTATTAGAGCAACGACTAAAACTAAAAGCTAATGATAAATTTAACGGACAAATAATGTATTAATTGATGTCATTAGAATAATAAAACACTTCCCCTAATAAAAATTTTAAAAATTGATGAGTTTAAAAATAAAAAAGTTCTCATATTTAACTATTAAGATATGACAAAAGAAAGAAACTGGATCCCATGGCATTTGTCCTAAAATCGCAATTCACGGGTGGCTTTGTTATGTCATTGACAAGCAATAAAGTAATACTAAGGCAAAAAAACACATTTCTTGGATAAAAAAGTCATTCCTTGGTTTTCAGGTTCTCTACCGTTCTAGTTCTGAGTATTGTGGAAGATGCAAAATAGGAGTCCAGTGGACTCTTAAATTAGGTGAGGACTTACACAGTGATCCACACAAAGTGTCCCCCGGCAAATCAGACTTTCAGCCTAACAGCAGTAGAACATTGATGCTGTGCGTGTCTTTGGATTCGAATCATTAACCACGGAAGACTTGATCAAAAGAAGTCAACTCAGAGAGTAAACACGTTTGATCATCTAAAATGGCAGCTTCCGACTTGGACAAAATCGATTCTTCTTTGTTGAAAATTTCAATCAAGTTTCCAAGGCACTTGATGCCTCCAATTATAACTGTGTGGAGAGGTTTTACTTCCTCCTTTACGTTTATGTCATTCATTGCCTATGATGAACCAAAATAAACCTCCTATTAGTCAACGGCAGTCAAAGTCAGACTATGGGCATAAAAGTGTTAAGGTCCCGCAGGTCGGCACAAAAACACTGTTGCTCGGCCAAATTGCACTTTGGTCGTATATTTTAAAACTGCAGTTCAGCAAGAGTGCACTGCAGTACAGCTCAGTTAAAGACCCATTGAGATGGCTAAAGCAAACTCGTAAACTTCCGATTCAGCTCGACCACATAGCCGAGACAAGCATTCATCTCAGCTCGGCAAGGCCCTACATCTACAGTCAGCCTCGGCAGTATGTTTAGCTCGGCCTCGGTCACATACCGGCTCGGCCGAATAACGCCAAGAAATACCAGATAAGATCAAGAGAAGATATCATTCATTATGCTCTGGGACCCACTTAGCGGCTCTGCAGAATACTTTCCAGATGTCAAGAAGTAATTGGCTCAGTACGAAGCCATCATTACATACCGACCTACTCAATAGCTACGAGCCCGGGCTTTTATCCCGTCACACTGTAACTCTGTAACGGATTAGACCGCCATCACAGACACATCGTTATCCTATCACTTGGCGGGGGAGGGGGGCAGACCTCCTCTTTTTCCAGTATAAATACCCCTCAACTCACAACAGGATGGGGGGGTCGGGATTTGGGGAGAACAACTGGAACATTGCATTCAGAGCTCCATCTCGGCCACAACGAAAAACTCACAAACTCAGTGAGATATTTCTTAGGTTTCTTAAGCCTTTATATTCCAGCATGAATAAACACATATAACTGACTTGAGCGTGGGAGGGTTCTCCCGGGGCAATGTCCCGGGACCTCTAACGTTTTTCTTCTTTCTCAGGTTCCAATGAAGGATGCAGACGGGAGATTAACGGCATATACTCTGAATCATCTCTGACCCTCATGATGACCAATCTCAGCCTCATCAGCCTACGTTGGCAATTACAACGTAATGCAAATCCACCCTTCAAATTGGCCGACGTATTTCTAGCATGAAAGCTTTCTCTCTCTCTTCTCTCTTCCTGTTGTCATTCCCCCCCTCCTTTTGACTGAAAGCTTCGTCGATTGGCAGAAAATGAGCAGAAAATTATGCAAGACTTACGTAACTTAATGAGCAATGCATAGGAATAACCTAGAATTTACCAGCACTCTTCAATTCTTTTTTTTTTCTTTTCCTTTTTTCATTTCCTTTTTCTTTTAAAAGAAACGTTTTCATCTATCGTTTCGACAACTCTAACGGTAAGGTACCTTCCAAAAATGCTCAGGTAAAAGCTATAGTTTCTGTTCCTTAATTCGTGCTGCCAATTCAGTTAACTATGAAGTTAACAATTTTAGGTTGGGATTTTTTTTGGGGGTGGGGGGGGGGGGGGAGAGAAAGCTTTGTTTCTCTTAAAATTATATCATACTGTTTTCTTTAACAATTTTTTTGTATAATTAGGTTGATAATTTAGTCAACTATTCAGCGTACTGATGATTAAAAGTGAAGAATTGTATATTTGATTCAATGAATATACGCTTTACAATGTACACATATGTATAGGCGTCTTACTAACTAACTACTTCTATAATAAAGAGATAGAGTATATCTTGTATATATTAACTACAAGTCTATCTACAAACAAGTCTAGTAAGATATCAACAAATGTATATACAAACCAATATATCTTAACCAAACTATTGTAACAAATATAGTCTATCCCAATACTCCCTTCAAGTTGGCGCATGAATGTTGAGAATGCCCAACTTGCTCAAAAAATGGCGAAACTTGTCAGGTCCAAGAGCTTTGGTGAAGCCATCAGCCAATTGTAGGTTGCTTGGAACCTTGCAAGGACGAATGAGCCCATTGAGATAGTGTTGACGAACAAAATGACAGTCGATCTCAATGTGCTTTGTGCGCTCATGGAAAACAGGATTGGCCACAATATGTAAAGCTGCTTGATTGTCACAATGAAGGCTAACGGGTTCGTTAATGGAAATGCCGAGATCACGTAAAAGTTGACGCAGCCATACAATCTCACTAGCGGCATAGGCCATGGCATGATACTCAGCTTCAGCCAAAAAACGAGAAACAACAGGCTGTTTCTTGGAACGCCAAGAGATTAACGCAGAACCAACGAAAACCATGTATCCTGTTGTAGAATGCCGCGTAAGAGAACACCCTGCCCAGTCAGCATCACAATAGGCTTGAAGACATAAAGATGACTTGGCAGGGAAGAAAAGACCTTGACCCGGGGCACGCTTGAGATAACGTAACAAATAGAAAACAACATCCAAATGACACTTGCGTGGAGCATGCATATATTGACTGAGAGTATTAACAGCAAAACAAATATCTGGCCGTGTAACAGTAAGATAAAGTAAACGTCCAACAATGCGACGATAAAAAACAGGATCATCTAAGAGGGGATCCGACTCCGAAAACGTACCCTTTTGATCCATCGGAGTACTAGTAGGACGACTACCAAGAAGACGACACTCCATGATAATGTCAAGAACATACTTGCGTTGGTTTAAGACCATGCCAGCAGGCGAACGAGCAACTTCAATCCCAAGAAAATATTTAAGAGGACCAAGTTTTTTGATCTTAAATTTGTGATCAAGATAAGCTTTTAAAGCCGAGATACGATTAAGATCATTACCAGCAACAATGACATCATCAACCTAAATCAAAACAACAACAACTGAAGATGAGTCAGATAAAAGAAACAATGATGGATCGGCATTAGACTGTGCATAGCCCAGGGCAACGAGAGAAGCAGTGAATATAGCATACCAATTACGAGATGCTTGACGCAAGCCATATAAAGACTTGCGCAACTTAAAAACATGACTCTCTCCCTGACGAGAAAAACCGGGAGGAATATGCATGTAAACATCCTCAGTGAGGTCACCATGCAAAAAAAGCATTATTCACATCCAACTGATGAACATGCCAATGACGCACCATTGCCGCTGCTAACAAACACCAAACTGTTACGAGTTTAGCCACTGGAGCAAATGTTTCATGAAAATCCACACCCTCAACCTGGGTATATCCACGCGCCAATAAGCGAGCCTTATAATGCTCAACAGTGCCACCAGGATTGTACTTTATTTTGTAGACTCATTTTGAATCAATAGTACGTTTGCTGGGGGGCAAAGGAACAACGGTCCAAGTATGATTGGCCTCAAGAGCTGCAATTTCACATTGCATGGTCTCGCGCCAATGAGCGTGTTTGACCGCTTGCTTAAAAGAAACCAGCTCATCGCCAGCAATGATGGCCGCTACGAAACCATAATAAGAAGAGGACAAGTGAGCATATGAAAGAAAACTGGATAAAGGAAATACCGTGGAGTTCGCTGTAGGAGGGGGCGACACAGAAGATGGCACAAGAGAAGGAGGCAACGCAACATCAAAATCTGTAAAATGACGCGATAACTGACGAGACCGCATGCTACGCGAAGGGGGTAACGGAGCAGACAGAGGAAGGGAATCTGCAGGAGCCAGCGACAAAGGAGATGCCGCTGGCTGAGTGTCGGCCGAAGGCTGGGGATCAGCGGTCCCAGCCGCTGAAGAATCATCCGAAGGGGGGGCTGGCTGAGGAGCATCCCAGCTTGACAAACCAGGCGGAATGAACGCTGGGGCTGGAGAATCAACAAACCTAGAAGGCAGAGAAAATGGAAAAATATGCTCATAGAAAGTAACATCACGACTAACATAGACCTTGCGACTAGATAAATAAAAAATCTTGTATCCTTTTTGAGAATGGAGATAACCAAGAAAAATACCGGACGCAGAACGCGGAGCAAACTTATCATGCGTGCCATGATATGTGTAACCATAACACAAACAACCAAAAACACGAAGATGTGTATAAGAAGGTAAACGGCCCATTAAGACTTCATATGGAGTTTTGTTCTTAAGAATAGCAGCAGGCATGCGATTAACAAGATACACAGCAGTAAGGACACATTTTCCCCAAAAGGTGACAGGCAGACTAGCATGAAAGCGAAGAGCACGAGCAATTTCTAAAAGATGTCTATGCTTACGTTCTACGACACCGTTTTGTTGCGGGGTATGAACACAAGAAGTCTGTGCATCAATCCCGTGGTCAGCATAATAACTCAGGATTGTAGTACTAGTGAATTCTAACCCATTGTCACTACGAACACGTTTAACTGACTGCCAAATTGTGTATGGACCCGACGAAGGAAATGCAACAGAAAACGGCTAGTTTCAGATTGCGCAAGTGACGCAAAAAACCGATTTTGATTGTATCAAATCGTTTGCACTAATACCATGAAGAATTGTATATTTGATTCAATGAATATACGCTTTACAGTGTACACGTATGTATAGGCGTCTTACTAACCAACTACTCCTATAATAAAAAGATAGAGTATATCTTGTATATCTTAACTACAAGTCTATCTACAAACAAGTCTATCTACAAGTCTAGTAAGATATCAACAAATGTATATACAAACTAATATATCTTAACCAAACTATCGTAACAAATATAGTCTATCCCAATAAAAAGTGTGATAAATTCTATGCTATAAAGATGATTAACACAATTACATGTGTCTGCATTAGTAGATATATCATGCTAATCTTCAGCATTTCAACAAACTTATATCTTTAGTTGTACTTTTTTTATCTTTAGTTGTACTTTTTATTTCTTATGTTTCATCGGAAACAACCTCTGTGTGTTTCTAACACATGCGTATGGTTGCATACATCCGACTCCTCCATACCCCGCGATAAGCAGGAGCTTCTAAGGCAATGTGGTAATGTTATTGTTGTTGTACTTTTTATTCCCGATCATTCCCACTTTATCCTTGTTATTATAACACATGGGCATGGTTGCGTACATCAGACCCTCATATCTTGTCATAGGACATCTCATACCCTGTCATAGACAGGAGACTCTGAAGCAATAAGGTAATGTTTTTGTTGCTGTTACCACTAGGGGCAAATAAAAACACCCAATCAACCACCCCCAAACCTTAAGTCTCTTAAAAGTATAACACAATTCACATGTTGAGTTTAGGACCACGAGAAAAAGGAGAAAACTAACTATTATGAAAGCGAACCTCGAGAAATAGGCAGAAAAACTTAATGAATATAACACTCTGGAAAAGAAGAAATGTACACCTGAACGTGTAGGAGAACGATACTTAGGCAAGATTGTTTACAAATATTTAAGCCCTCAGGGATATAAAGACACGTAATTAATCCCAATTGGGTATTCACCAAACAATCTTTGAAAATAAAACCTTTCCAAAAGAGAATAGTATCTGCAACAAATCAATTGTCTCTTTTAGTGATTGTTTTTTTATTGAGTCATGTTCTTAGTCAAAAAAACAGGAAGATTCGGATTAGCCTAGATTGTTTCAACACAAGATCTTTGGAACCTTTTGATTGGCATTATATTGTTCTTGTTACACGTGGACACTGATTAGATTAGCATATGTTGACTTGCAAGTTTCTCCTACAATTGTCTTTGTTGTATCTAAATAATGTGAGCTTTTCATTGATTAATCAAAAGTGTAAGTCCAAAAAAATCACTATACATTTTTCCCTTTTTATTCATTTTTCAATTCTCCCGTTTGTTTGTAGGGGGTTCTTTAGATGATTTGAATACAAGAATTAGTTGTCACAGAAGAAAAATCAAGAGAAGGGAGCAGTGTGTAGAAAGCCAAGGATGATTATAACCATATAATACTAAGATAAAGTCTTAAGGATGAAGTCTAAGCTTTAGGATTTATCAGTGAGGATTAGCTTTCAAATCTTGGCATTCTTTATTTTATTTTTAGTATATGTCTCAAACAATTTTTTCATTTCCAATGGAGTCAATGACATACTCTTCATTAACTTTGGAATATAATGGAATAAATCAAAATGACTCACTAAATTAGTTGCACTTCTTATATTGTGAAGTAGCAGTTGATCTACACAGCTTGACGCATCATCATGGATCATTGGGAAACAACCTCTGTGTGTTTCTAACACATAGGTATGGTTGCTTACATCCGACCTCCGCATCCCGCTATAGACGAGAGCATCTAAGGTAATGGAGTAATGTTATTGTTGTAGCATATGTCTTAAACAAACTCCCTTAGGTTTCACTATCCAATTCACTAACGCGTATTGCTACCTACCTTGAATTTGTTCAGACAGTATTTTCGAAGAGTAAACTGAGTATTTTTCATTCATACCTTTCGTAATACAATTAGTCCTACATTTATACTCCTTTCTCTATACCTAAATATGGTAAATACAATCAATTACAAAAAATCAGCCACTAATGCTGATTTCTAAATTACAGTTATTCCTACTTGTCAGAGATATGGTCATAATTTACACTAATTACAGGATCCGTTAATTATGGAGAATATATTCTAACACTCCCCCTCAAGTTGATCAGTGGGGTCACCAATGTTCAACTTGCGCAATATGGATTCAAATATTCGGCCATTAACTGCCTTAGTCAAAATTTCTGCAAGTTGATCCTCTGAGCGTACGTGCGGAAGAGCAATGATCCCATTATCAATTTTTTCTTTGACGAAATGTCGGTCAATCTCCACATGCTTAGTTCGATCATGTTGAACTGGGTTTTCGGAAATGCTGATAGACGCTTTATTGTCACACATCAAAACAGTCGGATCAGTGACTGAAACACCCAGTTCTTTCAACAACTTCCGGATCCATAAGATTTCAGTAACACCTTTTACAATTCCACGGTATTCTGCTTCTGCACTAGAAAGTGCCACCACCTTTTGTTTCTTGCTACGCCAAGTGACCACGTTGCCACCAACCAGAGCAAAGTACCCTGAAGTCGAACGTCGATCAACTTGATTTTCTGCCCTATCAGCATCTGTGTAGGCTTCAATATTTAGATGTCCATTATTCTTGAACAGCAATCCTCGACCTGGAGTTCCCTTCAAGTACCTTATGATTCTGAATACAGCCTCCAGATGATGTTTTTGTGGAGAATGCATAAACTGGCTCACTACTCCGACTGCATATGCGATATCTGGCCGTGTGTGAGTTAAATAGATGAGCTTTCCTACTAGTCTCTGGTACTGTTCCCGATCGGTTGAAGGAGCTCCTTGTATCACATCCAGTTTATGATTCTGAATCATCGGAGTGTCTGCTAGTTTGGCATCTAGTAGACCTACTTCGGTTAGTAGGTCAAGAACATATTTCCGTTGCGAGATGTAAATGCCTGCTGTTGATCGCAGAATTTCAATTCCCAAAAAATACTTGAGTCCTACAAGGTCCTTCATCTCGAATTGCGTGAACAAGTAGTCCCTGAGACGAGAAATTTCACTTGAGTCATTACCAGTAATAATCATATCATCAACATAAATAATAAGACAAGTAACTAAACTCCCATGTCGTTTGATGAATAAGGTGTGGTCCGCATTACTTTGCTGATATCCATCCTTTTTCATAGCTAATGTAAACCTGCCAAACCACGCTCGTGGTGATTGTTTGAGTCCATACAAAGCTCGATTGAGCTTGCAAACCTGTCCAGGAAAAAAATCCTCTGAAAATCCAGGTGGTGGGTCCATATATACTTTTTCCTTTAGGGTGCCATGGAGGATCGCGTTCTTCACATCAAACTGGTGTAAAGGCCAGGTTTCTGTAGCAGCTATGGCAAAGAGCACCCTAATCGTATCAATCCGAGCAACAGGGGAGAAAGTTTCTGAGTAATCTACTCCATACGTTTGTGTGTACCCTTTGGCAACTAGCCTTTCTTTGTGCCTTTCGATAGTTCCGTCAGCTTTGTATTTTACCATGAACACCCATCGGCATCCAACTGTTCGCTTTCCTGGAGGCAGCTGGCATCGTTCCCATGTCTCATTCTTTTTTAGTGCGTTCATTTCCATTATCATAGCATCCCTCCATTCTGATTGGCTGCACGCCTCTTCAACAGTTCGGGAAATTTTTTCTGAGCAAATTTTAGTGAAGAATGACCTTGCAGTATTACTCACGTTTTTCCTTAATGTAGATATAGGGTACATGGTGGCTCGGGCTACCTTTGTGGGAGAATATCTATCAGGTGGGCTCCCCTGGTTTTCCGTGGTGGAAGTATCTGCCCCTGTTCTTCTGCACATGGGTTAGTATGATCCAGTTCTAGATAAGCAAGGTTGGGAGTATCAATTGGATCGGAATTGAAAGTATCAAGGGCAAAATGGGGAGAAGACAAAATTACTGGACTACCTGTGTCATCATGTACACTGTCTTTTACCTGTTGAGAGACATTCGGCTGAGGAGTATCACTAACAGGTACCGAAATAGGAGTCATACCATCGGAGGGAGCTATAGTACAGGCGGGTTCAACTACTTGCCGTGTTGGGTCAGCTACAGGCCAAGACAGGTTAGGCAGCCAGTCGCGGGATCCGTCATTAGTTATCTCCCCCTGAGCCCGAGATTGGGTTCCAAAGAAGAACTCGGTCTCAAGAAAGACGCAGTTTAGGGTAACAAGAATCCACCGATTGTGGGGATTATAACAGCGGTATCCCTTTTGGGTGGATGCATAGCCAACAAACACGCACTTTTCAGCACAAGGATCGAATTTATTTCTTTGTGTTTTGGAGACATGGACAAAAACAGTACACCCAAAAATCTTTGAGGGTAGGGTGAGGAAAGAGGGAATCATGGTTTGGGTGGCTAAGATATCGAGAGATGTTCGATGATTGAGAATGGCAGTGGGTAAACGGTTACTAAGATATGTGGCTGTGGACACTGCCTCCGGCCAAAGATACCGCAGGAGGGATGATTCCAACATCATGGCACGGGTCATTTCGAGAAGAGTTCTGTTTTTTCGTTCTGACACCCCATTTTGTTCAGGTGTATCGGGGCAGGAGGTCTGGTGAATAATACCATGGTCACGAAAGAAATGTTGTAGTGTCCCATCAAGGTATTCGCCCCCATTGTTAGAACGTAAAATTTTGATGGTCGAATTATATTGGGTTCGAACCATTTTATAAAACTCAACAAATTTTGTAGCGACCTCGGATTTGTGTTTGAGAATATATAACCAGGTCATACGAGAACAGTCATCAATGAATATAACAAAATATTTAAAACCAGATGGTGTGGAATGTGGAGATGGACCCCAAACATCAGAATGTATTAACGAGAAAACTTGGTTGACATGTGTATTATTCAAACGATAAGTAGCCCGGGGTTGCTTAGACCGGAGGTAAATGTCACAAGTCAAAGTAGGTAAAGTACTGGAAAATAAAGTGGGAAAAAGTTTATGCAAATAACTAAAAGACGGATGCCCTAACCGACGATGCCATAACCAAATCTAGCGAGTTACCGTCCCGGTGGCAAGATTTGAGCTCCCATGTTGTACCACCGCATCTACGTAGTAAAGGCCCTCCTTCTCAGTACCACGACCAATGATCGCCTGAGTACGAATGTCCTGCAAAAGACAAAAGGTAGGATACATGAGTACAACGCAGTCAAGTTCTTTAGTAATTTGGCTAATGGAGAGCAGTTTAGTGAAAGTGAAGGGACAAGCAGGCAGTTTTTAAAAGTAATATCAGGGGTAATGGCGATAGAGCCACTACTCTGTACTGGTATGAGCTCCCCACTAGCGGTTTCAACATGAGTCTTGATAGGGGTGGATTGAGTAATGAGGTCGGTGGGGTCAAATATCATAGTGTCTGTGGCGCCGCAGTCGAAAATCCACTGAGGACACGGTTTTTTAGTTGTACTGGAAAAAACATAAGGGAAATCAGATGTGTTATGGGGGTAATCCGTCATTTGTTTGGTAAGAGGGGTGGAATCTGTAATTTTAGAATTTGGCTGGGGGCAAAGTTGGAATGCTGCAGAATTATGGGCCGAACCTGTATTATTAGGAATGTTCTGGACCAAACTAACATAATGAGAAGAATCCAGGGACGGCAGTGGCTTTTCCACAGAACCTGGGGAGTCCGGGTTAAAATGGGGAGGGGCTAATCCAGTAATTTGTGGGGTATAAAAAGAAGAATTGTTGGGGCTAGGGTTAAACCCCAGCCCCTTACCTCCTGCGGCGGGAGCTTCTTCTTCATTGCTCCTACGTCTGTCTGGAGTCTGGCCCCCTTCCATTTCCATCACTTCGCTATTTCTAACTCCCTCCGTTGGAGTTCTGGCGACGGCAGCTTTGCCCCCCTGCTCGGTGGTGATACGTTTGCCTTCCCACCACTCCAGGTAACCGTAAATCTGAAAGCATGTCTCTTTACTGTGTCCCTTCTTCCCACAATGGTCACAGAGGAGAGAGCTCTTATCTACCCGTGATGATGGAGTTCCTGAATGGGTAGATTTTTGTCCCTGTTGCGCTGGGTGACTTCGGTCATTTCGTGGTCCCTGAACACGGCCACGTCCGCTTGGTGGTTTCACCACCAAGCCTTGTCCTATGCCCAATGATGAGCCTGTCTCTAGGGGTCTGTGTTTCAAAAGATCTGCTTGAGATTCAGCCCGTTTGAACTCAATGTAGGCAGCTTCAACGTTGGATAGAGGTGTTCTTTTGAGTAATTCCTTTTTTTCAGTTTCAAACTTGTCACTCACAGCAGTTAAGAACTGATATAACCGAAATTCTTGCATCTTGTGATTATATAATGAAATATCCTCTGGATATTTCATCGGGTTTGTGTCCAATGTGTCGATTGACACCCAAATGTCTTGCAGGCTGTTCCAACAGGCCTCAAGAGTGCCTTCTCCCTGCCTTATGTTGTTGGCCCTCCGGTGTAAATCAAATACCTGTAAGGAGTCCCCTCTGGAGCCATACGTAAGGGCCAGCCCATCCCAGAGGGCTTTGGCCGTGGGGTACCGTGAGACATTATTAATCATACTGCCATCTACATTTTGTAAGATCCATGTAAAAACTGAGTTGTCATCCTGTTCCCATCGGGGGAACCTCGGGTCATTCGGTGGTGGTGGTGGTGGTACCCCCGTGAGATGGGATTGTCTTCCTCGTCCCAAGATGGTCCTGTAAATTACACGAGACCATAGTGAATAATTATTGCCTGTGAGTTTAACTGTGATATGGAGATTTTCAGGTAATGGTACGGATGGTGAACTTTGGGAGCTGAGGCTGTCTTTGAGAATTTGGGCTACTTGGATGGCCAAATCTCCAGGGATGGTACTGGGCAAAGATTCAGGTTTTGGGTTTTGTGGATCTCGTTCAGGTTCTGACATGTTTGATATTTGCAGGTATGTAATGCTATGAGGACAAACTCAGATTTGTCTGAGCAATGACGAAAGCCAACTGGCCGGAGAAAGGGTATGTCCGCCGGATATTGGTCGGAAAGGTATATAAAGGCAGTGATGAGACTTTCTCTGAGCCTATACTCAAAGATCTCACACTCAGTGGGTAAAATGACGATCGTACTGCTCTGATACCATGTTCAGACAGTATTTTCGAAGAGTAAACTGAGTATTTTTCATTCATACCTTTCGTAATACAATTAGTCCTACATTTATACTCCTTTCTCTATACCTAAATATGGTAAATACAATCAATTACAATCAATCAGCCACTAATGCTAATTTCTAAATTAAAGTTATTCCTACTTGTCGGAGATATGGTCATAATTTACACTAATTACAGGATCCGTTAATTATGGAGAATATATTCTAACAATCATCCCTATTAGTATAAGCCTGTCTATTTAACATGTTTTGCCTTCGTCTTTTCATGTCGAAAAAGTCAAGTTTATAGCTCAAGCCAGCTCTATTATGAGTAATCCACCACCATTATACTTCAATGCCTCCAACCCCCCCCCCCCCCTCCACCTCACACCCCCTCTTATTTCTGTCCATCGTAATTGACGAGGTTGTGACAATTTCTTTGTATTTTCTTGGTGTGGATTTATACTGAGCTGAAGGTTTCATTAAGAAAATCAGGAAGGCCTTTTTTCACTTTGAGTCAAACTTTGGTTATCATACGTGAGAAACAAAATATGATTCAGATGTAACTTCTAATATATAATTTGAGAAATATTACAAAATAGAGGCATGAGTTCTTTGTTATGTGCAGACAGTTACTCGTTTTCAAGACTTAGTTAAATTAGTATCCAAAATAGAGAAGAACGTCTTTCAGTTGGTATCCAAAAGAAAAAAGGTTCGAAATATGATAGCCTCAGTTAGAACAGGTTGGCAGGCCGCGGTGGTAGATCAAGTTTGTGAACCTCGTATCCATAAAGCACTTCAAAATCTAATTACATCTTTTACGTTTGTGTCAGAAGACTGGAGATAGAATAGGAAAGCTCTTCAAAATCTAATTACATCTTTTACGTTTGTGTCAGAAGACTGGAGATAGAATAGTGGTGTCAACTCCAAACACGACACGAAAACACTATCCGAACCTGACATGCTTTTGACTAGTATGGGTATGGCCTTGGCGGGTTTCGTGTACAAATCGAGTAAGACTTGAAAATTACCCGCTAAAAGCGAGTCGTGTCCAGGGTATACCCGAGGATTATCCATTTATTCCCACTATACCTGATTTTTTTAAAATATATTTTAAATATAAATTATAATCAATGAAGTAAAAAAAAAAGCTCATACCTAAAAAGTAAAAATCTAACATAATCTCCCATTCCATTCCCTATTTTCCTCCCTTACTGCCCCACCGCCCCTTTCCTTCTTAGTTCTTCCATTCCCCTATCTCGATCCTCTCTGCAAAATGGCGCAAATGTTGCAATTGCCCTGACCTCTGCCGCTGCTACCACCTATAGGCCATAACCCATCATCCTGTTGACTTGATGCTTTTACCTAGTGAATACTCTTGTATGTTATAGTAATAGTGCCAACCACTCCCAGTCGAATTTAGCAACTTCTATATCTGGAAGTTCGTCATATCCAATGTTCAAATATTGGAGTTTTATGTGCTGAAATAATTGTAACTGCACTTTGTTCCTCACCCTTACAACACTCTTTTGGGCGTTGAATCCGGTTTACTCTTATTACATGCATATCAACTATTAGCGCAAAGCATCATGGCAAGTTCATGGGTATACCCGATATGCGACACGAAACCTGATATGTACATGTTTGGGTATCTCTTCCATATATACACGCGAAGCAAATAGGTAAGGTATGGGTCTGATACTTTGATATCCAAAACCCGAAATACACGAAAGATGACATGTTTGACACCGCTAAGATAGAATCTCTTTTGGACTCAAACTTCTTACCCAAAATAACCGTTACTCACGTGTTACATTGATTATATTTTACTGCCAACTGCCACCCAAGTAAATAAACTTCTATCATATATATATATAACATCATGTATTTGAAGAAGACGCAAGAAATAAAATATTTGAGAATAGATTGGGATTCTTTCTGTGTTTGGATATTTGTTTCGTTAGAATTTTCTTGACGTTTTTAGAAATGTGCGGATACAAGCACAGAACAGCTAGAAAGAAAAGCCACCCGTCCTCATCCGTCATCACGCCTACCCCCGTCTGATTCTCAGATTCGATCTTCTTCACATCATGCGCCCACCCATTTTTATCCGTTAAGTACCGAGTGTTATTCATCTGCCGACACATCATGCGTTAACCCATTTAAGTTTAATTTTCACTCTTATTCAACCATAAATTAATAATTAATAAAAAAGACATACAAAAGTAAATGCTGATACATGAACGGTGGATACATCAGGGAGTTGCATAATAGGATTTCCTGAAATTGTTGGCTCTTGACTCTTTCCAAGCAAAGACAAGTCATTATCTTTCGTAATTTATATTATTTTTATTGTCTTGCTTCCTAGACTAGCAAACCAAATATTGAGCACCGGCACATGTAGTCCCATCTGTGAGCCACCTGAATATTTTATTTCTTCATTGCTCACCCGTTGACATACAGATTGAAATACACGAGAAAAAATAGGATCAGAAATTCTTAGATAGACGATAAGATATATGTAAGTCAAAATATTTCAGCACAGAAAAAAGGGATAGGATCCCCTCACCGTAAGAGGATGCGGTAACGCGTGACCGCGCGACACGTGACAGCAAGAGGGTGTGGTGAGGCTAGATGCAGGTGACCCTCATCTACCCTTACCATCCCCTCTTGCTGCCACGTGTCGCGTGGTCACAAAAGGAGTGAGGAAAGTAGGGGGTGAGGAGATCTCAACCCCGAAAAAAGGCAATGAATTCAAACAACGTAAAATAATAGTCTAGCACGGGTCATGCACTACTCATGGTAATGTTTCATGCAGTGGTCTTTTTTTTTTTGGTTAAAATGTAAATATATTAACCATGATCAAGGCATCATGAGAGGGATGCAACCCATACAATCCAAGTCACCAAAAGCAAAACCAACTGCTGCACCTAAACCACAACTAATGAGTTGTGATTTCCAGATCTATAAGTGTAAAAGAACCTAAACAAATGAGTTTGAATTCTATGTGAAACATCCCTGATCACTGGAATAATGCCCTCAAAAAGAAATTTGTTCCTACTGTGCCAAATCAAGTAAACAGCAGCAGCCAAGCATACCATCAAAGCTTTAGCTTTGAGCGTTTTCCTATTCAATGTTCTCTTGCATCAAGCCAAGATTCTGGGCAAGCTGAGGAGAGAACGAGGGAGGCCAAACAGAGTCTGTAGATGAACCCAAACAGGACGAAAAGCAACACAGCAGAAGAAGAGGTGCTTTTCTGATTCATCACAGTTACAAAAGAGGCAAGACTTATCAGAAGAGAAGTGCAGAGTGCTCTTGGTACCCAAACATTTCGACGCAGCCAACCACAAGATAAAAGCATGCTTAGGAGTGATGGAAGAGTCCCAAACAATGGGATGCCAAGAAACAAGCTCAGCCGAGTGCCTAAAATAGTTGTAAGCAGCAGAGGTATTCAACCTCTGACCTTGGTACCATGAATCCAAAAGCAACTGAGCTTGTGGAATTCCACCCTGCCTATCAATTAATTTCAGTTCTTCGCGCATCCGTCTTCGTGAATGTAGCGCTCAATAGAGCGTTCGAAACTTTAATAACCTCATTTGTCTTTCCTGATAGAGCGCTATTTGCCTAGTTTGAAACTTTCTGTCCTGAAGGCTTAATATCATAATTTAAAGCTGAAGCGCTCGATAAAGCGTTTGAAACTCTACAAACAAGTTAGTTTTATTTCTATGATCTGTTAGAGCGCTATTAGGCTCAGTTTGAAACTTTCTGTCCTCAGAAGTAGCGCTCCATAGAGCGTTTGATTTCTCAAGCTCCTCAAACAAGTTAGTTTTATTTCTCTAACATGTTAGAGCGCTATTAGGCTCAGTTTGAAACTTTCTGTCCTCAGAAGTAGCGCTCCATAGAGCATTTGATTTCTCAGAAGACATTTTTTCTATTATTTAAAGATATTTCAAACACACTCGTTTTTGAACCTTCTCTCTTCTTGTGTGCAAATCATCAAAACCAATTCTTGCATTAACAATACATACATACATATATATATGTATATATATATATGTATATATATATATATGTATAATTTTTTTCCACTTGACTCCACTGATATGAGTAGAATGAAGAATTGAAAAGTTTGAAACTAAAGTTTCGCATGATTCTTCAATTAATATGACGCATGCTTGTGCTTAAATTTCTTGGTTCAACTATGTATGATTCTAACATAAACACGGTTGGGAGTGGATCAGCCGATAAAATTGTAAAATGATACTCGAATATTATACTTAATTAGCAAGATTTGGTAAAATTGATTTTTAGTCATTATAGAAAAGCTTATATGCTTCTCATCTGTGAAGGAGCCGTTCCCTGAAAAACAAGAACAACAGCTGAAACAATTGAAGGAAGAAATTGTGGTAATGTTGAAGACAACTCCTGATGGAAGTACTTTGAAACTTGAATTAATTGACAACCTTCAACGACTTGGAGTGTCCTACTTATTTGAAGACGAGATAGAAGCATCACTGTCAAACATTTACAATTCTTATCATGAGAAAACTGAGGATGATCTTCACACCGTTGCTCTATGTTTCCGTTTGCTTCGACACCAGGGTCAATATGTTTCCACTGGTATGTAACTTTTTCGCTTTCCTAGCGTTCTTTTTAGACCTGAAATCTGCTCCAGTAATTTGTGCACCAAAATGCATTTTTTCATATTAGAGAAAAACAGTTAGATGTTTACATTTTGGTTTATGGTTGGTACAGGTTTACGGATGCAGCAGATTTTGTTTGGGTTGTTTTTTACCTTTTTGCGGATATACGAACTTTTTTATTATTATTTTGCGGTCCAAATAACAGAAGTGCGTCATAGTTTTGCAATGGGATAAGTATTTAAATTCATACCAAGATTCAAGCATTTGTCTATTGGTCTTGTGATTGTTGTTCTTGTGACATTGAAAGAATATGAAATATATTCAAATTAAGTTTAAATTTACAAGTGTTTCTCCTAATTTGAATAAATTTACAAGTGTTTCCTTTTCTTATAGGAGTCTGCATTGCCTTATAGCGGTTTTATTTTTCCTACAGTAAATTCTTTTCTTCTACAGTAACTTGATTTGATACCTAACAGTTATAGAGGTAACGATTAGTTACCTGCTCTATTCGGACATATATATAGTTAAGATCCTAAGTTCCTATGTTTACATATAAGAGACGTAAGTGTTCAGCTCGGCACACCTTGCTGCCTAATATGATTATGACTTCACCTCGTCACCTCGATTCTGCACATCTTTATTCTAACTCTTCTCTGTTCTTCTTCACATCGATCATTTACAGTTCAGTTCTCCTCTTCACCTCGGATCTTCCTTTCTTTATCTTGGTTACCTTGGTACGGTAGTATTTCTACATTTGCTCAGCACAGTTTCTGTAGCGACCCGTCCCGAGTCTTAATACTCGAAACGACTCACCCGCCGTATCTCGCTAAGGAGAATACAAGGGGTCGATATAACTCTACTACACGCCATCATAATAACGTAAATAGATGTCAGCGGAAGACCTTACTAAAATCCTCGATAAAATAATAATCATCATCAGTACAATGTCTAAGAATTTCCAAATAAATACAATAGTCAAAAGTATGTAAACACTAATCTCGAAAATATATAAACCTCGAATATCGGAATAACTGTCTCAAATAACCCTTGAAAATCTTTTCTAAATATCCTTAGTCTCGAAATCTCCCATCTCGATCTTCCACGGTATACTAACTCCTGTGTAAACATATTCTAACTTCTCTTACCTGCAAAACTGGTGAGTGGTGGTGTGAGCCAAATCAACGGGCTCAGTAAGCAACCTATCTATACCCATTATGAAAATCATACATGCATAGACAATTGCAGATAACATTTACAAATCAACATACATGTCTCTAATACTCAATTAAGTTCACTCGAATATCTTTAACAGTTGACACATCAAGAATAGTCAAACAAGATCCATCATTTAATTTACATTACCGTGATGCATGCTTTTCTCAAATATGACCTACACAACAAACAAATAATCACATAAACAAAGAAGAGAACAATACATGCCAATGGAATAAATAAACTGTGGAAAGTAAATCACTCCACATAATAATGCGGCACTCATGATGCATGCCTTTCTCTACATGTCACACGCAACAACCTCAAACCATGCAACATGACATGCACATTTCTCAAACATGATATGCTATTCATGTTCCGGGTCCTATCGAGTGTAGGTGACCATTCTCACATTGCACCCATTACACGCCTCGTCAGGCCACACGTCTCGTAGGACCACACGCCTCATAGGACCACACGTCCCGTAGGACCACTCGCCTCATAGGGCCACACGTCCCGTAGGACAATGCAATGCTCGTGCCATAAATGCAAATGCATAACCATACGTAATCCGGTGTATCTATACTCATATATATGCATGCGCCCATACACGTGCATATATATGTGCATGCTTACTCTCACACATCACATATATGCATCCCTTCTTTGTTTCTAACAATTTCCATTCCTAAGAAATACTAGACCTTCATTTCAAATTGTCTTGATAGCTCCATCTTAATACTTTTTATGCCATGATTATCATTCACTGTTATTATTATACCGTCTAAATATACTATTAGAATAGTGATCTCCCCCTTAGGTGATGCCTTGGTGAACATTCTATGATCACTATGACTTTGAGTTAACTTAAGGTCTTTCATAGTTTTAGTGAATGTTTTAAACTAAGCTCTTGGTGCTTTAGTCCTTACAATGATTTTTTAGCCTGCAAACCCTATTTTGATTGGTTATGTCGTTGAATCCTGGTAGAGTGCACATATAAACTTCTTCTACTAAATCTCCATTGAGGAATTTTTAACGTACAACTGATATAATTCCAGTCAAGAGGTATGTGGCATGCTGTGTACAGAACTCGCAATAAGATATGAGCAATTGGGCTTATAAATTTAGGGCTCTTGCCACACATAGAATATGCCAATGTTTTTTTTTTACTATGCCATTTTATTGAGGAGTATATGTACGACGTGTTTGATGGATTATACCTTTTTCATGATAGATGGAACTCAATGCAAATTGAAGGGCATTGTTTGATCTCATGACACAGAAAAACCTATTTTATTTCTCACTAAGTGAGCAGATATATGCCCAAATTTGAGAGGCCGTAACAAAGAAAAGGAATCAAGAGAAAAGAATGAACAATTTGGAGAATGATTTGAAAAGGAATCAAGAGAAAAGAATGAATAATTTGGAGAATGATTTGCCACTGAAGACTTTGAGTGAACAATACCATTGCACAACATCACTAGTTGTTTAGCAGCCCCTTGAACATAGTATAAACCATTAAAAAGTCTAATTAAATCAATCTTCCCCTTGGAGGATAGAAATAAGCAGAGACGTTAGAATATGTTACAAGCTTGCTAAAAGACAAAATATTGAATGAAAAAGAAGGCACAAACAACACTTGTGACAGAATTAAGGAAGAGGTGAAAGAGACTGTAGCAAGATGTGTGGTCAATGCAGATAGGCACTTTAGCCAAAAAACCATTAATGGGCGAGCATGAATAAAAGGGATATAAAAAACCAAGTCATACGATCTGTGGCTCATGAGTTCATAATACATACATTCAAATTACTAATTAAACTATTGTCTGTACCTTTATCAGAACAGATCAAGCACTTAACACATATGACAGCAGGTTGTGTAACATTGGAGCTGCTAGACCCAACATTCTCAATCGATTCTCTTTTCGTTCAACATATCAAGCAGTTGTTGGTACTGATTAGAGGTCAGTGTTAAGGACTCGTTGGTGTAACGCAAACACATAAGCACCTTGTCCCTTCTCACTTTCATCATGCTTCAGCAACTTTGTGGTACCCAGATAAGTACAAATCATATTAACTTGAGACATAAACTTATACCCAGGAAGATATACATACTTCTTATAACAGCTATATATAATGACACTAGTCATCCTGAGACAAGTTTTGGTACCCTTTGCTAACTACTCTTCCTAATCCTCCTCCTTAAGGCCTAGCATTGTATGTGCTAGCTATAAAACTATTCTGATTACCACAATTAGGCATGAACACAGAGGTATTATTGACAAATTGCCTTTGGTTTCCATTGCTCATAACCTTCCTCTCATACTGAAGAGCCACAGAAAAAGCAGTAGCAGTATTAGGTAAGGGTGTCAGGACAAAAATATGTGATCTCACTGCATCATATTCATTGTTTAATCTTTTATGAACTTTATCACATAATTCCTTCTATAAACTCATTCATCTTAGCACTAATATTACAAGAGCAACCAGCACAAGTGCATTTAGGGCTTGGTCTCATCACAAGCATTTCCTCCTATATTATCTTTAGTTTTATGAAATATGCATTTATTAACATATTCTCTTGTATAATAGCATTAAAAATCCTAGTAAATCAAATAAGTGGAATGGATCGGCATTGCCAAACCCGAGTGCAAGATCTTGCCAAACTTCATATGTAGTATCAAACCATATGACACTTTGAGCAATTGAAAGAGAGACACAATTTTGATCCAAAAATGTGCCATGACATACTTGATTCCACGCCTAAAATTTTGGATCAGTGACATTAGGTCTCGTTATAGATCTGCCAATAAAGCACAACTTATTTTTAATTGTTACTGCCATTTTAAATTTCCTACTCCGGGAATGGAAATTATGACTGCTGAGTAGTCTTTGTACTAAAACAGTAATAGGACTCTCGTTTGGATACAAGTACAAAAGATTTGTTGCATGATTCTCAAGCAGAATTATTTGTGGGAGTAAATGGTGAGGGCACCATGATCAATAAACTAAATAATGAAACAACACAAAATGTAAAAGACAGAATGCGAGCAAGGAAGCGAAGAATCTTTCTCATGTCATGCTAAGAATCATGATCTTTATGGGCAAACACAACAAGAAGATGAAGACTGGTATGCAGAGAATAAAGCTAAGGATTGCATAGAAATGGAAAAGAAACTTCTTCAATATTAATGCAAAAATCTTTACAAACTCAGGAGAGGACTGAAACTAGAAAACTACTGCTTCTCTTTTTCTAATCTATTGCTGATACACATCTATATACTTGTGTTAACCGCCTCTGTAACCAACTAAATAATAAGTATCTTCCTTGAGCTGCAAAGGCACACAAGAAAATAGGATCATGTGTGATAAACCATAATTAAATCGTCTTTTAGTCAGCAGCAGTCAATGGTTCAACTCTAGTAGCTCAGCACTCAAGCACTGCAGTTCAGTAGTTTAACGCCTAAGCATGGCTTTTCAGCCTCGACTGCACCTCATCAAAGTATCATGACACCCTTATAACATCGAAGAATACGCCAAGGCTTGCACCTCGGCACCAACTTCGGTTTATGTCCTAATGCAGCACTTCAGACCACTTCAGCTGGGCAAGGCTTAGTCATGCACTTCGGCAAGGCTTGATCTTGCACTTCGGCAGAGTTCAGTTGTGCACTTCAGCAAAGGAACCAAGTACGATGTTACCTTGTGGGACCATCCAACAGAAGTGCAATTCGAATATAGTGACTACAGCTGGTTATTCATTCTGAACACGCCAAGGTCACAACAGCCGGCCTACTAGTTACATCAACCAGGCCAGCCTATTAGTCACATCAGTCAGACTACTGATTACATCAGCAGACCTACAGTGTCCTAGGCTTTCTGCCCCAAGCAAACGTCTTATTCATTATCAGAAGCCAAAGGCGGGAAAAGGTCTACAAAAGCAAGCCAACCAAGACAAAGGATGGGATCCGGAATTCAAACATTCATACTCTAAAGCAAATTCATACACTTTGCTCCTCGGCACATACTGGGAGAAACTCTGAACTCACCTTCTAAATTATAATCTATGTGAGATATGGCCCAAACTTACTTGAGCGTCGGAGGGTTTTTTCCGGGCCAACCCCTCGGGACCTCTGACCTGTGTTTTCTTGTGCAGGATATTTTAGAGGTTATTCCAGCTACAGCTTTCAACCCAGTTAACAATTCTTCAAGTTAACTGACGGAGCTAATTTGAGGTCGTCTAGACCCTTGGTGAAGATCCAGCTTCATCATTTGGCTCTAGAAGGAGGACATAACTTAGTCCCTTAATCCAGTAAAAAGTTCAAACTCAAAACAACCAGCGATCACTTATGACAAAGGGAGGCCAAGAAGGTTTGGGTGAGTCATCCAACCCACCACGACGCATGGTTACGTGTTTAGCTGCCCCAGAACAGGTTTCTCGGGTACCTGAATCTCCGATGCCTAATCCTAATCCTATCCTGGAAACTTCAAAGGAAGTAAGGGAAAAGGCGATGAAATACGTTGCTGAGAACATGGAAATGTTCGAAGCCATGGTACGGCATCTCAAAGCCAAGAGAGTCCTTTTTCCTGGGATATAGCAGAATATTTGGCACCGGACAGCTTCAAGGTGCCAAAGATGGACGCTTATGATGGGACCACAGACCCAACAGACCATCTCTTCCAGTTTCAAACGGCTATGAGTCTCAAAATGTCCCAGACCCTTTGCGTTGCAAGACTTTCCCTTTGTATTTAAGGGGAAAGGTCAGGGGATGGTTCCAATAGCTTCCATCAAAATCTGTGAAGTCTTTTAAACAGCTGGCACAAAAGTTCAAGTCACAGTTCATGTCCAGCACCCCGTTTGTAAAGAACTCATCCCATCTAATGACCTTGAGACAAGGTCCAAACGAATCTGTGTTACAGTACATGCAACGTTTCTTGGACGAGTCGCTGCAGGTCAGTGACAGAAATGAAGGCGTTAAAGCTGCAGCCTTCATTAATGGACTTCGAGCTGTCGCCTCTTCTCCCAAATGGCTGAAGAGGGACCTACAACTCTAAGAAAATGCTTAGAGAAAGCCCACCAGTTTGCCCGAGGAGAGGAGGCAAACAGGTTAAAGAGAGAAGCCGAGCATGCAGCCCGGCAAGAAAGCCGACCCAGTTCGAAAAGGAAGATCGACGCCATGAAGGTAAAAACCATGATCGGCGTAGTGCGTTTGATCGTATAGGTGGGAAGGACAAAGGAGGTAGGGAGGGCTTACCACTGTTGGCCTCACAAGAGTATATTCTGACCGTCATGGAAAAAGATAGTCCGAGGACAGAACCAGAGCCTCTGAACGGGACTAGGGTGAAAAAGAATTCTAAATACTATTGCCATTATCATAGAGATATCGGGCATGATACTGAGGATTACAGGCAGCTGGCTCAGGCTATTAAACGACTTATTGAACAAGGGCATTTAAAACAGTTTTATGACCCTCGATCACGCCTGAACAACCGTCTGGACTTCCACAGGGATCTCCAGAAAGACAAATGCCGCCCAGAGTCTCCACCTCGGCACCGTAGAGATGAGCATGATGGGAAACAGGGAAGGCGTGGGGCAGCAGGTCAGCCCCAAGTCAATGCTATTATATATACCATCTATGGAGGTCCACCTCACTCAGGCCCGGGAGCACCTAGTTCCTCAGGAACCTCATCAGATCCACCAGCTAAAAGAACCAAGATGGCAAGGGAGCTGACCTATGGTCCAGAGGATCCCATTCCTCTAGACTCCAACAACACAGGCTTAGTGATAGAGCTGTGTGTGCACCTTCTCCTAGATAAAGTTGTGCAAGTCCGACGCGTTTATGTGGATACCGGCAGTGCTGTAAATATAATGTTTTATCAGGTATACCAGCATCTTGGATTATCCGATTCCTTGATGAAACCGGTTACCTCGTCTTTGTATGGATTCATTGGGGCAACAGTACGGCCAGCAGGTATGGTCACGCTTAGCTGCAGTTTTAGCAAACCCCCCGCCTATCGATGCATATGGATAGATTTTCTGGTCGTCAAGGACGTATCCCCATACAACGTCATATTGGGCCGTCCAGCCTTTGTGGCATTGGAGGCCATCGTATCACCTTTGCATGTCAGCATGAAGTTTCCCACTCTAGGGGGAGTGGCTACTATCCAAGGTGATACACAAGTGGCACAGAGTTGCTACGCTATTGCCACTAAGGGGAACGAATCAGTTCAGCAAGTCAGTCTTGATGAACTAATACCTTCAAACGAGGAGCACTTACAATTGGATGATGCAATGCAGGACTTCATCCTTGACCCGAGTAGACCTGAAAATGTTATAAAAATCGGGACCTGGATGCCATCTGAATTGCTAGCTCAGCTACAGGATCTGCTGAGAGAGTTCGCGATTATCTTCGCATGGACCACGGAGGATATGCCTGGGATACCTCCACATCTGGCTGAGCATAAACTTAATGTTGATCCTTTGGCAAAGCCTGTAAAATAGAAGAAGCGACATTTCGCACCAGAATGGAATAAAGTCATTGAAGAAGAAGTCAAGAAACTATTAGCCATAAAATTCATTGTTGAAGTGCTTTTTCCAATCTGGTTGGCTAACCCAGTGGAGGTACCCAAACAGGATGAGTCCTGGAGAATGTGTATAGATTACACTGATCTTAACAAAGCATGTCCAAAAGATTGTTACCCACTTCCAAAAATTGACAGGCTAGTAGATTCAACACTTGGACATGAGATCTTTGATTTCTTGGATGCCTTCAAAGATTATCATCAGATCCTCGTGGCATTAGAAGATCAGGAAAAGATTTCTTTCATAACTGAGTCAGGAACTTATTGTTATGTAACTATGCCATTCGGATTAAAGAACGCTGGGGCCACGTATCAACGTCTGGTCAATTCCTTGTTCAGTGAACAAATTGGCCGGATAATGGAAGTCTACATCGACGATATGTTAATCAAGACCAGGACTCTTGATCAGTATATCAAAAATCTAAGGGAAGTTTTCACTGTGCTGAGAGATTCACGCATGAGACTAAACCCAAAGAAGTGCACGTTTGGGGTACGTACTGGAAAGTTTTTGGGATACATGGTTTCCAAAGATGGGGTGCAGGAAAACCCTGCTAAAATTGAGGCTATACAAAATATGCATCCCCTAGGAACGTAAAGGAAGTGCAAAGGTTAACGGGTCGAATCGCTGCACTAAGCAGATTCCTGTCCATATCTGCTGAGAGGTCCCTTCCTTTTTTCCAGGTCTTGAAGAAAAAGACAGCTTTCCAGTGGGACGAACAATGTCAGAAAGCCTTCGACGAGCTGAAGTGACATTTGGCTGAGGTGCCAATGCTCACTTCACCTCTGTCCGGAGAAGAGCTATATATATACCTTTCGACGTGCAAAGAAGCAGTTAGCGCAGTTCTGCTCAGGGAGCAGGATATTGTACAAAGGCCCATATATTTCGCCAGTAAAATTTTACATGGGTCCGAAGTAAGATATCCCAATGCTGAGAAGATAGTTTTAGCACTCGTAGTGGCAGCGAGGAAGTTCAGGCCTTACCTGAAAGCTCATCCCATTATAGTGGTCACTGACCAGCCCTTGAAACAAATCTTATCGAGGCCAGACACGTCCGGCCGAGCTGCAAAATAGGCTGTGGAACTTGCAGAGTATGATATCCAATACAAATCAAGGACTTCCATCAAAGCTCAGGCATTAGCAGATTTCTTAGCAGAGGGAATATCCGTGGAGGAAGATATCAAGCCAGTGGCTGAATGGACATTATATGTGGATGGGTCTTCCTCCAAAGATGGTTGTGGAGTAGGATTCCTAATCATCAACCCCAACAAAGAAGAATTTGAGTACGCCTTGCGATTTGATTTCAAATCAACCAACAACGAGGCAGAATACGAGGCTCTAATAGCAGGACTAGGCCTCGCAAGAAAGTTGGGGGCAGAACGAATCACCTCCCGAAGGGATTCACAGCTGATTGTTTCTCAGGTCAATGGGGATTATGAAGCCAAGGAGGAAAACATGAAAAAATATTTGGCTAAAGTGCTACAGCTCGGACAGGCATTCGAGCACTTCAGCATTGAGCATATCCCTAGATCTGCCAATAAGAGAGCTGACGCGTTATCTCGGTTAGCATCATCCACTTCAACAACCTTGGGAAAGAAGATAGTAGTGGAACTGGTAAAGCATCGTGCTTACGATGCCAATGAAGTGCTGCAAGTAGACTATCACAACACTTGGATGGACGAACTCGTAAACTTCTTGCAGCATAGAGTTCAGCCCGAGGACAAGCGTGCATCTCGGCGCCTTCGATTGAAGGCAGTAAGGCATGCCCTTTTCAACGACCACCTTTATAAGAAATCATTTTCGCAGCCCTGGTTGAAATGCGTGACTGAAGAGGAAGGAGATTACATCCTTCGAGAAATGCACCAAGGGATCTGCGGAAATCATTCTGGTGCCCGGTCGTTGGCAAGAAAATGCTACCTTGCTGGATACTACTGGCCCACTCTGCGGCGGAATGCAGAGGATTTGGTCAAAAAGTGTCCAGCATGCCAAGTCAATGCTACTATGACATATTTGCCAAGTCAGGAACTCACCTCTATTTCAAGTCCCTGGCCATTCGTACAATGGGGGATAGATCTTGTTGGACCTCTACCTCAAGCTCCAGGATCAGTCAAATTCTTGGTTGTGGCTATTGATTATTTCACCAAATGGGTGGAAGCAGAACCCTTAGCTACAATAACGGGGAATCAGATCAAGAAATTCTTGTGGAAGAACATCATATGTCGTTTTGGCCTTACACAAGTTCTTATATCCGACAACGAGAAGCAATTTGCTGATGACCCTGTTAAGAGTTGGTGCACCGAGCTCAAAATTAAACAACGATTCACTTCGGTAGCGCACCCTCAAGCTAACGGACAGATTGAATTAGCCAACAGAACAATCAAGGATGGACTGCGAAAACGTTTATATCAAATTGGAGCAAGTTGGGTCGAGGAGTTCCAATCATATTATGGGCGTATCGAACTACTCCCTTTTCATCTACTAAGGAAACACCATTTTCCCTAGTGTATGGCACTGAGGCAGTCATCCCAGCCGAAATTGGTTCCAGCTCTACCCGAACAGATTGTTACTCTGCTGGAATTAATGACCAAGACTTACGGTTGAACTTGGATGAACTGGAAGAGAAAAGGGAGCGGGCTCATATCCGCATGGCTCAATACAAAAAACTAATTGCGCAATATTACAATTTTCGAGTACGGCCGAGGTCCTATCAAGTGGGGGATTTGGTATTGCGTAACAACGAAGCAAGCCATGCAGCACCAACTGGGGCTCTCAATCCTAAGTGGGAAGGACCTTATCGAATAGAGGAGGTGAGCTCAAATGGAGCTTACAAGTTACAAACCTTGGAGGGCAAAACTTTACCAAGTACTTGGCATTCTGCTCATTTAAGGCTTCTATATCAGTGAAGAATTTCACCTCAGCAGGCCTGAGTGGTTTTCCCGAAGAAGTCTTTCATGGTTTTCTTTTTCTAACAGTGCTAGAAAGATGTAAATTATTACCATTGGCATTGAAGATTGAATGAAACAATGCTCGCGGCGAAGTCGACTTGTGCTCCGTTCGTTTTGCCTAAATGGATTAAGTATTTACTCTATCTAAAAATTATTGTCATCGGCAAGTTAAAGCATGTCTAAGTTGCACTTCAGTCAAACGGCGAAATATTTTGGCAGAACCAACAAGTTGAAGACAAACACTTGCATAACTATTGAAATAGAGCAAACAAAACTTCGCATTGCTGAAGAAAGATGTTTGCAAACTATTAACATAGAGCAAGTCGAAGACAAATACTTGCATAACTATTGAAATAGAGCAAACAAAACTTCGCATTGTTGAAGAGGGATGTTTGCAAACCATTAACATAGAGCAAGTCGAAGACAAATACTTGCATAACTATTGAAATAGAGCAAACAAAACTTCGCATCGCTGAAGAGAGATGTTTGCAAACTATTAACATAGAGCAAGTCGAAGACAAATACTTGCATAACTATTGAAATAGAGCAAACAAAACTTCGCATTGCTGAAGAGAGATCTTTGCAAACTATTAACATAGAGCAAGTCGAAGACAAATACTTGCATAACTATTGAAATAGAGCAAACAAAACTTCGCATTGCTGAAGAGAGATGTTTGCAAACTATTCACATAGAGCAAGTCGAAGACATATACTTACATAACTATTGAAATAGAGCAAACAAAACTTTGCATTGCTGAAGAGAGATGTTTGCAAACTATTGAACATAGAGCAAGTTGAAGACGAATATTTGCATAAAGCAAATAAAAATGAGACTTTGTAGAGCTGAAGAAAAACACTTGCGGACTACGGAGAAATAGCAATTAAAGCGTTTCAGAGCTGAGGACAATTATTTGCATTTACTATTGAAACAAAGCAAATAAGACTTCACATGCCGAAGACAAAGACAGTTAAAAGAAACTAGAGCAAGCTGAAGAACAGGAGTTGGGAAAAAATGGATTTTTATTAAGTATATGATCTATTACAACTACAAAAATTACAGGATAAGAAAAATCCTAGACTATTGCCCCTCCTCCTGGTCAGCTTCTCTGAGATCCATGCCTTCCTTGAATTGATCAAGGAGCTTTTTGAAAACAGCTTCAGCCTCAGAATTGTGAAGATCGGCAAGTTCAGGGTGCTCCTTATCCAGATCTGGATAGACTTCCCGGCAGACATCAATTGCACAAGTTTGTCCCATTGCTAAAACAGCAGCTTGCATCTTCATCAGATTCTCTTCAAAGTATTGAGATTTCCTGAACTCAGCAACTGCAGACGTCTTGATCTCTTCAGCTTGAGACTCAAATTGAGAAATGAACTCATCTTTGCTTTTTTTCTCTGCTTCAAGTTGCTGAGCCAGGTCATCCTTGGTTTTCTTCTCTGCTGCAAGCTGCTGAGCCATTTCATCCTTGATCTTCTGATCTGCTTCAGATTGGCTTTTCAGCTGGGACATTTCTTGTTCGGCACTGTGGAGTCCCTTCTGAGTGGACTCCAACTCAGCCTGGATCTTGGCAAATTCCAGCTCTAAGTCAGAAATCACTGTCTTCAGTTCATCCACTTGTGAATTGACCACCGCCAGCTGAGTGTCAGACTCCTCTTTTCCTTCTCTCAGATTGGAATTTTCAGTCTTCAAGGAGTCCAACTCTGATTTCGTTGAGTCTAGTTCTAACCTCAACGTCTTCAGCTCAGCGTCCATCTCATCCATTCTGGAATCATCGGGCCTTGCCATCTCAGCCAACTCATCATTGGCCCTTTTTAGCTCAGCATTTCCCTCAGAGAGCTTCACCACCAATCTGCGCAGCTCCTCAGCTCTGCTCAGCATATCACACTCCTGAGCACGATACTGCAACAACCAACGTGATCAACTCATCATCCAAACAATTCAAGTAAAAAGGATTGTGGCATTCAGGAAACAAAAAACTCACCATGGACATGTTTCTGTAATATGTGTCAAGAGCAGTTCCCCAGCCCTGGCGTGCAAAAAAATCCCCATCCACGGGCAGCACAGGCAGATCTGCTAATTTTCTTGCCACACCGGGATGGGCAGCCGTGTCAGTGACCCCGAACACTAAATGTCTCCATTCACGGCGGAATTGATGAGAGGGCTCCCCCTCATATGGAATTTTCCCAAAAGGGTTATGGGGGGAGGCCTTCTCCTGAAGTAATTTCCACTCCTCCAGTGGGGACATCTTTGAGATCCCTAATAATTACCCCCCTGGAGGAGAAATTGGGGTTGCCGGAGCTTGAATGGAGACCGGAGTAGCAGAATTCTGACCAGCGACAGATGTAGCCAGAACCGGGCCAAAATTGGGTGCCTCAGGAGCTGGAGCATCCTTGGTTGACGCAATTGGTGGAGTCACCTTGGCTCGTGGAACCTTGATGCTAACCTTCGGAGGAGGGGCAGTCTTCTTGACACTTCCCCCAGTCTTTGCCCCGGATTTGGAAGGCAAGGCTGGGGCCCCAGAAGTTTTCTTCTTCAGGGACTGAGCTGTAGCCTGAAGAGACTTCTTGGAGGAAGTGAAAGTGCCAGCAGAAGTTTTGGCTGCAATGAAAAACTCGAGTTAGAAGCACTGTAATCAAGTAAATCAAATAACAGCAACAGCAAAGATATGTTTTTCCTTTACCTTTTTTCGTGGGAGGAGCAACTGGGGGAGCAGGCAGGGCCTTGGAAGAAGGCTGATCAGACGAAGAGGTTGGTTCATCCTCTCTCTTCCTCTTCTTGGGAACCATTTTCTTCAAATTCGTAAGACACTCAGACACCATGGTTCCAGAAAAATGCAACAACAAACTAGTCAAAAGATGTTCATAACATCAAAAACAGTCAATACACGACTAGAACTATAAACATACCTAAGATTAAGGCCAAGGCAGAGGAGCCCAGAGTTTCATACTGATGGGAGGGCCCCATGTAGTACGGGTCAGCCACCTTTACAACTGACCTATCCACCATCTTCCAGTAAATGGCCTAGGGAAGATGCAGTAACCTTGAGGCTTCATCGCAAAATCGTTCGCTCGGCCTCTTGTTATTTGCAGGGCCAGATCTCCATAGGGTTCTCCCGGGTAACCCTATGGCCTTGATGAAGAAGAACCTCCCCTTCCAGTTCTTGACAGAGGAGGGGATGTTTATAGCATGGTTAATTGCTTTATTAGGATGTCTCCTACTAAAGTAATACCAGCTTTATTTGTGCTTACACACAAACATCCCCCTAAAGACATTTAAATCAAAGTCAGCCTTAGCTACTCTCAGGTAGAGCAGGTAGCTGGCGATGAATTTCAGACCGTTAGGCATAATTTGTGGAAGTCTGAGTTGGTAAAAGTCAAGAATCTGAAGAAGGGGGCCAGGTACAGGAAGGTCGAACCCTGTCCTGAAGTATTCTTCATAAATTGCCTCATACCTAACGGGTGGATCATAGGCAGATTGATGAGGAAGAGGCAAAATTGGGGAGAAAATGTCTATGTCAATATTAAACTCATTGCAAAGAAGAGGGATATCATCCATCTTTAAAGTGCAGGGTGAAGCCTGCACTAGAGGAGAAGGAGAACCCCTATCAAGAGATGGCAGGGGTACTAAGGCGGAAGATGTGGCAGCAACCGAAGAAGGTCCGCAAGTAGGGTGTAACCTCCTTAAAGGACGGTTTTCCCCATCGGAATTAGATTTTTCGTGGAGGGATTGAACCTCACGGTCACCCTCCAGATAGAAGAAGAAGAAAAGAGAGGCTTAGGGTAATTGTCCCTATTTATAAGTAAGAGAAAACGAAAAGTTGCAACTTTTTGTTTGAAAATCCGAAGAGGCAGAAATTAAACTTTTTCTCCCTCGGAAGCTGAAACCGCTGAAAAAATAATGATGAGGTGTTGGAATTAGTGCTTACATTAAAAGCGGGAATTACTACGCAAATAAAAGGATAACCGCACAATTAATGAAGATCCGACACGTCACGGGCTCATTAGAACAAGATTTGTCCGCCTTCGCAGTTCAGCTCAGCCACACAAAATCTGGGGGCAAATGATAAACCATAATTAAATCGTCAGTTAGTCAACAGCAGTCAACGGTTCAACTTTAGTAGCTCAGCACTCAAGCACTGCAGTTCAGTAGTTTAACGCCTAAGCATGGCTTTTCAGCCTCGGCTGCACCTCATCAAGGTATCATGACACCCTTATAACATCGAAGAATACGCCAAGGCTTGCACCTCGGCACCAACTTAGGTTTATGTCCTAATGCAGCACTTCAGACCACTTCAGCTGGACAAGTCTTAGTCATGCACTTCGGCAAGGCTTGATCTTGCACTTCGGCAGAGTTCAGTTGTGCACTTCAGCAAAGGAACCAAGTACGATGTTACCTTGTGGGACCATCCAACAGAAGTGCAATTCGAATATAGTGACTACAGCTGGTTATTCATTCTGAACACGCCAAGGTCACAACAGCCGGCCTACTAGTTACATCAACCAGGCCGGCCTATTAGTCACATCAGTCAGACTACTGATCACATCAGCAGACCTACAGCGTCCTAGGATTTCTGCCCCAAGCAAACGTCTTATCCATTATCAGAAGCCAAATGTGGGAAAAGGTCTACAAAAGCAAGCCAACCAAGACAAAGGAGGGGATCCGGAATTCAAACATTCATACTCTAAAGCAAATTCATACACTTTGCTCCTCGACATATACTGTGAGAAACTCTGAACTCGCCTTCTAAATTATAATCTCAGTGAGATATGGCCCAAACTGACTTGAGCGTCGGAGGGTTTTTCCCAGGGCCAACCCCCCGGGACCTCTGACCTGTGTTTTCTTGTGCAGGATATTTTAGAGGTTATTCCAGCTACAGCTTTCAACCCAGTTAACAATTCTTCAAGTTAACTGACGGAGCTAATTTGAGGTCGTCTAGACCCTTGGTGAAGATCCGGCTTCATCAATGTGTATAATTCTTCTTCTTCAGCTCCATTTTGCAACCATCTTCACATGATGAAGACTCTTTCTACTTCTGAGTTGGTAGGCTACGTGACTTGTTTTATTCCGTCAATAATCACTTGTATTTACCTTATGTGTTCTTCTTCTTGCTTCACTTAGCTGTTGACATGGTCAATCAATTGAATTCACATTTGTCCGCCAATGACCACTAGAAGTACTTTGTTTCTTTCTAGTTGCTGTGTAGATTCTTGTTGCTGGACTTCCTTGCCTGCTTCAGCTTTAATAGTAAATAGTAACCCTCTTGAGTAATACCATTAAACAAGAAAATGGGCACCAAATTAAAATCATTCATCGAACTTATCCGTAGCTACTAAGAGATAGAAAAAGGAAAAACTACACTCTGGAGGTTTTATGTGTGTGTTTTGATTATAGATGTGAAATGAAACAGATAAGATGAAGAAATTCACAAATCAGGACGGAAAGTTCGATGAGGAATCTTTATCAAATGATGTGTGCGGGTTGCTTAGCTTATACGAGGCAAGTCATTATAGTGTTCATGAGGAGAACATACTGGACGAAGCCTTAAGAGTTACCACATCCATTATGGAGGGAATGGTGAAGAGCTGTAGTGATTTCATTGCATGCCAAGTCAAGCAAGCTCTAAAATGGCCTATAAGGAAAACTTTGGACAGAGTTAGCGCACGAGAGTTCATATTGCTGTACGAGGAAAATGATTCCCACAATGAAGTATTATTGAAATTCGCCAAGTTAGATTTCAACCGAGTGCAGAGGATGCACCAGGAAGAATTGGGTAAGCTAACAAGGTAAGTACCCTACCTCACGAGCTTCTATCTTTACGTCCATCTTTAACTTATGTTTTCGTAGTTTTGCATGAAACATCTTACTAAAACAAGCTCTCTATACTTTGGGACGGATGTATTGTTTGCCTGCTTCTTACCTTATCCATACTCTAGCGACAGTTTTTGTTGTCATTGGGATATACTGGATACGATTCTTGTTGTTGTTGCTACATGAAATATCTGACTGTTGATCTAGGCTTCAAAAGTGCCTCCAAAATAAAAACATCAAGATTCATGGAAATCACGATTATGTGGAATCCTACACCATATTGGATCCACGAAAAACCGCTTGAAAGCTACTATATCACTATTTTACTTTTTTTTGGTTAAAATGTAAATATATTAACCATCATCAAGGCATCATGTGGGGGATGCAATCCATACAATCCAAGACAACAAATTACAAAAAACATCAAAGGTCCCCAGACCACAAAGTAGGAGATATCAGATCCTAAGTTGTGAGTGCTAAAGAACCTAAACATGTGAGTTTGAATTCTATGTGAAACATCCCTAACCATAAGAGATGTGCCCTTAAAAAATAGTTTGTTCCTGCTGTGCCAAATCCAGTAAACAGCAGCAGCCAAGCAGACCTTCAAAGCTTTAGCTTTGACCGTTTTCCTTTTCAAGGACCTCTTGCCCCAAGACAAAATTCTGGGCAGGCAATTAAGTGTTCGAGGGAGGCCAAACAGAGCTTGTAATTGTACCCAAACTGGACGGAAAGCATCACAGATGAAGAAGAGATGCTTCTCAGTTTCATCACTATTACAAAAGAGGCAGGATTTATCAAGAGAAAAGTGCAGATTGCTCTTGGTGCCTAATCTTTTAGACGCAGCCAACCACAAGATGAAAGCATGTTTTGGAGTAACGGAAGAATCCCAAACAATGGAATGCCAAGAAACTTGACATGCCGAGGTACCTATAGTAGTTGTAAGCAGCAGAAGTCTGAAATCTCTGCCCATGATACCATGAATCCATAAGGAGTTGTGCTTGTAGAATTCCACCCTGCCTATTAGTTAATTCATCCCTTAGTGTGAATATAGCCTTAATGAGATGAGATTGCATCGAAGAAATAGGCAGGCTTCATAAGTTCTGCCCAATCTTGTACCTAGCATTGATCCATTGAACCCAAATGAGGTCTTTTTTGAGATGAAGATCCCAAAGATTTTTGATCAATAAGGCTTTGTTCCAAGCCTTAAGCTGAAGAATTCTCAAACCACCTTCAAGATTGGGAAGACAAATCTGCTTCCAAGAAATCTTGGACCTCTTATTCCCAAGGGGACCATCACCCTAGAGGAAGTGAATACAAATCCTATTCATTTGATCAATGACTGACTTAGGAACTGGCAAGGCACTTAGCCAGAAACAATGTAACCCCTGCAAAACTGATTTTATAAGAACCACCTTGCCTGCGTATGAGAGATGGGGGCACTTCCAGAAGTTAACTGATTGCATAATCTTATTAAGGTAGGCAGAATAATGAGAGAATTGCAACTTATGACCAGCCACAGGGATTCCCAAGTATCTGAAAGGAAAGCTTCCAGGAGTGAAATCCGGGCAGGTGGAAGTACTTGCAGCATTATTCTCCAACCCTGCATTATAGAATTTAGATTTTGAAGCATTGATTTTGAGACCAGAATGATGCCCAAATTCAGCAAGTTTAAGCATCATTTTTCTTACAGACATCTCATCAACACGGCAGAATAACATGAGATCATCCGCAAAGCTTAAGTGTGTAAGCTTAAGAGAATGACATTTTGGATGAAAGTTGAAGTCAGGATCAAAATGCAGCAGATTCAATGATCTTGATAGGTATTCCATACAAAGAACAAACAGAAAGGGAGACAGAGGACATCCCTGTCTAAGTCCCCGCTTCCCCTTGATGAATCCAGCAAGTGAACCATTAATGGAGATGGAGTAAGAAGTAGTAGTAACACACTGCATTATCCAGTTGACAAAAACAGTTGGGAATTTAAGGGCCAACAGCATATCATGCAAAAAGTCCCAACTAATTGAATCAAAAGCTTTATGAATATCAATTTGCAATATGGTTCTGTGAGACGCATTAGATCTCCCATAATCCCTAACCAGCTCCTGCACAAGATAGACACTATGCAGCATTGAACGTCCTTTTAAGAACCCAGATTGAGAATGGTCCAAGAGCTCAGACAACACAGCTGATAACCTACCAGCGGGAATTTTGGAGATTATTTTATATATAACATTGCAACAGCTAATAGGCCTATAGTCCTGCACTTTAGTCACATTAGTTGTTTTTGGAATAAGAGCAATAATGAAGTGATTGAGCTGCTTGAGAAGCTTTCTGTTAATGAAGGAACTCATGGACTGCACTGAGCACCTCAGCACCAATAATGTTCCAAGCTTTGATGAAGAAGTGAGAAGAGTACCCATCTGGCCCAGGGGCCTTATCCTTTGGAATAGAAAAGAGGCTTTTTGAATATCACAGTCAAGAACTGGCTCAATAAGAGACAGAGAACTTTGTGCATATAACAAAGGACTAGAATAAATAATAGAAAGATCAATTGGAACCACCTGCTGAGAGGAGCCCAAGAGATTAGTATAAAAGTTGTTAAATTGATCCTTGACCTGGTCCAGAGAAGTAGATAAAGTCCCATCTGCAAGTTGAACTGTAGTGATACTCCGTCTAGCAGCATTCCTTTTGATCAAAGAGTGATAAAACTTTGAATTCCTATCACTAAGCTTGAGATATGAACCCTTTGCTAATTGTGCAAAAAACAATCTTTCAGCCTCCAAGAGTTTGAAAGCCTTATCTTTAAGATGCTTCAGTTGAGAGGAACAATCAAGAGAGCCCCCAGAAACACTCATTTGATCCTGGTACAAGTCCAGCTCCCTAACTGCTCCATCAACTCTTGTAGAAATATGTGAATAACCTTTCCTATTGAGCTCCTTCAAAGGCATCTTAAGCTTTTTCAGCTTCTTACATAATGAGTACATTGCAGTACAATGAACAGGTTTCATCCATGAGTTTGCCACAATTGAGGAAAACTGGTCATGCTCTGCCCACATATTGAAAAACTTAAAAGAATGTGCACAATTAACCTGAGGATGAAGATGAATAATAGCTGGAGAGTGGTCTGACAAACAACCAGAGTTCAAGAAAACAGATGATGCATTAGGAAAACGTTCCATAAAGCAAGCATTAATCATAATCCTATCCAGCCTTGATTTAATACTTCCATTGTCCTAAGTGAACTTGCAGTCCGAATATGAGAGTTCCAAAAGTCCACATGCCAAGAAACAATTTAGTTGATCTTGTAACTGATAAGTGGTAACCAGGCTACCGCCTATACGCTCATTTTCATTGAGAACGCAGTTAAAATCACCAAAAATTATCCAAGCAGAATTGGCTAACGAGGCATGACTGATCAAGTCATCCCAGAGAGGCCTCCTATCCATCACAAAATTGAAGCCATATACTGCAGTCATATAAAAAAACCTTGCAGAAACAAGGCACTTTAGTTGACAAAAAATGGTTTGTGCAGTAACGTTATGCACATTTAAGGAGACAAAAGAAGGATTCCATAAAATTAGAATCCTTTTCCCAGGGTGTAAGTCAAAATTATGAACATGATCCCAGGAACTAAATTTTAGAAGAAGCTGAGAAAGCATAGTGTTGTTGAGCTTAGTTTCTAATAAGACCAACAAGTTAACCTTATGTTTCTGTATAAAAGATACCAAACCTCTTTGTTTGGTGGGCTTATTACAGCCCCTAATATTCCAAAAGCTGATAATCATTGATGGAAGGGTGATCTAGACCCCCCAGCAGAAGCTTTAGAGTCCTTCTTCAATCTGTTAATCTCTTTTTTCTTGTTTGCCTTGAGATGCTTCTTATTCATCACCGTGACAAAGCCCTCCTTTTCAAGTTCTTTAAACTTGCGCACATGGAGCTGATCATATGCATCAGAGCCCAGTAAGGAATCCTGTAGCCAATCATTGGGCAAGGGGGATCAAATGCCGCCAAAAAAGAGGTGCTTCCAACCAAAGGAACTGACTCAGAAAGAGAACTCCGAGAATCAGAGGCAGATCCCATTGCATGCACATTTTGGTCCATCTTACATGATAAATCCATGATCTTGGGATCATCCATAATTGATGACAAAGGGTCATCAAAACGAACAACCTTTTCCCCCTCAGTGGCCATCAGTTGCCCAGAGCTAACACGCTTTCCATCCCTTCTCAATTCTTGACCAGTTGGAGGTTTTGGAAGATGAACATGTGATGAATGTCCCAACTGCCTACACTCATTACAATATAATGGGAGCTTTTCATATTCAACAGGCTGCTTGATGGTTTTCCCATTTGATAAATTCAAATCAATAGTTTTCCTCAAAGGTTGGCTAAGATCAACCTCCACAAGGGCCCTTGCATAACCCCAAACCTCTCTTTTGGTGGTTAATAGGTTAGCCATTAAAGACTTCCCTAACTGGTAGCAAATTTTTGAAAGATATTTTCTTTCCAATGTGATATTGGAAGGTTGGGCAATTTAACCCAAACTGGAACAGAGGACATTTCATATGGTCCAAAGTCAAAAAACAAGGGCATTTTTTTTAGAATGAGAATCCTTCCATAAACAAAAAATGGTCCGGAAGAAAGAACACTTTCCATTTCAGCTTGATTCTGAAACTTGAAAATAATCCAACCTGACGGATGGAACTCAATTTTGTGCTTGACCTTCCAGATTTTTGTCAAGGAGTAAACAGCTTGTTTCCCAGGGAATCTACCAGTAAAACATCCAATAAGACAGCATTGCAACTCTTCATCCAGCTCTAGGATGTCCACATCCAGTTTTACTACACCACATCAAGCTTCATTTTGTTCTTTAAGCTTCATACAACCAGCATCATTCCTGTTAGTGAGATAAAGGGAATTCCAAGTCTTCAACGGAGCAGAATTGTTCTTAATATCACCATTTCCATTGGCCTGTTTGCTACTATTTTGAGAACCAGTTAAATGCAAAACCCAGATGCAAGGAAGGAGATTCCAGCACATCTACATCCTTTGTCCTTTGGATATTATCCAACCCATGCTTCGATGTTTGGAGGTGACAAGAGCCCGGAGAGAGAGGAGAAAGCAACCTCACATTATTTTCTCTTTTCGGAACAGATTCCAAGACATCCGCAGCTGTCATGTCACCATCACCTCCAACCACCACCGACGAATTCAAATCTACCGTAGGAATATCAGATTCTGGCATCATCCTGCTAATCCCAGCACCCAAGTCAAAAACCTCATCTATAGAATCAGAAGGGGACTGAATCCCGTCTGCATGCAAAGCTTTCTGAGGTTCCTGAGCTGGCAGAACAACATGCAGAGAATGGATGCTGTGCTCCAACATCGAAACAACTTCATCCTCGTCACCATGAAAAGAAAAAGAATCACTAGGTGAATCTTCAACAGATTCCTCCGGCAAGACTTTCTTAGTTGCAGATCCAACCAAAACCACATCCTTGGAACCAAGCTTGTTCCGATGCCCTTTTCTTTTATTCAGTCCTTTGCTTCGTCCCATTTACAGAGAAACCAATCTTTTAGAAAGAAGAGATCGAACAGAGAGTGTAAGAATGAAATCACAAGACCAAGAAAATGCAGAAAGAAGACGAAAAAAGAAATGGCAACCCTTCATAGAGAGAAGAGAGAGAGTTTCTCTCTTCCACATTTCTTTTCGTCCACTATTTTACTTTTTGTTTCCCACTCTTTCAATTCTTTAACAAACTTTACGGGTCAATGATTACTATTGAAAATTTAACAATTAGTTATAGACCAAAAATAATAATAACAATGAGGAGAAAATTTTTGAACTTTAATGGACTGGAAGGACAAGCATATATATCTCCTGGCTCTGTAGTCTTCATATAAATAATATATATATGTTGCACGGACTTGTGCTACTAAGCGAGACCATAATATAAACATCAAATTGTTTTCTTTTAATATATATATATATATATATATATATATATATATATAACTTTTTGTTTATGTTATGATCATGGTTGGTGAAGCAAACACTGGTGCAGCTGTTCCCATCTGATCGTCATTCTATTGTTTTTCTTAGTCTAATAGATGTCTTAATTGGGTTACAAAAAGCTAGAAACGAAATTTGAAGTTAAAATCATAAACATAAACTTTTACTGCTGCAGTGATTGTAACGTACTACCACAACTAGGAATTTTCTAAAATTTAGCATGCTAATGGGAATCTTGTATTTTTTTCATATTAATATACATGCTTTCACTGTTTTTCTGTATATTTTAGTCATTATTTGTATTTTTTCCCTGTTCACGAGTCTTTTAACGCATAGAACTTAAGTTATGAAATTCTCAGTTATCATATTGTTTTTTGTTATGCTTCCAACCCAAATAAAAATAATAACATTTCCAGATGGTGGAAAGGCTTAGATGCTACTAAAAACTATCCGTTTGTAAGAGAAAGATTAGTGGAAAATTACTTTGTCGTCTTGGGTCTGTACTTCGAACCGCAATATGCTTTCGCAAGGGAAGTAATGATAAAAGTTATTCATACGTTTACCATGATTGATGACCTCTACGATTCGCATGGAACCCCTGATGAACTTGCTCTTCTTACAGATGCAATAGAAAGGTATATCTGATGCTTATCACTCTTCTTTTTTTTTTCCTCCACCAATCAAATTTGCCATGCTTGACTAAAGTCCTTCCATAGGTGGAATATGGACGCTGTAAATCAGCTACCACCTTACATGAGGCCCTGTTACCAATTTACTTTGGAATCTTATAAAGTAATGGATGAAGAGCTTGCAAAGCAAGGCAGGAGAGGGCAACTTGAACTTACAATAGCACAGGTACGACACTTTGGCAAACGAGAAATGTGTTGAGAGCCAAGAATATTTAATTTATTCAAGTTAAAATTCAATGTATATGTATGTTTCTTTTTTTTGTAGGAGTTTATATGGTCTTCAACGGCTTTATTTTTCTAATAGTAACTTGATGTGATGTCTATAATGGCTAGGTTGGTAATGACTAGTTATCTTCTCATCTCGGACATATGTATAGTTAAAAAGAACCTGAGCTACTATCTTTCTATATTACATGTATAAGACAAAGTATGGCAGCTTGGCTGCTGTGCTCAGTTTTGCAGCCTAATGTTCTGTTGTTACGGTGCCTTCACTTCGACACCTCAGCTCTTCATACATGTATCTTCTTAGCTTAGTCCATCGCCTCGGCCTTTCTTCACCTCGGCCACTTATAGTTCCATTCCCAGCTTAGCTGTTCACCTTGGTCTTTCTCTTCTTTACCTCGGCCACTTATAATCTTGTACCGAGCTGCTACGAAGATCAGCTCGGAAGTATACCTTCAGTGCAGTTTTACCTTGGCAGCTTATATTTTGTACTTCACCAGTACAACTGCTACTTTATTCAGCTCAGCACATCTCGGCTGAGCTCGGCTGAGCTTATATTTCTACATTCCTCCTCAAGCTTAGTTTTATGTATTTATACAATCAAGCTTGGACACGAAGTACTGAAATATACTCGTTGGAACTGGTTTTGTTAAGATATCAACGACTTGATCTTTAGTTGAAATATGTTACAGGATGATCTCTCTCTTAAATTTTTTCTCGGATAAAATGTTTATCCACTTAAGCATGCTTTAACTTGTCGTGCTAAACTGGATTCTCGTCCATGCTTATAGCAGATACACTATCACAAAATACCTTGACGGCTAATAGTGTTTTTAAGCTGATATTTTCAAATACTCTTCTGATCTACATGTCTTCGCATATGCCTAATATAAGAGCCCTTAATTCTGTCTCTGCGCTGCTCCTCGATACAACTGATTACTTCTTGCTTTGCCAAGTAATCAGATTACTCCATAAAGAAGTTTTATATCAAGTTGTTGATCTCATATCAACCTTGGATCCAACCCAATCAGCATATGTGAATACTTTAAAACTTCAGTCGGTAAGCCTTTTAAAACATAAAGCTTGTCTTTGTGCATTTTTAAGGTACATGAGGATTCTCAAGGCGACTTGAAGATGTTCATTAGTAGGATCATGCATAAATTAAAAAACAAAACTCATAGCATAACAAATGTCGGACATAGTGTGTAATAAATAGATCAATTTACCAATTGGTCTTTGATAACTAAGTTTATCAGTGGGTGTAGTATCTCACTTATGTCTAGGTTCTACAGGGATGTTTACTGGTTTGCATCCGAGCATCTCATTTTCTCTTAAAAGATCCAATATGTATTTCATTTATGATATATACATCCTATCTTTGTTTCTAGGTATTTCCATTCTTAAGAAATATCTTAGTTTCCTATTTCATTTCAAACTGCTTTGATAACTGCACCTTAATATTCTTTATCTCAAGGTTATTATTTTCTGTTTTTATTATATCGTCTATGAAAATTATTAGAATAGTTATCTCTCCCTTGGGTGATATCTTGGTGAATAGTATATGATCACCATGACTTTGAATAAACTTATGGTCTTTAATAGTCTTAATGAATGTTTTAAACCAAGCTCTTGGTGATTGCTTTAGTCCATACAATGATTTCTACAACCTATGGACCTTATTATGATTTGTTTTGTTGCTAAATTCTGGTGGAGGGAATCTCAGTTAGTAGCCAAAAGTTTGGTCCATTGCTCAATTAACAGTTAAACGTTAACTGTTAATGAAACTCACTTAACAGCGAGTCTTTTGAGAAATGGCTCACTTACATCCAGTGAACCTCTTGGTCACCGTTGACTTAGCCAAAATGACTTTTGACTGCACTGACAAATAATGTGGCGACCTCTTTTATATAAAAATAATTAAAATTAAAAATTGAAATTACTTAAATAAATATTAAAAAGGTAATAAAAATCTAAAAATGAATAAAAAATATAAGATAAAAAACTCCTCCCTCCCCCACCCCACCCCACCGAGCTCACACGACCCAACCCCCTCACTCAGTCTTCCTGTGTAACATCCGACCAGCCTAACCAAATCATGGCAGCCTCCATATTCTAGCTTCATTTCATCTCAGATGGAATTGATATGCTGGAAGTAGATGGGTAAACAAAAATGCAAGAGAGATTACCGATCCATGGAAAAGGAAGGTCCTAACCTTCCGGCGCCAACTTCCTCTCTCCTCCGTCCGCCTCCGGAGATTTCTTCCACACTTCTCCACTCTACGAACACTTCAACTTCTTCTTCGTCTACAAGCACCAGGACGTCGTCTTCCTCCTCTACTCCTCCCACTTTTCTCCACCATATTCAGGGTGCCTTCAAACGCCACCGCCCTTTAGGTACCCTGATTTTTTGAGATGAAGTGGAGGGTAATATTGATTTTTTACTAATTCATATAGGATAAAATAATAATAACATTTTTTTGAGAAATAAATTTTTTTTAAAAAAAAGAAAAAATTAATTTTCTTTTTTAAAAAATCACTAAATGTCCAAAACTCACCACGTCAGCGCCATGTCAGCAATTACCTATTGTAGTAGGTTGTTTCCCGATTTCTGGCTGTAAGTGAGCCATTTCTCAAAAAGACAAGTTGTTAAGTGAGTTTCATCAACGTTTAACTGTTAGTTGAGTAATGGGCCAAACTTTTGGCTATCAAGTGAGATTCCCTCAATTCTGGTGGCATGCATATATAAACTTCTTCTAATAAATCTCCATTTATGAATGCATTTTTAACGTCCAACTGATATAACTCTCAATCAATACATAAGTTTGGCAAAAAAAATAATCTTACTGGTGTTAAGTTTGGCAACCGGGGCATATATTTCTAAATAATCAATACATGAAATTGGGTAAATCCATTTGCTATTAAACTAGCTTGGTATTTAGTAACTGTTCCATCATTGTTGTATTTAAATATACAAATCCATCTACATCCAACAGGTTTCATAGTTGCAGACATGGGTATTATATCTTAAGTTTGATTTTTCTCTACGGCATTCATTTCTTCATATATTGTCTTCTTCTATTCAAGTCGGCTTAAGGCTTCTTGTTTCTTTTTAGGTATTACTTTGTTATCAAGTGAACATATAAATGTTTTAGAGTTAGGATTCAACTTATTATATAACACGAAGTCTTCTTTAGGATACTTAGTATATACAGGGTTTTTAGTGCATTCTCATGTAGCTTATCTTAATGCTATTGGTTTATCATCAGTTTGAAGTTCAGTTTCATATTCGGCTTGAGTTTTCTCTAATGAATTCACTTTCTCTAATGTGGGTTGTGGGTTTCTATTAGTGTATTCATGTGTACCATGTGGTCTATTATGTTCTATTGTTTCATGTCCACCGTCAGAGTTCATAGGGTTGTTGGTTCCATTAATTCTGAACTGAGAATTCGATGCATCGAGCTGCTGTACTGAGCCACTAAGTTGCGGTGCCGAGCTAAGGTTTCTCGACAATGTATATTATATTCCAAAAACACAGTGCGCGTTAGTCCTCTGTTCTAGCAGAAGGACTGTAAAAGGCATGTTGTTCGTCAAATGTAACGCCAACTGTGACAAACATCTTCCTATTACTTAGGCAATAACACTTATAATCCTTTTGCGATCCAGAGTATCCTAAAAATACACTCTTAACTAATATTAGATCTACTATTTCTCTTAGGCTGAGCTAAATGTGTACATAAATTGTACACCCGAACAACTTAAATGGTAACTCTGAATGCATGTTTGTATATGAAAAATAGTTGAGAAGCATTTCTCTTGGAATTTTAAATGAAAGAATTCTATATGTCATTCTATTTATTAAGTAAGTAGCTGTTAGTAAGGCTTCTCTCCAATAGTATTTAGGTACGGTCATTGTAAACATAATAGTTCTAGTTACTTCATGCAAGTGTCTATTCTTCTCTCAATGACACCATTATGTTGTGGAGTATAAGTACAAGAGGTCTGATGGTATGTACCATTTTCATGCATAAATTTTTGAACTCTACTGTCCAAGTATTCTGCCTTATTGTTTGACCTTAATGTTTTAATATTGCAGCCGAACTGATTTTTAATAAGTGTAAAGTACCCCATAAATATTTATCCTACTTCAATTTTACTCTTGAGTATGAAGATCCATGTCACCCTTGTATGATCATCTGCAAATGTTATAAATCATCTTGCTCCATTGATATTAGTTGTCCTAGACGGACCCTAAATATCAGAATGAACAAGATTAAAAGCTGCAGATGACTTATACATTTTAATAGGGTAACTTTGTTTTGTGTTCTTGCATTAAACGTTTAAGGTATACAAAATTTAGATGATCCAATCTGTAGTGTCATAACAAGATATTAGTTATACAAGATTACTCATTGAGGCCCTCTTTTCATATTCTAGTAAGAACAGACCTGCTACATTCTTAACACTGTCAATCATCCACTTCATTTTGTTTTCCTGAAAACAATAATCTGAGGATGAGAATCAGGATATACAATTATTGTTCCTAGTTAGTTTAACTACTGATAATATCTTGTAAGCAAGGGACATGCAGGACATCTTTTAACAAGTTCTTATGTCATTTATCATAGCAGAGCCAATTCCAAGAACCACTAAAGAAGTACCATTTACTCTTTTTACCTTCTTAGAAATTAAAAATATGGAGTATGAGTATAGAAGGTTAATATTACTTGTTATATGGTAAATAGCCCCTTAATCTACAGTTCATGAACTATTTGTATATGGCTGAACATGACCTGCCATTGTCGATTTAATAGATTCAATTCGGCTCCGTTGTTTGCTCAGCAATCCGATCGGTGCTGTAATCTGATCTTTTGTAGGAATGTTATCCGTTTCAGCTATCTGAGTTGTGCTGAGCTGTGATATGCCTTGATGAGCTGCACTGAGTTGCTGACCAGATGTGTAACACTCTGTCTGGCAGAGAAAGGTTTTGAATGTGGTCTCCAAGAAGCATTATTTGGCTTTTATAGTGGTTTACCTTCTCGTGCAAGTTTTTATTGAAGTCTCCAACAGTCATCAATTATATGACCTTTTTCTTGCAGTATTTGCAAAGTTTACTCCCTTCAGAATTGTAATGTCGTTTAAAATCCAAGCCTGAAGCTTTTTTTGTTTGCTCGCTAAGTAACTAGAGGTTTATGTATCTGAGCTTGCTCCCATTATGACCTTCTTGCGATTTTCTTCATGTTTGATCTCAGCAAAGGTAGCCTTCAAACTCAGAAACGTTTTAGATCTAAGAATCCTACTTCATGCACTATCAAATTCTGGATTTAATCTAGTAAGAAATCAAAATTCCTATTTTTGCTCAGTAATTTCTCTATATAGACTACAATCAGCGATACAAGACCATTGATGTATTTCAAAAATATCTATTTGTTGGCATGCCTTGGTCAACAAAGTATAGTATTTGTGTACCATAAGATTACCTTGTTTAAACTCATGAAGATGAACTTCAATTTCGTATAATTCAGATATGTTATCTTGTTTAGAATACATCTCTTTTACTGTAGCCCAAATTTTAGCAACTGTGTTATACATCACGAAATCATCTGTATCAGCCATGACATTCTCATTCTATTTTCAGACTTCCACATTCGGTAATTTGCATCCGTTTCTACAAGAACAATAACTGTTTCATATACATAATCTTTCTTGCCTTTACTCGTCATGAACATTTTCACCCCTCGACACAATAAGAGGTAGTCATCTCCATTTAATTTGTGACTTGTAATGACAATTGAAGAGTCACCAGGTATTTGTAGACCACGGGATATTCTTGATATTTGACCAAAAACGGAGGTGATCTCTGTATATTCGGCTGGGCTGGAAGAGGTGGCCATTGTTGAAATAATTTAGGTAGAAAAAAGGGTGTAGAAGGTAGTTTAGAGGTTGATGAAAGACTAAGTATAGCTCTGGTACCAAGTCGAGATTGAAGAATATAAAATTCATTCAAGTTAAAATTCAATGTACACGGGTGTTTCTCTTTTATTAGGAGTTTACATGGTCTCCAACGGCTATATTTTCCTAACAATAACTTGATGTGATGTCTATGACGATTAGGTTGGTAACGACGAGTTACCTCCTCAGCTCGGACATATGTACGGTTAAAAAGAATCTGAGCTATAGTATATTTATGTTACATGTATAAGACCCAGTATGGCAATTCGGTTGCTGTGCTCAGCTTTGTTGCCTAATATTTTGTTGTTACAGTGCCTTTACCTCGTCACCTCACCTCTTCGTACCTGTATATACTTAGCTTATTTCTTCACTTCGGCCCTTCTTCATCTCGGCAACTTATAGTTCAATTCCCAGCTTAGCTCTTCTCCTCAACCCTTCTCTTTTTTACCTTGGCCACTTATAGTTCTGTACCAAGTTGTTACCAAGATCAGCTCGGCAGTATACCTTCAGTGCGGCTTTACCTCAGCATCTTATATTTTTACACTTCACCAGTATGGCTGCTACTATGTTCAGCTCAGCACAGCTCGACTGAGCTTATATGTCTACATAATGCTACTTAGCCACTCTATCTAAAAGACTTCTACAAGAATATACACTTTTATTGTGTATCACTGTAGTACAACCACAGTTGAACCATCAACATGCACATATGTCTTTGTTTCATCACCTCGACGTGACATGACCATCACACTTACAAAATAAGTATTTCCATCAGTTTCATTGCCTTGATTTTTTTAAGATATCAAAAATTTTGTACACTTCATTGAATTAGTTTCAAACGTAATTGTCTCTGGTTGACTCTGTGAAATACATTTTTCCACTTAGAAAACAATCGATATGTTGAATAATACCATAATTGTGCATATACCTTGTATAACCGATTGTAATCATGGATAAATGCTAGGATCATACCATAAATACTAGGATCATTAGGTTACCTTGTATAAAGAATATGATAGAGGGAAATCAGCAATCATCATTAGTATAGATTTATATTCCATAATTATAGGCAAAATTGTAAGCATAAATATGAAGGGAGATTGTGATGTGAATAACAAGAAAAAATATTTTTCCAATTGTGCTTGTTCTCGATTTAACATGGTATCAGAGCCAGCACAATCCTTAGGGGTGTGAGATTATTTTTTTTGGGCATAGGCTCAGAACGAAGCTCATCATCGCCAATAATTATATTCCGGCCAGATATTCAGGCCAACCTACCATACTTAGCCAATACCGGCCAAGACTCCAATCGGTTGCTGCTGATCACGCAGCCGTCCAGATTGTAGCCTACCAACGGACTCAGACAAGAATTCTATCCTCATCGTCTTATCCCACTGAAGATTCCATCTTCCTGCACAAATAAACCACCATGTCAGACATACCTGAACCATCCGAACCACCAAAAACCGAATACGTACCAAACCCTGGGGATCTGGCTGTTCAAGTTGCACAGATACTCAGGGATAGCCTCAGTTCACCATCACCGGCCAATATCCCATTACCAGAAAACCTTAACATTGCAGTTAAATTGACAGGAAGTAATTATGCTCTATGGTCTCGTGTTATTTATCGAGCCATTCTCGGAAGAGGGAGGAGTTCCCATCTTACAGGGGTATCTCCTCCCCCAGTACCCACAGATCCGAAATATACCAGGTGGGAACAGGACGATAATTCTATTTTCACCTGGATACTGCAGAATGTTGATCCGAGTATGATCAACAATGTATCAAGGTACCCTACTGCAAAAGCCTTATGGGACGGACTAGCACTGACTTACGGTTCCGGTGGAGACTCTCTGCAAGTTTTTGACTTGCACAGAAAAGCTAACAGCGTTAGACAGGGAGAACAGTCACTGGAGGCAGTCTGGAACCACCTCCAGGATTTGTGGGTCGCCATTGGAGGCAGTCTGGAACCACCTCCAGGATTTGTGGGTCGCCATTGGAGGCAGTCTGGAACCACCTCCAGGATTTGTGGGTCGCCATTGATACCCTAGATACCAACCCCATGAGATGCTCCGAGGATATAAGCCAATACAACCAAAAAAATACAAGAACTGCGACTCTACCAGTTCTTGACTGCCATCGCTGATAAGTATGAAACAGAAAAAAAGGACCTACTCAAACGGTCACCATTACCAAGCGTGGAGGCAGCCTTTTTCGAAATAAAACGCGCTGAGACAAGATCTGGGATTACCAGACATAACCCCTCAGAGATAATCTCTTCACAGGGGATTGGTCAGGGACTCACCGTCAAAAGCAGCCAGGGGCGGGGCCGTGGCCGCGGTTCTGGCGGAGACAGAGGGTCACAAATGCAGCGGCAGACTGGGAAAATAGATAAGAGTCATCTCACCTGCGAGCATTGCGGCAAGAAGGGACATGCAAAGGAGAGTTGTTTCCAGATCTTGGGATATCCTGAGTGGTGGGAAGGCAAAAGACCCACCACTGGAGGGGGAAGAGCTGCAGCCGTCAAAGGAGGAACAGAGAGCGGCATCCACAACCCAGAAAACAGTAGCCAGCCAGCAGCTCCAACGAAACCATCAGATGACGGCGAAGGAGGTAACTGGGGGTTGGGTTGCAACCCTAACCCCCAAACGTCTTTAATACCGAGTTTTACTACTGAGCCCCCTTCCCGAATTAACTTTCAGTCCCTGCACACCTTACAAACTGTTTCTGTGGTCCAGGAAAATTTAGTTTCTCCAGATCCAGTCCCTCAAGGCTTTGCCCACGAAAAAATGACCCCTGCACTTCCGAATATTACCACACCGGCCCCCAATTTAGTTAACTGTCCAAAACCTGAACCCAAAAGTTTCCTAAAATCCGAAACTGACGCAAAACAAAACAGTCCGTAATTAACCCATACTACATCCTACCATACCAAAACGAAAACGCCTGACCCCTGCTGGATACTTGATTGCGGTACAACCAACACAATGACCTTCGACCCACGTGACTTTAACCATTACTCAGCCCCACACAAAACCCATGTTGAGACTGCAAACGGCGCAACCATTCCTGTCCGTGGAGGGGGTTCTATTTCAATTACACCAGAACTCACATTAGAACACTGCTTATTTGTCCCATCCCTGTCTTCCAAACTACTTTCTATTAGTCAGCTTACTAAACAATTGGACTGTGTTGTTCTTATGTATCCCTCGTTTTGCGTGCTGCAGGACATTCATACTCGGGAGATCATTGGACGTGGTACTGAACGAGGTGGTCTCTATTATGTAGATGCGGTGGTGCAACAGGGTAAGTCTAATCTTGCCACCGGGACGGTATCTCGCCAGCAGTGGTTATGGCATCGTCGGTTGGGTCATCCATCATTCGGTTATCTTCAGAAACTTTTCCCTAGCTTGTTTCCTAATAATTTTAAACATTTGTCGTGTGATATTTGCCTCCGGGCTAAACAACCTCGAGCGACTTATTGCTCAAATAATACTCGTGCGGGTCATGTTTTTTCCATTATACACTCAGATGTGTGGGGACATTCCCCACACCCTACTTCTTTGGGCTTTCGCTATTTTGTTATTTTCATTGATGATTATTCTCGAATGACATGGCTATACATCCTTAAACATAAATCTGATGTCACAAATAAGTTTGTTGAGTTTTATCATATGGTCAAAACACAGTACAAATCGACCATCCAAATACTTCGATCTGATAATGGTGGGGAATACTACGATGGGGCACTAAAACAGTTTTTTCAGGACAATGGCATTATTCACCAAACATCTTGTCCAGATACCCCAGAACAAAATGGCGTTGCCGAACGAAAAAATCGCACCATCCTTGAAATCACCCGTGCTATCATGCTAGAGTCTTTAATTCCTCGAGGTTTTTGGCCGGAGGCGGTATCCACAGCAACATACCTGAGTAACAGACTACCTACCTCCATCCTCCACTATAAAACTCCCCTAGAAGTATTGTCCTCCCAAGTCACGATCCCGTCCATCTTAACCTTACCTCCTAAAGTATTTGGATGCACAGTCTTTATCCATGTTCCCTAATCCCATCGAAATAAACTAGACCCCTGTGCCGAGAAATGTGTCTTTGTGGGTTATGCATCCACCCAAAAGGGATACAGGTGCTATAACCCTCGCACTCACCGTATCCATACTACCATGAACTGTGTATTTATTGAGACAGAATTCTTCTATGCCACCCAATCTCGGTCTCAGGGGGAGATACCTATTGATGATGACTCCCTCGATTGGTTGTCTATTCCACACTGGTCAGCGACTGGACCAACACGGCAAGTAGATGGCTCCGACTGCGCTGTAGCTCCCTATGATAATTCAACCATCAATTCAGTACCCGACCATGATTCTCCTCAGGTGAATGCACCACAACAGGTAAAAAAAGGTATACATAATTCAGACTGTTCCATTTCTAGTGAGCATACTAATAGTATACTATCATATGAAAACATCTCTGCAGTACCTAATGCCTTGACTAATATTGACTCAACAGACCCAGAACAACTTGAACTACCTGAACTGGACCATACTAACAATTTGGAAGGTGTGCAGGGGCGCATATTACACCTCGGAAGAACAGAGGGGTACCTCCTGAGCGATACTCCCCTACGAAGGTCGCTCAAGCATCCAAGTACCCTATACCTACGCAGAGGAGAAACTTGAGTAATACAGCAAGGAGTTTTCTAACCACAGTATACTCAGCAAAGATTCCACGAACTGTGGAGGAAGCATACAACAAAAAGGAATGGCGGGATGCAATGATGGCCGAAATGAGTGCACTCAAGAAAAATGACACGTGGGAACGGTGTGCGCTTCCATCAGGAAAAAGGCCAGTAGGGTGTAAGTGGGTATTTACGATAAAATATAAAGCAGATGGTAGCATTGAACGTCACAAAGAAAGACTTGTAGCAAAAGGGTTTACATAGACCTACGGGGTGGATTATTCTGAGACTTTCTCACCAGTGGCAAGAATAGACACTATCAGAATATTATTTTCCATTGCTGCAACAAGAAACTGGCCGCTATTGCAGTTTGATGTCAAGAACGCATTCCTACACGGTGATCTGAAGGAGGAGGTTTACATGGAGCCACCACCAGGTTTTTCTGATACATTCGCACCTGGACAAGTGTGCAGGTTGAGAAAGGCGTTATATGGACTCAAACAGTCTCCCCAAGCATGGTTCGGGAGATTTACGACTGCAATGAAGAAAGACGGATATCAACAGAGCAACGTTGATCACACGCTATTCATTAAATCACAGAGAAGTTGTGTTACTTGTCTTATTATTTATGTTGATGATATGATTATTACTGGGAATGACACTAATGAAATCTCTCGTCTCAGGAAACATTTGTTCGCTCAATTTGAGATGAAGGATCTTGGTGCTCTCAAGTACTTCCTAGGAATTGAGGTGCTACGTTCACAAGCCGGTATCTACATCTGCCAAAGGAAGTATATTTTGGACCTACTAGCCGAAGTCGGAATGCTCGACGCAAAGCCTGCAGATACCCCGATGATTCAAAATCACAAGCTGGATTTTTTGCAAGATGCTCAACCTGCAAACCGAGAAGAGTATCAACGTTTGGTAGGAAAGCTGATATACTTGTCTCATACACGGCCCGACATTGCTTACGCAGTTGGAGTAGTAAGTCAATTCATGCACAATCCACAAAAACACCATTTTGATGCGGTAGTCAGGATAGTCCGATATCTGAAGGGGACCGCAGGAGTTGGGCTTATCTTTCGGAATAATGGACATCTCAATATGGAGGCTTTCACCGATGCTGACTGGGCAGGTAGTCAGACAGATAGGCGATCTACTTCCGGTTATGTCACCTTGGTAGGAGGAAATATTATCACTTGGAAGAGCAAGAAACAGAAGGTGGTGGCACTATCGAATGCTGAGGCAGAATTTCGAGGGATAGTGAAAGGCATTACAGAGGTCCTATGGATTCGCAAGCTACTAGGAGAACTTGGTATTGAGGTAACCGGGCCAACTAGCCTGAAATGTGACAACAAAACATCTATCAGTATTTCTGAAAACCCGGTACAACACGATCGTACCAAACATGTTGAGATAGATCGACATTTTATTAGAGAAAAGCTGGATAAAGGAATCATAACACTGCCGCATGTGCGCTCTGAAGACCAACTCGCAGATATTCTCACCAAGGCGGTGAATGGCCGAGTCTTTAGGAACATACTTTCCAAGCTGAACGTTGTCGACCCCACCGTCCAACTTGAGGGGGAGTGTTGAATAATACCATAATTGTGCATATACCTTGTATAACCGATTGTAATCATGGATAAATGCTAGGATCATACCATAAATACTAGGATCATTAGGTTACCTTGTATAACGAATATGATAGAGGGAAATCAGCAATCATCATTAGTATAGATTTATATTCTATAATTATAGGCAAAATTGTAAGCATAAATATGAAGGGAGATTGTGATGTGAATAACAAGAAAAAATATTTTTCCAATTGTGCTTGTTCTCGATTTAACACGATAGACGCATGTATTCTCGTTGTTCTATATGGTTTCTGGAACAGAGATAATGGATGTGAACTTACACTCATTTCAGGTGAGAAAGTACGTAAAATATGCTTACAAAGCCGCTTGTGAGCATCATGTTGGCTCTTTACCGACATTTGAGGAGTACATTGCAAATGTAGACCTTTCCAGTGGAATCGGTTTTATGGTGACAAATTCTTATATGGGCATGGGAGATTTGGTGACGCGGGAAGTGCTCGATTGGATAATGAGCCGACCATTAGCCATTCAAGCTGCTTCAACAATTGACAGACTCACAGATGACATATGTGATCATGAGGTATGACCTATGATCACGTAATCTCTTTACCTTTATCAAGCCATTGATATCTCAACCATGGGACAATGTTAAAGATACAGATGAAGATAAGAAAAAGAAGCAGTCGGTGATATAATCGGATGACATTGGCTGGCGCTTAGTCTTGGCACGCATGGCATGGTTGTGTGCATGGCACACTTAGTCTTGGCAGGCATGGCACGGTTGGCGTACATGGCACGCTTAGTCTTGGCACGCATGGCACGGTTGGCGTACATGGCATGCTTAGTCTTGGCACGCATGGCACGGTTGGCGTACATGGCACGCTTAGTCTTGGCACGCATGGCAAGGTTGGCATGGTGGCACGCTTGGTGCGTATAAGGATTGGCACGGGTGACGTTCGGTGACTTGCCTAAGAATTCTGCAGTAGAAGCTACTGCTTCAACATTAAACTGACTTACTTCTCACGTGTTAATTTTAGTTTCTAGATAGTTCCTTAGATTAGTATAAATACAAGTAATGATTGTACTACTAAGGGGTTGAGAATAATAAAAATTTCTGATTCATTCTTCTTCTTCCTCAAGTTGAGGACATCAACTTTGGCGCCAGAGCATTCTTTACTCGTCATTCGATTTCTTCTTTCACAATTGTTCTTAGTTCGTTATACATTGATCAATTTGATCGTTAGTTTTGAATTTCACACAGATTTTGACATGGTATCGGAGCCATGACAATTCGTTGTTAGTTCCTTGAACGCACTTGATCAAACTCTACATCACATCCGTGTTTCCTTTCGTAAATCACTTTGACTGTAGTATAAACATGGCGAATGCAAGTGCTGCTTCATCTAGCTCACGAATTAATCATGTGAACAATGAGAATCTGGCAAGTAGCCCGTACTACTTGCATCCGAATGACAGTCCAGCAATCGTTCTGGTTCAACCTCCTCTCAATCCGCATAATTTCCACTCATGGAGCAGAACATTTCAAATGGCGTTGTTAATGAAGAACAAGACCTGTTTCATCGATGGATCCATACCTAAACCTGCACAAAATGATCCTCAATTTCAGCTGGAGGCAGGTAAACACCATGATCCAGTCCTGGATCATGAACTGCGTCTCTCCTTCAATTGCGCAAAGTATAATGTGGTACGATAGTGCTCAGGATGTATGGAATGATCTAGCTATGAGGTATGGAAGTGGTGATCCATTCAGATTATCTGATTTACTATGTGAATTTTATGCTGTGAAGCAGGAAAGTCTTAGCGTAAATGATTATTTTACGAAACTGAAAGTGCTATGGGAAGAACTAGCTTCTCTAAGATCCATACCAAAATGTGACTGCCTTCGATGTGTGTGTGAGATAACTAAGAAGGTGAATGAATTCATTGAAAGTGACTACGTCATAAAGTTTGTTAAAGGACTGAATGAGGAATTTGATCCGGTAAGATCACAAGTGTTTGTGATGACTCCTTTACCAGATATTAAGACTGTTTTTGCAATGGCATTAAAGTTTGAAAGGAAAATCTCTAATAATGTTGTGTCAACTGGCTTTAGCAATGCACCTACTGCGTTGGCTGCGAATTGTGATGATCAGGAAGGCTTTGTAGCGAATGCATATAAGAAGCAAGGGCAATCATATATAAGAGGAAATGGAAGATTTTATCAAGAAGGAAATAAGCGCTTGCAATGTAATCATTGTGGTATGATTGGACATACGAGTGACAGATGCTACAGAAAGCACGGATTCCCCCCCGGATTCAAGTTTAAAAGTCAAGTGAATGCTGCTGAAACAATTGAAGAGAGATCTCCGAACTGTGATGTTGAATTGCCTGCGTCTGTTTTGTTTTCGCAATCTACACAATCTCTTACTCAAAAACAATTTACTAAACTCCTGAAATTGTTGGATGTTGATGATGTTGTTTTAGGAAGCGATGGAAATAAGGAGGTACAAGGAGCTGTCATGACGGCACAGACTGGTATGTTCACAGGCAAGCAATCTGTAGGCACTGGTTGTGTGTGGATCTTGGATTCAGGAGCCACTGATCACATTTCATGTTCCTTGTCGCTATTTCAGTCTTATAATCCCATTGATCATGTCTCTATTAAGCTTTCTAACAATGTCACAGTTGAATCCACTCATAAAGGAATCGTTGTTCTGCATAGTGGTCTGGTCTTGAAGGATGTTTTATACGTTCCTTCGTTTTCTTTCAACCTTGTCTCTCTCAGCAAGCTTACTGACTTTCCACATCTGCTTGTTTCATTTCATGATTCTGGTTGTTTGATTCAGGATCAGTTGTCCAGGAGGATGATTGGTTCAGCTAGGAAGCATCATGGGCTTTATTACATATATGATTCCAGTGTAGCTCTGCAATGTGAAGTGTCCAGTACATGTCCTTTGCCTTTTGCTTTGTCTTCTGCTAGTCTTGAGTCTGATGCATATATGTGGCATGCCAGACTTGGGCATGCCTCATCTACTAGAATACAAGAGTTGCATAGGCTGCATCCAGACATACCTTCTTTTGATCAGAATAATGTTTGTACAGTGTGTCCCTTAGCGAAATTGAAGAGGTCACCATTTCCCACTTCTGTTACAGCCTCTAAGCTTCCTTTTGATGTTGTTCATGTTGATGTTTGGGGCCCTTATAAGCACCCTACAATGTACAGTCAAAAATATTTTCTGACTATAGTTGATGACTGTTCAAGGTATACTTGGATATATCTTCTCAAAGCGAAGTCTGAGGTTAGGCAAGTTTTGCAGAGCTTCTTTCATTATGTGTTTACTCAATTTAACGTTCATATCAAGATTGTTAGGAGTGATAATGGACTTGAATTCAAAATGTCTGAGTTTTATATGCAATATGGGGTAGTTCATCAGACAACCTGTAACTATACTCCCCAACAGAATGGGGTGGTTGAAAGAAAGCACCAACACCTTTTGGTTGTGGGCTAGAGCACTTAGGTTTCATGCCTCATTGCCTATTGAGTATTGGGGATTCTGTCTTCAGCATGCCACTTATTTAATAAATTTGATGCCATCACCCGTACTTCAAAGTAAGACTCCTTATGAGATTTTACATCAGAATCAGCCCGTTTATATTCATCTCAGAGTATTTGGGTGTTTAGCGTTTGCTTGTGACAACACCCCTCATAAGGCAAAATTTGAGCCCAGATCCATGCCTTGTGTTTTTCTTGGTTTTCCTATGAATACAAAGGGGTATATCCTTCAAAAACTGGAAGACAAATCTGTCATTGTGTCTAGAGACGTTCTATTTTATGAAAGTTCATTTCCATTCTCCAATGGATCTTCTTTGCCAGCGGCATCAGTCCCAGTTCCTCATGCTGTGGCTGACGTTCCTCTGAATTCTTGTCCATCTCCTACTCAAGTACATCCTTTACATGAGTTGCCAGCTTCTCTTGATACTCTTCATTCGACTGATACTGTGTCTCCTTCAGAGTCACCATTGCCTTCAGTGTCATCTTCTCCTACTTCGTCCTCCAAGGCCTCAGGATTCCTTCCAAATGATCAGATGCCTGTAGCTCAGTTGGAAGTTCATTTGCCTCCAATGTCAGGTTCTGATCACAGACGTGCTAGACCAAGGCATGCCCCGTCCTATTTACAGGATTACTATTGCAATCTTAGTCACTCTTCTGACACTTTTGAATCTTCTGGCTATGTGCCATATCCTATACAAGCATATCACTCTCTTGAAGCTTTGGCTCCTGAATACAGATCCTACATCCTAAGCATCAGTGCTGAACAAGAACCTATGACATATAAGCAGGCTGCTGCATCAGCAACCTGGCAGCAAGCTATGCAGCTTGAGTTGGCAGCCTTAGAGGCCACACATACCTGGGACATTGTTCCCTTGCCACTGGGTAAGCAGCCTATTGGCTGTAAGTAGGTTTACAAGGTCAAACGCAAGGCAGATGGCTCCATTGAGAGATATAAAGCCAGGCTTGTGGCTAAGGGGTACACTCAGCAACCAGGTATAGATTATGTTGATACCTTTTCCCCTGTGGCCAAAATGACTTCTGTGCGTCTACTTTTGGCTTTGGCATCTGTGAATCATTGGCATATGCATCAATTAGATATCAATAATGCCTTTCTTCATGGTGATCTATATCAGGAGATTTATATGGAGTTGCCTCAAGGTATCCAGTCATCCATCCCTAATGCTGTTTGCAGGCTTCAGAAATCTCTTTATGGACTTAAACAAGCCAGTAGACAATGGAATGAAAAGCTTACTTTGTACTTGCTGTCTCAGGGTTATAAACAGTCTAAAAATGATTACACCTTGTTCACTAAAAGAGCTTCAGATTCTTTCATAGCTTTGCTCATTTATGTTGATGACATTATTGTAGCTAGTGATTCATTATCTCATATTCAACATCTGAAAGAGCATTTGCATTCTACATTTCAAATCAAAGATTTAGGTGTTCTTAGATATTTTCTGGGGCTTGAAGTGGCAAGGTCTCAGGGGGGTTTATGATTTGTCAAAGAAAATATGCACTGGAATTGTTAGAAGAGACAGGTTTTTTGGCAGCTAAACCTGTTTTGACACCTATGGAGCAGAATCTAAAACTGGAACATAATGATTCACCTTTATTTTCAGATGTGTCTTGTTACAGGAGGATTATTGGCAAGTTATTGTATCTCACTATTACAAGGCCTGATATTTCATATGATGTCCAACAATTAAGCCAGTTTTTAGATTGTCCCACAGAAATGCATATGAAGGCTGTTCATAGGTTGCTTAGGTATCTGAAGGGTAGTCCTGGTCAAGGACTGTTGTTTCCTAGCACAGGTTCGAAATTGCTTAAGGCTTATTCAGATTCAGACTGGGGTGGGTGTACTGAAACCAGGAGATCTGTTACAGGGTATTGTATGTTCTTTGGTGATGCTCTGGTGTCTTGGAAGGCAAAGAAACAGACTACAGTGTCAAGATCCTCTTCAGAGGCTGAGTACAGGTCACTTGCTGCAGCTACTTGTGAAGTACAGTGGTTGCTATATCTGTTAAAGGACCTGGGGGTAGAACAGAAAGAACCTGTGGAGCTGTTTTGTGACAATAAGAGTGCCATATATATAGTAGAAAATCCTGTGTTTCATGAAAGAACAAAACATATAGAAGTGGACTGTCATGTAGTTAGAGACAAGTTTCAAGAAGGGGTGATTAAGCCAATGCCAGTCAAGACTGAGTTTCAGGTGGCTGATTTGTTTACTAAGCCATTGAGTTCACAGAGACTGCAATTTTTGACTTCGGCTTTAGGGGTTTGCAACATTTACAAGAAGTCAGAATTGAGGGGGGGTGTTTAAGATACAAATGAAGATAAGAAGAAGAAGCAGTCGGTGATATAATCGGATGACATTGGCTGGCGCTTAGTCTTGGCACGCATGGCATGGTTGTGTGCATGGCACGCTTAGTCTTGGCACGCATGGCACGGTTGGCGTACATGGCACGCTTAGTCTTGGCACGCATGGCACGGTTGGCGTACATGGCACGCTTAGTCTTGGCACGCATGGCAAGGTTGGCATGGTGGCACGCTTGGTGCGTATAAGGATTGGCACGGGTGACGTTCGGTGACTTGCCTAAGAATTCTGCAGCAGAAGCTACTGCTTCAACATTAAACCGACTTACTTCTCACGTGTTAATTTTAGTTTCTAGATAGTTCCTTAGATTAGTATAAATACAAGTAATGATTGTACTACTAAGGGGTTGAGAATAATAAAAATTTCTGATTCATTCTTCTTCTTCCTCAAGTTGAGGACATCAACTTTGGCGCCAAAGCATTCTTTACTCGTCATTCGATTTCTTCTTTCACAATTGTTCTTAGTTCGTTATACATTGATCAATTTGATCGTTAGTTTTGAATTTCACACAGATTTTGACAGACAAGACATATGAACTCCCTCAACCTTAGGAAATAATGAATATTATCTTCGGTCGATGAGTAATTTTCAAGTAACGGCTGTCTTTAATCTCATGTTAGACAAGATTTCTCAATCTAAACATGATAATTCTTTGTTGGACATGTTTTCGCTTAAACCTTAATCAGTATATCTACCATATACCAATTCAACAGGACGCGGTGCATGTCACAGCAGTGGACTGCTACATGAATCAATACGGCGTCTCGACGGAGGAGGCAATTAAAGTGATGGAGAAGCATATACGCAATGCCTGGAAGAATTTGAACAATGAATGCCTTCTACAAGTCGATGTACCGCTGGTGATTCTTCAACGAGCCGTCAATCTCGCAAGAATGATCTTCACTATGTACAAATATGGGGATGGCTATAATATTCTGGATATGAAAACCAATAAAATGATCAAATCAATATTGGTTGACCCTATCATTTAAAAGTCAAAAAATTTGCTGCTCCTTTTTAGAGAGGTCCTACCCATCCTACAAGAACGCCAAGTTTCTTAGCTGTTTTTTTTTTTTTTTGCCTTGAGTTCAGGAGTTATTACCATGTTTTCTGTCATTTCATTATTTTTTTGCCTTGAGTTCAGGAGTTATTACCATATAAATTGGTCCGAACCGACGGTCAGATGGCTGGGAACTTGAACTGTTCACCAGGATTGAAGAAAAACAGAAGACAGAAACAAGTAATCAAACTGGAGAAGAGCAGAATTAATAGAGTATACAAACAAAAACAAAAACGATAACCGTTGAGAATTGAAGCAATTCTTCATTGGTCACATCAAAAGTTTGCAATGCTTTGAATGAGAAAAAACTTCTGAAAAACTAACTGTTACAAGCTACTTTTAACTTATATATACATACACGCTAATGAGCCAAATATATAAATAGCCGCCTATTAGCTAGATTTCTGTCAATGCCGAACTTCTTTTTCATATTTAACACGTGTTCCCTTCTCCCTACTTTCACACCTTCCTTGTTAAGTTGGAAATTCACATAGTAACCATCTTTCTTGCTTTGTTGATTTGTGATCATCTGCAGCTACACTTTTGATCAGCTTAGTGCAACAAACTACTGCACCTGAGTCGTGATCCCCTGTTTCTGGAGCTTCCTTGCCATCTGCTTTACCAGCATTGCCATTATCTTCAACAACCCCCCCCCCCCCCTCTCTAAAACTTTATTTGCCATACAGATTACTCAGTCCAAATGCCCTCAGTTGCATGAACAGTCATTGTCTATCTAATGCTTTTGTCAAAATATCAGCCAGCTGAAGTTCTGTTCTAATAGACATTGGTTGAACAATGCCTTATTCATACTTCTCCCTCACCAAATGACAATATATTTCTATGTATTTGGTTCTTTCACGAAATACTAGATTCTCAACAATATAATTGCACTTCTATTGTCATAATATATAGCGGCATGCTGTTGAACCTTCACCATCAATTCACCAACCAGATAAAGTATTCGTTGAACTTCACATGTCACCGTAGTCAAAGCTCTATACTCATCTTTTGATGAAGATCTTGAAACATATTTCTACTTCTTAGCCTTCCGTGATAACCAAAATTGTCCCCAGAAAAACACAATGGCCTATTGTTGATCTCCTTGTCTCTATGAATCTATCCTAATTTGAACCCACAGAGACTTTAAGTTGTAAGTCATTCTTGTTGGAATAAAACAGGCATTGACCATGTGTTCCCTTTAAGAATCTGATCAATCTGTGTGATGCTTTTATATGATTCTGGGTTGGAACATCCAAAAATTGATTTAACTGTTGAACTACATATGCTATGTCTGGTGTATAATATCCTCCCAATCAAACTTCTGTACTCCGTCTTGTTACTCAAAAATTCAGAATCCATGTGATTCTATTTCAACCCACTTTCCATGGGCCTTTTTGCTAGCTTGCATCCCAACATATGCCCATTTGTTCAATCAGCCCTAAAGTATACTTCTTTTGTGAGATAACTAGCCTCGTGAGACCTGGCTACTTCAATGTCAAGGAAGTATTCTAGGTCCCCAAGATCCTTAATCTAAAAGAAAGCACCCAGATGATGCTTAACTTCTTGGATGGCTGCGAGATTGTTACTTGTAAGGATCATATCATCAACATAAACCAAGAGTATGATGGTAAACATGAGTAAGTGTGCTTACTGAAGAGACTATAATCATTCTTAGGCTAAGTAAATTCTATGTTGAGCGATGCAGTATTAAGCTTATGATTCCAATGTCTACCAGACGGTTTGAGTCCATATAGTGACTTGTGTAGTTTATAACCAATGGAGACCCTATCGGATATACCCTGGAGTGTGTACCATGTACATTTCCTCATTCAAATCACAAGGTAAGAAGGCATTGTTCACATCCAACTGATGAGGTACCAGCCATTAGGTGTTCATAAAGCTATAATGATTCTGACTGAAGCCATTTTGGCAACATGTGAGAAGGTATATTGATAGTCTATCCCAAAACCGTTATGTGCAGTGTCTTGTAACCAATCCAACTTTGTATCTTTGTTAATGAGCTATTAGGTTTATGTTTGATCTTGAATATCCATTTGCAACCTATAGGTATTTTGTCAAAAGGTAATTCATTAAGGACCAAGTACTATTTTGATGTACATGATTATGTTCTGCCTTCATGGCCTCTTGCAAGGTTGGAATTAAAGTGAGGTAGATGAGAAAGGAACAAGTGAAAAATCTACTGAAGCAAAATCAAGATACGTAGATAGAGTTAGATGAAAAAGGATGTGGATTTCCTTTAGCGTGCTCTATATTTAGAACGCTGCATCCTAATAGGATTGGGTAACTCAATGTTTAAACAGAAGACTTTGTATGCTGGTATTAATTGATCAAAGCTTAATACACGAGAAATGAAATGAGTATAGTGGGATGATGAAGGACTGGAGGATGCGATTAACAAGTGACAGTAATAACTTGTAGGCAAGATTGTGGGTGTTTGTTTCTCAAGCTCCTTTGAGGTGGATTCTGAGGAGTAGAAAGAGGTAAATGAAGACTAGTTGAAACATGTGGAAGTGAAATAGAAGTAGCATAAGTATCATGAGGCTGTAAAGATGAATGATCATAATTTGTCTGAGAAAAAGAGTGATCAGTATAATGGTTACCATGAATTTGTAGATGAGAATGAGAATCATATGTTGTGATAAGAGAGCTAGAATGAGATTGGAAAAAGAAATTAATAGGCAACGTGGGACAAGTGAGGTGAGAAATGGGCGAAGAAGATCCAAATACATGAGAAGAAGTTGAATTTTGATGTGTAGAAAAAGGAAAAACATCTTCATGAAAAATGACATACTTGGAAGAGAAAAAAGTTTCGGTGGAAAGATATTAAAATACATATCCCTGGAAGTGGAGCAGATTGATTGTATAGCATATATATATATATATACACACATATATATATAATTATGATTACATACTTTATATGAGAATTTGAATCATCTAATTTTTCTTAACCGCTTCCACCTGACAAAGATTCGACCAGCGGGTTTTTCAGCTTCGCATGGTTTTTAGCATAGCTATTCAAAGAAGTTAATGTACACATTTTGCATTTACATACATACATTCATACATATACATATATATATATATATATATATATATATATATAGATACACATACATAAATGCATGTGTATATATATCCTAAATAGTAAACTACTGATTGGATGAATCAGCAGTTAGACGAAAATATCAAATTCAACTTTTAGATCATGTCCGATGTATTAAGAGAGATTCTTTCTTTAGGAACATTAGAAAAACGTATGAACCCTTTAAAAACAATTATACATGGTATTTACAAAACCTACATGATATAATAAGAAACAAATTAAAAGGCCCTACAAGGAGAGACGTTTCCCTAGTGGAAATTTTGGAAGTTTTAGGATACTAAAAAGGTTGAAGCACACTCACATGCAAGCAGAAGTAGCCCCACAAGGAAGTCCTCTAGCAACCCAACATTGATATAGGAGGTCGGGGACTCCTTCAATTTTGGGATCTAATTATTTTTCTACCAGCAAACAGAGATTCCAAACAAACCTGCAAATGAATCCATCTAATGATACATGAAGATCCTTGGATGTAAAAAGGGCAAGAGCCTTTACCGTGGTATCCTCAAAAAGTATCATAGAATATGTAAATCAGGTTAATCAACGATCTTCTAGGTACTAGGTGTGAATGTCTTGGTATATATTGTGGATATCAGTATCTCAAAGTTGGGTAGGAGCACCACATGTCCGGCAAAAGAAATATATTTGCATCTTTATATTTTGCATCAGGTGGATCCCTTGAGAAGTTGTGCTCAAGATTTTCTGGACATATCTGTTTATGCTTTTTGTTTAGTTTTTAGGTTTTTGTTGGTCGTTTTTCTTTCCTTTGTTTTACTCATTATTATATACGTTTGTGTTCATATACATGAAGTCATTTGAGGAAAAAATATAGAATAATGAGTGAAACATACAAATATAATAATTGAAAAACATATAGAAAAGCGTAAAAAAATTAAAATATTAAATAATAGTTTTCTTTTAGACATTTGTCTTTTCTCGGTTTAGACGAGTTCATTCGTTTGAGTTGGTTTTTATTTTTTTTTAAATGACGTACCTGATGCACTAGATTTTCGTATTTGTATCGGATTCAAGAAGAGGCCGCATTTCGTGTAGTTGTTTATCATATTTAATGTTGTTACGTTAAAAAATGGAATATATAAAAGCAATCTCAATTTAGGACGACAGGAAAATTTGTTTACCCTATGTCTACCCGCCAATAAATTGAGTTCGCATTCGGTCAAACTCGGCTGGGTTTTGGTGAGCATCATATCCATCTCGACACCAAATCCATCCTAAGACCAACCACAACAGAAACGGATGAATGCGGTGTAAAAGTTATTAGGGGTGGCAATCTCAGATATGACACAGAAATACGACCCGAACCTGACACGATTTTCGTGGGTATATATATAGTCATAGCGGATTTCGTGTACAAATCGGATAAAACTTGAAACACCCACGGATTACCCATTTATATCCGTCATACCCGATCTTTTTAAAATATATTTTAAATATAAATTATAAATTATAAAAGTAAAAATTATAAAATAAGAAAAAACTCCTAAAACCTAAAAACCTAATTCTTGATTCCCAATGTTTTATTCCATTCTTTCGTTGCCTATGCAATTGCCCCCCGCCACCCCTACCCATCATTTTCTATTTCTCCTCTCTTCACTCATTATTCACTCTTCTCAGTTCTCACTTCTCACTTCTAACTTGAGCGGTAGCCGGCAAGCAAGCGGTCTTGGTTCCATTACGAAGGACAGGCCGAAATTCACTCCAAATAGAAAAAGTCATTGTAGAGATGGAGATGATTCGAAGTTATGATTTAACTTTTGTTCTCTAAAATTTAAAATACTTTCTATCCAAAGGTCTTTCATTAGTAACACTTCGTGACCGTTCCCATCCTCCTCGTCGGAGATACTCCTTTCTCTTTCCTTCTTTTGTCACCTGACTTTTCACCTTCTTAGGATCAGGTAAAGTTTATGGGTATACTTGATGCATGACATGGAACCTGACTTGTACAGGTTTGAGTATCTACTTCCGCACACGCGAAGCAAACGGGTAAGGTATGGGTCTGGTACTTTGATACCTGAAACCCAAAAAATACGAAACACGAAACACGACATGCTTACTCTTTCCTTTCTAAAAAAATAGTTACCATCCTCATTTTCAAAAATATTCTTTATTTTTAAAAATAATAATAATATACTAGTAGTAAAAGTCCTTATATTGCCTTTTAAATTAACACTTGCATGATTTTTTAGTTTACATTAATTAGCTAAACACAGATAGTATACGATTAGTAATGAAAATAGTTTATAATTTTTCTCTCTTTTTGGGATTAAGATGCCCATAATTTGATGTTTGGTAAATAAGGCCAAAAGCCAATGCTTTTAGCCCAAAATTAAGTGCGCAAATTAAAAAGTACAGGAAGAGAAAAGGCCGAGAAAGGTAGGAAGAGAAATCGTGGCTAATTTATTTTCAATTGAAATATTAAATAATTAAGTGTACCTGGAAGACTGGAACTATTGGATCATATTACAATATTACTTCTCATCAAAAAGGATCGAGTAAAATAGTTTAGTTTGAAACGTCTATAATAAGGATCGGATTGTTTCGATTGGCATTTACATCATACTTAAAAATAAATTGACTCTGATTCTTATATAATTTACATATAAAGACCTATATAGATATGCTTTACTTCTAACCGTTTCAGATAATATACACGTATTCTTTGTATTGGCAGTCTATAAGAATATTTTGAAATCAGATTGATCTCAATGCTTAGATCCGTAAACCAATGATATACTATCATTACCGGGTTGGTAGATTAAAGTCCTAACAACTCATACCTCTATTAGCTGTCATCTATACAGCTACATACAGAGACGGGATCTCGCTAGAAACAAACTCTCTATCTTTTGAGATAGAGGTATTGTTTGTCTACCTATCACCTCACGGCGCATCAACGTTACCTCATGGGACTAGCACTTAGTCAGCCTCGACGCCTTGGTGCATGTTCAGCCTAACAGTAAATCGAGACTAAAATACTTGCTCGGCTACAGCTGAGCCAAATAGCCTCGGGCCAGCGCAGCCACAAGATCTCACCTCATCCCTATGAGCTCGGCCATTGAGTAGAGCCGTTAAGCTCGGCCAGGCCACCCAAGCAGATTCCTACCAGATGCCAGATATAGCAAGACTTTGCAACACCTGGCGCCGCGTGGCAGACATGCAGGTACTCCTCACCGTTGCTGGCATATCACGTGTCAGTAGCCCAATAACTGACACATGCATTGGCTGCCCCGATCAAATAAAAGGGAAAAAAGAAAGAGAAAAAAGAACAAATCCAAAGCGATACAGATACAAAAAATTATCATCCTCCTCTCCGTAAAACAGTGAAAGACCAGGTTTTCACAATAAACTAAAACCTCATATAACTAAATTCCGTCAAATATGTTCATGACTGACTTGAGCGTTGGAGGGTTTTTCTCGGGACCATAGTCCCGAGGACCTCTAACGGTGAATATATATATATATATATATATATATATATATATATATATATATATATATATATATATATATATATATATATATATATATATATATACGTGTTCATGTATAATGTCATATTCGCTTTTTCTCTAGGTCTCGTTATTTATTTTCTTCGTAAGTGATTTCTCAATATATATCAAGTTAATAAATATATAACAGTGTCTTCCCTGTCAATTCATTATACAGACGAGAGACACCCGTAGTTCAACAAATGATCAGTGTATAAAGTGACGTTCCTATCACACAAATAATAATAGACGCAGCGAGCAATTAAGAGTAACAAATTATTCAACTCACTTGTTCATTTGCCAGAACATGCACTAAAGACAAAGAACAATGACCTCAACATTTTTTTGATAATAACCTTTTTCGTCTTTTAAATTTAGACGTAATTACTGGTAGACCTCTCTTGATTTAAAACTCGACTTCTAGACATTTTGTGTTTTTAGGTTAAATTGGAAGCAAAAGTTTTTGGTCAAATTTAACAAACATTATCACGTTTTAACCTCCTGCAGTTTGACATGAGATTTTTTGACACTCCATCTTTGAAAACTTTTTATATTTACATCATGTGTTGTTTCAGATTAAAAGTATATTTTTCATTAACTTTAACCTGAAATTAACATTTCTAATTTAACACACAAAGGTGTAACGGTCGAGTTTCAAAATAGATAGCATTTAAAGATAACCTTTTTTTTTGGTTAAAATGCTAATATATTAACCAGAAAAATCAAAGCATTAAGTAGATGGAACTTATACAAAAGCCCCACTTGTAGGTCACATGCTGACCTATATGTATTGTTCAATAATGTAATGCCTTTTAAACAATAGGAGCATTACTTATGTCTAAAATATGTAGATAGAGCTGGTACATCACTAATGTAAAGATATTTATCCCTTTTTTTTATCTCTTTGCTCGAAATGGAAGCCCTCGAAAGCTTTTTTTATGTGAAAGTTCGAAAACTAATACCTCGTCACTGTGGCGACATATTAAAAGTATTGTCTCTCTGCTGCGCAAAAGCCTTGAAACGTCGAACACGGTAAGCTTGGAATGTGATCAAGACCCAAGGTGGAACGCTACAACGACAGGAGCTTTCTCGGTTGCTAGTGCATATAGGATGCTAGATATGGATGATACAAGTGTCTCAAATGGTGGAATAAATTATGGGCCATGAAGGAACCGTGTAGATTGAATTTCTTATTGTGGATGATTTGCCACAATGCCCTGCCGGTGGCATCACGGTTGCAGGAGCGTAATATCCCGGTGGCCGGCAGTTGCCGATTGTGTGGACACCATGACGAGAGCATTATGCATGTTGTAAGGGATTGTCTTTAGGCCAGCTCACTTTGGAGGTTACTGGTCTACATGCAAAAGATTCATATGTTTCATAGACTACCACTCTATTCACATGGATTATGTCGAATTTGGAGAACTGCGGGGACCTAAAGAAATCGGGGATAACTGGCGTTATGTATTTCGGAAAACAACGTCAACCATTTGGTATTGAAGGAACCAACTTGTACATGGATGTATATCCCAATTGCCTCCCCCTCCTCTCCTCTCTATTCGGGATGAGATTGCTCATCGTGTATATCGTTTATTTTCTGCACATAATTATATAGTATAGGTGAAGTAGTTGATATTGAGTAGTCATTCTTTCTGTACAGTTTTCTTATATATGATGTAATGAAAGATCGATCTTTCATCAAAATAGCATCATCAATAGTGATGGCCAAAAATATGTGGGAAACCGGGCTAAATCCCCAACTCGATAAATATGAACACCCTCGGACAACTTTACATAACTTATATGGAGAACATAATTTAACATATTATTTATTAACTTCTGAAAATTCACATAATCTTTCATTTCGATCTTTTTTTTATTGTTATATAGAATGTCTTGACTGATTGACAAAAATAACTTTCTGAATATGACATCTTTCATAATGTAGAACAAAAAATGGACATGTTTCTTAAACAGAAAGTCCCAAAACGGAAATAAGAGATGAAATATTTCGTTTCAAAGCTTTTTCCCCTTTTCTCTGGTCTCACAGCTCAAGTGTCAATATAATGGTTTCAAATTAATATACATTTTTTTTTCATTATGCCTTCAAAACAAAAAAGAAAGCAAGTTTTATGATTTTTCTAATTATGAATAGGGTGTGCATATAATATATATGTGTGCATCTCTATATATATGTATGTATCTTATACGCACACATATGATCCATTAATGATGATCCACCGAAACAAGTCCCAATCGAATTAAATCATATAGAAAATTTACTAGCGTTTTTTCCGTCTGGAGCCTACTCAAGGATCGTCATTAAAGAAGAAGAAGAAAAGTAAGAATAATGTCTCGTGTATTATTTAACTGGCATTTACGTATACATATGCTTTCTACACCAAGAGAGATGATTATCATCAAGATTCCAATCCAAATCTTTCCAAGAGAAAATGAATACATCTTACATTTCGACCATATTTCGTTAGAATGAAGACGGATGAATTAAGAATAAAAACAAGGTTTAAGGGAAACAAGTGAGCATTACTGACAAACTAGGTATCAGAAACAAAGGTATCTTTCTGGTGGCTTGTACACATTGTCCCAAGATTGTTAATTAATATCACAATCACAGGGAGAACAGGGCTTCAAAATAATATTAATGGCAGATTAATTACACAATCACAAGGGAACAGAACTTCAATTAAGGGAAATATAGTATATGTACTATGTAGTAGTTGAAACTGCACTATATGACTAATTAGGCCATGTCCTTTTTTTTCTTCTTCCATTTTTTGGCCTAGTGGGAGATCTATTTCTGAGTCAAATGAGATGTGCATGCTTATTCAGACGCATGCTCTATAGGTAAGGGTACAGATTTTCATAATTAAAGGATAGCAACGGCTGCATTAAAATTTTATTTTGCAAATATTACACAATGTAAAATTCTTATATCAAAATTTTGTGTTCATGTATGGTCATTTGTGTAACTGTAGCACCGTTTATAACGAAAAAATAAGCTGAATTGCATACATTTATACACATTATAAAAAAATTACAAAGTTAAGATGTCCTCTGTCATATAGAATTAACGTTTGTAAGACATAGCACATTTATAATAACTTGACGTATCATTATGGGTCATCGGAAAACAACCTGTGTGTGTTTCTAACACATGTGTATGGTTGCATATATCCGACCTTCCATGCTCTGTCATAGGTGGAAGCTTCTAAAACAATAAGATAATGTTGTTGTTGTTATTTGTGAGACACAGCACGATAAAAAAGTGTTAAGGTATTGTAATGGCAACAAGTTAGACATTCTGTAACGTGAATTTATTTAGATGTTTACCAAAACAAATTCTTCGATTTACGTTAGACACAAAACTTTACCAATGGAAGAGGGGGGGGGGGTCTTTGGGATTAGGCATTGAATGTTTTTTTTAATCAGTTTATATGTCATTTTCCATGAATAACTATCAGAAAATTGTGGGTCCTAATTGTGCAGTAGAAAGGGACAAATGGGGCCTTAGTTTTTTTGGCTTCATTTGCTTACTACCTCTGTCTATTTGAATTCTATAATTAATATACACCAAACCCTCACCTTGATTGTCTTATTTAAGATCCATGCTCTTCTTTCATCAAAATACTCCCTCCTTTTCCACTTCTAACACAGCAATAGACAAAAAAAAAATACAAGTTCAGACATGTCTACCAGCAGGAGGCAAAGGTTTTCAGATGTCTCTGCTAATGAGATTAGCGATCTCATACTTAAGCTACAAGCAGTGTTACCACATTCTTCTAGTTCAAGGAGCAAAAGGGTATGTCTTTTGTGATTACAATTTTTTTTTTTTTTTGCTATGATATTCTAACTTTTGGAGGCTGCTGATCTGATGAATTGAGCAGAAACTAATCAGAAATGACATGCCTTTTTTCAAACAAATCATTCACAATAAGTTTTTAGCAATTAAGACATAGTCGAATGAGAGATTGTTCTAACATATATATACATAACAATATATGCACATACAGTTAAACACACATATATATACAAACACATGCTACCATTAACTGATTTTATTACGTCATCATTTTGTTTTGTAGTACTTTTACGCAGTGAACTTTCTTGAAGTACAAATAGGCTAACAATGTTGGAGGCATGCAGATGCTAATCTTAAGATATTCTTTATTCTATTTTGACATTTATTTTGTGGTAGCCAGTGTTGAAGATTTGAGCAAAAAAAACTCAAAGGCCTTGTCATACATCAAAATGTGTTCTTGAAAATAGAAAAAATCTACAAGTAAAATATACTGCAAGACTGATTGGAGACTGAATCTTATAAGAGATTATATGAATACAAAACAATATGTGGATCATCGTAAATCATTAAATGGTCTTTTCTACTAAATGATTAATCTTTTGCTTCATGATTCAGGGACAAGAGTTGAAAATCCTGGAAGAAATATGCTCCCACATCAAGCGACTGCACCAAGATGTGGACAATTTGAGTGAGAAAATGTGCCAACTACTCCAATCAGTCGACTTGAATATCTTTCAAGTGGAAACTATTAAAAGTCTTCTCGAAGAATAGAGAGTTTATTCGAAAACGAAAAAGTCTTGGATTCAACGGTCATATATATCATGTTATTGATGCTATATTACAAACGTATGAAATAATTGCACTTGTGAAATGGAGATAACTTTTGAATATGCAGCTCTTATAAACACAAGCTGCCTATACGTACATATCTCTTATGTCACGTGTAATATATATCTTTTATGTCACGTATAATTGTTTCATTAGTTTGCGATACCACGTCAGATATAACACTTTGTAATGGTTACGTAAGAGTTTTTCACTTGAGAACTCATCAGAAGTTTAGATCGAATGGGATCTCTTCACCGCGCTTCCCACAACGCGACACGTGGCAGTAGGAGGAGGCGGTGAGGCTGGATGAGGGTACCACGTGTCACGCGGTGACACATGCGGTGAAGGAGTGGCGGTGAGGAGATCTGAACTCAGTTTAGATAGGATCTGATGCACTAATGTTTGCCGCATCACCGTGACCATAACTTTAATAACTAGCTGGTTTGGTTTTCTTGGAAAAAAAGAAACTTAAAGCAACACAACTAGTTGTTTATATACTGGTCACGATTGGTGTAGCAAATATTGGTGGAGCAAAGCTTATCTACCGGAAATTGCTGTTGGAGTATATATAAATATTTTTGATGAAGTTTAAAAAATGTTTGAAAAATGATTAAAAGTCATCTTATACTTTGGAAATAACTAAAGCTGAACAAATAAAGAAATGACGTCAATTTGTACATAGAACTCTAAAAATAGGGATCAACATACATCATACCCTACATGGATCGATCTATGTATACATAAATCTATCAGTATTATGCCGATCAATCTATATATACATCAGTCTCTAAGAAAAAGACATCGATCGATTGATGTAGACAATGTGCAAAAATTAAAAGCACAATGTCTAACATTGATCTCTTAATTTGAAGAACATCGATCGATCGATGTTACATCAGTATCTAAAATTGAGACACATATCGATCTATGTCATCCTGAATTCAATTTTTATAATCGTTCTCTTTAATCTTCACCAAATAAATTGTGTCTTTTCTCCAAATGTACACAATGTTATTTTGGCTATTATACACGTATCTAAGATTCTCAAAATGTACACAATGCTATTTCTCCAAATGTACACAATGCTATTATTATACATGTACTTTCATATATTTGAAAAGTACGTGGAACTTTAAATTGTTTTAGCCTAAGAATGGGTGTTTCGACTTAAGAGGACAAAATGATTCGGAAAGCACATCCGGTACTTGTCAATTTTTTGGTGATTGTTTGTTTGTTTGATTTTCCAGAAAAACTAAAATAGTGTGTCACTTTCTATGGCAGAATCTGAATGTTTATCAGCTGCCTCATGTTGTGCACAATTGATTTGAATGACACACACATTAAATTATTATAATATTAAGTTTGACAATGTATCTATTTTATATGAGAATACCTCCGTTATAAATATAGCACAAAATCTGGTTCTTCATAGTAAATCCAAAAATATTAAAGTTAGACATCACTTTGTAAGAGATTGTGTGTAAAAAAAAAGTTAGTTCAGGTTGAATTTGTCTCAATTAATGATCAATTAGCAGATATATTCACAAAACATCTTCCCACTGAAGGCTAAGGAATTGCTGGAGTTAAAGAAGATGGTTAACCATCTACAACTTTTCATAGATGTAACTTGTAGAGTTTAGAGGAGCACTAGATGAGCTAGGCGGTACAGGTAACTTCAATTACATCTCCTTATATGCTCAAAAATTATTTACTGAGTGTGAGATCAAGAAGAGGACAATCACTCCCTTAAAATTGTTTAAAATAAAGGATTTTAAGAAGAATTGCTGAATTGATATTAATCGTAGATTGAATAGATGTTTAAAAATAGAGGTCCTTCGGAAAGAGAAGTAGATGAGCAAAATGTATATAATGTACACTAGACTATTTTGCATTTCTGACTTTTCAAGTTCTGTCTCTGGACATTGATTGAGACTAAACTTGTCTCCTTTTGCCATTAGGGTATCTCTTGGTTTGCAATGTTCCATGCCATACAAGTACTTTATCGATATATGCTTGCTGTGAAAGGCTTAAGAAACCTTCAGAACGATCTCTATGTATCTTGACGTTTCACCAAGACCTTTCATCTTAAAAAATTTGTATAGAAGTTGCTTGGTTTTATGTAACATTTTTATATTGTTTGTTGCAAGCAATATGTCATCAACATACAAAATCAGAAACATAATTTTATTTCCACTGAAATTGTGATATGTATATATTCATCAATCTGATTTGCCTCAAAACCAAATGAGATAAAAACTTGAGCAAATTTAAAGTACCACTTCAGAGACACTTACTTAACTCCATAAATTGATTTCTTTAATTGACAATCATAGTTTTTGGATCTCTCATTGCAAAATGAAGACGGCATAACCATATAAATTGTTTCATTATGTTCACTGTTTAAAAAGCGGTTTTAACATCTATTTGATGTAACTCAAGATGTAAATGTGTCATTATAGCTATGACGATCCTAAAAAAATCTTTTGTCCATACAGGTGAGAAGGTTTCTTGATAGTTTATGCCTTACTTTTGGATAAATCCCTTAGCAATATGTCGTGTTTTGTATCGTTTCACATTACCTTTTCAATCCTATTGTGTTTTAAATATACATTTATAACCAACAGCTTCTGTAACATTACGTAATGGTACAATATCTAAAACCTTGTTGGCATGTATAGACTTTATCTCATCATTCATAACTTCAATCCTGAATTTTGACTATCTAATGCTTGATAAATATTTTCATGATCTGCTTCTATATACTATGTCGAATTCGTGTTTTTGAAACTAAACTACATAATTATTAGATATAGCATATCTTCGTTTATAAGTGGATCATCTTGAAAGAAAGAGAGTATATTAAGTAAATGCAACAACAAGCACGAGCACGTGAACACGTTAACATATAGACATTTGACCACCCAAAAAAAAAAAAAGATAGTGTATTAAGTAGATGATTCTAAATTGATCCATCCATCATACAGAATGTATATTTAACTACTACATTTGTATGGATCTCTAATCAATACAGAATAAGAGATGTTAGATGGCATTATAATACAAAAGATTATTTTTATAACCGATGTGCAAAATATAAGAGATTTTATACTGTTGTAGAAATGAGCAAAAAATAACTAGTGACATAATAAAACAATAACTCAGTAAAATCTACATACTAAATAAATAAAATGGTGATTAATCGTAAAAAAGATCTACACATAATGTTCATTTGAATTGATAAGTATAAGTTTTTTTAACAAATTAATCATACTCGTTTCATGAGTTTTTTATAAATAGTAAGATATCTAGTAAAAAGTTAAACAAGTTTTCAGTTGGACATGAGAAAGCACTTAGAATTTTTTTAAAAAAAATTTCCTCACAAATATGGAACTACGGTAGATGATTGCGTAGGTTGCATGCCGCGTGGGATGTTAGTGGTGGCATCTTTTAGTTATAATAAAATAACAAAACAGTCGTGTCTATCTAGACAATGTATATAACACGAATTAATATTCGAGCTTCATGAGATTCATCATCATCCGTACCTAATATATCATAACAACATCAAAAAATATCGTTAGTGTCTGGTGAAGGTAAGTGGTAGGCAGACAATACCTCTATCCCAAATGATAGAGAATCTGCTTCCAGTGAGATCACCGGTTCTATATGTCTGATGTGCTAGTGCGAAGTTAGAAAATTTAGAAAATACAAAGAAGATGCTTTCGATATTAAAATATACATCACGTGTGTATGTACATGTAATACAAAACATCGGTAAAATATAAGCAATCAAGTGCAAAGTTCGAGCTTCATGAGATTAAAAGAAAAAATACTTGATATCAATGGATCAATGAATCGAAACACACCAACACATACTCAGTATATCTTAACCATAGCAAAATTTATTGTTAGAATCAATGAATCGGAATACAGCAACATATACTCAGTATATCCTAACCACAGCAAAAATTATTATTAGGTTTTGAGGAAAGTGAAAGACATACATGAAATACTTCCGTACCTATACAATGTTTTAACAGAAATAATTAACAAACTAAATAACAAAGAAATTACCTTTCTCAAAACATAGATATAAATATATTACAAATTATACGATTCAAGCGAGAAGGTTCGTACAAATTCCAAAGATGCAAAAGAGACAAAACGTGAAATATATAAATAAAATGACAAGTCTTTAAAAACAAATACACAAAGTCAACTCACAGCTCTGACCAGTCAAGGCAAGGAGAGACCGAGGTTCCCTTCTAGTTTCTGCAAATTACTGAGAATTGCTAAGGTGTTACTCAAGTACTCCTCCGACATCTGCACCCTCACTGCGACTTGATCCACAGCCGTTGACCCCATCTCTTTCAACCCATCAAGACAAGTCTCCAGATTCGTCATCGCAGCACTGATCCATGAATTCATATCACTAATCTTCATCTCTGTAAACACCTTCTCCCCCGGGCCCACAATCATCTCCTCCACAGTCTGATTCACCTGACTCAATGAATCAGAAAACAAACTCACACAATCCTTCAAAGCAGACTCAGTAGGATGGTCATTGGAGACCAAAGTTAGGGGAAATTGAGAAATGTTTTTGAGATTTTGGAGGTTGAATTGAAGAGAGAGGTTGAAGAAATGAACTGGGTTCGTTTGAGGTGGGTGATTGAGGGTGGAAATGGAGGCGAAACAGGAGTCTGGGTGCTGAGTCACGGAGCAGACGAGTTTGAGCGATTTGTTTGAGTCGGAGAGGAGCGAAGAGGAAGATGGGTTGGGGTTTTGTTGTCTTGGGTCATGGATAACAGCTCCGACAATGGCAATGATGAGGAGAATCAATAAAAGAGATGAGGAGGCGAAGATGATGATTCCACGCCGGCGACGGTGGTCGGGGTTTGGGTGGGCTAATGGGTTGTGTAATTTGTCATAGCCTTTGGAGGTGTTGTTGATGGATCCCATGAATAAGAACTTTTGGATGAAGGATTGTATTATTCCTTTTTCTTTTTTACTTCTAATGTAGGTGGAGAAGCTGGAGATGAAAGAGAAGGAAGTGAAGGAAAAGTTGAAAACTTGGAGCTGAGGAAGGCGTGTCCGCGTATTGGGTTTACTTTTCGAATTGCGAATTGCGTCCGTGACTTCTTGAAGTATGACAATTACGCATATTGATTTTAGTTTAGGTCAATGGTCATTTTGGATTAAATGATATATTCTTTCTTAAGTTTTAAATATGATAATATAAAGTAAAATAATTTATTAAATTGGTTGTATTTCTTGTATGATGAAGTAGCAGTTGATCGACACATCTTGTTACAATTTTCATTATAGATCATTATAGATCTATAATGATCTATCATCAGAAAACAACTTCTGTGTGTTTTTTACACATGGGTATGGTTTCGTACATCCGACTCTATATCCTGCTATAGACAAAAACCTCTAAAACAATAGAATAATAGAATAATGTTGTTGCTTTTAGTGTAGGTCAAGTCATCCTCGTTTTATGTAAAGAATCTCCTCTAAACTACACATAATATTTAAACGATGAGATGGGGTTTGACAATGTCTTGTGAATCCATAGCTTCCAACTTGTATCGCGCAAGCAAATGTGTGGGTATGTTATTAGACCTAGAAGCATGGAGAAAGAAACACGATTAATCGTCTTCATATGATATTTAAGTTGATATTCGAATTGGAAAATGTTTCAAAAAAAACACCATTGATCGAACCAAAATACACTCGCATGTCATCAGCAAGGAGAACAAGCTTGACAGGTCCTCAACGTGCACAGCAACTTTTGTAGACTATACATGCCTCTTTAACGAGTTGGGATCTCCTAACCCCATTTTCCTCATCCACTTTGTGACCACGCGACACGTGGCAGCAAAGAGGGGTGGTGAGGCTAGATGCGGGTGACTCTCATCTAGCCTCACCAGCCCCCTTGCTGCCACGTGTCGCGCGATCACACGTCACCGCATCCCATTTGCGGTGAGGGGATCCTCTCCCCTCTTTAACCACCTGGAAAATGGCAATTTATAGTGGTAGGTATAAGAATTTAGAATGTCTTACTTAACCTATAATACTACCTGTGATTATATGAACTAATATTTTTCAATCATTTGTCATATTATGGAATATCAATAGCTAAGGTCTAGCCTAATGCAAATATCTGTGACTTGTTTTTTCCTTCAAATATTCCATTTCATTATTTCTTGAAATAATATATACACATCTATTCATTTTCTTTATGCTTTAAATCTTGCATGCATATAAATATGTCATCATAACTGTTATGCATTGCTCTAATAATGAGCATATAAAGTGTCTCAAATACTTGAAATTTGATCTAGTTTTTGTTCTTCTATACTAAAACATTTGTTGCTCACATCAAATAAAGTGACAGCATGCAAAAGTCTAGTCCCGTTTGCTACTTTTATCAGCCTCGTTTACAAAATGACTATGTCCTCATTCTTAGTTACATGAGTTTTACGCCTATATAAGTATTTAAAATTAGGGCAACTTATTTGGTTTTTTTTTTTCATTTGGCCTTTTTTTCTCCTATCATCTGGTTTCAATTATTATTATTTTCTTTCTCCTCCAATGCAGTTGACCTATTTTTAGAATGAAGCTGTTGAAATGCCATTCTTTGTGAAGATGAAAACTAACCGGCCAAAAAATTTATATTAGTAATACGTTTGAAACCAAAAGTTTCCTTTTCTCCCTCGTTTATAATTCCTACTTGTCATACCATTTGACATATTTGTTCAATATTCACAACCTTAAGAAGGTATCCGTTGACAAAAAAAAAAGAAATCGGTTAATAAAACAATTAACTATTTCAAAAAAAAAAAAACAACAACTAAGGGTATACAATTTTGTTGCAAGAAACGCACGTAATCATATCAGTGTTAAAGTTCAAAGGAATGGCATACATCAATGTGTTACCGATATGGGTTGATTCATTAGTTATTCAAATAGTCGATGTTTAGTTTTTTTTTTTTTTTTAAAAAAAAAAGAAGTTTCTTTGAACCGTGAATGAATACGTTATACAGTGTTGGATAATTTCCTTGTTAGATTTGGATTTTAATTAGTATGAATTAAAGATAGGGTCATTGTCTTGATATTCCTTAAGTTGTCTTTATCTATTCTAGTTAGGATTTGTTTTAATGATGTTTATCTAGTCCTATTAGGGTTAAGTTTTGTTTAGAATAGTTAGTCTATAAATAAAGGGGGCCGGCCATAGTAGATGGTGCGCCAAGAGTACCAAGAGCAAGAGTGTCAAATACCAATCTCATGTAGGATGATTGGAGTGTCAATGCCGGGTAGAGTCATTGACAAAGACGCCAAGAAACTCTTGTTCGGTTTTGAGTTATTTTTTCCGAATAATACATGCCCGTGGTTACGGGATAGGATCCCCTCACCGCATCCCCCTCACCGCGTGCGTGACCGCATGACACGTGGCAGCAAGGGGGGGTGGTGAGGCTGGATGAGGGTAAACCGCATCCAGCCTCACCACCCCCTACTGCTGCCACGTGTCGCGTCCTCAGCCGCGCGGTGACTCACCGCGCGGTGAGGAGATCTCATCCCCGTGGTTACTTCATAGAGATTAGTTTTTATACGTTGGATGAAAGATATTTAAAAAAAAAATAGAAAATTGCAACAAGGGCTTCGGGCCGCTTTCGTATCATTGACTACGGACTTAGCTGGTCACTACCTAGCCTAGCTATCTTCTGAAATGCAATTATAGTAATGGTTTAAATTAAATAGAAATTTGAATCCTATTTGGATTGATTTTATATTTAAATTATCTAGCTCAATAAAGTTAATACATATTGAATACAATATTCGATATGATACTATGTTTAATTTTTGTATGTGGCTTTGGTTATAGAGTAATCAGTCTTACAATATCAGGTATACTCTCTTTTTTTTTTACCATGTATACTCTTCTTTTGCCCTTACTTACGATATGTGTATGTCTACACACACATGCATATATATATATATATATATGTATGTATGTATATATATACATATGTATGTATATATATATTATATATATAAGAAGCTAAGGGTGCAACGCAATTGGTAGGAAATTCACTCCCTCTTCATGTTGGTTTCACAATACAATGACAAGCTATTTTTGTTTTCTGCTTTTGCACTAAGTTGCATATCTCGTTTTTTGTGCTCTTTCATTATATCTGTTTTTTTTTTTATTCTTCCCTTGTTTCCTTGGATCACTTTTATAGTTAGATCATGTAAAGGTGGACAACCTTACTTGCAGATTTGTCCAATTGATTGATTTGGTGACTTATTCTTCATTTGCATCTCATGAGGAAGTGCAAATAGATTAACTGGACAAAATAGATAAAACACGAAGATGTTCACCTCAATTGTGGAGTTTTTGAGTGTTGTCAATAACGCGAGGCGCACTGTAGAGCAACAACTAAATTTTTGAAGCGTGTAGCACATAGTGCCATAGCACGCGTTACACGCATCCAAGGCGCATAGACAACTAATAAACTAAAATATTAGGTAACAACTACAAACATAATATAAAATTTTATAATTGTTCAAAAAGTTTAAACATAGATATAATTAAAACATAGATAGAACATAAAAACAATTATTCAAACTTCCAACCTAGCTAAAACTAAAATAATTCCGAATCATCAAACACAAAATCTTTATTTTCTTCATCCTATTATCTTATCCATCTGAAGCTAGAAGATCAATTTCTTCTTCTTCTTCTTCATCTACAAGCACACGAGAACTTGCATTTACCAAACTTGAACCTTCATCCCTAGTAACTTTGGTGGATCTAGTGCCATAAATAGGATCGTGAACACCGGTAGCCTTACTAATCGCGCTCCATCTCAATAATGAACAATCATCAAACTGATGGGACTGTAGCTTACATTTTATTATTTAGTTTTTCTTTTCTTTTAGTTTAATAACTAAAATTACTACTATTTTCAACAAAAAAAACTGAAATTAGTGAAGCCCGCGCTATGTGCGGTACATGTGCCTCGGCCGTGCTTCCAAGAGGTTGCTACGCTACATGACCATGTAGCGATTGATCTTGCGCTACGTGCGCTATGCGCTACAGACAACACTGGCTGCGTTATGTAAGTGTAGGGCAAGGCTAGGTAAATAAGAGCGAAGCGATTTGGTCCCTCTCTGTACTCTGCACAAACGCGGGAACATAATTTTACCAGGAATGCCATTTTATAATTGAGTAGGTGTCAGAAAGGTATTGTAAAAATGCTTCTGAAACAATTGAATTCACAGGACATGCATTCTGCAGAGTGTCAATTATCTTTGTTAATCCCTTGTGTTGCTCTAAGTGCTAAATGAGTTAGTGTGGCCTATCTGTCCATCCTGTGTGTTGGTTTCTGTTGGCTTCATTTAGCAGAGAAGCAGCTCTCGGCTTTGGTCGCACCTTTGGGGGTTCCTCTTCTTTCTTTTCACTTTCTAAGTTAATTTAGATTTCTGCCATGAATTTTACTAAAACCAAAATTCTTTGAGTAAATTGCTTGTATGTTGACCATTGTAAAGTCCAAATTCATGCTTTTCTAAGTTAGCTCTTTTCCTCTGCCGGCACACTGTTTTTTCTCTCCCCCCCCCCCCCCCCCCCCGGCCATTTGATTTATATTCTTCTCATGAAAGTTGTTCCTTTAACTGAAGTATCATTTCTGCTATTTGGGTTGCATTATTTTTCACTTATCTGTTGGGGGCAGACAACCTGTTTGAATATATTTCTTATCTGCTGTTGTCATTCCTTTTGATGATGTTAGGCCATACTCGTACATATCATAATCTAGCTGTAGCAGAGACCACCCACAACAATATGCTTCATCTGGCAGCAAAGATGACCAGGTAGAGATGACATAGGCTTAACTGATGATACCCTTATGAAGAAGAACAGGGACAAGTCAAAATTGACCTAAGCTTCCTTGATATCAACCATCCATCTTAATTTTGGGTCACACTAATGGTGTAGGTTCTTAAATTTAGAAAGACTAGACGTAAGAGCTACCAGACTATTGTAATAGCTTATTAACAGCTCTATCTTTTGATTTCATATCATGAAGGAGCATTTATCAAGTTCCAAGCCATAAAATGTGGACAACTTCACATCAATGAGGCCAACTAGAAAGAGGACAGCCTTGAAGGATCTTGGCAGCAATAAGAGGGATTCTGAAAAGATATACATATACGTATACACACACACACACATATATATACACACACACACACATAACAAATGCACACACATTAAATGACATTTACCTGATATATATATACATATATATATATATATGTTTTATGCATACTTATATGTATAACACGCACACATTAAATGAAGTATAATAAATTTTTTTTTTTTGAAAAGGAAGTATGAAAAAAATAATTCCTTAAAACTTCAACCGATATCATTTATTCCTCTGCTCCGGGTTTCTTTCCGTTTTTTATGTTTATTTTTGTTTCTCCATATTTTCCCTTTAACGAACACCAGAGTTTGCCAACGCTCATTTTTTTTGAATTGCAAAACTCCCCCTTTTCCGCATCCCCGGAATCCCCCCTCTCCAAATGCATGATATACCATTACCCATGATGTATGACGCTTCTTTTTCTTGATAACAAATTGGTTCCAAGTTTTGATTTTTGAGTAATCCCTGGGAATAGGAAGATGGCAACAAATATAGGAATTATGGATAGCGCATACTTTGTTGGGAGGAATGAGATTCTTTCATGGATAAATGCTCGGCTTCAACTCAATCTTTCCCGTATCGAGGAGGTTCCTTTTTGGACTTCTTTAGATTTTTGTGGGTTTTATTTCTGTGGAAATTTTCAGAATCTTTGGTTTATGTTTCGAGGAATTACGTGTGTGAAAATTTAATGGCTATTTGGGTGTTAGGTGTAGCTTTTTTTCCTGATGATTGTATAAAGTGAATTTTTTAGTGGGAAGTCGACTTTTCATTTGTTATGATGTAATTCTTCTTCTGTTCCGGTGGAATTATGGTTGGTTTCTTTTTGCTTTTCTTTTTTCCTCTCCTTTGTTCTGATTCTTAAATTTCGAGGAGCCATTTTGTCCTTCAAGGAAATGAAATCGCAGCATAACCACACGCCCCCTACCCACCCCGCCTTACTCCCACGCACTCCCCTCCTGGCCCCCGACCTTTCAGGATTAGTTGTAGGATGAAATGATTCATGCTTTTGAGATTTCATGTTTCGTCATTTATTAATTTGGAGGTAGATAAGTCATCGTTTTTAGTTTACCATATGCACAATTTGGCAACATAGTATTGGATTTGTAAGTATCTGCATGACATGAACATGGTTGTAATTATGCAAATTGTTTGGGTTGAAGTCTTCAGTTTTTGTAGGCTACGCTAGAATTATTTGTGGGTGGCACATAACTTGTGGTGTCATGTGTGGATGGTACATAATTTGTTGGTAGTAGCATAACACCAAGTTATAGAGTCACGTGTTTGTGGGTGGCACATAACTTGTAGAATCATATGCATATGTACATGTTGGTAGCATATTTACATAGAATTAGAGGCTTATCATGTGCTGCAATGATACAGTACCGAGATTGGCAATGGTATATCTGACACTAGGCTTCTAAGAGACCTTATCTTATAATCCTTATGTTGTACTTTGCGAGAAATTTATAGAACTAACCTTTTTGAACTTAAGAAGGAAGAGTCATTTAGAAGTAAGTGTGTTTGTAAAGGGATAAAACTGAGACGTCGAATACTCCTAGACTAGGAGTATTGCTCTTCACTAGTACTTTCCTAGTGGAACTTTCAAGGAAAATTGTTGTAGATTGCTGGTACGTTGCTTTTTTGAATCCTCATACCTAAGATGTTGTGACTGGTTTGCTTAGGTTATCTCATCTTTGGTCCGATGGGCCTACACAAATACTGTTGATGATATTTATGTGGTCTAGTGCATATACGTTCTTAATCACTATCTAAAGCTTGTAGTTTAAGGTTTTCTTGCTCAAGTAAGGAATATATAAGGTGACCATAATCTTGCTTGTGCATTTGGTGTCCTCACGGTATTGAACCATCAAGTTTTGTGTTCTGACTTTCTTTGTCTCTATCAATCAGTGCTTTTATAGTAACCGATATTTGTCTATAAATAAAAGGAGGAAGATTGATACTTTATCCACAAGGTCCTTCTTCTAAAACATAGGCTATTTGAATGGCACGGGGAACCGTAAAATGTTCTCTCACTGATTTATTTAGTAAGATAAAAAGTTCGCAACCTTTTTTTTAGGGGAAAAATGTTAGCAACCTTCATTGTGGCTTTATCTGATAATGCAAGCTCGGTGTTTTTTCATATATGACGAATTCATTTTAAAGCAGTAAGCTCTTGTAACATTTGATCAGCCTCAGATTTTGTATATATTCTACCAGGCTGCATCTGGAGCTGTGCAGTGTCAGATGATGGACATGACATATTCAGGAATCGTTCCAATGCACAAGGTAGCAAGCATTTTGTAGTGTCCCGACTCGGACAGCGGAATCCGAACCGGTTCACCCGTCGTAGCTTACTGAGAAGACTACAAGACGTCTCATCTCTCGAATACACATCATCAATGACGTAAGAGAAATAAGCGCGGAAACATATTATGTCAATCTAAACCATCAAAGTAATACGTCAAAGACAACGTGAATACCCAAATGTATATGGTCGCAGCCATCTAAAACCTCAAAAGAATGACAACATAATCCGAAACAAATGGAAGCAGTTCCTATTAGCTAATCAGTCTTGTCCACAAGGTCTAGGTATCCCACTCAGCCCACTCGCCGTCATCTTCAATAAAGATCATATCGTAGCTAGGCTCATCTGCAAAGTCAAAGGCAGTACCCTTAGCGAAAAACGCTAGCAAGTAACCCGCTTATAAGACATACGAGATCACACAAGGCAAGACATGAGTAATATATAATTCAAGGGAATTGAGGGGCACATGTCTTGTAAACTTCCAAATATAGAAATGAATCACGTAATAGCAGGTACAGCAATTCGAAACGCAATTTAACAAATCAATAACGATCACATAACATGAGCAATCATTCCACAACGACTCTCGTGATGCATGTCAAAATATGCACTACACTACACAATCACATATCCATGAGCCATTTCTTTTCAAATCAGTGCAATGCATGTACAATGTCCGGTCTCGTACTCATTTCCTTGTAACGCACCCCGGCTTATATTTCCATCCCGGTTAACGTTACAAGCTCATATGCTCTGTGATGCACCTCGGCTTATATTTCCATCCCGATTAACATCACAGATCTCGTAAACTCTACAATGCACCTCGGCTTATATTTCCATCCCGATTAACATTGTAGAGGACTTTATACCCTGTAACGCACCCCGGCTTAAATTTCCATCCCGGTTAACGTTACAGTCTTTTGTGCCCTATAGTGCACCCCGGCTTAAATTTCCATCCCGGTTAACACTGTAGGTCACCTTCGCAAATCGGTGCCGAAACACCTCTCTTTTTCAAAACCATATGCAATGCACGTGCCATGATGCAAGACTCCTTATTTCATTCACACTTCTCGTTCACATATACAATTCACATTCACATGCGCAAGTACGAGTAGCACACAAGGGTACACTAGCTTATTCATCAATACTTAGACCTCAACTAGCTTGTCAACACTTACCCTTAATTCTAAAGTTCACAACCTACGAGAGTATCCCTATCTTTCCTTCATTGAACTCTAAGACCCCTTGTACGTTCATTGTCTAACCCTCCTAAGTCATTCACGTTGAAACCCGGTTCGAGAACCCATTGAAGTCACCCATATTGATTCACCATCCTAGGTCATGTTCCCAAGACTTAGGCTACCTTTAATCAGGTCTTAAGAAGTCTCTAAGGTCACCGAAAGACTCCCCGAGCTTCCCTTTTTCTTTCTCTATTTTTCCACAAAACTGGTGGACATCATCCCCTCACATCGATCGATCTATGTACTTCATCCCCTCACATCGATCGATCTATGTCCATCAGAGGACATCATACCCTCACATCGATCGATCTATGTACTTCATCCCCTCACATCGATCGATCTATGTCCATCAGAGGACATCATACCCTCACATCGATCGATCTATGTACTTCATCCCCTCACATCGATCGATCTATGTCCATCAGAGGACATCATACCCTCACATCGATCGATCTATGTACTCCATCCCCTCACATCGATCGATCTATGTACTTCATCCCCTCACATCGATCGATCTATGTACTTCATCCCCTCACATCGATCGATCTATGTCCACGATTTCAGCACAAAAACTTTGCGATTTCTGCAGAAACTGCAGAACCATAACTCCAATTGATCCCAAACTTCATCCCAATCAATCCAAGCCTAAACCCTGCTATAATCTCATGCTTAAACTAGAAATTAAACGCTACACAATTACAAATCACAGATTCAAGCCTAAAACTCAACTCATCCACCAAAACAACCCAAAAATCCTTCCTTTCTCTCTCAAACCCACGCAGCAACAAAATCGCAACAAGAAAGGGTTCACGGGGTAGGGATTTGCAGGATTTCACAAAATCAACAACAACAACGAACGCTTTTTCATATACATCGGCCAAATCTCGAAACCAAAACACATAGAGCATACACATAGATTCACGTAATGAAACTACTGCATGGTGATCCAATTTGATAACAAAATAGGCCATTTTTCTTTTCACAAATCGTAGGATCTTATAAGAAAGTTACTTGCCTGTGATTACTCGAAGAAGAAACGAAGATCGGATGAGGATTGGATTGATTCCTGGAGAAATTTTTCCTTAGGGTTGTAGAGACCTCAAAATCGCCTAAGGGGAATGAGGCTGCGTCGCTTCTCTGTGAATGGGGAGGAGAGAAACTGACGTTGTCAGTTTAATAGGGAGATGGGTAAGATTTGGTGTTTCTAAATTACATCTATTATCTTATTTATCTTAAAAGATAAACCTTTATTATTTAATTCTAAAATTAAGTATAAATTAATTCCAATATTAAATCCTCTCATTAATTTCTAATTAATCCTCGCACTTAATTCCTAATTTATTACTGTTGACTATCATTAACCTCTTTTTAATTCCTTCTTTGCCTTTTAATTATCCTACGGAGGGTGCGGGGCGTAACATTCCACCCCCCTTACAAAAAGTTTCGTCCTCGAAACTTGTGCGTTACGAGATTAATGACTTAGTATAGCCCTTCATAAATTATTTACTTAGGTCATGACCAAAATTAGTATCCCTTGCGTATTCCGATATGGTACTCATTTCACTTCCTCGGTACAGGACTAAGTTCTCAAATCATTCAGTGTGTCAGCACACAATGTACTCTTTTAAATCCGTTGTCCTCTGCCTGATAGATCGTAACCTATCCTTGTATAGTGCTCGAATCAACCTTAAGGGTAACGTCAATATACACGCTTCATGACTTAATCGTCGGTCTATATCGAACTTATATTTGCTACCCTGACCAACCCTCTAAAATCAGTTCTTAAATGTATTACAATCCTTAACTTAACGCCTTGCTCACAAGACTCATCCCTGAAGCCATATGTATTTTTCGAAATACGTTGTACTCTAGTACGATTTAATTTAGTCAATACTAAAATCTTTCAAGGTGATCTCGTCCTTATGAGATTCAATCCTTACTTAGTCCTAGATAATTAGTGCGTATAAACTTCCACTTATACCAATTGACGTGTGTCACTCGACTTATTGCAATCTACAATACCAGATTCATAAACTTATCACATAAGATTTATCACTTAGATACTTAACCATACTAACATCCTTTGTGCATGCCATTACGGAACCGTTACCCCTCCTCAACACAACTAAGTCTTCAAAAGCAGTTCTTATATACTTACCAACTAGCTCTATGATCATGCTCTTAATTACTCAGAGATACCGTCATAAGCCTAGTATACGAAATGTATGCATGGACATGCTTCTAAATAAAATATAGCTCATGTGGCTATAATTCAAAACATAGCTTTAATTATTTACACAGTACCTAAATTTTTTTTTTTTGTTTTTGAGCTAAAGTATTATAAAATCGTTTTCGCAAGTGGCGTTTTGCGTGACCTCTTATAAAATGATTGAATAACTCGCTCGCCAGAATGTCTCAAACAAGGAAACAAAATATGGGTATAATCTACTCACAACAGTGTTACAGGTAAGACCGCCTTAAAACCATTTGAAACTCAATGACATAACGTTTCATAAAACAATTTAGAAATGGTATATCTCTTTCTCAAAAAAAATTGTATGTTTTGAAACTATTTTTTTTTTGTTTCTCAAAATCAGGTAACTTCATGGCAAGCGGCTGATAATCCCAAACAATAAAATGCTTGCAATCTCAATAGTCGACAACTCAAATTATTTTAACAAAATAAGCTTAGCTAAACGAAAATTTATGAAATAATAATAAAAATATATATATATACATATTGCTCCTCAAATCATCAACATTTTAAAATGTATCTTTTTTTTTTTCACAGGTTGTCAATAGTAGTTGAAATTCCATCAGGTTGGAATACGAATACGGAAGAAGATACAACATTGTTAAGGTAGCAGACTATAAATAACAAACTAGTTAAAATACTTGGGAAAATTGAAAAATCTTTGAAATATAGGGTAAATCTTGGTGTACATGCTCATGTATAAATATTTAACCGCTTGAAACATATTTATCTATACTTCGTATAATTTCTATAATCCACTCTTACGGTCAGGAGTAAATCTTTCTAAATACTGTAACTTATAGGTCTAATGTTCGTCTACTCATGATAACATCTTTAGCTGAGACACTCGAATCCTAGCATGGCAACTCAATATTATTCGTCTTAAGGTAATCTCATTTACCGTACTTCTGTGCGCCACACTAATCCGTCGCACTCTTTACTGGGTTATTTTATCCGCTAATTCTAATTCAGTTAATCTCACCTGAACAGCCATTATTACTTGTTCATGCTTGCTTCCTTGCAATTTCAAGCCTACTCGACTCAAGCCAAGTAACTCTATGTTGCTAGGGGTTCATCATTTCGCTAAAGATTTCGTGACACTTTATCGTTCCAAGGTGTATAATATAGTGGGTTCTTGTATGCCACTGCCGATCAATATTGCTAATAAGACTAATATGATCGGCCTATTTTGGTAATTCTAAATTGGACATTTTAATTGTAAACTATAAACTCTGTTAACAATATCTTTCACTAGTTCTACTGATCATAACGCTTATAAATCGTTGCTTAATTTCCATCATGCTACTATAAATCATCCCTTAGTATTTACTCCACTATTACAATGCATTTCTTAGTAGCTATGGTCCCAACTTAGTCCTAGGCCTACTGTGGTATTACCGTCCAGGTAAGAATATGGACCTTCTCTAATTTACCCTAGTGGCGTCAAGTACTAGGTTGCAATTATGGTAAGGTAGCCCGAGTTACTGCCTGACCCGGTAATATTGATCTCATGTTTGTACTAGGATGTTCTGATTAACATCGTAATTCATTCGAATCAATTTTGTAAGGTTCACCTAGGGTTACTAAGATCACGGCTTAGAGAGTTGTGATTATCCTTAGATAAGGGAGAATTGTATGGGGTATCTGAGATGTACATGCGTCCAAAACCGTTGGCCCCCTATAGTTTAGGATCATAACTTACCTCTAGGATCGTTCTTAGCATCATCATTCTTACTTCTAAGATCGCGTCTTATTTCCAAATCATAATTTGTACAAAATCAACACTTATTACTAATTTCGTGCTTATGCCTAAACTCGTAATCAAGATTGTTACTTAAGTCTAAGATCGTGACTTATGTTCAGAATCATCGCCTTATGTTCAAATCATCATCTGTGTCTAAGATTGTGACTTAGAGGCAAAATCGTAACTTAGTTTTCTAGTATCATGGCCTAATTCTACATTTCTGCCATGCATCCCAAAGTCATGCTCTGAAGATCCTAAAATCGGCACGAAATACCTCTTGTTCTCATTCTAAAGTTTGATCCAAGTGATCGACGGTGTCAGTTTTGCTATGCCACCACTCCTTCGCATCCACTTGTAGACAAGTCCGAGTGCGTTGGTGGTGGGGCATGTGGCTGCTGATGTTGTTGCGCAACACTTGCGCAATCACCGTTATGGCGTCCATCAGAGCTTGAGGCATTACCATTTGTGGTGGCTGTGGGTTCTCATTTCCATTGCCACCATTTCCCTGGTTTTCTCTTCTGGGAGGTATTGTCTGTACAATCAACGCTTATTAGTATTCAGTAATTCCAAGGAGAATCCTGAAAGCCCATATGCGTTGGACAGGACGGAACTCGTAAACTAAAAGAGTAATAAAGCTGATTAATTAAATTCTTATCGCGCTCGCACATACCCAACCCAATCAAACTTAAATATAGGATTGCATATTTAGACTTACAGATCAACTTAAGGTGAAGATCATATCTTAAGACTCTACATGTCATAACCTAGGTCTCCGAGGTAGATCTGAAGCCTAGGCTCTGATACCACCTGTAGTGTCCCGACTCGGACAGCGGAATCCGAACCGGTTCACCCGTCGTAGCTTACTGAGAAGACTACAAGACGTCTCATCTCTCGAATACACATCATCAATGACGTAAGAGAAATAAGCGCGGAAACATATTATGTCAATCTAAACCATCAAAGTAATACGTCAAAGACAACGTGAATACCCAAATGTATATGGTCGCAGCCATCTAAAACCTCAAAAGAATGACAACATAATCCGAAACAAATGGAAGCAGTTCCTATTAGCTAATCAGTCTTGTCCACAAGGTCTAGGTATCCCACTCAGCCCACTCGCCGTCATCTTCAATAAAGATCATATCGTAGCTAGGCTCATCTGCAAAGTCAAAGGCAGTACCCTTAGCGAAAAACGCTAGCAAGTAACCCGCTTATAAGACATACGAGATCACACAAGGCAAGACATGAGTAATATATAATTCAAGGGAATTGAGGGGCACATGTCTTGTAAACTTCCAAATATAGAAATGAATCACGTAATAGCAGGTACAGCAATTCGAAACGCAATTTAACAAATCAATAACGATCACATAACATGAGCAATCATTCCACAACGACTCTCGTGATGCATGTCAAAATATGCACTACACTACACAATCACATATCCATGAGCCATTTCTTTTCAAATCAGTGCAATGCATGTACAATGTCCGGTCTCGTACTCATTTCCTTGTAACGCACCCCGGCTTATATTTCCATCCCGGTTAACGTTACAAGCTCATATGCTCTGTGATGCACCTCGGCTTATATTTCCATCCCGATTAACATCACAGATCTCGTAAACTCTACAATGCACCTCGGCTTATATTTCCATCCCGATTAACATTGTAGAGGACTTTATACCCTGTAACGCACCCCGGCTTAAATTTCCATCCCGGTTAACGTTACAGTCTTTTGTGCCCTATAGTGCACCCCGGCTTAAATTTCCATCCCGGTTAACACTGTAGGTCACCTTCGCAAATCGGTGCCGAAACACCTCTCTTTTTCAAAACCATATGCAATGCACGTGCCATGATGCAAGACTCCTTATTTCATTCACACTTCTCGTTCACATATACAATTCACATTCACATGCGCAAGTACGAGTAGCACACAAGGGTACACTAGCTTATTCATCAATACTTAGACCTCAACTAGCTTGTCAACACTTACCCTTAATTCTAAAGTTCACAACCTACGAGAGTATCCCTATCTTTCCTTCATTGAACTCTAAGACCCCTTGTACGTTCATTGTCTAACCCTCCTAAGTCATTCACGTTGAAACCCGGTTCGAGAACCCATTGAAGTCACCCATATTGATTCACCATCCTAGGTCATGTTCCCAAGACTTAGGCTACCTTTAATCAGGTCTTAAGAAGTCTCTAAGGTCACCGAAAGACTCCCCGAGCTTCCCTTTTTCTTTCTCTATTTTTCCACAAAACTGGTGGACATCATCCCCTCACATCGATCGATCTATGTACTTCATCCCCTCACATCGATCGATCTATGTCCATCAGAGGACATCATACCCTCACATCGATCGATCTATGTACTTCATCCCCTCACATCGATCGATCTATGTCCATCAGAGGACATCATACCCTCACATCGATCGATCTATGTACTTCATCCCCTCACATCGATCGATCTATGTCCATCAGAGGACATCATACCCTCACATCGATCGATCTATGTACTCCATCCCCTCACATCGATCGATCTATGTACTTCATCCCCTCACATCGATCGATCTATGTACTTCATCCCCTCACATCGATCGATCTATGTCCACGATTTCAGCACAAAAACTTTGCGATTTCTGCAGAAACTGCAGAACCATAACTCCAATTGATCCCAAACTTCATCCCAATCAATCCAAGCCTAAACCCTGCTATAATCTCATGCTTAAACTAGAAATTAAACGCTACACAATTACAAATCACAGATTCAAGACTAAAACTCAACTCATCCACCAAAACAACCCAAAAATCCTTCCTTTCTCTCTCAAACCCACGCAGCAACAAAATCGCAACAAGAAAGGGTTCACGGGGTAGGGATTTGCAGGATTTCACAAAATCAACAACAACAACGAACGCTTTTTCATATACATCGGCCAAATCTCGAAACCAAAACACATAGAGCATACACATAGATTCACGTAATGAAACTACTGCATGGTGATCCAATTTGATAACAAAATAGGCCATTTTTCTTTTCACAAATCGTAGGATCTTATAAGAAAGTTACTTGCCTGTGATTACTCGAAGAAGAAACGAAGATCGGATGAGGATTGGATTGATTCCTGGAGAAATTTTTCCTTAGGGTTGTAGAGACCTCAAAATCGCCTAAGGGGAATGAGGCTGCGTCGCTTCTCTGTGAATGGGGAGGAGAGAAACTGACGTTGTCAGTTTAATAGGGAGATGGGTAAGATTTGGTGTTTCTAAATTACATCTATTATCTTATTTATCTTAAAAGATAAACCTTTATTATTTAATTCTAAAATTAAGTATAAATTAATTCCAATATTAAATCCTCTCATTAATTTCTAATTAATCCTCGCACTTAATTCCTAATTTATTACTGTTGACTATCATTAACCTCTTTTTAATTCCTTCTTTGCCTTTTAATTATCCTACGGAGGGTGCGGGGCGTAACACATTTTATGGGCATTCAGCATGAACATGTCTTCATTCTTTCCTTCCTACTGCCTGGAAGATTTCTGCTGTGTTAACATCTAACATAGATGAGTTGGGACAGGTCAATTTCGACGCCAAGACTGAATATGATATGATTCAAAATTACAAGGTGCTCCAGGATGTCTTCAACAAACTCAAAATTGACAAGGTCAATCGTTTATATGCTTCCTTTCAGCATTTTGTCATGTTGTTAGATTTACCCTTCACCTTTCCGTTGCCGTTTATATGTATTTAGCTTGTGGGTTCAACATATATATTGTATGTCACTTCACATAATGTGACTCGTCACTATGATTGCCGCTAAGCTTCTATTATTAGCTTTACCTTTTCATGCTTTTTGACGCTAATTTATATCTTTCTGATTTCTTCGAATTTGTTATGTTTCAAAGATTTGGTACGTCTTACGACGTGAATATTCAGTTTCTGACGAAGCATTGTTTGTTTGTTTCGAGCATATTACAGCACATAGAAGTCAACAGGCTTGTCAAGGGGCGGCCTTTGGACAATCTGGAGTTCCTGCAATGGCTTAAACGGCATTGTGATTCTGTAAACGGTGGCACGATGAACGAGTATGCCACTTTCCTAATATGGTTCAAAGTGAGAAAATATCAGCCTTATACAACTTATTTACTATTGCGTGCACGATATTGAGTTCTCAGGAATTATAATCCCATTGAACGGAGAAGTAGAGGAGGAAGAGAACGAAATTTGAAGGGAACACAGAAGTCTTCTAAGTCGCTGCAAACAAACAACTCTGTCACAGGAGATGGAGCCGGGATAAGCAAGACTTCTGGCAAGCCGAAACGTTATCCATTTACCTAGTTATATCAGTACCTCTTTCATGCTTATATCCTTGCAAATTTGTACTTGAGCAGGATCTACCAAGCACAGGAGGGCAAGTTCAACAAGTGGGGATAACTCCTTGGAAGAGATTCAGGCATTGACAAAGGAGGTAATGGGTTCTATTTTCCCCTGCATTATTTCTTTAAAGGCATTCCCTGGTCAGTCACAGGGTAATGATTGAATGTTGCAACTATGTATCTCAACATAAATTAAATGATGATGTAAAGAATGGTACTTGGTAAGTGTATCAACGTAAAATTAATCCTCTGTTATAACTTAAGATTTTAGATGATATGGTAATTTTAGAATATCAGGTCTGGCAATACACTTTAGGCATAGGCCATATTCAAATATTCAAATCTTAAGTACTTGGCTTTCTTTAGAATATTGGAGTTTGGTGTATCTATTTATCATCCATGATAACCATGGTGTTTATGTTCAATGTTCTTGGTTTTTTACGCATAAAAAGATGGTGACGCCCTCTCATTTGCTGGATGCAGGTTACAGATCTCAAGCTGTCGGTTGACCTACTGGAGAAAGAGAGAGATTTCTATTTTGGAAAGCTACGAGATATCGAGATACTCTGTCAGACATCTGAATTGGAAAACCTCCCTGTAAGCTTAACCTTGAGATCCCAAATTTTCATTAGTCCTGGTAAGTGTGCATATAGTATCTGTCCTGATCACTCCCTCTGTATTAGTTCTTTAGATTCCTTTCGAAAACCTTCACAATATTTGCAAAGTCTACACAATCAGTAATGCAACCAAGACACTTGGTAGAAAACTTTGCCAAAACATACACAACAGAGGAACACTATGCATGTTTATATGGAGATACCAAATGCTCCTCCCTCTCTTGTGGCTTAGCTCAATTTAGCTGCTCCCTGTTGGTGAAATGAATAACTCAAAGGGAGTACAACAGATTATGGCGAGAAACGGCCTTTAGTTCACGAAATGAATTAGAGGTGTCTGTTGCTGTACTTCTTTAGTTATTATAAAATCTGATGCTCTTAAATTATTGTGAATGCAGAGGATTTGTTGATGAACTTTTGCTCTTTTTTTGTTTTGGGTGTTTTGTTCATCCTTCCACAGATGGTTATTGCAATTAAGAAGATACTGTATGCAGTTGGCGAGGAGTCTGCATTGCAAGAAGCACAAGTCATAGCAAGCATATCAGCAAGTGGTGTTGAAGCCAAGTTGTCTCATGATCAAGAAACAACAAACTGAGAAAAAATGGTTGGATTGATCAACCCATCCCATCTCTCTTCTGCAACCCAGACCCCTCTTCTCCCCACCCCCGGGTTCCCCTGCCAACCCAAAACTTTGTTTTCCATTGTATCATACTGATAGACTTGTGCCACCAAAGCTAGTACTCAGATCAAATTTCAAAGTGGCATAGTCCTCATTGAGGATGAAAGATGTATAGCAATCACTGCAAATAATTTCGCAAACTATCACAGTCGAAAACTGATCTGAAGAAAATGTAAAATCTTTTTCCTCTTATCTCTAGAAAAAAATTTCACCATGTGAAGAAAAGAAAAGAAAAAAAAAAACTACTGCAGGGTCATTAGGAAAAACCACTCAGAATCAATGTTGTGATTTAGGGAAGAAAAGAATATTGTGATGAAAATGAGTTGTTTTTCCTAATGACCCTACAGTATGCAATGTCATTGTCACTTCGTACAATGCGAATAGCATTTTTGAAATTGGGTGTTTATCATGGAATAAAATTCGATAAAGATGTTATGGGCTTCTACCTTGGTCTTGAGAAGATACAACCAAAAAACTCGAATATGATCGTAAATAAAAGTGATAAACCAGTGAGCACTACTGCAATGCAGAGTGTTTGAGGGTCCCCATGTACCGCAGTGAATCATACTGAATGGTTGAGGTGGTTTGCAACCAGATACATGGAATAGAACACGACTATGTTTTGCAATTCGACAAATATCGTATTGAAGTACATCACTCTCTTGATTCAAGGGAATAGAGAAATATTTTTCAATATGGAATATTTGGATACCCTAATCTAGAATGCCATAGTGTGAGACTATTATTGCTTATGGAAGATGCAAAATTGCAGCTTGTCTTTAGAGACTAGAGTGTCTTTTTCTTAATCACTGCTAATCGTCTTTTCCGATGATAGTTTTCGAAAGACACAAAAAGGAGGAAAAGCAAAACAATTATAGCATCTGGCTAATGGAAAGTAGATTATGTGACAATTTGGGAACATGAGGTACAGATTCAAGGGTAATAGAATCAGATTGTCTAGTACTCCCTTTACCAACAACTGATGAAATAGAGCCATATGTGAGATAGGATCCCTTCACCGCAAGGGGGTATGGTGACGCGTGACCGCGCGACACGTGGCAGCAAGAAGGAGGGGTGAGGCTAGATGAGAGTCACCTGCATCTAGTCTTACCATCCCCCTGCTGTCACGTGTCGCGTGGTCACAAAATGGATGAAGAAAGTGAGGGTGAGAAGATCTCAACCCCCTGTAATCTGTAATCTTACTTTCATGTCACGATCTCGAGTACTTCTTTTAATGCTCGTAGAAAGTTAGTCGTTAAATATAACATCAAACACTTGTTCTCTTTGCTAGCAAATTCTCTATCTTTTGGGATAGATGTATCATTTGTCTGTCGTTCACCCTCGTCAGACCTTAACGATAGTTTTTGCTACCGTTCGGATGTACTGGATATGATTGATTGATTGACTGACTTATGCTCTCTGCTCAACTTGAAAGGCAAATGCATCTTCTGATAGGGGGTTTACCTTTATTCAATCGACTAACCTCTTTCACTATATACGATTTCTTCTAAAATCTTGAACACTAAGAGTCCAACTCAACTACAACGTACAAACATCATGCCTTCGTGCTAAAGTATATCTAGGCTCTATCCCTATAAAAGGCTCATCATCAATGCATAACCAAAATGAATCACTATATCCTACAGTGTGACAATTACTTTACCTATAGTTATACGAAAGGTGTTCGTCTCATGTCTCCACCTCTTCGCAGACGTCATGATCAATCCGCATCCTACTATATTCCATCATGCCCCATAAGTCAATCGATATTCGAGTTGGGAGTTGTTCGAAGAGGTACATGGTTCGATTCCAAGGACACGCACAGTATGTGTGTTTCACTGCTATATGGGTCAATGCCCATTTTGCAGTGGACACCTTGTGTGGGCTTCTTGTGAATGACCCCTCAACCTAGGAGGCCGCTGAGCTCTTGATTTGGATACTCTGCAATGCCCCTTAAAGCTGAAAGGATTGAAGCCTTCCGGACCATAATATCACATTTTGCTTCAACATATGGGATGTGGGAGTTCTTTGTTATTACTCCACTAGTAAAAGAAAAGCAGGTATCTTTTCTTCTCACTTTATGCAGGAAAGAGTAGGTAGGCATCTTATCTTTTCCTTGAGTACTGAAAATTTACTCATCTTACCATCGTGAAATAATGCACTTCTTCTGGAAGAAAAACGAAAAACTTTCTTTTCTCGAAAATGTTGAGAAACATGAATATCCAATTTTGTCAATTAACATTAAGGGCAAATATTAATTGTATTCCTTTGAAACCTATATACCGAAACCTCATATAAGAACTGTTTAAATTATTTCAAAAGAAATAATTTTAGTAACTACAAAAGAAAAAATCTTGGATCTTTTCCAAATTTTTGTTAAACAAAAGGACTAATCCCAAAGATAAAATACAGTAGTGTGCACCCCCCTCCCCCCAAATATCTACCACCCTTTGGATTATATTATTCCAATTACACATCATACAAAAAGAATCGCCTTTTAGCGATAGTTTTTGATGTCCTAGGAATATACTGGATACGGATGATGAGGATGATGACGACAAAAAGAATGACCCTAATGCAAAAGAAAAAAGTTGACAAGAAAATTCTCATTAACAGATCTCCAGAAACAATCAAATCATTGGAAATCAGGTACATCACATAACCAAAACTAAAAGATACACAGTACAGCCAACTACACTTACATACAGAGGGTTTGATCGTTAAGGCTTACGCTTTGATCACCAGCTAGTCGTGTTGGACTCATAATCATAATCTCCATCTCTCTATCACCCTGATTCAGGATTTCTTTCAAGAATCTGAGATGGCCATGCATCACCAGGGGAGGGGTACCTAGCGTGCGGCTTGCGAACTATTGATGCTGGATTATATGTGGTCTGCAATGTACTAGAATCTGGAGAAATAGCTGGGGCTGGACAAATTGGGATGACATATATGGGCTTAAAATTCTGTACTTGAATGGTGGATTCTTGAGCAGGATGCTGAAAAGAGCCATCCAATGATGCCAAATCACCATGTCCCATTTCAATGGGAGCTTCATTCAAGTCTATCTGCGATTCGGCTATTCTCTTTTGGACATCCATTTGCAGTTCTGCAATTTGTGATTCCAAAGCAAAATTCTCATCCTGCAGCTCTTTTTTCTCGGCAGTGACCTGAATCCAATGAGATCAATTACTAAGTACTTAAATATTTAACACCACACATATTCATGGTCAAACATAAAAAAAAAAAAAAGGATCCGGGTGCATAAAGGTCGGCAGCAAAGGAATAAGAATAACCTACATCTTGTTCTTCAGAGGTCAAAGCAGCATTCTCTTTTCTAAGGGACTCGATCTGAGATACCATGTCCTTTATCATTCGAGTTGCATCAGTCAATATAGAAGCCTTTCCATTTGTCTGCTCAGATAGCTCTAAAAAAAACAAGGACATACATGTCTGATCTCAAACACGAAAATACAATTCTATCAATTGCATAGTTACTCATTTATTCAAGTAATGTAAAAAACACCTAGAGAATTAGCTAAATCAAGAAAAAGATCATTCAAGTGTTCACGCTTCATTTTCTCTCTCTCTGCCTTGTGCAATTGCTTTGGAACTTTGCCCCGACTCTTTTTGCCAGATCTGCAGGTACAACACTCCAAGATCATTGATAGTTCCGATTTAAAACCTTCCAGGGAGGAATGAAAAGGAAAAAAAGAACAAAAATAATATAAAGCAAAACAGGACTAGAAATAAAAAATAGTAGATGTGCCAGAATTTCTTTCTAATCCAATCTTACATCCAAAAATTCTCCATTATTTAGAGAAACACAATTAAATCTCAAGAAATAACTTATGAAAAGATATGTTGGCCCTTTAAGAAACAAAAAAGGAACTTCCAATTTGCCGCTAAGGCATTGTGCTTTAGGCCTATGACAGTCAGCTCATGGAATTACGATCTGACATGAACTAATTCCTTATAAGCCGGAGGCACCATGTCCTACAAAGGCATTGTATAAATACCACTCACAAGAGATCAATCTACAAACCAAATCCTACTCAGTGGGATGAAGTCTAAGAGTTCTATAAAATTTTTAAAGGTGACTAAATTCGACCAACATAGAAACCATACACCACAAAGAGCACAATAATAAAAAATTAAAAATAAGAAAATAGTTTCAGATGCCACTGCCAAAGCACGAAAATTTAGTCCAGGTTAACATCCACAACAGCAACCTGAACGGGGTCATACAGTACATCCAGGACAGCGTCAAGAGTAGCACTACTGTTTGAGCTATCTCAGACAAAACCAGAGCTCCAGGGTATTTTGTGTGTGGGGGTGGGGGTGGGGGGGCAGGGGGTTGAACTCTGCTCTAAGCTAAGTTTGTTTTCAATTAATTCAAGATAGAGTACCAATCTCAGAGTCAATCCTCCTTCGCTTGGCAAATAAATTCCAGAGATGACAATGACACATTACAAAAATTAGTTTGTTTTCCTTTTCATTAGTTATTACCATGGTTGATGCATACATTGAAACCTGAATCTAGGACTCAAATAATACTTGGAATATACAATCAACTTGGAAACCACAATCACCAAAAAGACACTTCGGACAGAAATCACCATTACCTACAAATAACACTGACCTGCTGACTAATGCTTCAGCCTCCATGCTACTGTTATCTAGAATTGCCACTGTGAAAACACCTTGAAAACACCGAAATCAAAAACCCTGCTGTCAAGGGAATCCCTTCAGGATCCAGAGCTGCATTATCATCTTAAGTTAATCAGTTCCAAATATCAAGTGGCAGTTGCCCAATAATATAGAAAGTTCACCCCCAACACAAAGACCAAAAAAATATGCATCAAACAACCATTAATCCCCCCCCCCCCCCCCCAAAAAAAAAAAAAAAAAAACTCAGCCTTGTTTCTGCTCTTTCTTCGAAGGGAAACAATAGACTCCCAATCTTTGGTGTTTCACTATTCCGAGACCTAGTCATGTATCCCCCGAACTTACGTAAGTTATGAACAATTGAAAAAAGAACAGCTTTTCATTTATGAAACAAAAAAAAAAGAATGAAAAAGGAGAACTTTGTATATCCTGGAATCAACTGATCATTGCAACTGTCGGTCAACAGATCAGAACAAACCACGTATAACTCTACTGTACATATACATCCTGATAAACATCAAAAGTAATTACATAAAGAAAACGGAAAAGAAAATAAAAAGATATATCATCAAGAAGCAACAACAAGGAAATTTCTCCCTTGCCCCATACTACCTCCAACCGCATTAAAAAAAAAAAAAAACGTAGACACAATAGCACCGATTGGTAGCATAACAAATGGAAAGAAATAAGGAGAGGCAAGAAATCAAATGAAATTACCTTAATGATTTAGGAGAGGCTGGGGAATGGAAGCTGTGATTAACCGAGAAAAATAGAATGAAATTTTGGGCAAAAAATTAGGGATGGGGAGAAGACTTGATGATAAGGAGGGGGGGGGGGGGGGGCGTGTGGTGAGCACTTGCAAAAGCGAGGAGTAAGCATTAGACGACTGCTTCTTTCTTTTGTCTTTATTCAAACTCCACACACGCCCTGCCTCAGCTTTTTCCCCACGCGTCACACCGCACACGTGGACTCTGTAAGTTTTGCCAAGTCACACACAAAAAATGATTAAAAAAGAAAAAGAAAAGAGAACGAACAACCGAAAGAAATTCTTGAAATGTTTTAGAGTGAATGTGAAAGTTCGAAGTCTCCTACCATTGTGGGGGTTCGATCCCCGCTCATGTGAATAGAGCAAACTATTTGGTCAGTTCCCTATCACTTCGTGTGCTGACCGTAGGGATAGAGGATTAGTCTTCTGACTTTCGGCTGGGAGGATACCTCAGGACAACCCATTAAAAAAAAAATTCGAAGTCGAAACAAAATCTCAACTCCAATTTGAACACCGTTTTTATGTGTCTTTCGATCTAAAGCTCGAGTTTGCACATCTTCAAAGTGAAATAAAAAATCGAGTGATATTTGAACCTATTTCGCACAAAATTATAGTTCCTAAAAATTGAATGTGCAAATATAAATTTTGATTAAGAAATATTGTCATAAATTATCACATTTAATGTATGGTTTATATCGAACGAAGATAGAATGTAATATCAAATTAAACAAATTAAGTTTAAGCATATTCATATGATGAATCGAGCATCAACAATTTTCAAGATTAATTTTTTAAAGAAGAGTTGAGCTCACGTCAAGTATCATTTCAGATATCAGGCTTGGTTCTTGGACTCCGTTGTTGGCAAATTTTGATCTGCATGTGTAATTTCTTCAACGATCGGAGCTCCAAGTACAGAATGGTTTAGGTCCGGTATAGCACTTATGGACTCCATGGCCAGATGAAGAGATTCTTGGACGTGCGGTGTCAAACAGGTTGTGTCGGGACTGGCGGGTTTTCGGTTTATCACAGACTATACAAAGTTTCAAGTTTCAAACGACAAAATCGGGTTTGGTTTAGGTTAACTCACCAACCCAATTTTTGTGTTCGAGGGGGTCTGATAGGTTGGGACTAGGGGAGTTGGCAGGTTTGGAAGATTAGATTAAGTAGATTAACAGATCAGTTTCAGATTTAGCAAGTTAGACATGATAATTTACATTTTAGACTGTTTAACCTGATTCTGACTTAAATCAGTAAAAATCAAGTTAGATTTGTGTCGAGTTGGCGAATCGTGTCCAGCCATTTTAGCGCTTCATAATGAATCTTTTAACCTTCACATACATTTGCGAGGACTTTTTCCAATCGCTGTCTTGTTTGAAGGACGTCTTGGATTAATTTTCACATGAAGCGAATGTGTTTCTGCCATTCTTTCAGACAATATCACAATATGAAATGCGACAAGAAACTAGTTTGAGATATGTTGGAGGTTAGATTCAAAATCTAGTTTTTGTCCGACAGTGTGTTTCTCATTCCAACGATCTTCTCTATGCACAACTTAAGAACCCATAGCAACTTAACAAGATGCCTGTAGCTAGACTTAGAATCTAGTTTTTATCTAAAATGGAAAGACTTTTATGTTATCCCTACTTATTTTTAATCTAAACATGGAAAGACTACGGACGTTCTTAGTGCGCTAGGTCTTCACGTTTGTGCATAACTTCAACATAATTTCAACATGCGATATCAATTTCCAGCAGGAGGATCATGAGGGTAGACAATTTATATTGCCTACACCTCACCCCTTATTTTTAGTTCTTCAAAGTTCAAAATTTTAAACTTGTAAACACCCACTTTCAGGAAAAAATGATCTGATTGATTTTTTTGTTGCAATATAAAATCGTGCCAAGTGATTTTTAAACTAGTTGCGCCATTCAAATCACCAAATCGTATGATTTACCAGTTCCCTCTTGAACTTAGTCCAGATTTCGAGAAGTATGAATTGTTCTTATTTTTTATCTTTTTCTTTTAGTTTATGCCATATAAGATGAACGATCGTCACTGGAAAATAACTGCATCAGTAAATATTTGAACACAAGACGTTTGTTCTTAGATCTCCTAGTCTTGGAAACTCGACTTTAACTGCCAATTAAGGTAGTCGACTCATTGGCAGAGATATGATTCCTAGAGGGTAAGAAGTTTCAGCAAAAACTATCACTATGGGAGCCTCTTGAATGGTCCAAAATCCTATACATTGTTGTCATTCTACGAACTCAAAGAAACATGATTTGTACATAAACCAAAAGTGTGTGGTCACTGAACTCCTCCAGCTCTGTGACATCCAAGTTGGAACTTCCGAACCTTCATTCTCCCATCCAAAGCAAGTGCCAATACATCATACTCTTCCACATACCAGAGCTCTGATACAGAAGCCTAAACCATTGAAACACGCATCAGTTAGCACATAATCATGGAACTCTCTTGTAGAACAAACCGTCAAAGTGACATTGCAAAACTTGGGACCTGGCGGCGCATATTATAGACGACAACAACAACATTACTCCATTGCCTTAGAGGCTCCCGCCTATGACGGGGTATGGGGAAGTCGGATGTACGCAACCATACACATGTGTTAGATCACACAGAAGTTGTTTTCCGATGATCTATAATGAAAATTGCGTCAAGATGTGTCAATCAACTGCTACTTCACGCATATTATAGACATGAAAGCACTAAATTTCGATTTTTCAATACTCATCCTCCCTTGTCCAAGAATAGTTAACTCATGTTGACCTTAGATGCTTGTACCACTTACATACGTGTCATCTGTACTACACTTTACGACGTGGACAAAGGTGTCATAGTCTATGTGACAAGGGCGTCTCAGTTAAATAAAAATCGCCACCAGCAGAGTTACTATGCAAAGGACCAAATATTTACAATGGCAATTGGTCAACACAGGTTCAGTACAGGCACCCATCGTAGCTATAGGATGTCCTACACTTCCACAGCAATGAATTCAGAACTGTAATTCTCATGCATGCAGTAATGACCAAACCAAAAGAAAATGATACTTGTGGTAACGACACAGCTCTATACGAATCACAGATAATACCTGAAACCCGTGTAGTTGGTGATTCAGCTTAGAGACTAGCTCATGGAAAAATTGGATTCCTGAGAACTCATTCCCCTGTTGAAGACAAACCCCATAAATTCATAACTATAATATTAGTAAATAAAAGCAAGATCAGAAAAAAGGTAAAGTTTTCACTTAGATGACTAACTTACACACACACAGAGATATATATAACCAAGAACGCAGTAAATTTCATTCTGCAATCTGCATCGTGCCTAATGGACCAGGGCCATTTTTTTTTTTCCTTTTTGGAAATTGCTATGTACCTCTAATCAAAAGCGGCAAATATCTCTTGTATTATTTCAAAACTTCCTACACTCCCATCATTTTGTTAGTGTCGTTAAATTACATACGGGAATAATTTACATATACACACGTCCGCAGGTGGTTTTCTATCCATTCCAATCTTGTATGTGAATACATGCAATTATCAGATAGCACACTTGTTTTAGGCATTTGTACAGAAAGTGTGAGATCTTTGATGCACGTGGCTGTTTCAAATTTTTGATGTCCCCAGGAGCATGTCTGTGCATGTCTATTGGCATACCAGTGGAGCTAAACGTGGCGTATTTGCACATCATATGCGAAGAACATTATTTGCAAAGCATGAGATCAAATTGTTTCAGTTGCCTCAGGCATTATTTTGCACTTGGACGAAGAGTACTCCAAGAAACTACCTCAGGTAACTTGGTAGGGTGCCCCAGTAGCCTAGCGAATGATGTGTGGAAAATGGCTGCATCATACTGCAAATCAACATTGAGAAGTCCCATTATACTTTTTACAATCCACAGGGCAAACAGTAAAACTAAATTACGAAACTGAAGAGGGAAGCAATAAATAAGAATGCGACAAAGTTGCACCACAAGTCAAAACCAGACAGGTCAGAACAAATTTAAGAGAAGGGGCATGCCAAAGTTCTACAATGGGTAATCTTTATTCCACTGGATTCTTTAAAAAGAAAAGTTTGAGTCATGTGTTGCAGACAATCTTTTCTGGAAGGCCAGAATCAGATTTCAAATATATACATCTCAAATCATATTGGTATGAGTTATCTCTAGTAAATTCAAAGGAGAGGACCCACACTATATTAGTAGAATTAGTTGACATGGTTATACTCTAGCAAGCAGCGTGTATGGTCCTTACAAGTTGCTTTGCTGGTGCATGAGGAAGAGCTGCTCTCAATCTATTACGCACAGTCACTGGGTCAGTACCGGAGATCACCTATTCATCACAGGCAGTAAGTTGAGAGAAAGAGAGGGAGAAGAGAAATGAACTTTCAAGCAGAGTTTATTGTGATTTCATCTTAAATATCTCGCAATGCCACACTGTAGCATTTAATGTGGGCTATATCTAATGCTACATTGGAGAGTCTATTCTGATTTCATTATTTGAATGCCGCAGGCCAACGTAAATTCACTCAAGCAAAGGAAGATCTCTCGGAAATAACTGTACAACCCTTTCTGAGGTATTACAAGACAGACATCAAGCCCATAGAAGTACCAACAGGTATGTGGGGAAACATGGAGACCTAGGCCATAAAGAGATGGTGGGGTGGGGGGAGAGAGTGGGAGTAATGAACAAACCTCTGGAGTAACGAACAAACCTGCCAACAACCAAGAAGCACACCTGTTGAAGTTAGAACTACTCTATCCAAGGCAATCTTTAATGGGCAGAGACCATCTGCAACTACTTTCACAGCATTTGCTTCGGACTCAATCTGGAATGTACAAAAGGCTTGAGCACAAGCAACGTGACACTAAGAAAGATGAAAAAGCATATAAAGAGGATAGAGCTTTGTCACCTCAAATTCTGAGGCAGGAACAGCAGATATGTGATGTGAGGCATGAAACATGCTAAAATGGTACAAACTGGAATTCTGAAACCAAATTGCTATTCCAGCAAAAAAGCAGCATCATGATTAAAATAATATATTAATAAAAATGACACTGTAATCGTCCACCACTTGAATATTGTACTTATAAGGGAAAAAATTCAATGTCCTTTTGTCTTAATTAATAGCTCTTACCTTTATCAAAATATGGTATGAATGTGCTTTTGACAGCTTCCCTTCAGATTAAAAAGTAAAAAATAGGTAAGTTAAGACAACTTTTTAGCATTTGATCATAACAATATGACAGACATGACTACATCTTCAAGTGTGAGAGAAGTTACCAAATGATTGCACATGTTTCCAACTAAACAGTAAAAGGTGCACCGCCACTCTCCCTATTTCATAGCATCTATGTACTAGATCTTTTTGCAACATATGGTTGGTGGTTTATGAGGACACCAAGTGTCAAGCAATAAGAACCATATCTAAGTTATACATGCTACAAATGAGCAACTTTTTGTGCAGGGTGATCTGTGACAAATTAAAATAATCATGCAAGAATATTCATTCACCAGGAAGAGTTGCAGAAACAACTAAATTAAGAAAAAGTGACTTTCCCCTGTATCGGTTCAAACAAAAAGTGACTTTTCCCCTGTACCTGTTCACAATTTTGAATCAATATGGCAGAATAATCAAAGCATATTGACTATATTTCCTCTAGATATTTCATTCTTCTAGGTAGATACAAGTCAAGGAAGAAATGCATTGTCTTTGTGTCTCAGGAGTGTGTAAAAGTTAGTAGGCGAAAGCGTTCATGGGCAACCAAAAACACAAAAATCCTTCAACTATATGTTCCGCCTACATACGGGACATAAACTAGAAGTTACAATTAATCTTAAAAGATTTATGTCGTTCAGATGTTCCAAGTTCAGTGACCAAAATAAGGACAAGATAAATGCTGGAAACATGTAAAGCAGAAAGTGGCAGCAACTTACGAGAGGGGCAATGAAAACTCGGGGGGCAGATACAAAACAGTTGCTCTCACAGGGGGATTTGCAGCCTACAAAAAACTAGTGGTCATCCAACAAATGGAGAAACCAAGAAAAGCTTATAAGACCATAGAAAATAAAAATAAAGAAATTGCTCAGACTGTATACCCTCAGCACCGGTGTGACAGCACCATCTTTTAGAGTGAAAAGATTTGAGAGGGATAGTGACTGTGAAGTTTCTCCATGCTTAAGAAAAAGAGCGCCCCTGTCATCCAAGTCCCTTGACAATTTATCGTACAATTTTGTTCTTCTTTCTTCATCTGAACCTGAGGACTCTGGCAAACAAACATACAACATTTTTCAACATCGCATACAAACAGTAGAATGTCTGAATATGCAAACAACCGATAAGAAGTAAATAGCCCAATAATAATACAAGAGATTTACTTGTGCCCTCATATACACAGTAACGGCAAATTGGAGGCAAAGTTACCATTGCACAATCGGTACATGCTAATAACAATTCGCCTTTGATTTAGTACCAACTGATCATAGTGAAAGATATTTTTCCTTGGAATATAAATAACAAAACTGATCAACAAATTTTTTTGACTATTTCCTAATTTACAATATTTTTTTCCTTGTGAACTACTATAAATGAAGAAAGAAACTCATCAACACCGTACCCCCCTTCTCCCGCTCCTCCCCTCACACAAGGGGAAAAAAAGGTTCTCAGGACATAACTCAACTGGTTCCGGGCAGGGATTCTCAAAAGGGAGGTCAGGGGTTCAATTCTTACCAAAAGCAAGAAAGCCCCTTCCCAGCAAGTGAATATTGTGGGAGCTTCTTGCCCTGTAGGCTTGACTGCCTGGGAGCTCTTTATACAGACTACTGTGTAAATGACCAAGCTCTTGCTAGCGGGCTGTTGGGTACCTGATTTACCTCCCTACACTATCTTTGGGACTTGGTGTGGTAGGTACCCTTACTGGTCCTAAAGGGAAAAAAAAGACAACTGAAACTCAAAAGGAAACGAAGCTCAAATAAGACACACAATGCGATGATCAGAGAAATTCGAGCATTAAATATGACCTCCATTCTTTTCTTTTAAGCGTAAGACTACCAAGTTTATAGCAGAAGAGACCAAAAATCATCCCTTTACAGCATATAATTCAATATTTTCTAAAGTAAATCAAGAACCCAGAAATAATTCAGCTGAATTAGAGCAGACTAAGCAAAGTACAGTTAAATAGTTAAAGTTACCTGTGAAATTGGAAGTTGAATTATCAAGAGCCATTTGAAAAACAGAGTAAAACACCAGCGCAGAAATCAGCCAGATTACTAAAGGTGCTGGCTTTAATTGAGAACACCAATTTCTTACTCTACGCATTATGAGGTGGGATGATGATTACGCTAATGAAATTTCTGGAATGATGTGCCTAATTCCTCATCCTTAGATTAGATGCTTCACCAACTTTTCTTCAACAGAAGCTTTAGGTTTTAAAAAGGTAATAAGGGGACTGTTGAAGAGATAACGAATAATCAAAGTCATAAACGACCACTGCATTTTGTTTGGACTTAGTTATTTAACTGATCTCGATAAATAAAAGAGAATTACTTTCTTTACAGCTCAGCATACAATCTACACATTAACCTTGTGAGTAACTTGGAGCCAATGTCATGGTGTTGAGAGTCCCACCGCCTCAATCCGAGGATGCAAATTAGGAACTCAGCAGTCTTTTAGATCGGTGAGAACTTTATGTAAGGAGCCGTACAAAATATCTCCGTTAACTAGACATTCGGTCTTGTAGCAGTGAAACATCCACACTGTCCATGTTCTTAGAATCGAACTTAGAACCTCTTGAAGCAAATCCAATCCGAATACGAACTGAGCTATGTCCTAGGCGACCTTGTGAGTAACTTTCTTAGACTCTTTATGTGTTAACCCCCCCCCCCCCCCCTCCCAACCCTCCCCAAACTTTATTATCAGCCTTACCCTTTTGGGTTTATAGAAAAAAGATGAATATAATTTCCGTTTAAGTTAACATTAATTACTTTTGACTTTTGACCTCCTCTATTAAAGTGGACCATTAACAATTCATAAAAAAATCATAGGAAGTCAAAAGCTAAATTTTAAGTCTGTTATGCCACTAACTGACGAAAGCTGACATTTATCTTTTAATCCAGATACACATGAAAGCCACTCAAAAAAAAAAAAAAAAAAAAGATACACATGAAAGTTAAAAGTTAAGAAAGAAAAATAAAACGACTCTCCTATATGTTCCGCTAAAACATATGAACTCAAAATCTAATTATTCTTAAATAAAATAAATAAACCTTGCTTATGTATTAGCATAAAACATTCAGTATATTATTTACGTTAAACATTATAACATACTTTTTAACATAAGGTAAACATTGTAACATACTCTTTGACATAAGGTTATCTGAATCTATTAATACCGTCCTTACTTTGTGTAAAATATATTTCTACCATATAATTGAAAAGTACAAAGTTGGGTTATTTACGTTAAACATTCTTCGCTGCTATCAACTAACTTTGGGCTCCATGGCCCAAACCGAAGACATTCGTGCAGGCTCAACTTGGTGATTCACCATTAACATAGGCCCAATACGACTCGGCCATTGCTCACTTTACATATGCAAGTTTCTCTACTTCATAATTCCCAATATTTAGGTCTAATTAAAACGACATCTGCAAGAGTAATTGAAAGCGTCACTGTAGAAAAAAAGAGGAGTAAAGGCAATTGTAGAATGGAAGAGGAGTAAATCCAGGCCTAAACTGACGTGAGATAAGCATATTAGACATGACTTACTAGAGTTGCACATCTCTGAAGACATGGTCCAGTATAGGAGTTCATGGAGGAAGAAGATTAACGCTAAGGAGGGATAGACATGATATAAGAGCATCTTAGAGCATAGTTAGAGGATTAGATAGTCTCTACACTTTAGGTTGACTTTGCACTTTTTTGTTTTGGTCATTGTCTTTCAATTATTTGTGCATATCCACTGTAATGACTATTTAATATCGGAAGCTTTCTATTTATGTTTAATAAAATCCCTTCAATAGTACATATTCCTATTATTGTACTATCTATGCAGGTACATATAGAGTCGGTGGTCTCACTGAAAGCAAACTCTCTATCCCTTGGGATGAAGGTATTGTTTGTCTGCCTCTCATCTTTTCCAGACCCCAGCGATAACTTTTCCTGTCACTGAAATATATGATTGTTGTTGTTGTAGGTCTAATTAAACCATTTAAATTTTTTTGGCATTTTACACATGACCCGAAAATTCCTTTTCTCAGCCAAATGAGAATGATATTTAGTCATGATATATGATTGTCACAATTCCAATGCCTATGCGCTTTAATGGTTAGTATAACTAAGGAAATATTAGAAAACATTTATGTCATAATAGTTTCATACTAGTAAATTGTTTGATTACCATTTTTTTGATATTATCACTAATTCTCTATGTACTTTTTTAGATTATTAAAACAAGCAGAAGAAATAAACTAAATGATAAGTACCTGATAATAAACAAATAAACAATTAAGAGTATATATTTCTAGAACTATATTGACATATTGTACTGACCCAAAAGAAACTTATGGCTTAAATTGACGGTCAGAGTATCAAAAGTTATATTACCGGTTCATATCCACTTTGATAAATCATTTGATAGTATAAGTTAATAAGTTAGCATAAGTTTTTGATACTTCTTTGTAAGATACATATTCCTATTCTCATAAGTTTTTAGCGCATTGATATATGTGCATTGACACTTTTATGCTGGTCAATGAGTAACTACTAGGTATTTATGGATCAATATGGTAAAAAATAATTGACACGTGACAGTAATGAATGTACAAAACAGTAGATCCATCTGCAGTTAATATGTTTCTTATTGGTAGTTGAGTACTCAATTACCATCTTAAAATTTGCCATCTACGCTAACGGAAAAGAAAACAGATGACAAAGGATTATGTTTATTGCATATGTACTTCAAATTTCTTTCTATATGTGTTACAGATTAACTTTATCATCAAATGTTGTAACAATTCACGGTTAAAACCGAAAAGATGAATAATTTAGCAAAGAATGTGACAGCGGAAACAATTTATGTAGATGGTAGAAACCTCAAACATTGGGGACCATTTCTTTTATTGTTTATTATTTTTTTAAAATGCAAAGGATGAAGACCAAGTAGGTCTTGTTTTCCCTAAATTTTTCGAGTTGAAGTTTGAAATTTCTTCCTCTTATATGGAGTATTTATTTAGTTCAATTGAACTAAATATCAAAACATTTAAACTTATGCCATTAGAAGAATGGAAGTCTTAAAAATAATTACAGAATTGTCATCAGAGATTCTTGTTGTGCATTTCAACCAACGACAACATAATACATACATTTCAATCACATTAAAGAGAGAAGGACAAGTCCACATATTTTGCTGGCAAATTGACAGATAATTTATGCCCTACACCTTCGGACAAACAACTGGAAAAGGTTGCTATTGAAGCACCAAAAAGCTTCAGTACAATAGCTGTTAGAGCATCTTACATGTATCATGTCTCAACGCCAATAGTGCATTTAATCCCAGTGTGCACATATGGCAAGCTAATATGTAGGCAAAATTTGTTATACCAAATGACACGTTGATATTGTATAACCGATCATATATATAAGGTGTCATGTTAGTTGTGCTACTTATGTAACATATTACATATGAACAACTATGATTTATATTAGAATCATCATAACATATTTGTCTGTCACTTAGTATCATATAAATGACGTTATCGGTGCATTAGGCTCCTGCGTTTGCGCAGGGTCCGAGAAGGAACCGAATCGCTTCGCGATCTGATGTACTCAGGCTTACCCTACACTTTGTGCAACAATTTGTTCCGCAGCTCGAATCCGTAACCTCAAAATCACAAAGCAGCAATCTTACCAGTTGCTCCGATACCCTCTCTCAATTGGTATCATATGTACCTTTTAACTAGAGAATACGATTACACACTGTTTTACAACACTTTTAACATACATACACTGCGTAGGTAGTTACACGTAGGTGCAAGTTGCGCACCAACATACAAGCTTAAATTGTAACTATCTGTCCCTATAACATACCCTAATGGTTACAGATAATAAGTTTCGAAAGAAACGTCAGGGGTTCAAACTTTGCTGAAGGTAAGAATGTTTGAACCCTCTCCAGGCTAGCTGCATAGTATGGGAGCACTATTGACCCGTAGAATGACCTGATAGGCTGACAGGCCAGCCCATCAGTTGTTCTTTCGGTTACAATGGACTCCTTGTGTTGTCCCTGTTCTATGACAAACTTCTACTAGTGGGTTTTGGAAACCTAATTTACATCCCTACACATCCTGTAATACCTATAATACCGGAGATGACAGAGACCTTACTGGTCGAAGTTCAACCTTTAAATTGTAACTATCTAGTATTTGAAGCTCTAGGCTTTCATAAGCATTGCAGTTATCTCAGAGAAAAATGGTTCTTGTGGAAACTGACAAGATATAAAGTACTATTCTTCTTCCTCGGTACCATTTCGTTTTTTTTTTCAAATAAATGTTAAGGTATTTTATAGATGTCATTGCATGCATTCTCTAGACTATTATAACTACTACCAACTTTCAGTTTACCTCTTGCTCTATTACTTACATAGACGTGTTGTGTTTGTTACTTGTTTACATGTGTTAAATTTACATAGTTTCATACATTTATATGGAATGGAAACACCATTTTTAGCATCATAAAAAAGAATATAAAACTAAGAAAATGTTGGGGGGCGAGGAGAGATTGTTATACAGAAAAAGGATTTCCTACTGATAACTGACAGTGCATATATGAACAATTAGATTTAAACGTAACAAAATAATTAACATGTAACGATTTATTGGTTAATGGAAAAATCAATCTGGTTTTCACATCAATACGGTGGTTTATCATTCGGGCTTTTACATCAATCTGGTGATTAATTAACCAGATTTGAACCATACGTAAGCCATTTAATGTGTCGCATATGCAAATCTAGGTATATGTTCTAATTATCGGAGACTCACCATAGAGTCCACAACATATTAAAGCCAAACTTCTGCTCTATCGTGTTTCTATTTCCAATAGAGTCAAGACACATTCTTATTTGACTTTGAAATATGATGGAATAAAGCAAAATAACTCACTAAATTGGATGCACTTTTTATATTTTGAAGTAGCAATTGATCGACATAGCTTGACGCATCATTATTGGTCATCGGAAAACAACCTCTGTGCATTCTACCATATGGGTATCGTTGCGTGCATCCGACCTCCTCGCACTCTGTCATAGACGAGAGCCTCTAACGCAATGATGATAATGTTGTTATTATGCTCTATCGCATCCAAAGAGTGAAACAATTCCAGTTGAACACCCTTACATAATGAAATTTTGATCTAGCTGAAATCGTACCCTTGTCACTCGCATGAAGAAATATAGTGTTGGGTTCTGGTATATATTATGCATAAAAGTTCAGAAGTTCATATCCTATAGAGTCGGATACGAGTGTCCAGTTCTTTTACCAGTTTGAGTTCGCTCACTAAACGAGTCAAACTGTTTGCGAACTATTCGGCTCGTTTAAACAGTTATAGTGTTATCGAACTGAACTCGAACCGATTTTACAGTTCGTTTAGCTAAACAAACCGAGTCAAATAATTCGTTTAGCTAAACAAATCCGAATTCAAAAACTTAGCATTCAGTTCGACTCGGTTCATTAACACCCCTGTTAGACAAGAGACAGAAATGTAGTTTAGTTACTGAAACCAACATGTACTAGCTAGTTAGGAAAAGTTGAGTTAGACATCCACTAATGATTGAACAAAACAAAAGAAGAAGGACATGGCCCTAGATTGTAGTGTGTTAAAACAGAAGGCGAAGCATCATTATCATTAACAAAATAGAGTCAGATTAAGAGGTATACAAATATGGCAAAACTTGAAGGAATTAGAAACAACTACAAGTGTGTTTAGTTCCAAGCTGGACACACACACAATTCTATTTATTTCTGGTTTGGGATTGTCTAATCATATCGTTAGGACTTGAAAGATTTTGCAAAACGGGGACCAGCCTGTTGTACTATTTGGGATTCAACCCATGTGATTTTTACGTACGTAAGCGATTTCCATTTCAGAAATAATGATGCTCTGCCACCAATCTTCTCAACCAAAAAAATAAAATAAAAATACAAATAAACATATTCTACTATAATAGATTATGTCGGAAAATTTTGTTGTCTTGTTTTTCAATGTGTTTATTTCTAAAATTACTTTCATAGTTTCTATTTTTATTTTCATAAAAAATGTCTATTTTTTTAAAGATAATAACATATTATTAATTAAAGTTTCTATACTATTTTTCAATTAACACTACCATGATTTCTCTAATTTGTCTCGATTAACTAAGTAAGAGTGGAACATGAATATAAATCCCATGCATATTATAATGGTCGTACAAATTGCATAGTATCATAAATAGCTACCCCGAGTATTACCCATCCGCCAGGAGAGTTTATAAACAAATACAGATCCTTGTTATCATCTTCAATACTGAGATATATCATAAATCTCATCTTTAAGACGATACGAAAAATCGAATCATCGCTCGGTGAGAGTTAGACTCATATTCTTGGAAATTCCTAGTTTCTAAATATGCCCTTAAAAGACTAATTCCCCACCCTTTCCAAGTATGATTTCTATGTTATGTACGGCTGTGCCTAAACACATATCGGTTGAAGTAAATTATTCAAAAAAATTTCCGACTTTTTTAAATTATATTCAAATCAAACACAATAATAATTTTGAGATACACGGATTATATTTTATTAATATCGTGTAGGGTTAGAAGAGTTTATGTGTAAGGTTCTCAGAGACATTACTCCGAAGAAATGCCTGCGGAAAGACCAGAGAATTAATCATCTCTTCCAATCCAACAATTCTATTCGACCAGTATGATGAAGGTTAGAGTTAGACCACGTTTCTACATTCAACTTTCTGTAAAAGAAGAGGAGCGAGGACAATGAATTTAAGTTGCATGGACCATTCTTGCAGAAAAAGTTTACCGTACAGTCATTTATAATCTGCCGTATTCTCCTTTTTTTTAAACTGTAAATTTATATTTTTCTTAGTTTTTACAGTAGGACATTGAATGGTACTATTGCCATCGTTAATTAGGAGAACATTTCCTAACCCGTCACATATTCTAAGCTCATAATCAGATCATGCTACATTTATTAAATTAGAGTTATGATAAATATGCATAATATGTTTCATTAAATATGGTAGAAGATGTGATAGAATATGGATTTAAAAAAGTTTCATAGATAATATGTTACTGTATTCCTATCATTTTACACCATGTTTTATATATGAACTGTAACAAAAATAAAGTATTAAAAATATAATAACAAAGTGTGACAATAACCTAGTACTCTATGATCTACCAAATTCGAGTAAGCAAGTGTACAAAACGGTGGTATGCCGAGACTAAGTTTGGTAAAAGACAGATAAAAATGAAAGTGCGAAATAACCAACGTTCTCTTCGCATGTACGGAAGTAGATACTCAAACATGTACATGTCAGGTTTCGTATCGTGCATCAGGTATACCCACAAGCTTGACAAGTATAAATTTTAAAGTCGTGTATTGGTCATTTCGTAATTTTTTCAGATATTTTCAGGTTTCGTGTATTTTTTAGGTTTTATGTATTTAAATCGACTAAAGTTACAATATATCATTGAAACAACATAGGTCCACAACCAATGGTCAATGGGTAGGGGCAGGCGAAGTGAGAAGTAAAAAGTGAGAAGAGTGAGTGAATAGAGAAGAAATAGAGAATGAATGGTTATGGGGTAGGGGCGTCGCGGCGGCGGGGGGCAATTGCTTGTGGCAAAAGGTGAAATCCCTCACCCCGAGGGCCCCCACTGCCCCAGCCCCAAGGAACTGCGTGGAGGATGCAAATCAGGAGCCCAACAGTCTCCTAGATTGGGTGAGATCTTACACAGTTGCGCCACACAAGGTGTCCCTTCCACAAACTAGGCCTTTGGCCTAGCAGCAGAGAAAGACCCACACTATGTGTGCCCTTGGATAAAACTCGTGACCTTTTATGGCATTACTCCAACCCGAGTACCAACTGGACTATGCTCTAGAGGCGACAGGGGCAATTGTTGAGGTAAGAAGGAAAGGGAAAAGGATGAGTGATTGAATAAAAGAGAAATGGAGAATGAATGGTTAATAAGATAGAGACTGCGGGAGCAATTACAACGGATAAGAAAACAGACTTTCTAGGGGAACTAATGATATTCAAACCAACTACTTCAAAAAAAACACCAACCATGTATCTTATGTATCTTAGGTATGATGACTATTTATACATATGAAGACACCATCTCATGTATGAGTTTGAATCTTCTCACCTACAATCTCCTCATCCACTTCTCCACGGCATTACACATGGTAACAGAAGAGGGTGGTGAGGCTAGATGTAGGGGAAAAACATCTCTCAAGGGGGGACAATAAATTTTTTTTAATGCGGAAAACGGTTAAGAAGGAAGAGGAGAGAATAAATGGGTTAAATTTTCTTAGTTCCTCCTATAAAAAGTGATACAATTCACCCATGCATTTTGAACAAGGAAAAAGAAAGAGGTAAGATTGTCATAGGGACCCATTCAAACATCAATAAAATAGAAATAAGAAATTTATTACTCTTAGAGAAACCACTTTCAAAGAAGTGGCTCCAGAATCCACCAATTGCTTTCCTTTTGTTGTTACTGCCATCCCACAATACAAAGTTTCCCTGGAAAAAGTTGATAAACTTCTCTCCAATCATTATCTCAACGTCAACCCCGTCTCCTTTCTTGAATCTCGATTAAAATTTCTAACACTTAAGTCATAACAAAAATAACTTTTCCCTCTATATATATATAGTTTGTGGTAAGTGTCAAAGGTGATTGAGGCTAGAACCCCGACGTCCCGAGTTTGAGTCCGTGTGGAGACAATCCTTGTTGAAATATTACAAGGGTTGCCTCTGGGCTGGCTGAGTCTCGTGTGTCCTCTCTCTTTGCAGGGCTGCCGGTGAAGCATATCCCTTGATTTACATTCCACCTGACTAAGGGGTCTCTGGTACAGGTGGAGAAGAACCCACTCCCTCATCAAAGTCAGATTTGAATCTTTTGTATTTTTTTTGTTAGAATAAAAAAGATTTTAAAGGGTGACCATTCTCAGTTGCTGACACCTTTCATTAACTCCCATGCAGTGGCATAAAAGTAAGTGTGCTGACTAACCAGACTATATATCCGTAGGCTCAGCAGTAGCACATCCCACACGATGTTTATTTGGAAGGTAAAATTCTTTACTATGGGAACTTCTATTGTCTCAGTTCTTATGAATATGTGTAGATGATACAAATCAGAAGCTCAGCGGCTTCCTAAATTTGATGAGATCTAATTTACACAAAGTGTCCTCCCGCAAATCAAGCATTCAGCCTAGCAGCAGAGGAACACCCACACTATGCGTGTCTCTATAATCGAACTCTTAACTATTGGAACAAATCTCAATTCAAGTACCAACTGGACTATGCCCTGGAGGCCCAAACGATGTTTGCTTGTTGCTTTATACCGGATGGAGTTTGAGTTCAGACATCTTGTAGATATCAAGTCTTGAATCTCCCATATAAGAAGCTTTTGATTTATATAATAAACAAATTTTCTTAAGATTAAAACAATAATAGTACTTATGACCTTTTATATCTAAGTATTGATAAGATCAAGATAGCAACACGTTATCAGGGACCATGCGTAGGACACTTAGCAACTTTACAACACTTTTTAGCACCGTTAGATATTTTTGGCAAGTAAGATTACGGGTGCAGGTGAATCAAACTTTTAACGAATAATTTGGGTTCGATACGTTAGCGATTCGATTCGAATTCGTTTATGTCGAATTCAAATTCCAATTCGATTCATCATTTTAGCTCAGAAAGTTTTACGAATCAAATACAAACAATATAATATTCGATTCGAATGTTCGATGAATACATCGTTAAAGGTTCGATTATAGGCTCGATTCGGTTTGACTATAATTAACTTATATGGTAGTACATATACTGTTTGTTTGTGAAATTCGGTTGGAATTATGGTTGAAACGATGGTTTTATATACTGTTCGTTTGTTCGTAAATTTATTTACTTGTTATCATCTTGTTAAAATGCGATTATTAATTGAGGTCTAAGGATATATGCTATTTATTTTACATGTGAAACCGCATTCATGAACCGAATCAAATTATCTTAACGAATCGAATAATGTTCACGAAGCATAACCAAATTTTTGAACCAAATCAAATTGTTTCAAATTCATAACGAATTCAAATAAAAACATTTTCTTAAGCTCGAATCGAACTCGAATTCAAATTCGAATTCGAATTCAAACTCGAGCCATAATAAAAAATCGAATCGAACCTATTTTTTTATGTTATTCGTAAATATTCGATTCGTTTGCAACCCTAAGTAATACGTGTTTTTTTCACATGGAAGATGGGACAACATATTGACTACTTTACACCCAATTACCGTTTTTAACTTAAATACTCTTCCTGCATGTAAATAGTTCAGAAGGTAGGGTTAGGGTCTTGAAACATACCCATTACATTTACTTAAAATCAGATGAAAACTAATCAATCAGTGAGCTAAAGGGGGGGAAGGGCCCACGAAAAGGATTGAACGGTGTAGATCTGAGATGGTGGGGCCACAGGAAGAGTGGGACCCACAGCACCCACCACTGATTTTATGATGACAGCAGTAGTGTGTTGTATATGCAAGTAGGAATGATCCACCTGCCTTTGCCTATGATAATATTGTGGTATTTGTACATTAGTTTAGTCATCGAGCATGCAGGTCCCACTACGCTGGACAACACCTGGAACCTGATAAGGTATGGGGCCCATCACTCTTGTTCCTAAAGCATCCTCTTTTCAAAATTTTGAAAAGGAAGGTGCACACTTGCATCGTATGGGTAGGACATCTAATTTTTCTACTTACAAACGGCAAATCTTGGGATAGGATCCCTCACCTCAAATGGAGTGCGGTGACGCGTGACCGCGCGACACGTGGCAGCAAAGAGATGGTGAGACTAGATGAGGATCACCTGCATCTAGCCTCACCACCCCCTTTGCTGCCATGTGTCGCGAATCTAAACCATTATTGATCAAAATAGCACTATTGCATCCACTTTACATATGTAGAAGTTCATGACATCTTATTTTTCCTTTTTATTTGCATGGGATATGGGATTCCATGGTGTAACATAATACTATTATAACATGGGTATATGTGTGTGTGTATATATGTATATATCTATGAATATTTTTTATTACAATTCCAAACAAATTAGAATTTTTTTATTATAATCAATAAATAACTATTAGACATCGTGATAGGTATTCATTATAATAAAATATATGCATAGAGAAAGGGATTGAAATGTTAACAACGATGAGTACAGCATAAGACGGGATCTACTCGGATTTTTTTATTTGCTTACAGATTACTACTTCTGTCCATGGGAAGAGTCATAAATAGCTACTAAATTAAGTATCTAATAGTTACTTATTTTCCGTATTAAATTTTAGCTTTAAGGAAGCAGGAAAGTTTGAGCTGAGTTCCTTTTCAGATCGAGTTTCCATATAAGTTTGAGAAAAGGATAGCCAAGTAAAATGATTTAATAATGCCACATTTTCTTTTATGATTTTTACGACTGGTTCAAAAAGCACATGAATTTGAAATTCAAACGCAAAATTTGAATGGAAAACAAATGGGGCGATTTGAAAGAGAACCAAGCAACCAAGGTACTTTTGACAAGTGTTCTTGGTTGGAGCTCTAAGAAAATGGAAAAAAGGGAAAGATGGATAACTTGATATTACAAGTTTCAGACATAATTATCTGCTGAAAAGAATTAATACAATGTAACATTATGTGTAACGATGTATGTCACATTTTTTATCTTTATACTAAGTAAGATTTGTTGGTGGATCTCAAAGTCTTAAAATGTTAAAAGTATTGACAAATACGTTAACCAATCAAATGAAAGAGGCTATGAAATAAACATGATAGCAGAAACGCCACATAAGCCTTAAATGTTACTCCTAACAAAATTAACTTCTCTAGTTTGCAATTATATGAAATGTTTTGAAGTGAATTTTCAAATAGCAAGTGAAACATAAAATTTCATTCGAACCTTACAGCTCTGGTAGACAAGAGTCTATACAACAAGAATTAAATTTGTGTTCTCCGGACATAGTTCAGTCGGGTATCAGATTGCTATTAGATTTACATAGTAAATCTGTTATCCGAGGATCGCTTAAGAGAACACAAAAGCAAAGTAAATAAATGCGGAAGTGTACCTTGCTCCATTGGTTAATGTTGTTCTGATTATGACACGTATGACAACTGTTCTTTCAAGGAATGCACGAACCCACCTGCAGTTGATTCTCCTGATGTAGTCTCAACCACCACCATTACTTTACCCGATGGAAAAATATACATATATATGAAGGACGAAGCAAATGCAATATGACTTCTATCATCTTTTTCCACTTCTTCATAGAAACAATATTTGCTTCTATATATATAGTTGGAAGAAAGTGAGATACATTGTAAATTACATTTGTCCAAATACATTATAATGTATCTTTAAAATTGTCCAAATACAATTCAATGTATCCTTACACTTGTCCAAATACAATTCAATGTATCTTTCATCTTTCCAAATACAATGAATTTACAATAGGATAATATCCTATTTTTAATACATAATGAATTATATATTAAATAGCTTACTTAAAACATTTTTAGAACAATACATGTGGGTTCTTGTCCCTAGGGATGTATGCCATTAATTATACGGTTTCGACTTTTTGAGTCCTACCATCAAGGACCATAACCGTATGACAGTCTACACATTTCCGGGTCCATTCAGATTACGCCGCATATCCACTTAACATACCATAACGATTACTTAACGCCCGGACATGAATATAATATAATATTATGTGATACGTTAATAATATATAAAACACACATACATGAGTCCATATAAGTTTAATATGTAACCTTTATGCCACATGTGTTGTGCACTACACATGTGACCATATTAAACCCAACAATTGCATCCAAGGTTGCAGGTTTGATTCTTGTGGCAGCTGCAGTCTGGATGTTTCACTGCTGTCTGAGCCAAGTATTTCAACCTAAAATGTGTTGTGGATGCTTGTCCCAGTATGCAGTGGATACCTTATGAACGACGCTTGCCTGAGCCTCCTTTTTAGGAGCTCGCTGAGTAATCCTGATTTGTATACTCTAGGAAGTTTTATTAGAGTGGGATAGTGAACCCGGGCATAGATTTGATATTCCGCATCCAAGAAATAAATATCATGTTGAGGTCATGTGACTTTGACCTTTTTAGAGTGCTCGAACACTAGGATATTTTCAGATTTACAACGCAATGAACATTTTGAACTGGGGTTCCAATTGAGTGGTTTATTTTTATTTTTATTTATTTTTTGTGGGTCTAGGGACAAAGAAATTGAACAAAATCCAACCGCAAACCCTAAGTTTTCTTTAGGTTGAGAAGATCTTTTGGACTTGTATGAAACTGGAATTCTGCAGAAACAATTGAATGGATTGAAATCCTTAATTAAATGGTTGAAAATGGACCACCATGATATATGATGAGAGGAAGAAATCCCCATAATATACTGAGACATGTCATTTAGACATTAAACTATTCACGTCCTTCTGTTTGTTTATTATTTTCTTGAGCACTGTTTCCTTAGCTGGTGTACTCATATATGATCTTCCCTTCTTCCATCAGCAATATTTCTTTCTTCTTCTATTACAGCAACGAAATACTTTTCATTTCTGCCTGTAAATATATATTGTCATATATGTATATATATATGTATATATATATGTATATATATATGTATATTTGATTTATATAGCATGATTTCGATTGATTAAGAAAACAAATCAGTGTGATTTGTATGCATATTTTTCTAGGCGATAATTTGGTTCACTTGTTTCATAAAGCCTTTCGTATATGTAAGCGCATTTTTAATTTTGTTGTACCTATCTACATGCTACTTGGACATCTTATACCTGGGTTTTTTATTGTTCATTTGTTTTTTTAAAATGCTAATATATTAACCAAAGATATCAAATCATCAGGGGATGCAATTCATACAAAAGTCCTATTTGCCCGTCAATTTGTTGACCTACATGTACTGTTCAGTAATGTAAGCAATTTTAACCAATAGGAGCAGCGCTTATGTCTAAAATATGTGGGTAAAGTTTATACATTACTCTATACACGTGAGTGTAGATTCTATGTGTTACATCTCTAGATACAAATGATGTTCCTTAAAAAATGTATCTGTTCCGAGCTTACCAGATATGATACACAGTGGCATCCAAGACAATTTTTACCGCCTTGACTCTCAGAGCTTTCTCTTTGAGTCTGCGCGAACTCCAGGACAGAAGTCTGCTGACGGAGGTAATTCCTCTTGCCAGAGCTAGCCATGGCGAGATGATTAGCCAAACCTATCTGGTAGCCGAGCAGGAAAAGATGCAATGTCTCTTGTTACGCCGAGCAGATGTGACATACTCTATCATGTAGGTAAAACAACCTTTCCTTGGTGGGAAGCTTGTCGCAGCAAGCCACATAATGAAAGAGTGTTTAGGAGTTATTGCCGAGTCCCAAACGATCTTGGCTCAATTGATTTTCATGTATCTTTCCCTGGAATATTCATATGCCAGCCGAGGTTTGAGAATGCCATCCACTGTTCACGAGGTGAGTACTTCAATGACCGAGCTGTAAGAGCATGCATTAACCAGCAGCTTATCTCTTTATCTCCATAAGCTTATTGTTCATTTGTTTCATACATTAAAGCATGATCTTTAAGAAATATGTGATGATATTTTTCACTGATATGAAGTAAAAGTATGGACTTGGCTGTTTAGCAGAGTCGTATGTAATAGGCTGAATAGATTGGTTCAATGATTTAAAGAAACTTGCTTGTTCCAAAGAGTAAGCCTATTTTTGGCTTTTAATAAAAACGTTATTGGGAAATTGTGTGATTGCTATGTACCAAAATAGTCTTCCAAATGTTTGTTGGAAATGTAATGACCATTTTGATTTAGTTACCAATGATTTGGTTGGCAATGTAGTAACCAAAATTTCAATTTAATGTTACGCACTGTTTCTTTTGTACTATACATTAATTTGTACCCGCCAAAACACAGCCTGGGGTGGGTTTGGTGGAAATTTTGTACCTGTAGTTGTAGAAGTCATACTTAGGTAAGATTCCTTTGGAAGTTTAACTGACAAAATGCATGTAAAAACACGTTTTTGTCATTTAGCAGAATTCAGATCCCATAGCATGCACAAAAGAAGAAAAGAAAAGAAATATAATATAAGCGAATAAATTACACGAACCTTGAATGGGAAGCAAAACTGGCACAATCATAAGATCATAAACTATTGTGTAATGAAATACAAACGACGCTTTTTTCAGACAATTCCAGCCAATACTTACTGTTAGAATATCGCCTTTAGACTCTAAAACTCACATATACTAATCACACGGAAACAAAAATATTCCATCAGAGAATATTCAACATAAACACAAAAAATAATCCGAAATAATCCGTCGGATTTTAGAGCAAATCAACCCCCACGTGTGTTACAATTCATCAAACTACACAAGTTGTGATGATGAGGACGACGACGATGATCATTATTTCATGAATGGTGACTAGTCGAATCCTGTCGGTCATCGCCGCGGTGCGAATGGGACCCACTTGCCGGCGATTCCGACATCCCCGGAGACGACCTGTATGGATTCAAGCCAGCAAGCATGCCCAATTGCCCTTCTCCTATTCCACCAGCACCAGTGTTGCCGCCAATAGTTGCTCCTAGTTGCTGACTAGGCAATAAGGCCATTGGGGTAGGAAAATTCATAAAATGTAACCCACTAGACATAGAACCACGATACAAAGCATGTGTACTATTATTATTACTGTTACTATTAGTAACATTTGGATTAAATGTCCATATAGGGTCACCCCCCATAATTTGGTTACCAGAATTTGGTTGCACCATCCAAAAATTAGCCGGAATCGAACCATGACTAGCAGGCATAGCTCCGGTGGTGCTCGATTGTACCAAATAGCCTCCCATCTGATGTTGTTGGTGCTGTTGTTGTAGTTCTTGTTCCTGACGACGTTTTTTCTCAATTGAACCCTCGTTTGATGTCTCACCTAAATCTAAAGAATTGTCACGCAATTCTTGTTTAGTTTGAAACATCATATTAGGGTTTATGATATTATTTTGAAAATTCAATAACGTCGTCGCTGAGGTATCCGGCAAAAGCCCAGTTCCAGAGAAAAGTCCCCGGCGTTGGGAGAAATATGGATTATAATAGGAGGATCGCAGTTGAGATGGTATGGACATGCTCGAGCCGGAGCTACGTAAAGAAATGTTTAATGAAGTAAAATTCGCCGGGATCGTTCCGGTGCCGGTGGCGGCAATGACTGATGGCTCAGCTTGTTGGAGAAGCCATTCAATTGTTTCCCCGTCGGACTTGTGTCCGAGCTCACGTGTCAGCTGGAAAACCCTAGCTGCACATAACGCCGGCATTCGGATACGTCGGCCGCGCCCGTCGACTTTTGTGTGGCGATCTTTAGTTGAAGTACGTTTTGGCGGCGGTTTCTTGGACGGCTCCGGTGAGATTTGGAGGGTAGAAGTTGAGGAGATGGCTAGAGAGGTGAAGTTATTGTTAGGGGTGGGGACGGAGCTTGAACAAGAGGCGGTGGCGGCGGAGGCAGATTCGTCGTCTTCTTTTCCGAGTAATTGAAATGGGAAGTTGGCTCGGTGGCCGCCGCCGCCGTAGTGGTGGTGAAGATGATGATTATGATGATCATCGCCTCCATCCATGATCACATGAAGGATTATGAAAGAAGAGAAAAGACTTGAGAATAGAGGTTTGGTTTGTGTTGTTTAATTGGATATGGGAAAATAGAATAGAGAGGTAATATTCAAGAGGTTCTTAGTATAATTCTTTGTGGGACTTTCTTTTTGAGCTCAACAACGATGATTCTACAAAAAACAGAGTATATGGAATTCTCTCTCTTTTTTCTTTAGTTTGTAGATTGTTGGCTGGAATTTCTCCCCAATGGATGTGTCCACAAGGGAGAGAAAAAGAGAGTTCCAAGGGGTGGGCTGGGGTTGGGTGGATGGTTGGGGGGTGGGGGGAGTGGACTAGAGTGGAGCGGGGAAGTGGGGGATAAGGGTGCTTTAAGGAACAAGGATAATGAGAGGGGATTATGTGGGTGAGCTTTTAAAAGGATTATACATATACATACATATATATTGATGTATATATATACACACATATATAAAGATATTTATTTATTTATATTTATTAGCTTGGGAGGGAAGAGAATGCATTATTTTGTTGATTTTCCTTCCTGTTTTTGTTTGTACTCAAGTCACTTTCGTTGGGATGAGTAATTTGTCTAAAAGAGGAAGAAAATTTTCCTATTTTTATAAAAAGTTGTGTATCATATGATAAGTGCATGTAAAAAACATGCATAATTAAAGTTAAATTGGCAATGGTCCATTTCATTTTCTTATATACCTTTTCATTTCTTTGGTGTGTCACATGATTCTTAGTTTGATATAGTATTTTTCGTATCGGGAAATGTTATCCAAGGTTAATACGACTAGACGAGGAGGAAAGACAAGCTTTGCCAGTTCTGTTTCATGGATTCCAAAGACATTATTCCTTCAAATATATACATTATCTAGAAGAGCAACAGAAATGCGGGGAGCTGCTTTTTAATTTCTTTTCATTTAATTCCATATATAAATAATATATATATGTAGTATATGGTGAGAATATATAAATATGAATACATAAATTGTGAGAAACTTTATAAAATATTGTAGTTTTAATAAGAAATTCTCAAAATATGGTACGTTTTAGGAAAATTTTTGAAACAACTAGGACGCACTTAACAGCTCCGAGCAAGGAGACCTAGGACGGCAGTGCCAGTCGTGTCCTAGGATCACCCTTGGACCACACCAGCAGTTGCATTCAATGGAGTAAGTAGTTTTCAGATGCAGAAAGGTTGCTTTGGAGATATAAGACCACCCAGGCCCAGGACGACACTCTCAAGCATGTCCAATGCTTGGACACCACTGCCAAGTGTGTCCTAAGCCTTAGACGACACTGCCAAAGAAATCTTAGATTGCTGGATGACAAACATCGACAATTCAAAGTTTGGATAACAAATCGAACGGTGATCAAAATTTACAAAATTCTTCTATATTATCACGAACCCCTTAAATAAGGCATTGTAAGTATAGCAATGACTTAAATTTTACATTCTTATCCAGTACATAGAATGATTTTTTTATTCAGGATTTTCTACAAACACAGATGATTCCTGAGGCTTAGGTTAGGATTAATGTTAGTTAGGTTTAAGATTAGATTGAGTGATTGGTTTGGGTTAGGCTTAAGGTTAGATTAGGGTTAGGATTAAGTTAGGATTAGAGTTAGGGTTATGTTAGAATTAGTGTAAGGGTTAGGCCAGGTTCGAGTTAAAGTTGGGGTTAGGGTTAGAGATATGTTAGGTTTATAGTTTAGGGTTAAGTTAGAGTTAGGGTTAGTGCTAGTGTTTAGGTTGGGTGTAGGTTAGGGTTAGGTTTGGTTCGAGTTAAAGTTAGAGTTAGGGTTAGGGTTAGGATTTGAATATGCTAAGGGTTAGGTCTGGATTAGGGTTATGGTTAGGATTAAGATTAGGTTCAAACCACTGAGACTCATAACCATGGTCATATATTTGGACAGAGATTCGAAATACACACGCATTAGAGTATCAATCTGTAACATTTCCTATTACATACCATGCGAGGTAGGTCAGACGAAGCACCCTGAAATTCGTCGTCGCTAATACGCTGAACCAGTCGTCGACCTAGTGCGAGAAGTGTGCGGGCCTGTACCACATCATATACGGTGAGTGATCCAGCATATTGCCCATGATCCATTCTCCATGCCCTATGCTCTTATAGCATCTCGTCCACTAGTCTACGTACTGCTGTATCCGAGCCTGATAATCAACTCCGGCAAATACCTATATTGACAGGATCATGCACTTGATGTGCCATACCAAATAGAAGCATGACCCTATCCAACAATGAAGCTCGACTATCTTTTAACAAAATAATTGACATCCGAGGGCACCACAACTCAGGTGTCTTGTGACACGCACTCGACAACAGCATAACGACCTTTCCCAGGTAGGACTGCCATACGAAATAATCTTCTACCATGTCTTCCAGCTGGTCACGAACTACATCAACTCCATGTATAGGGACCTCTTGAAAGTTACGTGTATTTTGACACTAGGTAGCCCAGAGAGTACCGAGAGTAACAATGGAAAGACGCGATATCATACTTCTATCGGTAGAATAGCAAGGCGCAACATGGGTAGTCGCTCTCATATCCAATACTGTAGAAGATGCAGCGATTCTAAATACTTATGTCTTGTACCAGCAAGATCCGTATTGTAGAGGTTTCGGTAAAGACACACAAGTATCGCACTCTCCCAAGAATAACTGGATGTGACTAAGAGTCTTGCAGGAGTAAGTACACCAGCTGAGTACGACTACTGGTGCAATCATAGAAAATGTTGTGGAATAAACATCAGCACATGCTTTCTATTGTACCACCATATGAGACACGTCGTCAACGAGGGGGCTTCCTTAACCCATTTCACCACCCTTTTTCGGTACATACGAGACCCTCCGATATCCTTAGCGCTAAGGGTCAAACCTAACAACCACGTACAAAGTTCTCTCCACTCCTCCGTGTTGTACCTAGTCTCTATCCCCGTAAAAGCCTCCCTATTAATTCTCAAATCAAATACAATCTCTATGTCCTATAGCGTGACAGTCACCTCATCTACGGATAGATGAAATGTGTGGGTCTACTGTCTTCACATGTCGGCAAATCTCGTGATCAATACATGATCAATCTTTATTCTATTGTAGGTGATAGCTCGTGATAATCCTACCTTCTCCATTTATGGTATGCACCGAAACAGATGTTTATGTCCTCCTTGTATATGTCTACCCTACGTATACAACCCGATATCTTATAGCTATCACTACTTCTCAGTATAAGTGTCATTTGCTCTCTTTGAAGAGAGAGTAAATCGAGAATATCAGGTCTTAACTCATCCATTTGTCTAAAAACCACTAACACTAGCATGTGATGCTATAAGTACACCGACATTTGCAATCATGTAACATGGTTACATATTAAAGACATATCGTTTTAACGTAACAAAAACAAACTACAGAAAAAATTAAACAAAACATAAGTTATATAACATAATTAACTACATCATTTTACTTAATTTAACATAATTTGAGTATTGACATGCTAACAATATTATTTAATTAATTAAGCAATAACATGCTAAAATATTATTTAATTAATTAAATAATAACACGCTAACAATAATAACTTAATAATATAACGCTAATAACATAATAAGAATAATAATTAACATAAAAACATACTCATAATATTATTTACAATAATAATTACAGTAGTAATATGCTAAAAATAATAATTAAAATAGTAAGATACTGGGTATGGTTGTTTACTAAATCCCTTTACTAGTACATTAGCACATCATAAATCTATTATTGTGTCATCTATGTAGGTACATATACAGCCGCGGGTCTCACTGGAAGCAAACTCTTTATCCCTTGAGGTGGAGGTATTGCCTGCCTTTCACCCTTTCCAGATCCTACCGATAGCTTTTGCTATCACTGGGATATACTAGGTATGGTTATTGTTGGTTGTTGTAATAAGATATTAACAATAATAATTACAATAACATTATGAAAATCACTTAGTGGTTTATTTTTCCGGTTGTAACTGATTGTAGCTCCTTTTCTCCAATGGTATCTCCATTGTCTTCTGTTCCTGATCCCAGAAATTGAAAAATTATGAAAATAATTTTATAAGGGAGAAGCACCCTTGGACGTAACCTCATTTTTGTAGCTACGTCCAACAACCTAGGACGGTTTTGAGAATGCCGTCCAAGGATCAGAAGGCAATTGGCGGTGATGTCCAAGCCTTGGATGCCCTTGACAATGTCGTCTTAGGCCCGAGTGATTTTGTGTCTTGGATGCAACTGCTACTGCCGTCCAAGAGCAGTTGCATCCAAGAATGATCTTTAGATGCAAGTGGCAGTACTGTCCTAAGCCTCCTTATACGAAACTACCAAATGCATTCTAGTTGTTTTAGAAATTTTTCTACACATACTATATTTTAAAAATTGCTTATTAAAACTACACAATTTTATTAAATTTCTATATAAATTTGGAGGGAGAAATGGATTTTTTTTTTTAAAAAAAAAATTGTAGTTGGATAGAAGCTTTGGTTCAGAATCCACGTGAGGTGCTCTTTTTGCATCCAAGGTGCTCTTTTTATCATTCAATCCATAAAGACAATGGTGGCCTAGGTGGGACCCAATTCCAAGTCGAAATATAGAGACTTTGAAACTCCATTCAAGTAGTCCTTTCCTTTTGCGCTTGACTTTTTCCTTTTTTCTGCACCTTTGCTGGGACTGACTAGGGGAAGTGTTAAGTAAGCAATAAACAAAAAAAAAGTATTAAATCAGCTGGAAAAATGAGCAAGAGAGGTAAAACGATGAGATGAGATGTGATGTGTTAGTTAATGCATCTAATCTCTTAATTATAATGTCAGGAGTTCGATTTTGTCGGTAAGAATAAAAGACTATTTCATTGTCAAATATAAAAACCTTTGAAAAGAGAGTTCTATACACAGAATGAGATGAATAAAACTTCTCTGAAAAATGAGTTCTATACACCGAAAGCGATGAATCACGACTTTCGACGTTGGATATCATTTGAAAACCAAAAAAAAGTATAAGCAATAAAAAAAATGAGCAAGAGAGGTAATTGTCATGGAACAAAACACGAGTAACATCATGAACAGTGTGTGTCTTTTACGCTAATGATACCATAGTTTGATCGGTCTTAAAAAGAGATATTGTGTTCAATCCTTACACTATCCAGTGAAGAATATATAATAAGATAAAACAAGAATTTAATATGCTTCCATTTCAATAAGCTAACCAAGTATTAACGGAAAAGTAGTTTATAGGAGAACAGTTGGAATAAGTTAGCTTTGCCAGGTAGACCTATTATGCAAAAAAAGAAAAGAAAAACATCCAGCCTTGAAGGTGAGAGGATCTGAAGTATTGGTTCCTTTAAGATCTTTATAGTACACATCTTTTTGAGTCATGTAAGTATTGGCATCACTCCAAGACTGGCAGGTACGAAGGGGAGCAGATATCACTTTGTATGGATGAAAAAAAAAAATTATACCATGATTCTAATTAAGGGTTTTTATGGTCGCATCGTGAAAGAACTTTATTGACAATAATTCAAACTCTGTTAGACGAGAGGCTCAGGATTTGATGTCCACAAATTTTTTGAGTCCAAACCTGATTCGGTATCAAAAGTTGACGGCAGGACCAAATACTTACATTAGAGCTTTCTAAGATTTCAAACAACAACATTAGATGCAATTCATTCGATTATCATCTGAGCAATGTTCCGAGGAAGTATATATCAGTTGCTTGTTCTTAATGTTAAGACCTACGTACACATACTTAATGTTAAGACCTACGTTCTTGATTTTTTTAATTATATTTTCCGAAATAAAGAAATGAAGATATGCTTTACATGACATTTGGTTAGTGATAGAGTATATATAGTGGGAACGAAGCACTCATGCTAGCGGGTATATACATTAGATGTTTACGTAGATATCTCTAGGGGCAAGTGTGGGTTCGCTATGGCTAGAGAGTTACTATATTTATCACTCTGCAGAATTTCCTGGTGGGATACTTCATAATTATCCTGAACGCAGTACCTTTTAACTTTTGTTGTGTCATTGTCTTGCTCTAAATCAAAGTTGGTTCCTTTTTCTCCCTTTTTTCCTTTACTTTTAAAAATCAATCGGCTTTGAAATCATCGAAGCTCTGTGTAAGGTTTTGAAGGGATTAAAACAGCTACGCATCATCATGATGTCCGTAAATTTATGCGCCAAACCTTCAATCGGATATTTTGCATGGTCTTTATAGATAGAAACACAATATAAAAAGCATATAGTCGGAGTGTGTAATCCATTTAACCCGCATATTATACACATTGGTCAGTCACACAATCCGGTGCATTAGGTACTTGCGTTTTTATGTGTTACACACGAAAGTATGCGTTTTTGTAGAATATTTTTGCTTAAAAAAGAGATTCCCAAGAATTGTATCTAAAACTGGTACTTTTGTTTTGCCAACTGCCTACAATGCTGGTATCTTAAATGGGTAATAGTCCAGCTAGTATTTTTTTTTTATTTCTACTATTTTTACACTATAAAAAAGTGTAAACTCCAAGAGAAAGTAATGAAAATATTAAAAATAAATTGATGGTACATCTTAAATTTTACCATTAGATTATAAAGAGAGCTCAGTAATAAAATAGAAAAATGGAAAACAAGGACATGATTAATATAAATGTTTTTCGAGTTGGTGAATTGAGCTTGAACCCAGCTCACTTTGAAACCGTACGTGCATAAATAGTCCCAAAGGGCACACATGTTATCTAAGATAAAAGAAAGTTAACTAAGGGAACATTTGAAATTTGAACTACAAGCCCCTAGACAAAATTTAATCCTCAAAATATTTTACATATCATCTACAATTCCTTGCAGTCTTGGGAGCCAAAATATTGAAACATACAATAATTTCGTGCTACTACGTGATGCTGCTTATTTATTAAATTGATAATATGACAATTCCTTAAGAATAACTTGCTAACGTGTTATTCAACCAAAAATACCAGAATTTGTACACCTTTACATATGCTTATATACTTCTGAGATTACATAAGAAACTCCATATATATATATATATATATATATATATATATATATATATATATATATATATATATATATATATATATATGTATCGTGCTATAGTTTTCTATCGCATAAATGAGAGTCGTTTAGGAAATTAAAGAATTTCACTTCAATTATTTCACCGTTTATGTACTTTATATATCCGTGTTGGTTTTGCATATCAGTAAAATCTAAAACATTCCCGCTACCAAAAAAACAAAAAGAAAATTCACGATGTTTTTGACAAAAGAACTTTCAAATGAGGCTAAACATTTAAATCGAAAAATACGTTATTATTCTCTCTATTTCAAAAAATATTGTGACAGATTTGATTTCATCATAATTAACTTTTGCTTTAGTAATTCTCGACATCCGAGAACTCCTTAACTGTCTCTTAGAGATTCATAGTCATACCAAAAAATCGATGTCTAATCTCCAGCAAAAATATCTCAACTTGCAGGAACATTGAAATTAAGGCAGCGTAAACCTCCTTAAATACACTCTTCATGGATAGAATCTTATTTAGTAGCCACAAATTTGGCCCATTACTCAATTAATGGCCAAACGTTGATGAAACTCAAATCTTACTTAGTAGCCAAAAGTTTGGCTCATTACTCAATTAATATCAAACGTTGATGAAACTCAATTAACAACCATACGTTTGGTCAATTAATTGCTAAACGTTGATGAAACCAAACGTTGATGAAACTCAATTAACAACTACTCTTTATTACTCAATTAATGACCAAACGTTGATGAAACTCAATTAACAATCATTCCTTTTGGATAATGGCTCATTTACAGCCGTCCGTTGATGAAACTCAATTAATAACTATTATTTTTGGATAATGGCTCATTTACAGTCGTATGACCGTATGTACGTCTGTAAATGATCAATTATCTAAAAAGAATGACGGTTAAGTGAGTTTCATCAACGTTTGGTTGTTAATTGAGTAATGGACCAAACGTTTGGGTAGGTGAGATTCCCTCCACTCTTCATCAGTACTGCTCTATTCATTAAATTCCCAAAATCTATCTTTCAAGAGGACAGTCCCCTGAATAAGTAACAAACTCGAGTATTTTACCAAGGTTTCGGCCAGCGGAGAAAAAACTACCAGAAAAGAAAATTTGGGCCGTCGGGAATCTGAGCCCAGCAGCCACAGTTTCATTTAGCTGCTTTCATCTTTTTCGTTTGGCACTTTTCGCTTCAGTTTAGCGTCTCACAGAAAAAAAATATTCAACAGCCGAAAATCAATTGGATTCTGCCGCCGTCATTCTTAATCCTTAGTATAAGACAATTGAGGCAAAAACAATTTCATTCACATTACATTTTCGGTAATACACTACAAGTATACAAACTTTACATGGAGATATTTTGTACACTTGAAATTGTAACAACAAGATAAAGATAGAAGTAGTTAGTGGAATTCAAATGATATGGTTGCATCTTGTTAGGATTGTGCTAGCTTCTGCAACCGAATTGGTTGCGGTATTGTTGCTGCGTTGCCGTGAGCCTCACGGCTCCCTAATACGCCCCCGCAAGATGGCGGTTCCGTCGGAGAGGCCAATCTTGGAACGAAGAAGGACAAACCGGTCTTTAGAGAGCGGCTTGGTGAGCACATCCGCTAGTTGTGCGTGGTTGAGACGTGAGACACGCGAAGGGAACCAGCTGTGACCTTTTCGCGCACAAAATGATAGTCTAGCGCAATATGTTTCATTCGACTATGGAACACAGGATTAACACATAAATAGGTGCAGCTCAAGTTGTCACAGTAGATTGTAGGCGGTTTAGACAAGGAAATACCAAGTTCCGCAAGAAGATGAGTGACCCACGTAACTTCTGCAGCGGCTGAAGCAACCGAGCGGTATTCGGCCTCAATGGAAGAACGAGCAACAGTGCGTTGCTTTTTAGAACACCATGATATGGGATTGCCACCTAAGAAGAGAATAAAAGCTGTGGTTGAACGATAGGAGTCGTGATCACCAGCCCAGTCTGCATCCGAGAAAGCTTGTAGCTGAAATGGTTGATGACGGCGAAGCATGATGCCATGATGAATGGTGTGTTTGAGATAACGAAGGAGGCGTTTTGCCGCGGTCCAGTGGGATTGTGTAGGAGCATGCATAAACTGAGCAAGTTTACTTACAGCAAAGGAGATATCATGGCGTGTAAGCTGAAGATACTGCAGTGCACCAATGAGACTGCGGTAGTGGGTGGCATCGGCGGCAGGGGTTCCGTCAACAAGGGATAACCATGTGCTGGAAGACATAGGTGTGACAGCGTCTTTAACCCCGGCTAAGTGGAACTTAGCAAGAAGATCCCGAACATACTTGTTTTGAGATAAAAAGAGACCATCATTGGTGAACACAGCCTCAATACCCAAGAAATAATTAAGAGGGCCAAGATCCTTTAGAGCAAACTTTGAACCCAGTGAACTTACAAATTTGCGGATGGAAGTGGAGCAATTTCCTGTCACAAGTAAATCATCAACATAGGCAAGAAAGTAGATAATAACAGTCCCAGAACGATATATAAACAAGGATGTGTCAGACTTGGAATTGCAAAACCCATAATGCAACAGAAACACCTTTAACTCAGTATACGAAGCCCGAGGTGCTTGATTGAGACCATACAAGGCACGCTTTAAGTGTCACACATGAGAAGGGGAGGCCGAATCAATGAACACAGGAGGTTGGGTCATAAAAACATCTTCCGTCAAGTGGCCATTAAGAAAGGCATTGTTCACATCAAGGTGAGATATAGGCCAACCATGAGAAAGGGCAATAGAGAGAACGATGCGGACCGTTGTGGGCTTGACAACAGGACTAAAAGTGTCATGATAATCTATGCCAGGGCGTTGGTGAAATCCTTTTGCTACGAGACGAGCTTTGTAGCGCGCAATAGAGCCATCGGGATGGCGTTTGATTCGAAAGACCCACTTGCAACCAACAATATTATGACTCTGTGGAGGAGGAACTAGAACCCACGTTCCATTACGACGCAGAGCAGCAAGCTCGTCATCCATCGCAGCACACCAGTTGGGATCACGAAGAGCTTGCTTAACGGTGGAGGGTTCAAGGGAAGGGGGGAGAGGATGTTTAGTGGTGTTATGCCCCGCACCCTCCGTAGGGAAATTAAAAGACAAAGAAGGATTTTACGGGAATTAATGATGGTCAACCCTACTAATTACGAATTAAATAATAGGTTTGATGAGAATTAAATGAAGGGTTAAATAGTAGGAATTAATTGTATTTAATTTTACAATTAAATAATTAGGATTTATCCTTTAAGATAAATAAGAAATGAAATATAATTTAGAAACACCAAACTTTACCCTGGCCCTATATAAACTGACAAAGCGTCAGTTTTCTCATTTTTCAGAAAACATCGACGCTTTGCCTTTTTGCCCTAGCCGTTCCTCCCAGCGTAAGGAAGATAGCCTTCAGGAATCAATCCAACCTGCATCCGTTCTTCGATCCGTCTTCGAGTAATCAAAGGCAAGTAATCTGTTTATAAGTTCCTACGATTTGCGAAAGAAAACGGCCTATTTTAATTATCAAATCGGATCACCATGCAGTAGATTTGCTCCTTGATTATTTGTTTATGATCTATGTGATTTGTTTTCGTGATTTGGCCAATGTATATGGAAAAAGCTTTAGTTGTTGTCGTTGATTATGTGAAATCATGCAAATCCCTACCCTTGAATCCCTTCTTGATGTGATTGCGTGGTTGCGGGTGAACGAAGGGAAAAGGTGGGATTTTTAGGATTGAGAGAGTCGGAGAAGAGAGTTTTAGGTTGAATCATTGCGCGATGGGTGTATAAGCGTTTGAATTTACAGATTTAAGCATGGATGGTAGCCGGGATTGGGCCTGGATTGATTGGTGATGAAGGTTGGATACTTGATGTTCTTGGTACTGCAGATGTTGTAGGGAAACGAAGGGGAATTGGGGGAACCGCAGACATCGATCGATCTAAGTCAGGGATCGATGTCCTCAGAAGGACATCGATCGATCGATGTCTTGGTGGTTGAGAGATCGATGTCCTCAGAAGGACATCGATCGATCGATGTGTTGATGGCTGAGAGATCGATGTCCCCAGAAGGACATCGATCGATCGATGTGCGTTGAGCCTGAGAGATCGATGTCCTCAGAAAGACATCGATCGATCGAAGTGAGAGATCGATGTCCCCAGTTGGACATCGATCGATCGATGTGTAGGGGATGATGTCCTGAAATTTTGTGGAAAATAGAGGAAGAAAGGGGGACGTTCGGGGAACCTTTGGGTGACTTTAGTGACTTCTTAAGACATGATTAAAGGTAGTCTAAGTCTCGGGAACATGATTTAGGAAGGTGAATCAACTTGGTGACTTCATTGGGTTCTCGAACCGAGTTTCACGTGAATGACTTAGTAGGGTTAGGAAATGAACGTACAAGGGGTCTTAGAGTTCAATGAGGAAAAGATAGGGATACTCTCGTAGGTTGTGAACTTTAGAACCAAGGTTAAGTGTGGACGAGCCAGTTGTGGCTAAGTGATTGATGAATAAGCTGGTGAACTCTTGTGTGTTACTTGTACTTGCACATGTGAATGTGAATTGCATATGTGAACGGGAAGTGTGTTTGGAAAGAGGAGTCTTGCATCATGGCACGTGCATTTGCATATTGATTTGAAAAGAAAGGTGCTTCGGCACAGATTTGCGAAGGTGACCTGCAATGTAAACCGGGATGGAAATTTAAGCCGGGGCGCATTGTAGGGCACAAAAGACTGTAACGTAAACCGGGATGGAAATATAAGCCGGGGCGCGTTACAGGGTATAAAGTTGTCTGTAATGCTACTCGGGATGGAAATATAAGCCGAGGTGCATTACAGGGTATAAAGTTGGCTGTAACGTAAACCGGGATGGAAATATAAGCCGGGGCGCGTTACAGGGTATAAAGTTATGTGAAGTGACCGGACATTGTGACATGCATTGCACTGTTTTGAAAGAGAAAGCGTTCATGCATGTGTGAATGTGTAGTGTAGTGCATCTTTTGACATGCATCACGAGAGTCAGTATGGTATGAATGTGAATGTTATTTGAATGCCAATGAATTGTTATTTGCGCGTAAATTGATGTACTTGCTTTACTACGTTACTCACTTATGTATATTTGAAAGTTTACAAGACATGTGCCCCACCATTCCCTGGAATTACCTATTACTCATGTCTTGCCATGTGTTGATCCCGTACGTCTTATAAGTGGGTTACTTGCTAGCGTTTATTGCTAAGGGTACTGCCTTTGATCTTGCAGATGAACCCAGTTATGATATGATTTTCATTGAGGATGACGGCGAGTGGGCAGAATGGGATGCATAGGCATTATGGAGAAGTTTGATTGGATAGTTCTGTTAATTCTGGTTTTATTTCGTTTGAGGTTTTAGATGGCTGCGACCATACACAGTTCTTTTGGTATTCACATTGTCGGTTGACGTACTGTATTGATGATTTAGACTTCCGAGATGTGTTTCCGCGCTTATTTCTCTTACGTCATCGATGATGTGTAGTCGAGAGATGAGACGTCTTGTAGTCTTCTCAGTAAGCTACGACGGGTGAACCGATTCGGATTCCGCTGTCCGGGTCGGGGCGCTACAGGTGGTATCAGAGCCTAGGCTTCAGATCTACCTCGGAAACCTAGGTTATGACATGTAGAGTTCTAAGCTATGATTCTCACTTTAAGTTGATCTTTAGATTTAAGTATACAATTTCAGATTTAAGCTTGATCTGGGATGGGTGTGTGTACGAGCGCGATTAGTGAAATCAAATAGATGTAATCGTTTTAACCTATGAACCACGCCTTGTACCCCTTTATGGATTTCACATTTATTTTGGAACTGCTCGACACTAATGACGTGATCTTGCAGAAAATGCCTCCCAGAAGAGACAACCAAGGAAACGGTGGCAATGGGAACAACGACCCTCCACCACCACCACCCCCAGTCTTAGTACCCCAGGCGCTAATCGATGCTATCACAGTGATAGCGCAAGGAGTGGCGCAACAACAGCAACAACCCCCTGCGCCAGCACCACCACAGCATGGCATAAGGTATTATATTGGGGAGATGCGCAAGATGCACGCCCCAAACTTTGAAGGGACAACTGACCCAGAGGTGGCTGGGTTTTGGCTTGATGAGATAGAGAAATGTTTCAAGCTTGTACAAGTGCCTGAAGAGCACAAGGTGGATGTATCCACACCTTTCCTGACTGGCAGAGCGAATGCCTGGTGGAACGGCATTCTGCCCAAGATGACTTCTCCCATCCAGTGGAGTCAATTTGTGAAGGCCTACAAGGACTATTATGTACCTGAGACTGCCGTATTGGAAAAGATGAGGCAGTTTGACAGATTTGAACAAGGAAGGATGACTGTTTCAGACTATGCGGATAGATTCCATGCCTTGGGCAAGTTCACGCCTTTGGTATTGGAGAACAATAGGATGAAGATGTTGAAGTTTGAAGAGGGTCTGAACCCCCGCATACGGACAGCAATCGCGGGGTCAAGTCTGAAAACATTCGAGGAGATGTTAGACGCATGTTACCGGGTGGAGAGTGACATGCGTAGGTCGCAACAAAGAGAGGCTCGGGAAGAATCGAGCAAGAGGCCGAGAGTAGAATCAAGCGGAAGTAGACCCGGACGTTGGGTCAAAATCCCTAGGAAGGTGCAAACGGGGCCAGTGCAAAGGACGCCACAACTAAACCAACCTGGTCAACAAGCACCTGCAGAATGCCCACACTGCCATAAGAGACACGTGGGCGAATGTTGGAAGGTAAGTGGAGCGTGCTTCAAATGTGGGAAGACGGGACATAGGATCAAAGATTGCCCTGAATGGAATACTAAACCTCAGGCAGCAGCAGGGCCAGCCCAGCAGCAGAGAGGCAGGCCTAATGCGAGAGTCCATGCGATGACGGACGCTGAAGTCCAGGAGGATGCAAACGTCGTGACAGGTACGACTTAAGTTTAATAATAGCAGCCTAAGTTGAATTTTAGCCTTTTAAGTTGATGATTAAATATGCTCTATATGAAACCTTTATGTGCTGCACTCTCATGATAGGTGTGATCTTAGTTAACAACGTGCCTGCAAACGTGTTATTTGATAGTGGCGCTAGCCACTGTTTCATTTCTAAGCGATTCGCCAAAGGACTCGACTGTCTACCCGAATGGCTTGAGAACCCATTTAGGGTACAGGCAGCAGGAGAACAAGTACTGACTTCTCACCATCAGTACAAGGACTGTGAGTTGGAATTAGATGGGAAGCTTTTCTCGGTGACTCTAGTCCCAATACCGCTGAAGGACTTTGATATAATATTGGGCATGGATTGGTTGACCAAGAATCATGCCAACATCGACTGCAGACTTAAGCGGGTGACCCTCAAAGACCCTGAGATGAATGACATCACGGTGCAAGGGAATACCAAGATAACCAAGGCTCCTAAGAAAATATACATGACGGCGATTAAGGCCTTTAAGGCTTTACAGAAAGGAGCAGAGGGATATATGGTGTATGCTATAGATGCTCAACAAGAAGTTCCCTCCATGGATCAAATTCCGGTAATCAATGAATTTAAGGACGTATTTCCGGATGATTTACCGGGAGTTCCGCCATCGAGAGAAGTAGAGTTCGAAATCAATTTGATACCCGGAGCCGAGCCTATATCAAAGGCACCCTACAGAATGGCTCCAGCTGAACTTAAGGAGCTAAAGGGGCAACTTCAGGAGTTGTTGGACAAGAAATTGATACGCCCCAGTGTATCACCTTGGGGAGCTCCAGTTCTATTCGTAAAGAAGAAAGATGGCAGCATGAGGCTGTGCATCGATTACCGAGAACTGAATAAGATTACCATTAAGAACAAATATCCTTTGCCAAGGATAGAGGACTTATTTGACCAACTTAAAGGAGCTCGTTGGTTCTCAAAGATCGATCTCCGCCAAGGGTATCACCAGCTGCTTGTGAAAGCCGGAGACGTACCTAAAACGGCATTCCGAACTCGATACGGGCATTATGAATTCTTAGTGATGCCTTTTGGACTAACTAATGCCCCAGCAGCTTTCATGGACTTGATGAACACTGTGTTCCGAGAACAGTTAGACCAATTTGTAGTAGTGTTCATCGATGACATTTTGGTCTATTCCCCCGACGAACAAGCTCATGCTGAACATTTGAGAATGGTGTTGCAAATTCTGAGGCAACAAAGGCTTTATGCCAAATTCAGCAAGTGTGAATTTTGGCTAAGAAGTGTAGCCTTCCTTGGTCACGTGATTTCTGAAGACGGGATCTCTGTAGATCCTAAGAAGATAGAAGCCATCACTGAATGGCCAAGACCCACAAATGTGACCGAAGTCAGAAGCTTCCTAGGCTTGGCAGGCTACTATAGGAAGTTTGTTGAGGGATTCTCAACGATTGCAGTACCATTGAGTCGTCTCACTCAGAAGAAGACTAAATTTGAATGGACTGCTGAATGCGAGCAGAGCTTTACTGAGCTCAAGAAGAGATTGACCACAGCCCCGGTGTTGGCACAACCCTCCGGCACCGACGGTTTCGTGATCTATAGTGACGCGTCCAAGAAAGGACTAGGTATGTACACCATTACAATTAATGCATTGTATATACTTATGCAAGTCCTAAACTAACCCACTGTTTATAGGTTGTGTCTTGATGCAAAACGAACGAGTCATATCGTACGCGTCAAGACAACTGAAACCATATGAGCAGAACTATCCGACTCATGACTTGGAGCTTGCAGCTGTGGTATTTGCCCTTAAGATCTGGAGACACTATCTATATGGAGAAAAATGTGCCGTGTTCACAGATCACAAGAGTTTGAAGTACTTGTTCTCGCAGAAGGAGTTAAACATGAGGCAGAGAAGATGGTTGGAGTTGCTCAAGGACTATGACTTGACCATCAACTACCACCCGGGCAAAGCCAATAGAGTGGCGGACGCATTGAGCAGAAAGTCTAGCCACGCAAGACAATCTCCATTGGAAAGAGAGATTGAGGAGTTTGATCTTGAATTGGTGGATTCAGTGGCAAATGTCCTTACAGCTTTATCTATCAGCCCAGACTTGGTAGACCGAATTAAAGAAGCGCAGTATGAGGACCCAGCACTGAAAGGAATCCGCGACAGATTATCCACGGGACAAGTAAAGGATTTCCAATTGCGAGGAGATGGAAGTCTATGGTTTCAGAATCGGATATGCGTACCCAGTAAGGACGAACTTCGAACGGAATTGCTCCGAGAAGCGCATAACTCAAGAATGTCTATCCACCCCGGAAGTACTAAGATGTATAATGACCTCAAAAGAAACTATTGGTGGATAGGGATGAAGAGGTCAATAGCGGCATATGTTGAGAGATGTTTGATATGCCAACAAGTCAAAGCGGAACATCAACGACCTGGTGGCTTGATGAAGCCACTAGAGATTCCAGAGTGGAAGTGGGAACACGTGACGATGGACTTCGTAATGGGACTACCCAAGACCCGCAATGGAAACGAGATGATTTGGGTAATCGTAGACAGACTGACGAAGACGGCTCATTTTATTGCCATGCCGCATGGTACATCATATGAGAAGCTATCCAATATCTACGTGGATAACATTGTAAGCCTACATGGAGTCCCAGTTAGCATCGTATCGGACCGTGACCCTAAGTTCACTTCTAAGTTCTGGAGAGCGTTCCAGAAAGCTATGGGTACGGAGTTAAGAATGAGCACAGCTTACCACCCGCAAACGGATGGGCAATCCGAGAGGACCATCCAAACATTGGAAGACATGCTGAGAGCATGCGCCTTAGACTTCAAAGGGAACTGGGATAGCATGTTGAAGTTGATGGAGTTTTCATATAACAACAGCTATCACAGTGCAATTGGCATGGCGCCATTCGAAGCGCTATACGGGCGTAAGTGCAGGACCCCGATTTGTTGGGATGAAGTTGGAGAAAGGACAATCACCGCACCCGAATTGGTTGAGCAAACAGTGGAAAAGGTCAAGGTGATAAGAGAGAAACTCAAGGAGGCTCAAGATCGTAGTAAAAGTTGGGCCGACACCAAGAGACGACCGTTGGACTTTGAGGAGGGCGATAAGGTTTACCTACGAGTCTCACCAACTAAGGGAGTTGCTAGATTTGGAGTGAAGGGCAAGTTAAGCCCGAGATATATTGGCCCTTACGAAGTTCTTGGTAAAGTTGGTGAAAGGGCGTACCGACTAGCCTTACCTCCCAGTTTATCACAAGTCCATAACGTATTCCACGTGTCGCAACTACGGAAGTACGTATCGGATCCGAGCCATGTCCTTGAAGCTCAACCCTTAGACGTGAAAGAGGACATCACCTACGAAGAACATCCACTGAGGATTGTGGACAGAAAAGATCAAGTCCTACGCCGACGCGTCATTCCGTATGTCAAAGTTCAGTGGAGTAACCATACGGAGCGCGAAGCCACGTGGGAGCTTGAAGAACAAATGAAGGAGTTATATCCACACCTCTTCCAATAAGGTACGCCAGTTTCGAGGACGAAACTTCTTATAAGGGGGGAGGGATGTTATGCCCCGCACCCTCCGTAGGGAAATTAAAAGACAAAGAAGGATTTTACGGGAATTAATGATGGTCAACCCTACTAATTACGAATTAAATAATAGGTTTGATGAGAATTAAATGAAGGGTTAAATAGTAGGAATTAATTGTATTTAATTTTACAATTAAATAATTAGGATTTATCCTTTAAGATAAATAAGAAATGAAATATAATTTAGAAACACCAAACTTTACCCTGGCCCTATATAAACTGACAAAGCGTCAGTTTTCTCATTTTTCAGAAAACATCGACGCTTTGCCTTTTTGCCCTAGCCGTTCCTCCCAGCGTAAGGAAGATAGCCTTCAGGAATCAATCCAACCTGCATCCGTTCTTCGATCCGTCTTCGAGTAATCAAAGGCAAGTAATCTGTTTATAAGTTCCTACGATTTGCGAAAGAAAACGGCCTATTTTAATTATCAAATCGGATCACCATGCAGTAGATTTGCTCCTTGATTATTTGTTTATGATCTATGTGATTTGTTTTCGTGATTTGGCCAATGTATATGGAAAAAGCTTTAGTTGTTGTCGTTGATTATGTGAAATCATGCAAATCCCTACCCTTGAATCCCTTCTTGATGTGATTGCGTGGTTGCGGGTGAACGAAGGGAAAAGGTGGGATTTTTAGGATTGAGAGAGTCGGAGAAGAGAGTTTTAGGTTGAATCATTGCGCGATGGGTGTATAAGCGTTTGAATTTACAGATTTAAGCATGGATGGTAGCCGGGATTGGGCCTGGATTGATTGGTGATGAAGGTTGGATACTTGATGTTCTTGGTACTGCAGATGTTGTAGGGAAACGAAGGGGAATTGGGGGAACCGCAGACATCGATCGATCTAAGTCAGGGATCGATGTCCTCAGAAGGACATCGATCGATCGATGTCTTGGTGGTTGAGAGATCGATGTCCTCAGAAGGACATCGATCGATCGATGTGTTGATGGCTGAGAGATCGATGTCCCCAGAAGGACATCGATCGATCGATGTGCGTTGAGCCTGAGAGATCGATGTCCTCAGAAAGACATCGATCGATCGAAGTGAGAGATCGATGTCCCCAGTTGGACATCGATCGATCGATGTGTAGGGGATGATGTCCTGAAATTTTGTGGAAAATAGAGGAAGAAAGGGGGACGTTCGGGGAACCTTTGGGTGACTTTAGTGACTTCTTAAGACATGATTAAAGGTAGTCTAAGTCTCGGGAACATGATTTAGGAAGGTGAATCAACTTGGTGACTTCATTGGGTTCTCGAACCGAGTTTCACGTGAATGACTTAGTAGGGTTAGGAAATGAACGTACAAGGGGTCTTAGAGTTCAATGAGGAAAAGATAGGGATACTCTCGTAGGTTGTGAACTTTAGAACCAAGGTTAAGTGTGGACGAGCCAGTTGTGGCTAAGTGATTGATGAATAAGCTGGTGAACTCTTGTGTGTTACTTGTACTTGCACATGTGAATGTGAATTGCATATGTGAACGGGAAGTGTGTTTGGAAAGAGGAGTCTTGCATCATGGCACGTGCATTTGCATATTGATTTGAAAAGAAAGGTGCTTCGGCACAGATTTGCGAAGGTGACCTGCAATGTAAACCGGGATGGAAATTTAAGCCGGGGCGCATTGTAGGGCACAAAAGACTGTAACGTAAACCGGGATGGAAATATAAGCCGGGGCGCGTTACAGGGTATAAAGTTGTCTGTAATGCTACTCGGGATGGAAATATAAGCCGAGGTGCATTACAGGGTATAAAGTTGGCTGTAACGTAAACCGGGATGGAAATATAAGCCGGGGCGCGTTACAGGGTATAAAGTTATGTGAAGTGACCGGACATTGTGACATGCATTGCACTGTTTTGAAAGAGAAAGCGTTCATGCATGTGTGAATGTGTAGTGTAGTGCATCTTTTGACATGCATCACGAGAGTCAGTATGGTATGAATGTGAATGTTATTTGAATGCCAATGAATTGTTATTTGCGCGTAAATTGATGTACTTGCTTTACTACGTTACTCACTTATGTATATTTGAAAGTTTACAAGACATGTGCCCCACCATTCCCTGGAATTACCTATTACTCATGTCTTGCCATGTGTTGATCCCGTACGTCTTATAAGTGGGTTACTTGCTAGCGTTTATTGCTAAGGGTACTGCCTTTGATCTTGCAGATGAACCCAGTTATGATATGATTTTCATTGAGGATGACGGCGAGTGGGCAGAATGGGATGCATAGGCATTATGGAGAAGTTTGATTGGATAGTTCTGTTAATTCTGGTTTTATTTCGTTTGAGGTTTTAGATGGCTGCGACCATACACAGTTCTTTTGGTATTCACATTGTCGGTTGACGTACTGTATTGATGATTTAGACTTCCGAGATGTGTTTCCGCGCTTATTTCTCTTACGTCATCGATGATGTGTAGTCGAGAGATGAGACGTCTTGTAGTCTTCTCAGTAAGCTACGACGGGTGAACCGATTCGGATTCCGCTGTCCGGGTCGGGGCGCTACAAGTGGTATGATTCAAGGTGACATAATCAGGGAATTGTTTGGGACAAAAAATATTGTTGCGGGAGCGGGTAGTCATCGAGTGACCAGAGGAAGAAGAATCCGGGGGGGAAGGATATAGGACGGGTGCAGCGTGTGGGGCGGGAGCTGGGGCTGGCGGGGGAGGGTTGGACTGTTGAGGGGAAGAAGAGAGCTGCGGGGAATCAAGATGCATAGAGGGAGAAGGAGCATACCTGGATGAGGAAGCAGGACTGGCGGGCGGCGCAGAAGAGGCAGCCAAGGGTGAGGGGTGCAGGCGCGTCGCTGGTGAACAAAGTGGAGCAAGGTGAGTAGGACCGAACCATGAAGGGTCTGAGGTAGGCGTATGCGAACTGGAGGGAGCAGCAAAGGGAAACTGGTCTTCAACAAACTGTACATGACGAGAAAGGTAAAGCCGATTGGAAGAAACATCAAGACATTTATATGCATGGTGCGTGTTGGAATATCCAAGAAAGACGCATGGCTAAGACCGCGGAGCAAGCTTGTGTTCAGAGTATGGTCGAAGCCAAGGATAACACAAACATCCAAACGCACGGAGTGTGTGATAGCCTGACGGTTTGGAGAATAATGCTTCATAGGGAGTGCGATTTTGCAGAAGAGTAGTGGGCAAACGATTAATTAGGTAAACGACTGTAAGAAACGCATATGACCAAAATTTGGGTGGTAGACTGGAAAAGTGGAGTAGGACAAGCCCGGTTTCGACAACATGACGATGTTTACGTTCAGCGGACCCAACGTGTTCAGGATTATAAGGCGGGGAAATGCGGTGTTGAATGCCGTCAGAATAAAAAAAAAACTCTTTAGGGCCTTATACTCAGTACCCCCATCAGTGTATAGTGTAACAAGAGGGCGATGAAAAAACTTTTCTACCATGCGTTTATATTTAGGAAAGATAACAGATACATCAGTTTTGCGGGACATTGGAAACAACCAGACATATTTAGTAAAGTAGTCAATAAACAGAATGTAATAACGAAACCCATCAGTAGATTCAACAGGGAGGGCCCCCAGACATCAGAATAAACCAAATCAAGCGGTCCTCGACTTTCTACAGAGGTTTGATGAAAGGGTAACTTATGACTCTTACTGCTGAGACACGACTCACACACAAACTTATTAACAGACGAACTGGAAGCTACAGTAACATCTTTATTGTGACTAAGAAGTTGAAACACTCGTAAAGACGGATGACCAAGACGATGATGCCAGGTTGCAGTTGTTGTTTTAGACGTGGTCAACACACACTGAGCCTTCGGTTGAGGCGACGCGGCGGGGCTGGAGTGATCGGCTGCATGGTTGGGCAAGTGCCACTCGTACATGTCACCCTTGGTCCGCCCTTGAGCTAACGGCGCCCCCGTTTTGAGATCCTTAACAACAAAGGAAAACGGAAAGAATTCAATGGATGTATTGTTATGACGACAAAACTTAGAAACTGAGATTAGGTTTTTGTTTAATAGAGGAACATGCAAGACATCAGATAAAATAAAGGACGGAGAGGAGGAAGGTAGAATAGAAGAACCAGTATTGGAAATGTGAAGGCCAGAACCATCACCCAGGACAACGTCATCTGGACCCTCATATGATTGATGATGGGAAAGAGAGGTTAAATCATTGGTGACATGGTGAGAGGCGCCGGAATCTAGGACCCAGTTGTGCTTCGTCATCCCAGTGGTGGTGTGATGGACTTCGGGTTACTGCTGTAGACACCGTTTAAGAGAGTAGCATTGACGAGCTGTATGACCGCGTTTCTGACAGTACTGGCAGGTGACACCCGGTTGAGAGGAATTGCGCTGGGAGCGTGGACCAAAGTTGGCTGGGCCACCACTGAAGCCGACAGGTCCTTGGGTTTGTGTGCCTTTTCCACCAAACGTGCGGCTACGAGAAGGATTTTGAGGACCACCAGCAAAGCTGCCACCCCATCCGGATTTGACCTGTGTGGCATTAACAGTCACAACAACACTGCTCCGACTCTCTTCGTGTTTAAGAAAAGCCTCATGCTCCACTAACTTATCATGGAGTTCCTCAAATGTAACAGGTGTTTCACGTGCGCGAATAGCAGCTGCGATTTCACGGAAGCTGCTGCCAAGCCCATTGAGGGCAAAGATTGGCAGGTCATCATCACTCAGATGAGTGTCAACAAGAACTAACTCATCAGCGATAGTCTTAATTGTTTGAAGATACTCTGCGACAGGTTGAGAATCACAGGTAATATTAGTAAGTTTTTCTTTGAGATTCATAATGCGAGAACGTGATTTGCTCGCATATAGCTTGTGAAGCTTGATCCAAGCATTACGAGAGGTGGCAGCCGTGGCAATCAAGGGAACCACGGTTTCAGACACCGAAGCAAGAATAGCGTGGAGCAGCATCTTGTCTTGACGAACCCAGATAGCGTAATCTGGATTTGGCTGTGAGGATCCCTCTTTATCCGTAGTGAACTTGGATGGGCAAGGGTTACTATCATCTAGAAACCCCATAAGATCATACCCATATAATAGTGCATCAAACTGAGCCTTCCAGGAGGGAAAATTATTTTTAGTGAGTTTGATGGGCAGTTGAGCGGCAACATTGATAGCAATGACTCCATCAAGGGAGCCACCAGATTTTTGGTGTGAACAATCGGCCATGAGGATAACTAGGCACCAAAAAAAATTACTCGTTGGAGTCGATTATTGGCTCTGATACCATATAAGACAATTGAGGCAAAAACAATTTCATTCACATTACATTTTCGGTAATACACTACAAGTATATAAACTTTACATGGAGATATTTTGTACACTTGAAATTGTAACAAGAAGATAAAGATAGAAGTAGTTAGTGGAATTCAAATGATGTGGTTGCATCTTGTTAGGATTGTGCTAGCTTCTGCAACCGAATTGGTTGCAGTATTGTTGCTGCGTTGCCGTGAGCCTGACGGCTCCCTAATACTTAGGTCTCTCTTTTTGCTGCTTTGAATTGCTCCAGAATGGAGGTCATATAGGAAACAGTTTTCTTAGTTTGAGAGGCGGAAGGAAGAAGCGGTTGAGATGATTCGGCTGTCATAACGAAAGATGTTCAAACTAAGGGACTCGTTTATGGCTCTGATACCATGAAAAATAATTTGACACTTTAAATCTGCCTTTTCTGTATTTCAGCTTCTCAATTTATAGAGTTACGATTGGAAAGATAAATCTAAGCTAATCCAATCACTGGACAGTAGATAAATACAAATCAAATCAATTACAGATATACACTTATGGAGAATCAATCAGATCTTTAATTAGATAAATACAGATACAAATCAAATCAATTACAGATAAACACATAACTTGCAAGATGAATTATTATGTGTCAACAAAGTTTATGAATTTGAAGTTATCTATCTAGTAGAGTTGTAAGAGCTAAATTTTTATACGTTATCCATTTATCCTAAGGTACATTTTAAATAACTAATGGGTTATATATTTTGTGCAACAAATAAATAGTTTTTTACCCTGAAACTTTTAAATGAATAAAATTAATATTTGTTTCCTCCAAAAATTACAATGCATACACCTTAATACGCACGCATAAGTTCTATACCCTTGTAATCGATAACCAGCACTATACTACCCCTAAATTTGTACGTTACTATGAGTGCATTCACCTTAAAATCACAATGCATACACCTTAATACGCACGCATTTAGTAAAAAAAAATACGCACGCATCAGTGTTATGCCCTTGTAATCGATAACCAACACTATACTACCCCCTTAATTTGTAGGTTACTATTGAGTGCATTCACCTTAAAATCACAATGCATACACCTTAAACATGCTAACCAATGACTCAAAGAAAAAAATGCTGACCAACACCATACTGCCCCAAAATTTGTAGGTTACTATTGAATTCCAGCTACCCAAATGGAAAAGCAACAAAAAGAGACAAGTATTATCAATGGATGGTAACAACATACTGACTGACAGACAAGAGTAAAACTTAGAACATTGGAGGGGCAAAAATATGATAAAAACAAACTATTAGTATAGCATACTACATAGTGATGGATTTAGTTTAATGTTTACCTGGACTAAGAAATTAAAGCAACTTTTCTGAACCTAATGTAGAGATAATAGTATGTGCTAAAGACACATGTGACAATCTCCCTTTCACACATTCAACAGCATCCTATGTTCTCCATGGTTTTAGTGTAAGAATGTTTTCAACATGACGAGTCGCCGCACCGGTGTATCGATAGGTCTTCCTGAGGGTATCTGCTGCTGAAAGCCAAGGATATTCGACCTTATTACCAAGCCCATCTCTAATTTGATTAATCCGGAGGATAGATGTGTTAAAGATATGGATACTGTGGAGCAAGAAATAGGAAGTGACAAGAAGGTCATGGTTGGTGGTTAGCCATGGCATGTGCTTGGCATGGCTGGCTAGCAAGGCGCTGGAGTCTTGGCACGGTTGGCTGGTTGGCAAGGTGCTTGAGTCTTGGCACGGTTGGCAGTACAAGATTTAGACTTTGGCACGTGTGGCACGGTTGGCATGTTTGGCACACCGGAACGGAACTAAGTCTTGGCACGTATGGCACGGTTGGCACGTTAGGCACGCTGGGACCGCAAGACTTCATAAGGATGGCACGGGTGACATGCGGGAGCTGGTTCTAGCCCGGTGTAACAGAGTTTGCTGGTGCAGTAGTAAACTAGCTTGTTTCTCACGTGTGTTTTTATGTTTCTAGATGCTTCTTTAGATTAGTATAAATACTTGTATTAGCTGTACATTTGAGAAGTGAATAGAATTCTTAGAATTTCCTTCTTCCTCAAGTCGAAATTCTCTTCTGGCGCCATAGTGCATTTTTCGTTTGCTCCGAGCTTCTTCGCAGTAAATTGTTTCTTGTTTGTTACGTTTTGATCAACTTGATCATTTGTTTTGATTTCTATCCAAATTTTGACATGGTATCAGAGCCATGACAATTCGATATTGATTCATCGTATGCTCATGATCAAACACTGCATCGCAACATTTATCTTACGAATCACTTAAATTGAGATATAAGCATGGCTAATACGAGTGCTGCTTCATCTAGCTCGCGAAGCAATCACATAAACAATGAAAATCCAGCAAGTAGCCCGTACTACTTGCATCCAAATGATAGTCCAGCAATTGTCTTGGTTCAACCTCCACTCAATCCGTATAATTACCACTCTTGGAGCAGGACATTTCAAATGGCGTTGTTGGTGAAGAACAAAACCTGCTTCATAGACGGATCTATGCCTAAACCTGCACAAAATGATCCTCAGTTTCAGGCATGGAGGCAGGTAAACACAATGATCCAATCCTGGATCATGAACTGCGTTTCTCCTTCAATTGCACAAAGTGTGATGTGGTACGATAGTGCTCTAGATGTGTGGAATGATTTAGCTATGAGGTATGGAAGTGGTGATCCTTTCAGGTTATCTGATTTGTTATGTGAATTTTATGCTGTGAAGCAAGAAAATCTTAGCGTAAATGATTACTTTACGAAGCTAAAGGTACTATGGGAAGAATTAGCTTCATTAAGATCTGTACCAAAATGTGATTGTCTTCGTTGTGTGTGTGATATAACTAAAAAGGTGAATCAGTTCATTGAGAGTGATTATGTTATAAAGTTTGTCAAAGGCTTGAATGAGGAATTCGATCCAGTAAGATCACAGGTCTTCGTAATGACTCCTCTACCGGATATTAAAACTGTTTTTGCGATGGCGCTGAAGTTTGAGAGGAAGATTACTAATAATTCTGTGTCAACTAGTTTTAATAATGCACCTACAGCATTGATTTCAAATTGTGATGATCAAGAGAGCTTTGTAGCAAACACGTATGTTAATAAGAAGCAAGGACAGACATACAGGAGAGGAAATGGAAGATTTTATCAGGAAGGAAATAAACGTTTGCAATGTAATCACTGTGGTATGATAGGGCATACAAGTGATAGATGCTACAGAAAGCATGGATTTCCTCCTGGATTTAAGTTTAAGAATCAAGTGAATGCAGCTGAGGTGGTTGAAGAGAAGGTTCAGAACTGTGATGCTGAGATGCCTTTGTCTGGTCTATTTCCACAGGCTACGCAGTCTCTTACTCAAAACCAGTTTACTAAGCTTTTAAAATTGTTGGATATTGATGATGCTGTTTCAGGAAGCAGTGGAAATAAGGAGGTGCAGGGAGCTGTCATGACAGCACAGACAGGTATGTCCACAGGTAAGCGGTCTGTAAGTACTGATTGCGTTTGGATCTTGGATTCAGGAGCCACTGACCATATTTCATGCTCTTTGGCTTTGTTTCAGTCTTATAATCCCATTGATCATGTTTCTATTAAGCTTCCTAACAATGTCACAGTTGAATCAACTCATAGAGGAGTGGTTATATTGCACAGTGGTCTCGTCTTGAAGGATGTCTTATATGTTCCTTCATTCTCTTTTAACCTTGTCTCTCTCAGCAAGCTTACTGACTCCCCTCATCTGCTTGTTTCATTTCATGATTCTGGTTGTTTGATTCAGGATCAGTTGTCCAGGAGGATGATTGGTTCAGCTAAGAAGCATCATGGGCTTTACTATATACATGATTCCAGTTTACCTCTGCAGTATGGAGAATCCAGTACATGTCTTTTGCCTTCTGCTTTGTCTTCCTCTAGTCTTAGATCTGATTCATATCTGTGGCATGCCAGACTTGGGCATGCCTCATCAACTAGAATACAAAAATTGCATAGGTTACATCCAGAAATACCTTCTTTTGATCAGAATAATGTCTGTACAGTCTGTCCTTTGGCAAAGTTGAAAAGATCACCGTTTCCTATATCTGCTACAGCCTCTAAGCGTCCTTTTGATGTTATTCATGTTGATATATGGGGCCCTTATAGGCACCCTACAATGTACAATCAGAGATATTTTTTGACTATAGTTGATGACTGTTCAAGGTATACCTGGATATATTTGCTTAAGGCAAAGTCTGAAGTTAGACAGATTTTGCAAAGTTTCTTTCATTATGTGTTTACTCAATTCAATGTTCATATCAAGGTCATCAGAAGTGATAATGGACTTGAATTTAAAATGACTGAATTTTATATGCAACATGGGGTAGTCCATCAAACAACCTGTAGTCATACTCCTCAACAGAATGGAGTGGTTGAAAGGAAGCACCAACATCTTTTGGTTGTAGCTAGAGCACTTAGATTTCATGCTTCATTGCCCATTGATTATTGGGGATTCTGTCTTCAGCATGCTACATATCTGATAAATTTGATGCCATCTCCTGTACTTCAGTGTAAAACTCCTTATGAGATTTTGCATAAAACTCAGCCTATATATTCTCATCTCAGAGTATTTGGGTGTTTAGCCTTTGCATGTGACAACACTCCTCATAAAGCCAAGTTTGCACCCAGAGCTTTTCCTTGTGTCTTTCTTGGATTTCCCATGAATACAAAGGGGTACATTGTTCAAAAACTTGAAGACAAGTCTATTATTGTGTCTAGAGATGTCTTGTTTCATGAGAATTCTTTCCCATTTTCTAATGAATCTTCCTTGCCATCAGCATCAGTCTCAGTTCCTCATGCTGTGACTGATGCACCTCTGCCTCCGTGCCCATCACCTCCTCAAGGACATCCCTTGCATCAGTTGCCACCTTCTCCTGATGCTCTTCAGTCAGATGAAATTGAGTCGTCCTCAGTGTCATCAGTGCCTTCAATGTGTTCATCTCCTTCTTCATCCTCAAAAGAGTCAGTATCCCCTCCAAATGATCAGATACCAATAACTCACCTGGAGGTCCATTTGCCTCCTGCCTCTGATTCTGATCATAGATGTGTTAGGCAGAGACATGCTCCCTCTTATTTGCAGGATTATTATTGCAATCTCAGTCATTCCTCTATTGATTTGGAACCATCTGAGTCTGTGCCTTATCCTATACAGTCATTTCATTCTCTTGAAACTTTGGCTCCTGAATACAAGTCCTATATCCTTAGCATCAGTACTGATCAAGAACATGTGACTTATCAGCAGGCTGCTACATCAGCAGCCTGGCAGCAAGCTATGTAGGTTGAGTTGGCAGCTTTGGAGGCTACACGTACCTGGGACATTGTTCCCTTGCCACCTGGTAAACAACCCATTGGCTGTAAGTGGGTGTATAAGGTTAAGCGCAAGGCTGATGGGTCAATTGAACGATATAAAGCCAGGCTAGTGGCAAAGGGGTACACTCAGCAACCAGGTATAGATTATGTTGACACCTTCTCACCTGTGGAAAAAATGACTTCTGTGCGTCTTCTTTTAGCTTTGGCATCTGTGAATCATTGGCATGTGCATCAGTTAGATATAAATAATGCCTTTCTTCATGGTGATTTATATCAGGAGATTTATATGGAGTTGCCTCAAGGAGTTCAGTCTTCCATCCCTAATGCAGTTTGCAAGCTTCAGAAATCTCTTTATGGGCTTAAACAAGCCAGTAGACAGTGGAATGAAAAGCTTACTGTGTATTTACTGTCTCAGGATTACAAACAGTCCAAAAATGATTATACCTTGTTTACTAAACGAACCTCAGAATCTTTTATTGCTTTGCTCATTTACGTTGATGACATTATTGTAGCTAGTGATTCATTGTCTCATATTCAGGCTCTGAAAGCTCATTTACATTCCACATTTCAAATAAAAGACTTAGGTGTTCTGAGGTACTTTCTGGGACTTGAGGTGGCAAGGTCTAAGGGGGGGATTATGATTTGTCAAAAAAAGTATGCACTGGAACTATTAGAAGAGACAGGTTTCTTGGCTGCTAAGCCTGCCTTGACACCCATGGAACAAAATTTAAAACTGGAACATAATGATTCACCTTTATTTTCAGATGTTTCTTGTTACAGGAGAATTATTGGAAAGTTATTGTATCTCACTATTACAAGACCTGACATTTCATATGCTGTGCAACAATTGAGTCAGTTCTTAGATTGCCCCACAGAAATGCACATGAAGGCTGTTCACAGGTTGCTTAGGTATTTGAAGAGTAATCCTGGTCAGGGTTTATTGTTTCCCAGCACAGGTTCAAAGTTGCTAAAGGCTTATTCAGATTCAGACTGGGCTGGGTGTACTGAAACCAGAAGGTCTATTACAGGATATTGTATGTTCTTTGGTAATGCTTTAGTATCCTGGAAAGCAAAGAAACAAACTACAGTCTCAAGGTCTTCCTCAGAGGCTGAATACAGGTCACTTGCTGCAGCCACTTGTGAAGTGCAGTGGTTGTTGTATTTGTTGAAAGACCTGGGTATAGAACAGAAAGAGCCTGTAGAATTGTTTTGTGATAATAAGAGTGCCATATATATTGTTGAAAATCCATTTTTTCATGAGAGGACAAAGCATATAGAGGTGGATTGTCATGTTGTCAGAGATAAGTTTCAAGAGGGGGTGATTAAGCCAATGCCAGTCAAGACTGAGTTTCAGATGGCTGATCTGTTCACTAAGGCATTGAGTTCTCAAAGGTTGCAATTTCTGACTTCTGCATTAGGAGTCTGTAACATTTACAAGAAGTCAGAATTGAGGGGGGGTGTTAAAGATATGGATACTGTGGAGCAAGAAATAGGAAGTGACAAGAAGGTCATGGTTGGTGGTTAGCCATGGCATGTGCTTGGCATGGCTGGCTAGCAAGGCGCTGGAGTCTTGGCACGGTTGGCTGGTTGGCAAGGTGCTTGAGTCTTGGCACGGTTGGCAGTACAAGATTTAGACTTTGGCACGTGTGGCACGGTTGGCATGATTGGCACACCGGAACGGAACTAAGTCTTGGCACGTATGGCACGGTTGGCACGTTAGGCACGCTGGGACCGCAAGACTTCATAAGGATGGCACGGGTGACATGCGGGAGCTGGTTCTAGCCCGGTGTAACAGAGTTTGCTGGTGCAGTAGTAAACTAGCTTGTTTCTCACGTGTGTTTTTATGTTTCTAGATGCTTCTTTAGATTAGTATAAATACTTGTATTAGCTGTACATTTGAGAAGTGAATAGAATTCTTAGAATTTCCTTCTTCCTCAAGTCGAAATTCTCTTCTGGCGCCATAGTGCATTTTTCGTTTGCTCCGAGCTTCTTCGCAGTAAATTGTTTCTTGTTTGTTACGTTTTGATCAACTTGATCATTTGTTTTGATTTCTATCCAAATTTTGACAAGATGAAACCCCATCAGGCAAGTCAAGGGATATAAACTTCTCTTTGTTGACATTAAAGCTCACCAAGCCTTTATGGCGATCGCCGTTTTTATATGGTGCATTGTTCACCCAATATATAGCTCCATTGAAGTAGACAGCCCTAGCCCTAAATAGGGGTTCAAAACGTAGACATTGTATCTCCCTCCAATCATTTTCTCCTAATGTAAGAATCTCACACCTATATGTTGTCTTCGAATTCATGTACTGAAAGTGGAGCAACTTGAAACGCTTGGACATGGGATCATAGCCAAGAAAGTATGGGCGTTTATCAAACATAGAAGAAAGTGTTTGCCTTAGGAACCCTAATGGCAGGGTCACTTGCTCACCTGTTGTAACGTTCAAAGCTCGAAGCTTAGTACTTATACCCCTTTTGTCCCACAAACACGCGATTCCATTGACGATTTCAGTGCAAACACATGTACTGGAGTCAAAGAAGTTATGCAAGGGAATGCAGGAGGATAATTCTCCGCCAAGATTAACAGGGATTATGGCTCTTCCCAATGCCTCGAGGCCTAACGTCGGGTAATCATATCCGAACAACAAGGTGTATGAAGCATCAGGTCTACTCTCAGATTCGGCCCGATGGGCTTCGGCGAAACAAGGATCTTCAATTAGGGCTCGCCATGACTTGCATACGCACTTCAATTGCATCAACGATTTTGCAGGCAATTTTTTTCAGAATATAGAATAGTATGTCGTAGGGGACACTGAAATCCATCTCCATGTGCATGCCCCATTGATCCGCTTAGATAGTAACCGTGTATCCTTTGCATTGATCTGTTGGTGTTCTGGTATTAGGTTATTCTGGGATGGCTTCGATTATTGGAGAAGGCAACCATAAACAATGGAGTAGGGTTTTTCTTTGTGCGGCAGATAATGATCAATGGTCCTTTATAAAAATAAATCTATATCTTATAATGTAGACGTACGAATGGATTACTTTTAGTGGTGGAGTGGCTAACTATGTATCTTGATGAGTCAAATAATGCATGCCTTAACCCCTCGTACTTAGATTGATTTGATTGGATTTGATAATTGTTTTATATTTTCTTTATGGGTTATGATCTTCCAACCCCATTCTATATTCCAGTTTTTATCCCTCTTAATAGGATAATATCATGTGTATTTGTTACGTCCCTTAGAACACACTAGAAGGGGGGTTGAATTGTGTGTTCACCAAGTATGGATATTTTATGGATATTTTTCGTTTTGGAGTGCAACCAATACTTGGATGTGTTCTTTAGAAAGAATAAAGACTTGCAAGAAAGTAAAGAACACAAGTATGTATAGAGGTTCAAGTCAAATGACTCTACTCTGTTAGGTCCCTTAGAACACACTAGAAGGGGGGGTTGAATAGTGTGTTCACCAAGTATGGATATTTTGTGGCTATTTTTCGTTTTTAAGTGCAACCAATACTTGGATGTGTTCTTTAGAAAGAGTAAAGACTTGAATGAAAGTAAAGAACACAAGTATGTATAGAGGTTCAAGTCAAGAGACTCTACTCCTCTACCTTCTTGATGTTTCACAAGAAGGATTTTGAAATGGGGATTGTTATTTCGTTTGGGGGAAACAACAATCAAAACAAAATCCAGAAAATACAAAAACTAGGCACCTTGCCTAGACCACAACCAAGAATTCTAACCCTTTGAAGTTTAGCCTCCAAAGATCTTCTTTGCCCTCAAAGAAATCTTGTAGGGAGAATAGTGCACCACATACTATCAACTAACCCTTCAAAGTCTAGAAAACTTAAACAAAGAGCACCCTTGCTCCTTGACCAACAATCTACCCAATCTCTCACAGAATAATCTCACCAAGAAGAAGACTCTTCTTCTTACAATAATCACTCTCAACAATAAAGTAAAGATGTACAAAGATTACAAATATTTTGAGAGCTTGAGCTTGAGAGAACTTGAGAGCTTGCAATATAGAAAGTTGTTGAAGAAAGTGGAAGAAACCCTATTTTTATCATCTTCAAAGTTTCTTCCCGTTTGAAACCCTCTGCACTGACATTAATGGGTTTTGGCATCATGTGTTGGTGAGTCCTCATCATTGGAGATCTCCCTTTGGCATGTAGCAACATTCTTGGAGAGATTTCAAAGTGAATGCCAAGAAAGGAAACCTGAAAAACTCAACAGAGAGGAGCCTGCAAAAAAGACACTAAAAAGAGAGGGTACAAAGAGTCAACTGATGTTAAAAAGTGAAGTTCAAGACCTTTGTAACGTTAGTCACATGAAGCGCCTAATGTGCAAAAGCACAGGCGTTCGAAGTGACATTGAGCGCTTGATGTGAAGATGAACAGTCGTTCGAAGTCACATCAAGCGCCTAATGTGGGCTTCTTAAGTCGTTCGAAGTCACATGAAGCGCTTAATGTGGCACTTCATGCTTGTTCGAACTAACTCTGACTTTTACTCAGAGAAAGTACTTAGGAGTACGTGCCCAGCCAGGGGAAAAGTACTTTTGGCATAGTGGACTGCATAAAGCGCCTAAAGAGGCGTTCAAAGTGTTCGCACTTTTCAACAGGTCACATAAAGCGCCTAATTAGGCGTTCAAAGTGTCCAGTTTTTCAAACACACACATGAAGCGCCTAATCTAGGCGTTCGAAGTGTTCGCAGATCCAGACACTTTACATAAAGCGCCTAATCTAGGCGTTCGAAGTGTACTGGACTCCACCAAGGTACATTAAGCGCCTAATGTAGGAGTTCGAAGTATACTGACTTCAAACAACACACATGTAGCGCCTAATGGGTTGTTCAATGTGCCAAATTGTGCAAATCATCAAAACTCAACATATTCTAACATTCTCCCTCTTTTTGATGATTTCACAACATGCATAGCTTATCAAAGCTCCCCCTTAATATATGCTCCCCCTCACTAAGTGCAATGAAAAAAAATAACTTGAACAAAATGAGATGATGAACAATTTAAATGAACATCAGCAATAAAATCAAGTTATGAAATTTTCATTCAATAATTGCAGGAAAAATGACACCAACAGAAAGAAAACAAATTACATAGCACCACCACTTGGTGGTGTAAAGCCACTAAAGTCAAAACCTACACTAGCGGCAAAATCTGTGAATCCACCCATGGATCCTCCAACATCTCCCGAGCCACCAGCATCACCACCACCGCCAGCACCGCCACTGCCACCAGCAACACCACTTTCTATCCCTAAATCATCAAAATTAGGAGGAAGAGCCCATGGACAGACTTGCATGAGTGCATTGCGAAATGCAGTCATGCGCAGTTCATTACGCTCATTACGAGCTTCATTCCGAACATGCCGAGCTTCATGCTCAGCATCACGAAGATGCAATTGTTGAACAGTCTGTTCAAGGGCAGCAATGCGTGATAGCAATTCTGAAGAATTACTACCACCAGCAGCATCTTGAGGTCCCTCCGCGACCTCATCTTCATCAGGAATGGTGGTGGCCTTCCGTTTCTGCGAGTCAACAGCCTGGGCGATGTTGTAATGATCATAGACTTCAGATTTGGCAACTTGGGTCAAGTCTTCATCAGAAATATTAACGCCTTTTGACTTCAACAATATTGTAACAATATTGGCAAAAGGCAAGGCTTTTGACCCTTTTCGGAGAGCTGCAAACATGACCTCTATGATGATCCATGCAAGATTTAGCTGGGTAAGATGCTTGAGACGGTAAGAAACATAGAAATCCATGTTGCTTGGATTTCTAGTGGCCTTACCATTGATGCAGTAGGTGACCACCGCGAGCAGAATGCGATCCACCAACGGCATGTTCTGAGTCTTCTAGGAGGGGAAATACCCCAAATCAAATTTAACGTCCTGCTCCCGGACGCCGTATTTGGTACTCCAGTCAAATACGGAAAAATCAGTTAATCCCTCGTTTCGGATTCTCAAGACTTCACAAATTTCAGGAATAGTGAAGCTGAGAGGGGTACCATCAATAACAGAGTTGAGGGAGAAAGATTGAGACTCAGATTGTGGGGTGACCCACAAGTTTGAATAAAAGAGCCGGGTGTGCTCGCGGGAGTATTTTTGCATGTCAGGTCTGGACCAAAGAGATGTCCAACCCTGATGTTCCAACAGAGGAACAATCTCAAAAGCAGTGCTCGTCTCAGGAAGATTGCTGAGATTGAGCAGTTTTAGAGGGATAACAAGACGACTGGATGCTATCCATTCTCGGAATAGCATCCCGGAGTAGTAGGAGAGATGGGCACCTTTGTCAATGGTGCGAGGAGGCTTTTTGATATCGGGATCAAATTTCTTCAGCCAAGGAAAGTTATCCTTGGTGAGCCCCTCTCGAATGGCTGTGATTTCAGGAGGCTCGACAATGCCTTGTCCAGCCGTTCGTTTTCGCTTTTGTGTTCTTGGGCGTTTGGAAGGACCAGCGGAAGCCATTGTTGGAGGAAGGAGAGGTCTTGAAACTTTTAAAGGAAGATGAAGAAGATGAGTGATAGGGAAGAGAAGAGAAGGTTGGCTTTTAA